>OX393552.1:49499872-50099872 GCA_947650365.1 Chamaelirium japonicum | reverse complement strand
AAAGGACCGGAGATGGGAGAATGTGTGTAGATAATCAAGCCATCAACGTGAATGCTGTCAAATATAGCACAATTGCAAACTTTAGATGATGTGCTTGACAAGATCGCATGAACCACCATCTTATCCAAGATCGACTAGCGGAGCATTTCGTTGGATTCACATCAGGTTAGAATATGTTAGACAAACCACATACAAGATGGAGGGACTGTCCAAGTGGTTGCTTACGCCTTTTTTAGTATTTCCAAGGCTCCCAACGCTTTTATGAGGGTGATGACATAATCATTTGACTGCCACCTTGGTATCCTTGTGATGGTCTCTTTCGATAACATCTTAGTCTACAATAATACTAAATATGAGTATATGAACCCACCAGGGGATTGGAGAGTTGGCAAAGCAACTGATGCTTTGGTGATGAGGTTGTGGGTTCAACTCTTCCTCCCCTCGATTTACCCAGGAGTGAAGTGGGAATTGCCGAGTGGGTCGGGCTTCACTCCCGGAGGGATTAGTCCGAGCCTGAAGTGGGCCATTGGCTGAAAGGTTTCGGGACACTCGCCGATGTCAAAAAAAAAAAAAAAAGATGAGTATATGAAGCACCTTCATCAAATTTTAAAAATTGTACCTTTTTGAGCCCACCAATTATCTTGCTATAATTTGTGGTTTCTTCCAAGAGTGTTGAGACAGACCTAGAGAAAGTTTTTTGAGGACCCCTCCAAGTACGAAGGGAGGGTTAGGCAGCCCCCGACCAGTTATCTATTAATCAAGAAGTAATAAGACTACAAAATTTACTGTCATTCTCGCTAAAAAAAGCACCCCAAGGAATGATCCATAGCTTAAAAGTACAGACGACCGACCGCTGGAGGTCCTCCATCCTCGACAACTTGCCGCTGAAAGTTAAAGCTATTGTTTGGTTGGCCTTGTATCAACCAATGTTCATGGCGGCTTGAAATTTCGATGGTTAGCTAGATGAAGGATATATTCATAACTTCAGTACTTAAATAACATATGTATCACAAAATGTTTGAAGGACCGACATTTTCTAGCAGACGGGTGCGGCGACGAGAGCGGTAGAGAAGATTAAAACAAATATGACCGAAGAACTGCTGCCCGACTCGTAAATTTTTTTAAGATGTTAGAATTGGGATTTGGCTGAATCTCACCAATAGACAATCACCACCTCCATGAAATCAGTTGCTAGCGCCAATGAATCTTCCGAAGCCCCCAACCGATCACATTCATCGATGCTTCTTACAAATCCCACTTGCTGAAATCACCGATGAATCTTTTTTCTTAGACCCAAACCAATCACCTTCATCAAATTTTGCAAGAAGAATAATTTCCAGACAAATTAGACTTCCTATAATGACCACATTGTATTCATTGAATCACAAAAAATTCGTTTTTTACGAGAAGAATCAAATAGAATCACAAAAAAAGGGGATCGGATGCAAATCGTAACCTGGCGATTATGAACATCCGAAAATGCAGAGGGCAGCTGTCCGATTCAGACCCGAGACCCCTTCGGAGATGATAACCCCATCGAAGCCAAACTACACGCACAAAAAAAAAAAAAAAGATGGAAATTTTAATGTAGAAGAAAAAAAAAACGAGAAATGGAATCCAAATCCGTACCGGCAGCCTTGCGTTCCGAACGATGGTGAAGATCCGACGAGTTGCGGTCCGACTTCGTCGACGTTGGCCGGACCCGCCGATGAGGACGATACTGTACCGGCAGCCTTGCGTTCCGAACGATGGTGAAGATCCGACGAGTTGCGGTCCGACTTCGTCGACGTTGGCCGGACCCGCCGATGAGGACGATACTGTCCGGCCATCGCAGCTGCTGTAAGCAAAAAAAAGTATTTAGGTCTGTCAGACAACCTCAGGACCACCCCAGCGCCGCCGAGGCGAGCTGGGAACGATCCTCTACTGCGTCGACCTCGAGAGATCTCAGCCGTTAATCACGCTCTGATCCTGAGGTCATGGACTCATCATCCAGACTGAGTTGCCTGTCACCTAAGCGATTAAGGTTACAGTGGTACGATCCTATAGAACTGATCCTGTTCAAGTAAGGTCGTGAACAATGAGGCAAGGTAGCGCTATTTAACCATGAAAGCGCACTCTCCCTTTTCCGATGTGGGACTAAACTCAGCTCCCTACCTTCAGGTAGGGGTGGCAATGGGACGGGTCGGGTACGTGTCGTGTCGTGTCAGGTTCGTGTCCAAAACCCCTAGACCCGGACCCGACCCATTTAACTAATCGTGTCTAGATCCTAAACCCGTACCCGACCCGCTTATAAACGGGTAGACCCGATAACACCCGGTAAGACCCGTTTATCACCTGGGACTATTCAGTTGACCCGATCCGACCCAATCAGACTCGACCCGACCTGACCCGAAAGACCCGCTGGTATTATATGTTATAGTATCGGATTGCGGGTAGACCCGACCCGACCCGTTGAATACTAAACGGGTCTTCCCGGGTCTACCATGTCCAGACCCTAAACCCGGACCCGACCCATTTATTAAACGGGTCTATCGTGTCGACCCGTTTAGCCCTGACCCAGACCCGCTAACTTCGTGTTTGGTCGTGTCGGGTCTACCGTGCCGGGTCCGAAATTGCCAGCCCTACCTTCAGGTTCAGGGTATTTTGTGAAAGCATAACGGGATGCAAGGCCACGAGTTCAAAATTGGTGGGCCGCTCTCTTCCGAACAGAGAAGGGAAGTTATTGGACCGATTGTGAATTTAAGAAAAAGAATCTGAATTGTTATTTGATCCAATAGGGAAATGCATGCATCATGGGTGGACAAAGGGGCACACCACCACCACAAATTCATAAAGAAGAAAGAAGTCTACTAACTCAGTTGATTGTTCTTAAGTGGGCCCGACATTTGGCTCCGGGATGCGTTGCGGTCTCCCTCGCTACATCATACGACCAACCCCCTCCATCTCCACCGCCTCTCTCTCTCCCACTCATTTGAGATGACATCGATTTGTATTGCGGTTCGCAACAAAGTGGCGGCACTGAATAACACAAAAACCATGTAATCCAAACCTCTCTTAAAATAGTGCTTTTCGTGATGATACAAATGATAGGGATCGGATTAAATATTTAATCTTCCTTGATCATGCATGGTTATTTGGATGAGAATTTTACCGTGGGGTGATCAGCCCTTTATAGATCCAGTCGGTAAAACGAATGACAGTTTTTGCTTCGATCTCTGATTGCTCTGAAATTTTATGAGCACGTAACCACCTTCGTTCTGGAGATCCTTGAACTGGAACGGAGTCAATCCGATATATAGATCTCCCGAAACAATTAAAACGACGGGGCTGTTCTGCTATAGATTTCTAGACGAAAATTGCTGCACGTTGACGATCAATCTCCTTGCAATCTTTAACCATGTATTCTCGCGTCGCTCGAGAATCAGCCCGGTGGAAAGCCTTTCTTACAATCCTGAGGGATATGGAGAGCTACTTTGGATTAGGGTAGATCTCCAAGATCAAACCCTCGCATCCGAGAGAGATGGAGAGCTACTTTGGATTAAGTCACATCTTTAATCACTTGCGGACTACCTGCTTAACCATTCATCTCATGAATATATTATAGTGCCAAATCGATTAATAAATAACTGAGGAAAAACATAAAACATTGTTTGAGGACATACAACCCTAATAATCTCCCACTTGCACTCATAACCAATGTGATACACATCTAACCCCCATCCTATCGACATGATAGTCAAAGGCCTTTGCAGGTAATGTCTTTGTAAAAAGATCTGCGAGGTTCCCTGCTGATGCTATCTTGGTCACCAAAACATCTCCACATTTCTCAATATCATTGAGAAGATGAAATTTTCTTTCAATGTGTTTAGCTCCCTTATGGTTCTTTGGTTATTTGCTCTGAGCAACAGCCCCACTGTTATCACAGTAAAGTGTAATGGGCATCTTTGCTGCAAGCACTACCTCCAATTCTTGAAGAAAGTTCTTCAACCATACTGTCTCCTTGGCTGCCTCGCATGCTGGCACGTATTCAGATTCAGTAGTTGAATCCGCAACGCACTATCCCCTTTTCGATGTGGGACTAAAACTCACTTCTATACTGTATGGGCACCTTGTGAAAGCATAGCGGGCTGCAAGCCCAAAATTGTTGGGCCGGTCTCTTCCAAACAAAGAAAGGAAGTTATTGGGCCGGTTTGGAATTCAAGAAAAGAATCTGAATTGTCATTAGATCCAAAAGGGAGATGCATCCTCAGTTGACCAAAGGGGCACAACAACAACTCAAAAAGAAAAATAAAAAATAAATTTAAAAAAGAAGAAGGAAGTTCTTATAGTCTTGTTTATAAGTGGGCCCGACGCCGGGCCCTGGGAAGCGTTCCTTCTCCTTCGCTACAACCTACCACCACCCCTCTGTCTCCACCGCCTCTCTCTCCACTCATCTATGATGCCGTCGATTCGTATTGAGGTTCTAAAATATTGAACCATCTTTTAAATTGGCAGCTCAACACTCAAGCCGTGGTCCTAACTTTCTTAAAAAAGCAATATGAGCCACACTCATGAAGAATTGTAAGGGAAGTGGATTGCTTAGATGTGGAGGAAAGGGGTGATTTGTTGAATATTGCCATATAAGAATCCTAAGGGAAGTCTTTACTAATGCGAGGGTTGATGGTGCCCAAAAATTAGCACCAGCTCGTCATCAAAGTACACGAGGTCACCTCCAGTTCAAGAGTTCATCCCGTATCCCCAAGGAGGAGCCCAGATCGCTTTAGCTCCAAACTCGTGTGAACAATTGCAGAGTCAGCGCGCAGGTTGCTCGCCAAGTGAAGATGAGAAACCTACCTCACCAATCGCCTTGGCATTGCGGTTCGGATGCCTCACGCCCAGATTGCTCTTCACCAAGAGCTCAGATACCGAGACCGTTCTCGATCAGCTCGCACGCAAAGTCTCCTGCGATCAGCCAGTACATGAGGTATCACCTTTTGTCGAAAGAACAAAGAACACTTCAGAAGATTCAACACGTGATCACCTACAGCTCGAATACCGAGGTCGCCCGCGATAAGCCTGCACGCGAGGTATTGCCTTTTACGGAAAGCTCAAAGAATATTTCAGAAGATTCAGCACCTGATCACCTACAGCTCGGATACAGAGGCCGCACACGATTAGCTCGCACATGAGGTCACCCGCGACCAGTCCGTACGCGAGATATCGCCTTTTGTCAGAACATCAAAGAACACTTCAGAAGATATATTCATCACCTACATCGCTCGACACCAACAGCTCGAATATCCACCGCACACGCGAGACAGCTAGCTCATCCGCGGAAGAGATCGCCTTTTGCCTATAGGGGTTCCATACCGTAAGACGCCGTTGGATCGATAGGTATCCTCGTTCTGGAGGAACTGCGTGGATAATTGTAGTCCAAGTTCGCTATGAGCAAACCTACTAGACTGTAAACGAAACCAACACTCGGTCTAGAGCCTTCCGAGGTGCCACTTGGAGTGGACAAGACCGGTGCATTCCCCCCTCAACCTCGGACAGCCAGCTAGCCAGCACGACGACATAGCACATTTAAAGACCCATGTGCGAGCACTAGAGTACACAAAGAGACAGGTGGGCTGGCATGTGTCGACTTGCATTGGTCGGAGAAAGACTATAAAGGTACGACTCAAGGATCCAAAGTACAGGTTCGAATTCCAACAACTCGAACTACCTTCTGATCATCCAACCTCCCCTTTTGAGATCTCTACTGACTTGAGCGTCGAAGGACCTGCGCTCTGAGAGGAGCCAGCCATTTTAGCCCCTTTGTTTTGTAGGTCGCGGGAGAAATCTCCGAGATTTCCCGCAACAAAGGTGATGACGAAAAAGTGAAAGATCCACTCGAGTAAGAGAACTTGATCAGAACGAACAACTTTGCATTTTCAGAGAAGTGACTCTGCATTGGTGCGAGCCTTATTTTGATTTATCGAAGAGGAGAACCAGTTGAATATCAATATTTCAGACACGTGTTAGATGCTGCAAAAAACATTTCCAACCTCGCCATTAAAATGGCAGAGAAGTTGAAGATCCCATAGGGGAGCATCTGACTAGACGGGGCCATGGCCCCCCTAAAATTATAAAAAGGTCTTGTGGCCTCCATTGAGATTATAAATTTTTTTAAAATATTCATATATGGCCCCTCCAAAATTTTTAATTTTGCAATTCCCGGATCCCCCATAGTAACATCCTTACAAAATAACTTGGGTAAGGGATGTGTCTGTATAAGTCAGTATAAATGCTTAGTTGAATGTAAATTCACGTGAGCCCAAGTATGTGCGTTTGGTAGCAGGGCAAGTTTAACTAGGGAAGGGGAAAGTAAATCTAATCGTGCGCAAAAAAAAAAAAAAAAACAAAACGGTGGAAAAGTGACTGGCATCATATTTCTCTCTTTCACTTAGAGGAATCATATTCACCAACTTAACATTCTCTGTCACCTTCCTTAGTTAAAACTTTCTTGCTATCAAACACGGCCTTACAAACTTACTTGGGTGAAGGGTGTGTATTCATACATCGCCAAAAGATGCTTAGTTGATTTGAGGATGGCTGTCTATGAAGACTTTGTGTGGTGCAATGCCTTTCCAATTTCCACAGTGTCACCCACATCTTGTTGTCCCTTAACTTTATGATCGAGAGATCCTTCAGGATGACTAGGGGTGTAAAAAAAAGCATGATGTCCAAAGTCTGGCCCGACTTGGCCTGTAAGTCACAAAAAGATGCATGATTGAATTTAGGAACACCATCTATGAAGACTACGGGTGCAACTTGGGCGGGTTGGACCTGACCCAATCCGAGCCCAACCCAAGTTTGGGTCGGGTTTGGATTGATGTATTTAAAACTTGGGTTGGATTAGGGTTGCAAAAATACAACCCGAGTTCAATTTGGGTCGGGCAACCCGACCCAATCTGAACCCAAGGACTCATGTATATCTATGAGTCCGTGATATATAGGTAACAATCACAACCAACCCTAGTACTCATATGTTGAGGTGTCGCAGTCACAATCATTCGTTTCACCCAGTTCCATATTATTTATTTGCTTCTTGCTTATCAAATAAAGACATTATCTAATGATCTAGTTGCATGGGTAGAAATGTAAAAAAAGTAGTACGGTAGTATTAGCAAGTAAAAGTCTTTTTTAGATTTTGATCTTCAAATGTTAAAATTTTAAACAATAAGTATACCCGAGCTTGCACAACCCGACCCGTCCTACCAACTTGGGCTAACTCAAGCCCAACCCGAACATAAATTTTTTTGCTTCAGTTGGGCTTGGGCTGGGCATCTCGGGTTGGAAATTTTAGTACTTGGGTTGGGCTTAGGTTGACCCTCAACCTAACCCAACCCGACCGAGTTGCAACCGTAATGAAGACCAGGGGTGGGACACGGGCTAGTCTGACCCGAACCCAACCCGAACAATGGACAAACATGGGCAAAGCTAGTTAAAAACTTGGGACGGATTAGGACAAAAAAAGATCAACCCGATTTTAATTTGGACGGATTTGGGCACTGATCTTCCCAACCCGAGAAACCCAAAGAAGTGATACACTAAGGTTGAATGCTTTGGTAGTTTTTTTTTTATGTAAATGGAAGACTGTGGTTGATGTTGAATGCTAAGAATTCGTTTGAAATATGTGAGGATATGGGTTAGATTTTATGTTTTCATTATGCAAATCAAAAAAAAAAAATACAATTTAAAAATATGTTGGGTTTTTTTTTCATTTATTTATATGCACAAGTATTTCTAATTGGACAATCCACCCATTATTTTGCAAATTGAGCAACCTGAACAACTAGAATGGGCAAGCACGAGTTGGGCTTCCACAGGTTCCCCAGGTTTTACGGGCAAAACGGGTTAAAGTTTGTGCAAGTTGGGTTGGGCATGGGCGGACCCTTCAACCCGCCCAAGTCCCACCCCTAATGAAGACTATGTGGTGCATTGTAATTCCAATTTCAAATGAGTGTCACCCACATCATGTTGGTTCATGACTTTATATCGAGAACATTTCATTGTAACAAATGTTACTCATAATTACTGAAATGTTCAAAGAGTAACATTTCGATAATAAATAGTAGCATTAGCTACAAAGAAATCAATGTAGTTTTTTTTATAATAATTGTTGTAAATTAAAATTGCAACTGTGAAATCACTATAGCAAATGTTACTCTTCATGTGATTTCTTGTATAGCTACATATAGGGGTAAAATGGATATTTTTACAAACGAAATTACCTACTACTAAAACATCTCTTTACCGCTTTATGTTATAAGGACCTATCACCAATTTGTCCAATTTTTATTTTGTAGTGGACCGTTTTTTGCTTTGGATGCTAAGTGAGTCATCTCGACCGTTCATAGAAGAATAAAGAGGCGTCCGATTATATTAGGGAACGACCCGTGCAATGTACTTACACCCTTTTTACATACAATCAGACTCCCCCCTTTTCTCATGCATATTAGGGAACGGTCCAGACGCCCCACATAGCATCCGCAGGAAAAACCATCCTAACAAAAACCGTCCTTATGTCCGTCTGTTAACTAAGTGAATGTTTGTGGACAGTTGGATAGAGGTTTTGATCCAACGGCCATCGGCACTTCAAGGGTTCATACCAAGTCATTTAGTGTGGGTTTCGGTTTGGAGTAAAAAAAAAGATTAGAAAGAGATAGAAGGGGTTGCAGAGACTAGTTATAGTCCTCTACTGCGTCAACCTCGAGAGATCTCAGCCGTTAATCACACTATGATCCCGAGGTCATGGGGGCTCATCATCCAGACTGAGTTGCCTGTCTCCTTAGCACTTAAGGTTGCAATGGTACGATTCTATAGAATTGATCATGTTCAAGTAAGGTCGTGACCAACAAAGCATTGTAGCGCTATTTAAACATGTAAACGCACTCTCCCCTTTCCGATGTGGGACTAAAACTCACTTCTCTACCTTATGGGCATCTTGTGAAAGCATAGCGGGCTGTAAGGCTGCAAGCCCAAAATTGTTGGGCCGGTCTCTTCCAAACAGAGAAAGGAAGTTATTGGGCCGGTTGTGGATTCAAGAAAAGAAAAGAATCTGAATTGTTATTAGATCCAAAAGGGCGATGCATCCTCAGTTGGCCCAAGGGCACAACACCACCACCAACTCATAAAGAAAAAAAAAAATTAAAAAATAAAAAAAGAAGAAAGTTCTTATAGTCTTGTTCATAAGTGGGGCCGACATCGGGCCCCGGGAAGCGTTGCGTCTCCTTCGCTACCACCTACCACCACCCCTCCGTCTCCACCGCCTCTCTCTCCGCTCATATGTGACGACATCTATTCGTATTGCGGTTCTAAAATATTGAACCATCTTTTAAATTGGCATCTCAACACTCAAGCCAAGGGCCTAACTTTCATACAAAGCAATATGAGCCACACCCATGAAGAATTCTAAGAGAAGTGGATTGCTTTAGATGCCAAGGAAAAGGGTGATTTGTCGAATATTGCCATATAAGAATCCTAAGGGAAGTCTTTACTACTGTGAAGGTTGATGGTGCCCAAAAATTAGCACCAGCTCGTCATCAAAGTACACGAGGTCGCCTCCGGTTCAAGATTTCATCCCGTATCCTCTAGGAGGAGCCTGACTCGTTTTAGCCCCAAACTCGTGTGAACAATCGCAGAGTCAGCGTGCAGGTTGCTCGCCAACTGAAGCTGGGAAACCTAGCTCACCAATCGCCTTGGCATTGCGGTTTGGACGCCTCGTGCCCAGATTGTTCTTCACCTATAGCTCGCACGCGAGGTCGCACACGATCAGCCCATACATGAGGTATCACCTTTTGTTGGAAGAACAAAGAACACTTCAGAAGATTCAGCACCTGATCACCTACAGCTCGGATACCGAGGTCGCCCGCGATCAGCCTGCGCGCGAGATATCGCCTTTTGTCAGAAGCTCAAAGAACATTTCAGAAAATTCAGCACCTGATCACCTACAGCTCGGATACCGAGGCCGACCGCAATCAGCTCGCGCATGAGGTCACCCGTGATCAGTCCGTACGCGAGGTATCGTCTTTTGTCAGTACCTCAAAGAACACTTCAGAAGATTCATCACCTGCATTGCTCGACACCAATAGCTCGGATATCCACCTCACACGCGAGACAACCAGCTCGTCCGCGGAAAAGATCACCTTTTGCCTATAGGTGTTCCATACAGTAAGACGCCATTGGATCGATAGGTGTCCTCGTTCTGGAGGAACCGTGTGGATGATTGTAGTCCTAGTTCGCTAAAAGGTACGACTCAAGACTCCAAAGTACAGGTTTGAATTCCAAAAACTTGAACTACCTTTTGATCATCCACCCCCCCTTTTGAGATCTATGCTGACTTGAGCGTCGGAGGGCCTGCGCTCCGAGAGGAGCTAGCTGTTTTAGCCCCTTTGTTTTGTAGGTCGCGGGATAAATCTCCGAGATTTCCCCCCGACAAAGGTGAAGATGAAAAAGTGGAAGGTCCACTCGAGTAAGAGAACTTGATCAGAACGAACAACTTTGCATTTTCAAATAAGTGACTATGCATGGGTGCGAGCCTTATTTTGATTTATTAAAGAGAACCAGTCGAATATCAATATTTCAGACACGTGTTAGATACTGCAAAAAACATTTTCAACCTCGCCATTAAAAATGGCGGAGAAGTTGAAGATCCCACAGGGGCGCATCCGAGTAGACGGGCCAAGGCCCCCATAAATTTTAAAAAGGTCTTTGAGGCCTCCATTGAGAATTTAAAATTTTTAAAAATATTCATATATGGCCCCTCCAAAATTTTTAATTTTGCAATTCCCTGATCCCCCACAGTGACATCCTTACAAAATAACTTGGGTAAGGGATGTGTATAAGTCAATATAAATGCTTAGTTGAATGTAAATTCACTATCTATGAAGACTGTGTGGTGCAATCTCATTCCAATGAATGTCACCCACATCTTGTTGGCATGAAAATGCTATGGAGAAGCATCCTCATCTTTAGGCCGCGTTTGGTAGACATAAAGTTTCACTAAAGAGTAAAAAGGTAATTGGATTCCCTCACGTGAGCCCTAGTATGTGCGTTTAGTAGCAGGGCAAGTTTATCTAGGGATGGAAAAAGTAAATCTAATTGTGCACAAAAAAAAAAGAGAAACGGTGGAAAAGTGACGGGCATCATATTTCTCTCTTCACCGAGGGGAATCATATTTGATGGCTTAGCATTCTCTTTCACCTTCCATAGTTAAAACTTTCTTGCTACCAAACATGGCCTTACAAGCTTACTTGGGTGAACGGTATTCATACGTCGTCAAAAGATGCTTAGTTGATTTTATAATGACTGTCTATGGAAGACTTTGTGTGGTACAATGTCATTCCAATTTCCATAGTGTCACCCACATCTTGTTGGTCCTTATTTTATGACTGACCCACTTGGCCTGTTAGTCACAAAAAGATGCTTGATTGAATTTAGGAACACCATCTATGAAGGCCAGGGGTGCAACTTGGGCCGGTTGAACCTGACCCAATCCGAGCCCTACCCAAGTTTGGATCGGGTTTGGATTGATGTATTTAAAAATTGGGTTGGATTAGGGTTGCAAAAATACAACCCAAGTTAAATTTGGGTTCGGCAACCCGATCCAATTTGAACCCAAGGACTCATGTATATCTGCGAGTCTGTTATATTTACGTAACAATCACAACCAACCCTAGTACTCATTTATTGAGGTGTCGCAGTCACAATCATTCGTTTCACCCAGTTCCATATTATTTATTTGCTTCTTGCTTATCAAATAAAGGCATTATCTAATGATCTAGTTGCATGGGTAGAAATGTAAAAAAAGTAGTAAGGTAGTATTAGCAAGTAAAAGTTTTTTTAGATTTTGATCTTCAAATGTTAAAATTTTAAACAATAAGTATACCTGAAACTGCACAACCCGAACCGTCCTACCAACTTGGGCTAACTCGAGCCCAACCCGAGCATAATTTTTTTTTGCTTTGGTTGGGCTGGGCATCTCGGGTTGGAGGTTGGGTTGGGTTGGAGGTTTAGTACTTGGGTTGGGCTTAAGTTGACCCTCAACCTGACCCAACCCGACCGAGTTACAGCCCTAATGAAGACTAGGGGTGGGACTTTGGCTGATCTGACCCGAACCCGACCCGCCCAACCCGAACAATGGACAAACATGGGCAAAACTGGTTAAAAACTTGAACGGATTTGGACAAAAAAAGATCAACCCGATTTCAAATTGGACAGATTTGGGCACCGATCTTCCCAACCAGAGAAACTTGAGAAAACATAAAATCTATGGTGGTCAGGTCTCTTAGTAATTAAACAGGAGATGCAATTTCAAATTGGGAAATTTTATTCATACCCCAAAAATCTGTAATTAGCCCCCATTTCCAACAAACTTGAACACGCGCCGTTTTCTTTGATCATACCCCATTTTTATCTCAAAAATATCCTTTCTTTTACACCCAACCTTGAATACACCCCAGTTAAATGGCCTGCCCCATCTTGATCATACCCCATTCCTTTCCGATGTTGAAGCCCCATAAGTATAGGGTATCCCATTCCTTTCCGATGTTGAAGCCCCATGAGTAGGGGTGGCAATCCTTGACCCGACCCGCCAACCCGACCCGAAGTTAGCGGGTTTGGGTTTGGCTTAAACAGGTTCGGGTCATAAACGGGTTGACCCGATTGACCCGTTTATTTAATGGCTCGGGTTCAGGTTTGTACTTATAACCCGATTGACCCGTTTACCAAATGAGTCATGTCAACCCGACCCGACCCGACCCGAACCAACCTGACCCAACCCGACCCAATCAGACCTATCTTGACCCAACCCGACATGTTTTCATGGATTATGTTGACACAACCCGAGCCAATCTGACCTATTTAGTAAACGGGTTTAACGGGTCGGGTCGGGTTGGGTCAACCTGTTTATTATGCTGGTCGGGTTTGGGTTTAATTTTTTGACCCATTTATTAAACAGGTCGGGTTCGGGTTGGGTGTTTTGCCCTTATACCTATGCCTCAACCCGACCCGACCCATTGCCACCCCTACCCATGAGAGAGAGAGAGAGAGAGAGAGAGAGAGAGAGAGAGAGAGAGAGATGCCTCTCTTCTTTCCCCATTGCCAGAGGGGTTAGATCTCGTTTGGAGGTACCATATCGGGGGAATCTCGACTGTAATTTCTTTCCAATTGCAGCCGATACCCAAAAGGTTATGTTTTAGGTTTTAGTTCGATATGGGGTATAAGATAAGGGTATAAATGATATTTTAAAATTTTTATGTAAGTTACTGTGAAACGGATGGGAGACGGGGGCTAGTTACAGATTTTTAGGATATGAATAAAATTTCCCTTTCAAATTTTGTAGCCAATATTTCATGGGAAATTTTATTCATACCCCAAAAATCTGTAATTAGCCCCCGTCTCCCTATCGTTTCTCAATAAATTACTCAACAATCATTCAATACCAACAATGTCCTCTCTTTTTTTGCACCCCAAACCCCAAAGCCCTTACTCAGCGTCTTTTGTACCCCCAACCCAGCCCAAGGTTTGTTTAAACTTAGCCCAAGCCCAACCCGTCGGGTTGGCTGGGTTGTGCGGGGTGGGTTCGAGTTAACCCGCCCAAAGTCGGGTTGGGTTCGGGTTGGCACTTCCAAGTTGCAGCTAGGGGTGGCAATGCGTCGTGTCGGGTCCAAAACCCCTAGACCCGGACCTGACCCGTTTAACTAATCGTGTCTAGATCCTAAACCCGTACCCGACCCGCTAATAAACGGGTAGACACGATAAGACCCGGCAAGACCCGTTTACCACCCGGATCTATTCAATTGACCCGATCCGACCCAATCCGATTCGACCCGACCCGACCCGACCCGAAAGACCCGCTGGAATTATATATTATAGTATCGGATTGCTGGTAGACCCGACCTGATCCGACCCGACCCGACCGTTGAATACTAAACTAGTCTTCCCGGGTCTACCGTGTCCAGACCCTAAACCCGAACCCGACCCGTTTATTAATCGGGTCTATCGTGTCGACCCGAACCCGTTTAGTCTTGACCCAGACCCGCTAACTTCGTGTCGGGTCCGAAATTGCCAGCCCTAGTTGCAGCCCTACCTGTGCCTTCAAGTACCAGCCAACAGCATGAGGTTTATTTAAAAGTGGGGTGTATTCAAGAGTGCATATAATTGGGGTATATTTAAGGGGGTATGTGTTTGATTGGGGTATAATCAGGTTGGGGCGGGCCATTTAACTGTGGTGTATTAATGGTGGGGTGTAAGGGGTAAGGGTATTTTTGGGACAGGAATGGGGTATGAAAAAAAAAAAATGGGGTGTGTTCAAGTTTGTTGGAAATGGGGGCTAATTACAGATTTTTCGGGTATGAATAAAATTACCCTATTTCATAAGGTTATTTAGACCTTGCCCCCCAACTTATACCTTTAATTCGACTATGACCCCCAAACTTTTCGTACTTAGACTGTGCCTCCCAATTTCACGGATTCCACGAGCGCGCCATGGTTGACCAATGTTTGCTCATGTTGACCCTCTGTGCATTCCCATATTGACAATACTACCCCTTCACATTTAGACTTTGCCCCTTCAGTTGATAAGAACTTGTAGCTATACAACGGCTATAAACGGTGGCCAAAGTCATAAGGGGTAGTATTCTCAATATGGGAATGCACAGAGGGCCACAGAGGGTCAGCGAGAGCAAAACGTTGGTCAACCACAACGCACACACATAATCCGTGAAATTGGGGGGGCAGAGTCTAATTATGAAAAGTTTGGGGGTCAAAGTTGAATTAAAGGTATAAGTTATGTGGCAAGCTCTAATTAAGTGAACTTCAATACTTTAAAAGCACACATCACAATTTTTTTTGGAAAAAATGACATCTAGCGGTCGGACACGGACACAAAAGCGAGAGGATTAAAACAAAGATGACTGAAGCGAATGCTGCTTGACTACAAATTTTTTTGAAGATGTTTGAATTCAAATTTGACTGAAATCTCACCAATCGACAACCATGCTTTTCATCATCGATAGGAAATTTGTTGTCAGCACCGATGGATTTGTCCAACACCCAAACCGATCACATTCGTAGAAGTAAACTTCTTACAACTCCCAGTTACTGAAATGATGGTAGTAATGATCTACTTTTCTTTCGGGAATTTGCGACGACTGGGGGTTTGCAATCAGGTTCACAAAAGAAAATGGGTAGATCTACGTATCGCCAACCGATGATTGAGACCTACATGAAAGGCAAAGACTGTAATAACAACAGGCTGCTCTTATTAGTGCATAGCCTTTGCCTTTCATGTAGGACTCAATCGTCGGTAGATGAGGTGAAGATCTATCCAATTTTTAAACTTCTTTTCAAAGATTTTTTGGTCCCTTAAAGAAAAGTAGATTATTACTACAAGATTGAAGATTGCTACAATCTTAGTTGCTCCATCCCCCTAACGAACAATAGATTATTATTACAAGATACAAGATCTACACAGTTCATAATTTTGCTACACAATTTTTCCAAACAATTTGAGTTCATATAATAACCAAATAGGATTCCTTGATTGATACTTTGAAGCAGACCAACTTTATTTTTTACGAGAAGAATCAAGTAGATCACAATCGCACTACTTTAATAGAAAAAGAATACGGATTGGATGAAAATTGAAAACTGGTCATTATGAACCTCTGAATGCAGAGGGCAACTGTCTGCTCAGACCCGATAGCCCTTCGGAGATGATAACCCCAACTAAACCAAACTACGGGCACAAAAAAAAGTGAATACAAAAATTTAAATGCGGGAAAAAAAAAATGAGAGCCAAACTACACGCACGAGAAAAAAAATGGTGAAGCTGAATATCCATGGAGAAGCATCCTATCCTTACAAGATTACTTGGGTAAATGAAGTGTCCTTATAAGTCACTAAAAGATGCTTAGTTAAATTTAAGATAATTACTATAAAGGCTTCATGTGGTGCAATGTCATTGCAATGAATGTCATGCACACCTCGTTGATCCTTGACTTTATGATCGAGAGGCCCTTCACGATAACTGGTTTAATACCCATTTCTTCAAATGTTGGGATGAACTTGAAACCATCGAGGTCTGGTGAAGTGAATGAACAAAATTGTATTGTTCATTCTGATTTCATTATGTCGTCCAAGTGTAAATTAAAAAAAAAAAGAAAAAGAAGCAAGGGGACAATACAGTGTATGCCGTTGTGACAAAAAAGTGCAAGAAGAGATAAAAATGAAGAGCCTCTGCAGGATCCGACATCTAATGGTTGCTCTCAAAATGTTCGATTGTGATCCAAAAGAATTACCTAATGAATTACCACCCCTTCGGGATATTCAGCATGCAATAGATTCGGTTATGTAAGTAATATTACCTATTATGCCTGCAAATCGAGCTAATCTTACTGAAAGTGCAAAGCTTAAAAGACAAGCTGAAGAGACTTTGAAGAAGCAATTTGTCAGAAAAAGGACCGGAGATGGGAGAATGTGTATAGATAATCAAGCCATCAACGTGAATGCTGTCAAATCTAGCACAATTGCAAACTTTAGATGATGTGCTTGACAAGATCGCATGAACCTTCATCTATGAAGCACGGATACTTCAAAATACATGACGTACCCGTACCGGATACGTATCGGACACGGATACGGCCCGGATACGGCTCGGATACGTGTCCGATACGTTTCGGGCGTATCCTGGATTTAAAAATGCCAGGATACGGCCCGGATACGGCTGGGATATGGCCCGGATACGGGAGGGATACGACGGGATACGGGAGGGATACGGCTGACCGGTTTGGGCTTGGGTTATCGAGTTTGGGTTTGGTTAAAAGTTAAACTCAAATCCAAACCCAAATCCAAACCCAAACCCACTGTCCCACACTAAAAGATTCAAGGATAAATTGCACAAAGACCCCTATAGTTTGACCGATTATCACTTACACCCCCTTATGTTTAAAACCCTACAAATGCCCCCCCTGGAGGGGGTGCAAGTGATATGTTTTTCAAACTGTAGGGGGTCTATGTGTAATTTACCCAAAATTTAACCCCACCCTACCCTGTTTTCTGGATCGAGCGAGAAGAGAGGGAGAGCAGAGAGGCAGACGTCCGCCCGCGCCCGTCGTCTGTCGTTCGCCGTCGCCCGCCTGATTGCAGCCGTTCGCCGTCCGTGCCAAACTACAGCCGTTAGTCGCCCGTCCATCGCCCAACTGCAGTCGCCCACCGTCCCCCCGCACCTTGGTATCCTTGTGATGGTCCCTTTCGATAACATCTCAGTCTACAATAATACTAAAGATGAGTATATGAAGCACCTTCATCAAATTTAAAAAAGTGTACCTTTTTGAGCCCACCAATTATCTTGCTATAATTTGTGGTTTCTTCCAAGAGTGTTGAGACAGACCTAGAGAAAGTTTTTTGAGAACCCCTCCAAGTATGAAGGGAGGGTTAGGCAGCCCCTGACCAGTTATCCATTAATCAAGAAGTAATAAGACTACAAAATTTACTGTCTTTCTCGCTAAAAAAAGCACCCCAAGGAATGAACCATAGCTTAAAAGTACAACGACCGACCGCTGGAGGTCCTCCATCCTCGACGACTTGCCACTGAAAGTTAAAGCTATCTTTGGTTGGCCTTGTATCAACCAATGTTCATGGCAGTTTGAAATTTCGATGGTTAGCTAGTTTTTTATGAAGGATATATTCATAACATCAGTACTTAAATCACAAAATGTTTGAAGGACCGACATATCTAGCAGACGGGCGAGGCCATGAGAGCACTAAAGAAGATTAAAACAAATATGACCGAAGAACTGCCGCTCGACTTGTAAAATTTTTGAAGATGTTGGAATTGGGATTTGGCTGAATCTCACCAATAGACAATCTCCACCTCCATGAAATCAGTTGCTAGCGCCAATGAATCTTCCGACGCCCCCAACCGATCACATTCATCGATGCTTCTTACAAATCCCACTTACTGAAATCACCAATGAATTTTTTTTCTTTGGCCCAAACCAATCAAAAGAAAATTTTCCAGACAAATTAAACTTCCTATAATGACCGCATTGCATTCATTGAATAAAAAAAAAATTCGTTTTTTACGAGAAGACTCAAATAGATCACAATTGGCCACCATTATTGTACAGAAAAAAAGAAACGGGGATCACATTCATCGATACTTCTTGCAAATCCCACTTACTGAAATCATCAATAATTTTTTTTTCTTACGCCCAAACCAATCAAAAGAAAATTTTCCAGACAAATTAAACTTCCTATAATGACCATATTGCATTCATTGAATAAAAAAAAATTCGTTTTTTACGAGAAGAATCAAATAGATCACAATTGGCCACCATTATTGTACAGAAAAAAAGAAATGGGGATCGGATGCAAATCGAAACCTGGCGATTATGAACATCCGAATGCAGAGGGCAGCTGTCCGATTCAGACCCGAGACCCCTTCGGAGATGATAACCCCATCGAAGCCAAACTACACGCACAAAAAAAAAAAAAGATGGAAATTTTAATGTAGAAGAAAAAAAAAACGAGAAATGGAATCCAAATCCTTACCGGCAGCCTTGCGTTCCGAACGATGGTGAAGATCCGACGAGTTGCGGTTCGACGTCGTCGACGTTGGCCGGACCCGCCGATGAAGACGAGGTCAGCCGTTAATCACGCTCTGATCCTGAGGTCATGGACTCATCATCCAGACTGAGTTGCTGTCATCTTAGCACATAAGGTTACAGTGGTACGATCCGATAGAACTAATCCTGTTCAAGTAAGGTCGTGACCAATGCCTCGTTGTAGCCTTCTTTAAGCAAGGAAGCATTACCCCCCATCCGATGTGGGACTAAACTCAGCTCCCTACCTTCAGGTTCATCTGGCAATTTCGGACCCGATACGGCAGACCCGACACGATGTGAGCGGGTCTGGGTCAGGGCTAAACAGGTTCGGGTCGTAAACGGATCGACACGATAGACCCGTTTAATAAACGGGTCGGGTCCGGGTTTAGGGTCTGGACACAGTAGATCCGTGAAGACCCGTTTAGTATTCAACGGGTCGTGTCGGGTCGGGTCGGGTCGGGTCAGGTCTACCCGCAATCTGATACTATAATATATAATACCAACGGGTCTTTCGGGTCAGGTCAGGTCGAGTCGGATCGGGTCAACTGAATAGACCTGGGTGGTAAACGGGTCTTATCGGGTCTACCCATTTATTAGCGGGTCGGGTACGGGTTTAGGATCTAGACATGATTAGTTAAACGGGTCGGGTCCGGGTCTAGGGGTTTTGAACACGACACGACACTAGACACGACACGAACCCGACACGACCCGACCCATTGCCACCCCTGTTCAGGGTATTTTGTGTCAAAATTGTGGGGCCGGTCTCTTCCAAACAGAGAAAGGAAGTTATTGGGCCGGTTGTGGATTCAATAAAAGAATCTGAATTGTTATTTGGTCCAATAGGGGAATGCATGCATCATGGGTGGACAAAGGGGCACAACACCACCACCAACTCATAAAGATGAAGAAGTCTACTAACTCGGTTGATTGTTCATAAGTGGGCCCGACGTCTGGGTCTGGGATGCGTTGCGGTCTCCTTCGCGACAACATACGACCAACCCTCCATCTCCACCGCCTCTCTCTCTCTCTCTCCCACTCATCGGAGACGACATTGATTTGTATTGCGGTTCACAACAAAAGTGGCGGTACTGAATAACACAAAAACCATGTAATCCAAATCTCTCTTAAAATGGTGGTTTTCGTGATGATACAACTGATGGGGATCGGATTAAAAATTTAATCTTCCTTGATCATGCATGGTTATTCTGATGAAAATTTTACCGTGGGGTGATCAGCCTTTTATAGATCCAGTCGATAAAACGGATGACAGTTTTGCTCCGATCTCTGATTGCTCTGAAATTTTATGAGCACGTAACCACTTTCGGTCCGGAGATCCTCGAACTGGAACGGAGTCAATCCGATCTGTAGATCTCCCAAAACAATTAAAACGATGGTGTTGTTCTGCTACAGATTTCTGGACGAAAATTGTTGCTCGTTGCCGATCAACCTCCTTGCAATCTTCAACCATGTATTCCTCACGTCGCTCGAGAATCAGCCTGGTGGGAAGTCTTCCTTGCAATCCTGAGGGAGATGAAGAGCTACTTTGGATTAGGGTTGATCTCTAAGATCAAACCCTCGCACTCGAGAGAGAGAACGGGAGATAGGAGATGGAGGGGGCGGCTAAGGCTTGCATAGGCATGCATGGCCGACCGCCCTCTCTCTCCTTTTCCTTTTATAAGCCCTTCCGGATAAGGAGAAGGGTGGATAAACCTTTGAACAAGTCAAGGCCGGCCCGACGGATAAACAAGGGGGCGGTTAGAATTTGACCCGGTCAAACTTTATCCCCTTAATTCTCACTCTAAGTGATGGTGGCACACATCCGGGGTGCCTAGGGCACCCCCATGGTCATTAAATCCAATACTCTCTTATTATTAAAGTCCATATATATATATATATATATATATATATATATATATATATATATATATATATATATATATATATATATATATATATATATATATATATATATATATAATTAATAATAATAATTTCCTCATGATCATATATTAGTCTCGAGTCGCTTTGAATCGTAGTTGGGATCACCTAGGGTCTTCTACGCGGCTCCAACCTATATGCAAATATACCGACTAAACTCTTTAGCCATATTTGCATCTTAGATTAATCATCACTAATTCCACTATATGGTGATGATTGCACCCCGGGTCAAAAAGACAATCTCTAGGCTTACATATTACAATATTGTCCATCTACCTTAATATATCTGTAGTCACCACCGTTTCACTTTTAGTGAGCTGTCTAACCAGCTGGTGCTATATCTTATACTCCATTATACATGATCTCCCTATTTGATCATCCCTCTTGTCAGTGAACTCTTCACAGATGAGGACTGCGTAGTTTTACCGATGAATAAACTAGAGATCAACTAATGGGGATATATATAAAGGTCTACTTTATAGGAGGGTGGATTCCATTTTGAGATCTAGAGTTTCCCATAACCCTAACTCAGTCACCCAAGATATCCAAGTGTTGACCCTCAGGACCTTACTGATTGATGAGTCAAAGTAATTGGACCAAAGCTCAAAGTTCGCTAGTCTCTCAGGATTGAGAGCAAGTCGACTTGTGTAAGTAGTGAGAACCCATATGACCATGACAGTACAAAAGTGTCATGGGTTTACTCACGATCCATCAATGCAACTCATGCACTAGTATCTTTGACCTGGAATCAAACATTCTAATGGCTAGAGATTCACCATCTCTGTCAGAGTCAAAGATATTACAGTTTACCTAATGAGGTGTCCACTCTCATTATAAGTTGTGATTAGTTTTAAGTGATTAGTACCAATGACTCATATCTCTCTTTGTACGAATCTCATCCATACAAATAAGTCGTATCTTTAATCACTGGCGGACTACATGCTTAACCATTCATCTCATGAACATATTATAATGTCATATCGGTTAATAAATAACTGAGGAAAAACATAAAACATTGTTTGAGGGCATACAACCCTAACAACAATAAAATGGAGTAAGAGCTAAGATTGGTTGCTTGAAGTTGGATGGGTTAGATAATGCAAGGAGGTTAATAGTAATCCTTTTTGTCTGTTAGAAATCAAATTCTGCCATAAAAAAAACCAAAAAGTCCATAGTAAAATTTTTATGTATAATCTTGTTTCTGAGTCTATCCTGAGGTGGTAGTGGGTACTCTTTGGTTATTCACTACTACATCAAGTTATTATAGATGTTTGGTTATTGTGCTTGTATATTGTTTGCTTGATGTTTTATGGATTGCGTGTTGAGAGGCACATGTTGTGGCATTGTTTTGTGCTCTACTTACTTCGAATCTAGTGTCTGATGCTTGCTCATTTTGAGGATAACCTTAATATATAAATGTTGGGTTTTCTACACGAGAACAACCCCGATCGACAGACCGAGATCGTCGTCTTGGATGAAGAACATACCTTCGTGTGACGAGAGAGATCGCTCGCACTACCGGGTGAAGCTCTTCCACACGCTGCCGTCTCCCGCGGATTCGATGGGTCCTCCTGAATCCCTCTGGATTCACAACGGCGGCTCTGAAGACGTGCGTATGGGGACTTCATCCCTTCACATCTATTTATAATAGATGTGTCCAACCGGTAGATGCAACCCATCAGGGCATCCACCGGTTATTGGGTGCACATGAGAATGAGGCTAGGTTCACCACCAACCCTGTCAAGCCTCTTGGTTGAGTCGCCCGGTCTGACCAGGACCGCGACAACCAACCCGGTCCACCTAGTTCAGTAACTCTCCCGTAAAGGGGCATCAAAAACCAACAATCTCCCACTTGGCCCTTTACACAATACAAGTATGGGAACTTGTTTCAAAATATACATATATAATTTTGTAATGAAAATAAATTTTTTTTTTGAAACATTTGGAGAGTCACTCAGTTTTGAAAAACACGATCCGGATCGATTTTAAAAGAAAAAATACTAAGGGACCATTCATGTCTTTGTTCAAAATGACCCTGATAGGAGATCATGATTGTTCCAGCATATTCTATGCTGGTTCATATCCATGGTCAACATATCAGACCCACAAAGAACTCCAACAAACAACTCTGATGGTTTTCTCATGTGTCTATGGGTTATCTGAGCACATTATCACTTGGTCTTGTGCCCAGGCCCATAATGTCCAACCTTATGCTTGTACAAGCATGTCATTCTAATGCACATGTTGATACCCAATCAACTACAAACAGAATGAAGGCGTTTCGACGTGGTGCCCACCCACGCCTAGCCCAGGTCTCTCTTGAGTACCGTGTACTCCAGGCTTACTGGACGTTCCGACATGTTGCCAAAGCATATCTAGCCTCAACATCTTGAGTAAGTTATCTTACTCCAGGCATATTGGACTATCTAGCATGTTGCCTAAGCATGCCTAGTCTCAATGTCACTTTTGAGTATCGTGTACTCTAGGCTTACTGGACGTTCCGACATGTTGCCAAAGCATGTCTAGTCTCAGTATATATCTTGAGTAAATAATATTACTCCATGCTATGATCTTGCTTATATTTGACATAACTCAAATAAGGAAATGACATCGAGCTTTATTCATCTAAAGATGAAACAGTAGTGACTAAACACAAGGCAAAGGGACTCAACTATTGATACAAGGACTCTATCAAGCCCATACGGGTAACATGACTCTGAAAAACCTTTGGTGCAAGTCCCTTGGTGAAAGGGTCTGCTACCATCAGCTCTGTGCGAACATACGGGATCTCCACCACTTCCCCTTTGACTTTCTCACAGACAAACATATACTTAATATCTAAGTGCTTGTTGCGTCTGGTAATCTTCTTATTCTTGATATGCTGACAAACAGCTGCATTGTCACATAAAATTGGCAAAAGCTTTTGGATCGAATTCACAATGCCTAAGCCTCCAACGAAGTTTTTCAACCAAAGAGCATGCTTTGTAGCCTCATAACAAGAAACATACTCTGCATTCATAGTGGAGTCAGCCACAATTGACTGTTTGGAGCTTTTCCACGAAATAGCTCCTCCTGCCATCAGGAAAACATATCCCGAAGTGGATTTCAGGGTGTCTTTACAGCAAGCAAAGTCTGAGTCGGTGTAGCCAATCACCTAAAGCTCACTGTCTTGCCTGTAGGTAAGCATGAACCCTTTGGTACGCTGAAGATACCTCAGAACTTTTTTAGCTGCACGCATATGAGCTACACCCGGATTCTGCACATAACGACCCAATATCCTAACAGCAAAACTGATGTCTGGTCGAATACAAGTCATAACATACATGACGCTCCCCACAATGGAAGCGTACTCATCTGTATCCACTTGACTCCTCTCAGCCTGATTCTTAGGATACTGATCCTGGGAAAAAACATCTCCCTTTAGTACTGGTGCCTCACCCGGAGCACACTTATCCATCACAAACCTCTTCAGGACCTTCTCAACATAAGCTGCCTGTGAGCGTCATAGAATTCCTGCTGCTCTGTCTCTGTGAATCTTGATCCCAAGTACATAGTCTGCTTGACCCATGTCCTTCATATCGAATTTCTTCGATAAGAAGTGCTTAGCATCATGGAGCATGTGAATGTCATTACTCGCCGAGAGAATATCATCAACATAGAGGACGAGTATGACAAACCTGCTCCCACTGGCTTTCAGATATATGCATCTGTCAGCCATATTCTCTTGGAAACCATACTATGTAGCAACCTGATCAAACTTCATGTACCACTACCTAGAAGTCTGCTTTAGCCCATAAATGGACTTCCTCAACTGACAAACCAGTTGTTCGCTCCCACTGACTGTAAAACCCTCTGGCTGTGACATATAAATGTCCTCTGTCAGATCACCATTCAGAAACACTGTTTTTAACATCCATCTGGTGCAATTCCAAGTTGTGATGGGCTACAATGGCCATAATCACTCTCAACGAGTCCTTAGTGGAAACCGGAGAATAAGTCTCGCCAAAGTCAATACCCTCCTTCTGCTTGAAACCTTTAGCCACCAGTCTGCCCTTGAATCTCTCGATCTTGCCATCAGCATCTTTCTTGGTCTTAAAGATCCACTTGCATTCCACCGCCTTCCGGTTTTCTGGTATCACAACAAGATCTCAAACATGATTCTTCTCCATAGATTGCAACTCCTCTCTTATGGCCTCCAGCCACTGTCGAGATTCATTACAACTCATGGCTTCACGGAAGGAAGTAGGGTCAGTAATATCAGATCCCTCACTCTGAATCTCCTGAAAATAGACCTCATAATAGTCTGGGATAGCTGACCTACGCTGTCGATCTAACCTCCTCGGCTGGACTGGCTCTACTGGAGTATCTAAAACCGGTACAACCTGAACTGGTAGTGGGTCAACCTCAGCTACCATCTCAGCAGGTGCTGGTGTCGTATCTGCTATAATGTCTGGTTGAACAATTGGAAAAAATGGCGCTGGCACAACACCTTCCGAAGAGTTCTCTCTGAAAAGAGTATCAAATGGTCGTTGCCTTCCACTGAATTCTGCATCCTCCAGAAATACAGCCCTATTGGTCTCCACTATCCCCAATGGTCTGGAAGGATAGTAGAACCGAAAACCCTTCGATCTCTCAGGATAGCCAATAAAGAAACATCGAACTGTGCGAAAATCAAGTTTCTTTATTTCTGGATTATAGAGCTTAGCCTCTGCCAGGCAACCCCAAACATGCAAATGATGGAGGCTAGGAGCCGAACCTTTCCACCTCTTGTAAGGGGTTTCTGGGACAGCTTTGTAAGGCACACGATTCAGAATATAAACCGTTGTCTTCAAAGCTTCTCCCCAAAACTTCTCTGGAAGAGAAGAGTGACTCATCATGCTACGAACAGCCTCCTGATAAGTCCTATTATTCTTCTCTGCCACACCGTTCTGCTCAGGAGTGCCAGGTGTGGTATACTGGGGAACAATCCCCTGCTGCCTCAGATACTCAAAAAAATGGCCATGATTCACACCATCCTGGTTCATCCTTCCAAAATAATCTCCTTCACGATATGAGCGAACTACCTTGATCTTCTTATCAAGTTGTTTCTCCACCTCCAACTAGTATGTCTGGAAGACCTTCTAAGCCTCTGACTTATGGTGGAGAAGATACACATAGGTATATCTAGAGAAGTCGTCGATGAACATGATGAAATAAACTGACCACCACGAGCTTTGACTGGGAATGGACCACAAATATCCATGTGGATCAACTCTAAGAGCTCTCAAGCTCTGGTAGCTGTGAGCTTTCTCTGCTTAGTCATCTTCCCTCTGAGGTAGTCTACACAAGTACCAAAGTCTGAAAAATCCAGACTAGGTAGAATCTCATCTTGCACTAAGGCCTTTATTCTCTTCCTAGAGATGTGGCCTAATCTCTTTTGCTAAAGCACAGCAGAATCCTCCGCTAAACAATAACTATTCGAACCAGATCGGAAAGCGTCTCCTTACACCAGAATGAGACCCTGGTCCAACACCAAATAGTTGCAAACCGCCACCATACTCATCGAGTTATCATTGCCGAGGAAAAGCCTATCCTCCGGCCTGGGTCTTCTTCTGCTCCTGAGCCCTTGCAAAGTGTGGGACACATGAACAAAAGCTCCTGAATCGACCCACAAAAAATTTTGACGGTATATCTACGGTATTGGACTCACAACAGACTAATGTCTGCTATAGAAATCTCGGTTTGAATGACTTTATTCCAGAACCACTAAAGCCAAGATTCTCATATCCCTTCTTCCCTCCATTCAGTCGCTTTTACTCAACGACGCACAGGGTGATAAACCGATTGAGGTCCCATTAGGTCTCTTAGGCATTAAAATTCACCTCAAAATGTCAAAAGACTTTGGGAGGGGAGATCACTACAATGAAAAACAGAATCTTCTTCTCAAGCTGAAGACCCTACTCTCTGATGCCTGTGGCCAGCTTCGAGAGCTTAAGAATATGCTCACGAATGCTGCCATTGCCGTCATACTTCAGATTCATGATCTGAAGCATATTGTCATACAGCATGGACTTCTTGGTCCCTACGAATTGTCTCTTCAACAATGTCATCAACTCTGCTGTAGTCTCAGTCCTGTAATACCACCTCGAAGCTCCTCGCTAATGGTGACCCTGATCATCATTAAAGAGAGACGGTTCGTTTTCTCCCACTTAGCAAAGTGGGTCTATCGGGCCTCAGTAGAAGCATCTATAAGCTCTGCCAACTTTGGCTCTATAAGCACAAAGTCACAATCCATACAACCAAGCAAGATCTCAATATTCATCTTCCAAGATGAATAATTAGAGCCATTCAGGGGCTCAATACCAGCTAGATTCTTCGAAATAGCTAACAAATCCATCTCTGAAAAGAGAATTACAAATTTAGTGATAGTTCGATACTATTCACACATATATGTTGACATGAATTAGGGGTTATAATTCAAATCAACCGAAGAGAACTTCATGTGCTAAGTTCTCTTCTAGGACATCTCCCTCACACCATCAAGACTCAGCTTTGGCCAGATCCCTTGATGTGCTTCAGTTTCCTAAGTCACGTATAGAAACGTGCACAGACCTAGTCAGCTGTAATAGGGTTGAGTCGGACATTATCCAACACCTTTGGGCAGAAGGGTTATCCTATCTTCCCTAATCACATGCTACTATTCTGCTCATTCTACTGTACTCAGTAGTCTGAAACACCTTTGGGCAGAATTAAACCCTAGTACAATAGGATGCCTAGTGACCCTAGTGGAAGCCTTCCAATCCGACTACCCACAGTCTCCATGAGCCGCCTACCTTTGGGCAAATCTGACTCATTTCGAAAGTGAGCCTCAGACAGTCACTTGGTCTTCTCTAAACCCCATGGAAGACCTAATATGTACAACCAATGCCAATTTCTATCCTACAAGGTTCAATGATAGTCATCAATGGTTTACTACATTTAATATGTATGTGCCTACTTGTAGGAAAGCATGAAACCTTTAATATCATCAGGGCACATTTACAATTGCAGCATGACTACCTTACACATGTAATAAAATCAATAATTTAAAATTGGCACAAGATGACATATTGGAACATTAAAATATTTACTATTTGTACCATATATGCATCAAGTTGTAAAACAGTCCGAATTTGTGAAATCGGACCGTACCGATATGTCCGGAACAGCTCAATTAGTCAATATTCATATATGGATCGATCAGATCGGACCCCGATTAGTCCTAGATTTATAGAACTAAAACCAACAGCCCAGATTAAAAAGGAAATATAATAGACAGCATCAGGACTGACTGAGCCAGGATCTGGGCTCAGGTTGGGCCTGGGCCTACCTTAACCAGGATCTGGGCTCAGGTCTGGGCCTATCTCAGGCTTGGCCTGTGGCTCGTATTTGGCCCAGAATAAAATCGGGCCGGGTTCAGTATCAGTCGGATACAGTGCTGTCGGGTTATGAAGTGCCAAACCGGGTCGGGTCTGGATGGTAATGTCAGGTTGAAGCCCAATTAACCAATTGGGTTTATCACTTAAGGGGTTGGCGGGTCGGGTTGCAATAGCAGTCGGATTTACACCCAACAAAACCCCAAAACCCAAACTCATACCTCCTTTTCATCTTCCCCGATTAAATCGGGTGAAACCCTAAGCCGCCGCCACCCTCCCCCATGCACATACACAGCCGCTCGGAGCCGCCTGCGCACGCCACCCGGAGCCGCTGGTGCGCACGCCGCCTCCGCTGACCCGCGCAGGACCGTCGCCGGCCGCCGCTGCTGCGTGCCAGAGCCCGCCGCCGCTGCTGATGCGCGCCGGAGCCCAACGTCGTCGCTGCTGCGCGCCGGAGCTCGACGCCGCCGCTGCTGCTGTCGCGCGTCGCTCGATGCCTTGGTCGGTAAGGGGGTTCTCATCAGGTTTATAATGGGATCAAAATCCCATGGCCATGGCCGGCTATGTGAGAGATGAGAGATCGAGATCTCCGACGCGCATGAGAGTTCGATTCTTGCACTATGGCCGGCTGAAAACTATCAGCAATGGCCGGCTGTGCTCAGATCTCTGACGAGATAGAATTCCCTAAGGTCGGCTGGTTGGAACCGATCGAAAGAAATTCATATGTGATTCTCCGACGAGAATCGATCTCGTCGAATTCAAAACAGAGAAACCAATAGTCATCCAAATTCGACGAACAAGGCCTAAACCTCGCTCTGATACCAATTGTTGGGTTTTCTACACGAGAACAACCCCGATCGACAGACCGAGATCGTCGTCTTGGATGAAGAACATACCTTCGTGTGACGAGAGAGATCGTTCGCACTACCGGGTGAAGCTCTTCCACACGCTGCCGTCTCCCGCGGATTCGATGGGTCCTCCTGAATCCCTCTGGATTCACAACGGCGGCTCTGAAGACGTGCGTATGGGGACTTCACCCCTTCACATCTATTTATAATAGATGTGTCCAACCGGTAGATGCAACCAATCAGGGCATCCACCGGTTATTGGGTGCACATAAGAATGAGGCTAGGTTCACCACCAACCCTGTCAAGCCTCTTGGTTGAGTCGCCCGGTCTGACCAGGACCGCGACAACCAACCCGGTCCACCTAGTTCAGTAACTCTCCCGTAAAGGGCCATCAAAAACCAACAATAAATTCAAACCCCCCCTCCCCTTCAGATTTGAATACAAACTATTTACTTCTAAAAAAAGGTTATGTTCATTTTTATAGGAGCCAAATGATGGCTTTTTTGTTTTAGTTAACACTTGGGATCCACATATTTTTGTGCGAACGACTTAAAATAGTCGCCCTGGACCACGCTATCACTGTGGTCTGGGGTCCGCTGTGTAATACCTATCCCTTCCTATTCATAACACCCATTCCTTATCTTGCAATCCCCCTAGGGTTCGCCTGGTGGTGTATAGATCCTCCATTCCGGAACCATAAATACTGGAGGCCAACATTAACTGTCCACGAGTGAACCCTGGACCACGGTGATAGCATTGTCCGAGGCGAGTATATTAATATATTTTGTGGGTATTCAACTTATTTAAGCAGGTTTTGTTTATCAAGCAGTTTATTTAAATTATTTTCGTGTTGCCGGTTTGTTAAGAAGGCCGATTTCGAACTTAACGTCTCGGCATATTTGTTCAATTGGTCGGGCTTGGGCTAAATGTTTTATCCTTGTACCAATCTATATAACATGGCACGGCGCTTTCGTGCTGACTAGACAAAATGGCACCAAAAGCTGACTAGACAAAAAAATTGCTGACTAGACAAAACGAAACAAGTTGACTAGACAAAAAAAATAACTACGCATCATCACAACCATCCATACATAAAGGAATAGAAGCTGCACTTGATGGCTCCTTCAGAAATTAAATAAATGCTCTATATAGAATATTAATTGCATGCATATAAGGTATTAATGGCTGGGTGTAAGGGACAGTTATGTAAGGAGATTAATGAGGATAGAGAGAGGATCACAAGGGGTGTTGCGGGATTTAGATGAGGAGAGAGGGACGGTAAAATAAGGAAAGAGAATCAATTAGAGAGAAAATAGGAGAGGTAGGAGGGGGTGCGATCAGATGGTTTTGAATAACACGGACGGCTACGATCAGGTTTTGATTAAATGGAAATAAAGGAAAAAAGAAAGAGAGGGGATAGTGGGGAGTTGTTATCAGGTTGGGCGGTTGGGATTTAAAAGAGAGAGACTTGGATAAGAGCATGCATGCATGGCTTCGCATAGGTTGATGCGGCCATGGATGCTATGATGTGTGCTGTAATGTTTGGGATGGATTTTTAAGAGCTGTGATTAGGTTTCAAGAGATAGAAAGAAAGGATGGAGTCATGTGCATGAGATGTGGACTTGCATGGCGTTGGATTTTTTGTTCACTACCTAGAGCTCAAATGAGCTAGTAAGGATGGGTCGACGGCTAATAGCGAGTAAGTTCGTACATGTATGACTTTGAGATTGGGTGAGATGTCTACAGATATGGCAAAAAGGTGGAGAGGAGAAAAAAGAACAGTGGACTTAGCAGTAAGTTCCTCCTCCCCACCTTTTTGCCATATCTGTAGACAGCCCCGGATTACGTATCAAAAAAATTACATGGGAATGATGAGGTGCGTTCGCACGTGTGACGTGTGTGTGTGTGTGAGAGAGAGAGAGAGAGACGTATGTGTAGGGGTGGCAATGGGTCGTGTTGGGTCGGTTTTACATATGGTACACCGTTGTGGTGCGGTGCGGTTTCGGTGTTGCGGTGAGGTTTCAATTTCGGTTTCGGTTTTGCCCAAGATCGCACCAAAACCGCACCGTTGCCATCCCTAGACGAAAGCGCTAGCTTCGTGCCAATCGACATGGGCGAGAAAATGGGTGTCCCTATGAATGCCGTTGTTGTCGTCGAAAGTGTTTTGTTGCCAAAGACGTTCAAGTGTGTTGCCACCGAAGACGGCCTGTTGCAGTGCCACAGGGCGGCTCGCTACAGTGCCAACGGGCACATACACTATCCTTTTGAAAAAAGGGTAGACTCGCTAAGACCCAGTAAGATCCGTTTAAATATTTAATATTTTATTTTTTTTAATTTTATCTTTCGTTGCAGCTCATCATCATGGGTGTCCTGATCACAGGCGTCTATTTAACCCATCGCATACTATGATCGGATGTTGGGTAGATCATTGGAGGGCCAATCACATCTGTTTCTTTACCTGTCGATTCGGACCGAGTGCGATGCACGGGTCGGGTATGGGTGCAACGGACGACTGTGATTTGGGGTACAGATAAATTGTGTAGAAGATTTGGATTCGGGGTTGGGGGGGTGGGGCGGTGGTTGCTTGCTTCGTGTCAGTTGGGGGGTGTCTTACCACCGAAGACGACCCGACAAGTGTATTGCCGCCGAATGCGGCCCGCTGCAAATGCCGATGGCCAAGTGTGTTGTCATCGCACCGAAGGCTCCCGCTTCGTGCCAATCGGCATGGGCATGCCGAAGGCGGTCAAGTGTGTTGTCGTTGCATACGACGGTGGGGGAGGGGTGGGGGTGGTGATGCCCAGGGGGTGTTTTGCTGCAGAAGGCGGCCCGCTGCATTGTTGACAGGTGTGTTCCCGCCGAAGGCGGCCCGCTGTAGTGCCGACAGGCACGGGCATGCACTAGTGAGTTTATTAACTCAGGTTAAAGAGGCGGTGAAAGCCACAACCGTCCATTGCATGCCGAACGGTGTTGAGTGTGATTCAACATTTAGGACTTGGTGTAATGGACGGTTGTGATTTAGTTTTGCCTTTCACCTTTTAGAACCTCAAAGGATTTGAGTTCGAAACTCGAAAAAAGGGTTTCAGTCAGTGTTTTGAAAACCAGACCGGATCGGGCGGTTCTACCGGTTTGGACTGGAACCGGAACATGTTTCGGCTTGGTCTTTGAATAATTCAGTTTATTTGTTAACCTAGGAATCAAATTTTTCGTGGAAGAATTTAGTAAATATCTATTAGAAAATAAACCTATTTTAATGCGGTTCAAACGGTTGAACCATCGGTTTGAACCGATTTAGACCAAACCGGATGCCTTTTCGGTTCGCTTTCCGGTCTGATTTTGAAAACGTTGGTTTCAGTGGCCTTCGTGCTTCAGAAGCTGAAGAGAAATATGGGGGAAGATCTGGTTTGGGATTTGCATTTGTGGTGCCCATTATGGGTTGATGCTTCATTTTTGGGGAATAATTACCCAAAGCCAAAGATAATCCAAAACAAAATGGGGCCATTAAGTTGTATTGTTTTTATGGAGGATGATACTATGAGAAGTAATTACTGAATTTAGTAAAATAATACGAAAACCCGACCGTAACTCAATCGAGAATTCAGGTTTGGGTATAAATTCTCTATCCGAACCAGACTCGATCGGGTAGATTATGGGTATAGGAAGGATAAGGGAGTTTTAGTGATGCATCACCTGGGCCTAGGGCAAAAACTGTATCTAAAAATTTTACGATATCTAATCTAATCCATTTATTATATAAATTTTTTTTTATTTTTTTGGTATTTTAAAGGGGGAAGGTCATAGGACCTCCGAAAGACACCACAGTCTGGCGCAGGCACAAATCACCGCAACCTCCGACGAAAAGACAGGCCCCAGGGCTAAACAATACCACTACACTACGCAAGGTGTGGGGACTGGGCAACACCACCAAGTCACACCCCGGCGTAGATCAGACCCACAACCAGACAACCGAAGATTACATCGCCAATCGCCGGTGGGGAACAAAACAGACTCACACAGAGACAAGAGACATACAACATACCCAAAATAAAGGAATGAAAAAAATCCGGAACCAGTGTCGGTTCATGCCTCCTGCAGCTTCGGCGTGGTAAACAGCCCATCCACGTCCTCTCTCACCACGAACCAGTCGCCGCCTCACACCGTCGGGATCCAAAACCGCGCAAAGGAGGGTCTGAAAAAGCCCACAACGAACTCCGGTCAGAGTCCAGATCGCCACTCCAGTCGGGAAATCGGCCGAGAACCCTCAATCTACCGGATGAGGCTTTGATCCGAGGAGGAGGAACATCAAGACGTCACCCGCCAAGCCAGAGAACCCCTTATCACTACAAGGAAAAGGATTATTGCCGACGGCTATTTTTATTACCGTCGGTAATAATATTAATATTACCGACGGTAATAAAAATATCCGTCGGCACAAAACCTTTAATATTTTACTAATATTTAAAATATTTATTACCGACGGTACTTTTTTATCCGTCGGTAATATATTATTACCGACGGTGGTTATTATACCCGTCGGTAAAAGTTATTATTACCGACGGAAAACAAATATGCCGTCGCAAATAATATTTTTTGTTATTTTAATAATTTTTTTTTCATATATATTAACGACAGCCATTTGTTTTCCGTCGGTAATTTAGTTTTACCGACGAAATAATATTAACCGTCGGTATAAATACCGACAGACATATTAATAGCCGTCGGTAATAATAGTATTACCGACATATTATGTAAGGAGAGAGAGAGACGTATGTGTAGGGGTGGCAATGGGCCGTGTTGGGTCGGTTTTACATATGGTACACCGTTGTGGTGCGGTGCGGTTTCGGTGTTGCGATGAGGTTTCAATTTCGGTTTCGGTTTTGCCCAAGATCACACCAAAACCGCACCGTTGCCATCCCTAGACGAAAGCGCTAGCTTCGTGCCAATCGACATGGGCGAGAAAATGGGTGTCCCTATGAATGCCGTTGTTGTCGTCGAAAGTGTTTTGTTGCCAAAGACGTTCAAGTGTGTTGCCACCGAAGACGGCCTGCTGCAGTGCCATAGGGCGGCTCGCTACAGTGCCAACGGGCACATACACTATCCTTTTGAAAAAAGGGTAGACTCGCTAAGACCCAGTAAGATCCGTTTAAATATTTAATATTTTTTTTTTAATTTTATCTTTCGTTTTAGCTCATCATCATGAGTGTCCTGATCACAGGCGTCTATTTAACCCATCGCATACTATGATCGGATGTTGGGTAGATCATTGGAGGGCCAATCACATTTGTTTCTTTACCTGTCGATTCGGATCGAGTGCGATGCACGGGTCGGGTATGGGTGCAACGGATGGCTGTGATTTGGGGTACAGATAAATGGTGTAGAAGATTTGGATTCGGGGTTGGGGGGGTGGGGCGGTGGTTGCTCGCTTCGTGTCAGTTGGGGGGTGTCTTACAACCGAAGACGACCCGACAAGTGTATTGCCGCCGAATGCGGCCCGCTGCAATGCCGATGGCCAAGTGTGTTGTCATCGCACCGAAGGCTCCCGCTTCGTGCCAATCGGCATGGGCATGCCGAAGGCGGTCAAGTGTGTTGTCGTTGCATACGACGGTGGGGGAGGGGTGGGGGTGGTGATGCCCGGGGGGTGTTTTGCTGCCGAAGGCGGCCCGCTGCATTGTTGAAAGGTGTGTTGCCGCTGAAGGCGGCCCGCTGCAGTGCCGACAGGCACGGGCATGCACTATAACTCAACACGATATGATTATGATCCAACCCATTGCGAGTCCACTCTTAGGACAACCTAAGGAAAATTTTATTCAAACCTCACATGTTTTTCTCTTTCATACCCCACTTGCTTCCTTCCTCGCCTACTTTCTCGTTGCCGAAGCCACCCCTGAATCGTCAACGATCGACAGGGGAGATGATCATCAGTGGAGACTGGAGAGGAGTCGATCCCGTTTGAGTCTGACTGGCTCAACTCTTCAAAATAGTTCGCCAATCGCTGACCAGGCTAATAATTGATTATTAGGCACGCCTCGGACCATAGCATCAGACCCAGTCTAACCGTCGGTCCGGTCAAACCATATAGGGACTACTCACCCGAGAGACATCGACTCGAGTCACCGTAGACGCGGGTGAACATAATGCGGACGGAGTCCGGCTTCCGAGAGTAATAACAGGAAGAAGACGGGAAGAGAGAGAGAGAGAGAGAGAGAGAGGGGGGGGGAAATAAAGGGTTATTTTGACTTTGCCCCCAAATTTGCCTTGAATTAGACTTTACGCCCCATATTCATTAATTAGACTTGACCCCCAAAACTAACTGTTCCGTCAGCTAACCATCTTAGAAAAAGGTTGAACTGACGGAAAAGAGATAAAGTTTTGGGGGGTGAGATGACGGAACAGTTAGTTTTGGGGGGTAAAAGTCTAATTAATGAAAATATGCGGGGTAAAGTCTAATTCAAGGGAAGATTTAGGGGGCAAAGTCAAAATAACCCTAAAATAAATAATGAAAAAATAATTTTCAGAAGGGGGAGGGAAGAAAGAGGCGATGGGGCTTTCGCTTTCCCTCCCTGTTTCAAGGCAGCGTCAGTGGACTTCAACACCGCCCGCCACGAGATCCCCCCTCCCAACACTCCTCCTCCTCCTCCTCCTCGTCTCCGCCCTAACCCGCCCCTTTTGCCGCAGTGATCCACAACCTCACCCTCTCTCGATCGAAAGGTACGACCTCCCTTGTTGGTTGTTTCATCTTTGCTTTGATTATCCTGCCAATTGATGAGGAATCCCTTGAATTTTCAGCTCTCGATCATTATGTGGGTAGTGATTGGCTTCGCGTCGATCCTTAGTCTCTCCGGTCTTATTTTCATTGTTATTGGCAGGATCGGACGCTGATTAGATGGATGAACTTTTACGGCGCCAGAGCTCCATAGTGTCGAATCACCCGAGCTGCATATGGGGTTTATTCCAATTCTTCAACTTCTACCAGAATCTTAGTAAGGAGAAGATGATTGGATACAGGAGGCATTTCAATGGAAGGCGTGCGAGGAGTAAGTAGTTCCCTTGCTCTTGGCTTGAGTATCGTGCCGTGCCTCCTCCTTTTGTTTTTTTTCCTAATTCCATATTCGTAGATTTTAATTTGATGCAGGCTTGTTACAAACGAGGGGCACGCCTTTTAATGAAGTAGCTATTATAAAGAATAGACACAAATACAAAATATCGGTCCCAAAACCCATATCGGTCCCAAAACCCGGGTCGTAAAGGGAGGTCCGCAGAGGGTATATGAAGGCACCACCGCCCACCCCCCTAACTGTTGTTGGACTAAACCCAACAATTCTCCCCCTCACACGAGGCTAGGGTTGGACAAACTCCAAGGGCCCCCCTCTCGTGCAGAACGCCACGAGGTTAGGGTGGATAGACTCTGACGCCCCCCCATTCGTGCTGAACGTGGGACGAGGCACAACTTGGCGGCTCCCGAATCAGGACTAAGCAGAACCTTGCTCTAATACCATGTGGAAATTCTTCTAACCACAAAACTCGGATCTAGGGTTGATGTCCCAACACTTCTTTATAAGGATCTCATCTCCCTTCTAATCAGCCGATGTGTAACTATTCTCTCAATACTCCCCCTTACTTGCAGGTTGATTTTTTTTTTCTTTTTTCTGGTCCTTGTTATGTGGGTGTAGTAGTGTGGGTCCCATATTCGGCAGGTGGATGTGATGGCTTGAATCTGATACCAAAAAGAGACCAATAACACAGAGGACACAAGATTTAAGTGGTTCGGCTCATAAGCCTACTCCAATGAAGAAGGAGGGGGAAGAGTTTCATTCACGAGAGACTCCTAATCAGAGACCCTACATATATAAGAATAATTAGAATTTTTCCTGATATTTGCTTTTTGAAATTCCAAACTTTCAACAAGTGGTAAAATAAACAACCCGACCGACCAACTTGCAGTAGCCCGAGCTTAGATAGAGCATCGAAATTGTTCTTGGGTTGGGCAGCGTGGGTTGAAGGTCGGATTGAGTTGTTTTGAGGTTCTAACACTCGAGTCGAGCTTGAGTTGCAGCCCTACGTAAGGTTCGTACAGACTAAGAAAGAGAGCCTTGTGTCCCTCTTCGCTTTCTTATATACACAATTTTAGGTGGAGCCCCATAGATCTCATTAAACGTAAAACTTAAAAATTAATATCTTGATCCTACAAAACAACTATTGATTTCTGAGATGTAAGACTGTAACCAACCCATTTTCTATCCTTTTAAATTCTTTCTTTCTTCTTTGCATTCAACACATGACTCGTGTACTTCATGAATTTAATTTTACAGCCTATAAAACTAATACAATTAAATGAAAATAACAATACTGCTACTGAAAAGGCCCCAAATAGAATGAAGCGAAAGAAATGAATACTATTTTTTAAAGTTAATCTAAAGGCATGGGTTTCCCGTTGTGATGATACAATGTTACGTGGTGCTCCCTGGATGCTTTCATCATAAAGTACCTCACTCCCTCAATCACAATGCTTATTAAGGGGCATAATGGCTTGTTATAGCCAACCCAACTTCATTATGTTAATTTCATCGCTTGTCACAATAACAATGTTTCAGAAAGTGATTTGTTTCTTAAATTCTTAAAGTAATGAGATTTAAAATTGTTAATGTACATATAATGGGTCGGGTTTACTGTACAGTCGGGTCGGTTACATGTACATATATTTGGGCTTGAGTCCCTCAATGGAATCATTCTATTCCTCTCCAAACCCTAGCCGTCATCTCCTAACATGGTATCAGAGCTCTAGGGTTTCTCGCGCGACGGCAGCACCTCCGGCCTCTCCTCCACCCCTCCGGCCTTCTCCTCTGCTCCGGCAGCCCACCCGACCCCCCTCCGGCCTTCTCCCCTGCTCCGGCAGCCCACCCGACCCACCTCCGGCCTTCTCCCCTGCTCCGGCAGCCCACCCGCCCCCCTCCAGCCTTCTCCTCTGCCCCGGCAGCCCCCTCCGCCCCCCCCTCCAGCCTCTCCCTCTGCTCCGGCAGCCCACCCGACCCCCCTCTCCCCTTCCACAGCCCCCTCGGCCCCCCCTTTCGCACCACCCGGCGCCCCATCAGCCCCCCTTTCCCTCTTCCGCAGCCCCCTCAGCCCCCCTCCGCACCACCCGACAGCCCCATCAGCCCCCTCCCCCCCTTCCGTAGCACCCTCAGCCCCCCTCCACACCACCCGACCCCTCTTTTTCTCCTTTTCCTCTGCCCCGACAGCCCACCTGACCACACCCGATCCCCTCCCGACACCCTACAGCCCCTCCCTACCCCCCCCGATCCCCCTACAGCCCCCCCGACACCCTACATCCTTCTCCATGGCCTCTCCAGCCGTACCGTCCGTCGTTGCGATCTCTCCACCGCTGAAGGCGGTCGCGTTTCAGTTGTCATCGGCCAGCGACTGGCCTGACTGATCCCTCACCGTTGAGGCCGCCCTCTCCAGTCGTGATCTGTGGGGTCACATCACTGGCGAGGATCCTCCTCCCACTGACTACTCTGGCTCCTCCTCTGTCACCAGCAGTGCTGCGTCTTCTGCAGCGACTGCTATCACGGCCATCACCGTTGCTGCTCTTACGTGGCGCCGCCACGATCAGGCCATCCGGGCGTACCTCCTGGACTCGGTTGCTCGTCCGCTCCTTGCTCCCATCGGCCGCCTTCCGACAGCGCGCGCGATGTGGGAGTATCTCCGGGACCGTTTTCTCCCGCGCGGAGGCGCCCGCCGGCATCAGCTCATCTGTGACTCGCAGTCTGTCCGTCAGGGGGAGCGCACCATTCAGGACTTCTTCAGTCAGATGAGTGCCTACTGGCATGAGCTGGACTCACTGATTCCGGAGCGGTGTGCCTGCCCCCGCTCCCGGGATTTCCAGCGCTACCTCGACGAGGGCCACCTACACCAGTTCCTGGCAGCGCTTCGACCGGACTTTGCTCTCATAGCTGCCCAGCTCCTGCACCGTGAGCCACTCCCTCGGCTCGAGGATGCTCTACTCGCCTTGGTCGACGAGGAGACCCGCCTTCAGACTCAGGGCGCTCGTCCTCCTCCACTTGCTCTTAGCTCCGACTCTGTCCTGGCAGCCGGGTTCTCCGATGAGGCTGTCTTCTGTCACTACTGCAAGGAGCCCGGTCACATGAAGCGCGAATGCCCTACACGTCCTCCACGCAACCCCCGCTGGGGTCCGGATGAGAGAGCCCCCCGCTGGGCTTCGACCTCTTGCGACGATCGACGCGGCGGTCGAGGTGGACGTGGTTCGTCTTCCTTTCGCCACTTTGGTGGTACAACGGCTACTGTAGAGGCCTCGACGCTCCCCACTGCTTCTCAGCTTGAGCCGGACCGTCTTCAGCGCCTCGAGGAGCTCCTTCTCCGCCACCTAGCCTCCACCGGCTCCGCGACTGCGCACGGCTTGTCTGCCACCTCTGGTACTACTGTTCCATGGATCTTTGACTCGGGTGCCTCCTGTCACCTTACTTTTGACTCTACTGTCCTCACGGACTGCTCTCCCACTACCACCCACCAGGAGGTTCGCACTGCGGATGGGACTCTCGTCCCTATTCCGCAATGTGGCTCCATCACCACCACCTCTGACCCTTCTGGTCGTCTGACCCCTACCCCATGTCCATCATGCCCCCCGTCTTAATATTAATCTGATTTCTATCAGTTCTCTTTGCGACTCTGGCCTGACTGTCACCTTCACCCCTTCTGTTTGTGTTGTGCAGGATTCGCGGATGGGTCAGAGGATTGGGCTGGGCCGTAGGGCAGGAGGACTCTACCAGTTGGACCACTCCATATGTCTTCAGTTGCGTCTGGCATGCCTGTCACCTCTGATGCCGACCTGTGGCACAGAAGGTTAGGTCATATATCGAGTGATCGACTTAAAAGCGTATTCCGCTCGGGCGCTTTGGGTCGAGCGTCTTTCTCCCCTCTCTCTGTTTGTACGGGTTGTAGACTGGCAAAGCATCTAACTCTTCCTTTTTCTGCTAGTACTTCCCAGTCTAATGCTTTATTTGATTTAGTTCATTCGGATATTTGGGGTCCTGCGCCTGTTGCATCTCTATCGGGTTATATGTATTATGTGTGTTTTATCGATGACTATTCTAGGTGCACCTGGGTCTATCTCATGCGTCATCGGTCTGAAGTACCTCACATCTTTAGGAGATTCACCACTATGATACACACCCAGTTTGGTCGGCGAATCAAGACCTTTCGGTCTGATTGTGCCAAGGAGTATCTCTCCTCTGAGATGCGTGAGATTCTTCAGTCTCACGGCACTCTTCACCAGCAGTCCTGTCCCCACACCCATGAGCAGAACGGTGTTGCCAAACGCAAGCATCGTCATGTCCTTGAGACTGCACGAGCCTTGCTTCTCTCTGCGTCTGTTCCTCACTCCTACTGGGCTGAAGCTGTCATGACGGCTGTCCACCTCATCAATATCACTCCATCGTCTGCTCTGTCCGGTGCCACCCCTCACGAGCGCCTTCACTCCAGTCCACCTGACTACTCTCTTCTTCGCACGTTTGGCTGCACGTGCTTCGTTCTTCTTCCTCCCCATGAGCGCACCAAACTTTCTGCGAGGTCTGTTAGGTGTGTTCACTTGGGGCTCAGTCGTGAGCACAAGGGGTATCGCTGCTATGATCCCTTAGCTCGTCGGATCCGTGTCTCCCGTCACGTCTCCTTTGTTGAGGATGTCCCGTATTTTGCACCTGAGTCTCGGGATCTTTCCTTGCCTCCTTCGTCATCCTCCTCGCCCTCCTCACATCTCCATATCTCTGTTCTACCCCCGGTTTCTTTTGCCCCATCCACGCCTACTCCACCACCACCACCACCTCCTCAGTCTCCATCGCCACCTCCACCACCACCACCACCTCCTCAGTCCCCCACGCCACCTCCACCACCACCCATTACTCGTGTCTATGTACGTCGGTCTGCAGCTCCCCCTCCAGAGTCGGTTCTCACTGGTACTCCCTCACCTGATGCTGCTGCTCCCTCCTCCCCGGTCGTGGATCCTGCTCCTGTTCGGCGCTACCCAGCGCGCGAACATCACCCTCCTGCCAGATATGACTACTCTCCTGACAGGTTTGGTTACTCTGCTTTTCCCTCTGACTCTCCTGACTCTTCTGGCTTCTCTGCCAGTGTCTCCTATTCACCATCATTTCAGGCCTTTCTTACTGCTCTACACACTTATCGGGAGCCCCAATCGTACCGTGAGGCAGCATTACATCCAGAGTGGCGGCAGGCCATGTCAGTTGAGCTTGAGGCTTTTCAGCGGACCCAGACCTGGGAGTTGGTGCCTTGTCCCCCCGGGGTGGTGCCTGTTAGGCTGTTAGCTGCAAGTGGATCTTCAAGGTCAAGACTCGACCTGACGGATCCATTGAGCGGCACAAGGCTCGCCTCGTTGCTCGTGGCTTCTCCCAGGAGTATGGGATTGACTACGAGGAGACGTTTGCTCCAGTTGCTCGGATGACTACTGTGCGCACCCTCTTAGCTGTGGCAGCTGCTCGAGGGTGGCCTCTCCATCAGATGGATGTCACCAATGCGTTTCTTCACGGTGATCTCTCCGAGGAAGTCTACATGGCTCCTCCTCCGGGCACTTCAGTTCCTCCAGGACACGTGTGTCGGTTGCGCCGAGCCATCTATGGGCTCAAGCAGGCCCCTCGTGCCTGGTTTGAGCGATTTCGCAGTGCAGTTCTGGCCGCCGGGTTTGTTGAGCGTCACTCCGACTATGCCTTGTTCACTCGCTCCTCCAGTCAGGGCATTGCAGTCCTTCTCCTCTATGTGGATGATATGATCATCACTGGGGATGACAGTGCCACCATCGCCTCTCTCCAGCGGCACCTCCAGAGTCAGTTTGAGATGAAAGACGTGGGCTCTCTTCGCTACTTTCTGGGCCTTGAGATTGCCAGGTCAGCTCGTGGTCTGTTGGTCTCACAGCAGAAGTACATCTCCGACATTCTTGCTGATGCTGCTCTTACTGACACACGTACTGCTGATCCAGGTTTAAAATCACGGTATCGGTCACGGTATCGGTCGGCCCCGAACCGGTATGTACCGGCCGGTACGTACCGGTACTGGCCGGTACGGACCGATACCGGTTATGAAAAAAAATCTAAAAAAAACCCAAAAAACTCAAAAAAAAAAAAAATTAACCAGTCGGTACCGGTCCGTACCGGCCGTACCGGCCGGTACCGGCCTGTACCGGCCGATACGGACCGGTACGTACCGGTACGTACCGGTACCGGCCGATACGGGCCAGGTATCGGGATCGGATGCAGTACCGGTCTCGAACCGGCCAAAACTGGTACGTACCGGCCGGTACGTACCGGTATCGGCCGAGATTTAAAACCCTGCTGCTGATACATCCATGGAGCTCAATTTAAAGCTTCTCGCTACAGATGGTGAGCCGCTCCAGGATGTCTCCCGCTACCAGAGGTTGGTTGGGATGCTTGTCTATCTCACCATGACCCGGCCAGACATTGCCCATGCTGTTGGCATTGTTAGTCAGTTTGTTCAGGCTCCACGGTCAGTACACTATGCAGCTGTTCTTCGGATTATCCGCTACCTCCGGGGCACCATCACCCGTTCACTACTGTTTCCCTCCACCTCTCCGTTGATGCTGCGTGCCTACTCAGATGCAGATTGGGCAGGAGATGCAGACACTCGTCGATCTACTACAGGATACTGTGTGTTTCTGGGTGACTCACTGATTTCGTGGCGCAGCAAGAAGCAGTAGTCTGTTGCTCGTTCCAGCACTGAAGCCGAATACAGGGCTATGGCTTCCACCACCGCCGAGATTGTCTGGCTTCGCCGTCTTCTGCTTGACTTGGGAGTGGTGATATCCGGGCCCACTCCTCTCTTCTGTGACAACCGGAGTGCTATTCAGATTGCTAGTAATCCGGTCTTCCATGAGCGAACAAAGTATATTGAAGTTGATTGTCATTATGTTCGCCAGGCATTTATCGATCACACCATCTCCCTGCCCTTCATTCCCTCATCGGAGCAGACTGCTGATTTTCTGACGAAGCCCCTGACGACAGCTCGCTTCCGGCATTTTCTAGGCAAACTCTCGGTTCATGATCCACCGTGAGTTTGAGGGGGAGTGTTAATGTACATATAATGGGTCGGGTTTACTGTACAGTCGGGTCGGGTTTACTGTACAGTCGGGTCGGTTACATGTACATATATTTGGGCTTGAGTCCCTCAATGGAATCATTCTATTCCTCTCCAAACCCTAGCCGTCATCTCCTAACAAAAATAAAGAGATATAATGAGCTACGTTCAGAGAATAATCATAAACTTATTTATAATATAATTATGTAAAGTGTGATTAAACTAATTCGTTTAATGGTATAACTTTCTTCATAGATTTGCAGTTGACTTGCCTTCCATTTTTCACATATTGATATAAAATATAGAGAATGATAATGTATACAACCAAAACAACTAAATCATATTAGCTATACACGTTTCCACTTTTTCCCCTTGCTTGAAAAAAACCACTCAATTTATGGACACTTAATCAAACTTAGGGGTGCTTTATATCATAGCTGAATTTTACTAAATTGAATGATCTATGGCGAATAGCGAGGAGGGATAGGCCTATAGAACTTGAAGGAAGCCTTGCCTTATTATTGGAAATTAATGGCCAACAAGGATTATGTGAGCATTGAATAGTTGGAGAGATTGTATATTGCATATGTAATGGTACGAGAGATCCAAAGTGGGATAGATGAGGTATGTCAAGTAGCAAAAATAGTGTAGTAATGAAGGATAAATTAGGGCAGATGTGTTATGTTGTCTCAAATGACGCTTGCCTTGCATGTGTATGTATAAATAAAGTTTTGTTTGGTTGCCTTCAATTTTTTTAAATTTATCTTGGGGTCATATTGACTTCTAGCTAAGGGTGGGGAAGAAACTCTCTATCGATCAACTGTATTTAATTAGGAACCAAGTATTTCTTTTTTGCACTGCACACAAGGAAGGCATAAGCTAGTAATGTCGCCACATGGTTCGTGGGAAATTTAATGTCAAATTGACTCCATAAATCTCTTTTAATCCTTCTATGAAACCTCTTGGCTTGTTGTGCTCTATACTCGGCCCCATTTTGATGGGCATAGCTTGGGTGTTGAAGGAGAAGAGAAACACAAGAAACAAGAAACGAAATACAAGGTGAAAAAAACTCTCCACAAGGTTGTCTTTAATTCAATATTCAAGTCTGCTTAGTTATAGTCCTTGGATCCCCTTTTATAAAGAAACCCTAAGTTAATCCTACTAAATTAACGTAAAGTAGAACATACATTGAACCTGCTCTCATTGATGACTAAAAATGTACAACTCATCGAGTTTTTTATGGAGAACTCTAGAGGAATCTGAATTCACTCACTATTCCGGTTAAATAAATTATCGAAATACAGACCCAAAATTCGAGTGAAATTCGTCCATAATTTTTTTTTCCCAATAACTTATGGCTACGTTTTAGCCCCATAAACGCTGGATTTGAGCCAAAAGTCGTGAAACATGCACTTGTAGGGTTTTGAAAAGTTCTTTCCAATGAATATAAGATCTTTGAATTTGATATTTGGGTGAGAAATACAACCTTTGGAAGCTGTTGGACTCATATAGGTTGTAGCTGAAATCTACTCGTTTGATTTAACGGACCCCATTTGTGTTGTCCCAGAAAGTGGGCCATTCACCAAATTTAATTGCATCACATATGTTATAAACAAACTAAATCACTATATTTGAATAATGTCAGAGTTTGTCATGAAAGTGATAAATAACTATATTCTCAATTTACTTCACAAGATTTTGCCAAAGTTTTGAATCACTATTGTCCTTTCATTATTGAATCCTTCTTAGCTATTAGTCAGTATTCTAAGTATAGAGTAGTGTCAAATATCCGTTTAGATTTTCCAATGGTAGTCATATTTCTTGTATAGCGGAGGGCCACTTTCAAATCTTGTACGGTTTGTAGAATGCGTGTTGTGTAAGTACTTTGCATGTCATGATGTGACGTTCATGGTAATAGGGTTCAAGTCTAACTTTTCTTCAAATATGACTCTTGTTGGTTTTGTGAAGCGATGGATAGGGGTGTAATCGTTTGCAAGAACGTCTTTCACAAAATTGACTTGAATTCCTCAGTGGTATTCGGGCTTTAATTGTGCTTAGTGCTTGACTAGTTAACCAATACAACAACTTAAACTTGGTTTGTTTTGGCTTGTCTACATAATAACGACGGATGATCAAGATTAAGTGTGAAATTCAAATGTTTTTACTCCAAACTTAACTTGCCAATTATGAGGCATAGAAGGTCACCATTTAGGTTGTGGGCAGGGGAGACAACGGGTCCACTTTGGGTTGAGCATTTTATGTATCAAGTCTCGACCCTAACAAGTTTAATAGTGTGTGAACTTGAACTAAATTGAACTGGGTTAGTATTGTCCAAAGACTCCAAACGTAGTCCAAACATGAAAATATTCGGTTTTGGGTCCCCTTTAGTGGAAAAAACTACAATTATAGTGGAGTAGGGAGGCTCTGAGGTCAATGGGTGGGTGGCAGTGGTGTGAAGGTAGAGGGACTTTGAGGTTAATAGGTGGATGTGTTGTGATGGGTTTCTGCATGTGGTGAAGTAGTTATGTATGTGGGGGTAGGACCGTAGGTGGATGGGGAAGGGGAGGGGTAGACAGAGGAGGTTGTGATAGTGGTGGAGCGAGTGGCAAAGGGGAGGGACCTAGTTTGGTAGGTGGGAGCAAGAAGGCAATGGGGAGCATTGGATTGCCTTGTGTGGAAAATTAGAAAGAGCAAAGAAGGCTATGATTGTTGGGTGAAAATGAAGAGAACAACATGGGGAAGGTGTTCACTATTTGCTTCGTCGAAGGTTAAAATTTACTCGCCAAAGCTAGCTAGAGGACTCAGAGGAGAAATATCGCTAGACTGAGGAGGTTGTGATAGTGGTGGAGCGAGTGGCAAAGGGAGGGACCTAGTTTGGTAGGTGGGAGCATGAAGGCAATGGGGAGCATTGGATTGCGTTGTGTGGAAAATTAGAAAGAGCAAAGAAGGCTACAATTGTTGGGTGAAAGTGAAGAGAACAACATGGGGAAGGTGCTCACTATTTGGTTCGTCGAAGGTTAAAATTTACTCGCCAAAGCTAGCTAGAGGACTAAGAGGAGAAATATCGCTAGAGAAACACCTTTGCTACCACTACTTTGTTGTTGCCTTGGGTTTCTACTATGATATTGGTAGGAAGTAAAGGTATGCTCGTTATATTTCTTCTCAAGGGATATGAGGTACATGGATGAAAGGAGAGAGAGAGAGAGAGAGAGAGAGAGAGAGAGAGAGAGAGAGAGAGAGAGAGAGAGAGAGAGAGAGAGAGAGAGAGAGAGAGAGAGAGAGAGAGAGAGAGAGAGAGAGAGAGAGAGAGAGAGCTACATCAAATAAAAAGTCAAATGCCGTTATTACTTCGTTTGATCTAGTGGAGATATCAGAGCAGAATGAGGTAGCAAATGGGCCTGGGGAAGGAGTAGATGATACTATTTCAAACGACGGGTAGATCAGGCTTGACTTTTGTGCATAAAGGTTTTTATGAACAATTTGATGGAGAAACTTTGCCCTTTATTCACAACCCCATCTATAGGCCGCATATCTCTAAGTCATCATCTGGCGGTTTTAGACACTATTCTCGTAATCAGTTGTAGGCCACACATCTCTCTCTCTCTCTCTCTCTCTCTCTCTCTCTCTCTCTCTCTCTCTACTGTATTGGGCTTTGCTTGATTACAAATTGAGATCAAAAATCAAGTTTGAGACTGCCTTATTAGCTTAAATAAATGAGATTAAACAAGCTATGACAGTATTGATGAGTCAAACATGAGCTGTTCATAAACTACTTGCTCAGATTCAACTGTGTTTCAAGTATATATAGCATTACATACATTTATATGCGCACCGTAAAACATGAGCTGTTCACGAAAGTCTGCTATTGACATTATTCACTCCCTTTGACTTATGGCCCTATTAAACCAGACATTCTATTCTACAACTCCTCATCCCTTATTATGCGCTCAAACTTAGTTATGAAACCACTGCAGTTTCGAAGTAATTGCTTTTATGGTCAAAAAATCTCGCAACTGTAAAAGTTCTTCTGTTTACTCTTGAGACCACGGCAAGTCAAGACATTCCTATCTTGTCAACTGAAAGTTCCTAGTTTTGTACCTTCAATGTTCAGTTCCCTGAAAAAAATTAATTTTCTCTATGGAATAAGAACTAGAATCAAATTCAGCAATTTTCCTTAGTCAGGAACCTGAGTTCAAGGAGAATCCTCAAAGCCCACCTAAGTGGCTGAAATAAGAAAAGAGAGAACCTGAAACACAATACCAGAGTATCGTTCTCTGCATAAAAAATGGTCTTTTGTGGCCAACAAACAAAGCTAAGTTTGATCTTGCTCGACATCTACTAATCCTATTTCGTTGTGAATTGTCATATTCCTTTCATTCCAAAACTTCCATCATATCTAGATATTTAATTTTTGGATTGGAAATATGGGTGTCATTGGTGTCCTCAAGCATTGGGCATGAATATTATTCCTTTCATGGGTTGCATTATTATCTATAGAAAGAATTTTTAACTTAATATCATGGCACCAGCTGCTTAAATAACTTGTGTTACACTTCTTCCTGTGCTTGTCTTTATTAATCATAGCCCTCATTGTAGGAACAAAAATTCCTAAATCGAAGCTAAATGTTTCTTCGAGCGTTGAAGAACAAGATTTTTTGAATGGGGAGGCAAACTTCTTGGTAAGTTCAGTTAAAATGAACTCTTAGCACATTTTGGAGTCTGATTTCATATAAAATGTTCCTCTTGCAAACTATTATTTTGTCTTCTTTTTAAAGTAACATGCTCTTTGCTGAATTTTTAAAGCAACATGCACTTATTCCATATTGCGATGGGCCACTGTTTACCAAGTCACCCATTTCGTCAGATCAGTTCGCCAATCAAACCATCTCTATGGACCTTTCTTTCATAACAATGGAAGTGCACTCATTGAGTGGAGGAGAATCTTCCCCTCGATCTCTCAACGTGACATATAATTGTTAGACATTACCAAGATAATTTTAAGGAAATAACTCCTTAGAGTTGCCTTGATTATGGGAACCACAATGCATAAGGATGTCCAAGAACTGGGTGGGATAATTGTCATATGGGCCTCCTCAGGTTCTGTGCGATAATAGTATCATGGGCTAAGCAGATATCTGAAATAATGAAACACTATGTTGGCCTTGAAACACTAGACTCGTGTATGAATTTAGTGCGAATGATGGATCCAATGACAATTGTATTTGTCTGAAAATTGATGTATTGATATGTATTGTGGATCCTTAATCAACCTCAGATTCTGGGTTTTATTACAAATTTAATGAAATCTTGCAGCTGAATCTGTTGCTTTATAATTTTATCGGCCAATGCAATTGGTGTAGAGAATAAACATATTTTGTAACTCACCTTGTCTCGGCATTTGCCCAGAATTGTGAGTGACATATACTTCCAATGTTGGTACAATTTATACTTTATAGACATAGCTGGTGGATAATCTCTTCCTGTTTGTTAGTGTTTGGAATAGAACATTTGAGCAATAGCCCATTATAGCCTGAACTACCCTATACAAGCATATATTCAAGCCTCTATCGCTATTCATGCAAAATTTGTTGAATGAATTGCTTGATTTGAGAGACATTTCAATGTTTTCTTGTTACTGTTTAGTTGTGTACTAATCATAGTTTAGACTAGAGCATCCTTTTATATGAGTCGGTCGGCACAAAGGTTTACTGTTTGTTCGGTTGGCTTTCTCTACTTGTTTGAGCAGCTAAAATATATTAGGCTTTGCTACCTCTCTATCCTCTTTAAGATTTCCATTGAATTGGCGCTTCATATCTTTTTGCACTTTGCTTCCATCAAATTAGTAAGAAGCCAAAAAGGTGATGCCTGCTTGATTTTTTTTCCTGCAAATATATTTATTACAGTTATGACAATTTGACGGTTGGGTTTGAACTGTCTTAGATGGATGATAAAGTCAATGCTACAAAGAAAAAATCTGGCAAGGCACGCATGAGAACTTTAATCTCCAAATTATACAAGAAACAAGATCAGAAGATGAAGATCTCCCCTTCAGCATCACGGTTGCTGCGTACAATTTCCATACACCATTTGGAATGTGATGATTATGTTATTCCCGACGAATCGACTTCCGACAGTGAGGCTTCAACAGTTGAACTTAGTTCACAGGAGACTGATTCCTCTGCAAGCAGCAAACATGTACTTCTGCCTGAAGTACCCGATAGGCCTCTTTTTGGACAGCGCTCATCCGTGGATTATGTGGGTCTGGGTCATAACCAGCTTGATGATCTTGGAAGCCATTTATTAGAAAAACAGGCAGCTCTTATGGAAAAGTTCAATAAAATAACGGAATCCTTGTCAAAGCAGAAGGGTGCAGATGCCAAAGAGATAGGAAAAGATTTTGTGCTCGAGTCAAAAGATTTTCGGGACATGCTCAAGCTAATCAATGGAAACAGAGCCTTGTTTCTAAGTATCGTTAAAGATTCAAACTCTCCTTTGGAAAATTACTTACGCGCTTGTGCTGATTCCACCCTAGAGATGGCATTAACCAAATCTTGTTCATTCCCGGGATCAGGGTTGTCAGGCAGAAGGAATGGCAAGCAATCTAAATCTGAGCGGAAGGGAAGGGATTCCATTGTCAACCAAGAATCAAAGTCTCCCGCTTCAAACCAACCTTCAGCTCGAAACACCATAGAGGACGACTCACCGGCCGGGGCATTGATTCTAGGTTTGGGCAGTGCTGCAGATTGTTCCACTTCCGAGTTCTTAGCTGGTTCTCCTTGCAAATTGGAAAATCAGAGGGATCGTGAAGCCATTCTAAATCGTTTTAAGTTTCTCAAACAGAGGATAAAGGATGTAATCAGAGAGAACAGAAAGGAGCAGTATCGGGTCTCGAGGGATGGCTTTCTGCATAAAATCCCTTATGGCCATAAGGTACCTGAGGATGTGGAGAAAGAAAAGCTTAGACCGTGGGCTAGATCTGCCTCTGCAAGATACGTGACAGATAGACCAGGGTGTGAATTTTGTAGCAATGGATCTGTTTCGGCTAATGACAAGCATAAAGATAGAAATATTCAGAGATCCCGCTCTCTTACTGAATCTCTAGGCAGCTATTCTCGTTTACTCGAGTCCATTTCACTGAAAGAACCCAAAAGGCCACTGGAGAGGTTGAAGTCGATCCAAGAGCACGAGCATAAGTTTCCAAAAACCTTTGGAAGAATGTTCTCCAACCCTGAATTTGGGTCGTATGATCTTAGCAAAGCCGTCCTTAGTGAGCTATCGGATGCACCCTTCTCGTTGAAGATACCGGCTTCAGGTCTTCTGGTCGACGATGGAGCAGTTGGCACCTATGCTTCCAATGAGCCAAAATCAGTAAGCACTCCTGTGCATACGGAGGACAACACAGAATGGAATACATACGGAGAACATTCTATTACAGAGCTAGAACAGAAAGTGTCTATTAATGAGCTTGACCAGAATGAAGCATGCAAGGTTTCAGATGATTTGTTGGCAGCGAAGAGTAGCTTTGTTTATCAGCAGGACGCTAGAATCGACGTGGACTCACGGGATAAGGAAACAAGGCCTAGCCCGGTTTCCGTTATAGACTCATATTTCCAAGAGGATCCTGTCAGTCCAGTGAACTATTCAGTCTCAGAAGGTACGCTACCAACTTTGCCACTTGTTCTTTTAGCTGTGCAATCACCTATCATTCAAACGCCGTTTTCAAGCTTGCATTTAAGTGAAACCACAAGTAAATTTCAAACTAGTACTAATCCTGTGCAATGCACGGACGATTATGATGCCCAGAGAGGCATTGAATCCTGCTTTCCATTGTGTGTGTGTGTGTGTGTGTGTATATATATATATATATATATATATATATATATATATATATATATATATATATAGAGAGAGAGAGAGAGAGAGAGAGAGAGAGAGAGAGAGAGAGAGAGAGAGAGAGGCCTCAGTTTTACAAGTATTTATAGATTGAAGTACTATTTTAAATAACTCTGCTATTAGTTTGCTGAACTTTTGACCAGATTCTTACATCATCCGAAGCACAAGATCCAACTTCCTTCACAGTTTTGTTATAAATCCATTCTTTACACAATGTAGAACCACAAGCACTATATAGAGTCAAAACTAAGCAACTGACTTCTACTCTTTAACATGAGAAAATAAACACACTCTAATGACATCCTATCCTCCAAAGCAGGTCCAGAGCTGATGCCTAGATGGATAACTTTTGAGGAGCTGGATTCTGTGGTTGATGATGTCTCAAATGGGGAGGAAACTATTAAGCCGGACTTCGATCACAGGAGGCCAATAGACCTCACGGATTTTAATCTTCGAGTGAACAAAAAAGATGAGGCGGAGTTCAACTACGTGAGAAGTATATTGAATAAATCCTGGTTCAATGAAGATTTCCTGGAAGCATGGTACTATCCCTATCATCCAGTGGACCCCTTATTGTTTGGGGAAGCAGACGGCTTGGATCATGGACTCGACATTGCAAGAGATGAGCCTGACGACAAGTCCATCGATCACCTGCTTCTCTTTGATCTAATCAATGAGGTTTTATTTGACATCTACCGGGGTTCTTTCTCTCGAGGGCCCGGGCTCTCAAGTTTTGGTTCTTGCATCAAACCAAAGCCCGTGGGGAACCGTGTTCTTGAGGAGGTGTGGGCAAAAATCAGTTGGCATCTTAGTTCGCAACCAGATGTGGATCCCCCGTTTGATTATGTCGTGGCTCGGGATTTTGCAAGGAATGATGGGTGGATGAACCTCCAACCGGAGGCCGAGTGCGTGGGGATCAAGCTGGAGGGTCTGATATTGGATGATTTGCTAGATGAAGTTATGCTTAGTTTGGGCCATTAATCAAGTTCTTGGTGTGTGTTGCATCTTAGTTTTGATTGTCGTTTGTATATTTAAACACATTTTCCCTGTATTTTATGCACATTTTCCTCTGTTATTTTCATGTAACATATGATTTTTTGTACATTTAATTATACATATCTGTACAGTTGGTTGAGTGGCATCCTTGTATTATTGTTTTGGAAATGTAGATACTGAATCAAGGTGTGTATATTGAGGTTAACTTTTTGTTTGATTTCCAATGCTTATTATAAGGGAAATTTAACACATACCCCAAAAACTTATAAACCAGATCTCGATTTCCACTCAATTTTCATTCACTTACCAAATTCTATGTAAATGACAATTGAACCCCCTTCGTTATACCCCACATCCCAAGTCAAGTCCTGATTGAAATAGGTTAAAGTTGAATGACACGAAGCTTGATCGGAGCAAGCAGAGCTGTCCACGTGGTTTTGTTTCGGGTTTTCGTTTCATGTTTCAAACCATCTCTCTCTCTCTCTCTCTCTCTCTCTCTCTCTCTCTCTCTCTCTCTCTCTCTCTCTCTCTCTCTCTCTCTCTCTCTCTCTCTCTCTCTCTCTCTCTCTCTCTCTCTCTCTCTCTCTCTCTCTCTCTCTCTCTCTGTGTCTCTCTCTCTGATGGGATCTGTTACTAACTAGATGGAATGCGTATGCTTAATTTAACCCAAGTGCAGAATTTAAACAATAAAATCAGATTTCAGCACATTAAAACCAGATTTCAGCAAAGGCTATAATCACTATTCATCATCCACTCAATCCCAATCAGATTTAATTTAACGAAATAATGAAACTGACAAGATGAACATTAATTTCAGATTATCATAACTGAATTCCAGCAAGGACACATAACACAATCTCAAATTGAATAAGCCAATGTCTCAAGAACAAGTAAAACCCTAAACGAATAAACCCTAATGGATGAGACTCTCGGGAAAACAGAAATTTAGGGATCCTAACATAAAATCAGCAACAAGGCCGGTTACTGGAAAGGAAAATATCACATGAAAAAATCAGAGGACAATCCAAACCGTGCTTAGGTCAATGCCGGCAGCTTTCCGATACTCCGTGTTGCAGAGGAATGGCGCGGAAGGGGGAGGTGTGGTCCAGAAGACGGGGTGAAGAAGCCGAGACGACGATCTTGAAGAAGAAGACACTCCACGTCGATCTTCCGTGAAGCCAAGGATGAATAGCGGGGCGACGGGGTAGAAGCGTGCGGAAGGAAGAAGTAGACAAGAAGCAGAGAGGATTTCTTCGGAAGGGATAACCGAACAAGCGCACACGCTTCTTCAATCTAGGGTTTCAATTTCAATTTCATCTCCCCTTGCAATTAGGGTTTTTAGAATAAATAGGGGATGAAGGCACAAGGCACAAAAGGAAAGGAAAGAAGAGAGAGAGGGGCCGGTCGGGTAGAGAGAGAGAGAGAGGACGCGCGGGAGAGAGGGACGCGCGGGGCATGTTCGCGGGAGAGAGAGAGAGAGGGCCGGTCGGGTGGGGATTAGGCTAGGGTTTTTGGTTTTTTAATTTCCCTTCGAATCTCATCCATTGAGATCTATTCTAACCTAACATCCTACGGCTAAAAAGTAAACACAGAAACGAGTCAGTTCGGCATCTGTGGCTCGAACCGGATGCGAACATGGCTCGCACCTACCCAAACCAGAAATAAAAACTGAAATAACTAAAGATCCGTTGGTCGGATCGAAATAAAGTAAAAACCAAAACTGTGGGGCTTCGATTAAGCTTTCCACTGATGCAGACGGATCGACGATCGGGTTCCTGGATCTCCGGCGCGGATGAAATTACGCCATCAGCTGTAGAAAAACTGCACGTAGTGGCTCGTCTGCATCAAGTCCCCCGGACTTAAAAGAACTCGACTCCTGTCGAGCACGGTCCTGGATCCGGCGGGGGCTCTCCTGGTAGCAACCGCAACCACTGAATCTGCTCGAACTGCTCTCCCGGGTCCGGTGGCCAAGTAACCCTCCTCAAGTATGCAACAACTCCATCTGTCATCCTCCGCCCCTCGACGCCAAGCGAAGACCTGAAAGCCAAAACCAACATCCTCCGCGGCAAGATAAGATCATCAAAAGACTCAGATAATTTCATGTGATAATAGGAGTTTGGGTTGACATGAAATTCAAATGACATATAAAAAGAAAGGCCGCGGGAGCATAATGTGCTGCGGGTCATCGGCTTGCGCGATTGGCAATGGTGTATTTGGAAGGCCATGGGTTGCTGGTGCATTATGTGTTGCTCAATGTGGCCTGCGCACGATGCAAAACAAGGGGGTTCTAAACCAAGAAGATATGTCATGTCATCATTGTCCGGATGCAGTGAATAAAATAAGAAATTACAGAACTCATCATGCCAATTGTTATGATTTCGAAAAATTAAAGATGATGGGTTGTCTGAAAGCTGAAAACATGATTCATAGATATTCTGCCTCGAAAAATGATCAAACATGCCAAAATCTTCTTTAAGGTTAGACTCAACACTTGGATGATATGGATGCACATATGATTGGTCTATGATTGTATAGATGGAAGGCAAATGATGAATGCAAGTGTCATGAATGCCTACAGACTCTAAATGCGATGTGCATGCAATGGAATTCAAAATGTTATCTAATCCCTTCTCAATCGACAGCGAAACAAATGAACGCCCTACTAGGTTATCTGCGGGTGGTGGTAAGGTTTGGTTCTGATTCAGAAGAGCTTTAGGTGCATGGGGTGATGGAGACTGGTGAATAACCAGCAGTGGTGCAGTCACATCATCTCCCTCCAAGACTAACTCATTGAAGTATTCGCCCTCAGACCCATGACTTTCCTCTTCCTTGTCATTGTCCGCCAGATTTGTCTGTGGGTTGAATTGTCGTTGAGGACAATCGGCCGACTTGTGTCCTGGCTGATCTACTGATTCGGGCTCTTGTCGCAGGTTTTGGCAACTTCTGTTTTGGCTGATCTGCACGTAGTCTGCCATCAGATTTGTGCTCTGTTCCCTAACGCGACGACTAGTGCGCTCGGATACTTTCGAGGACGAATTCTGGAACACACTTTGTTTGGAATCGGAAGGGAGGAACTTCCGTTGCAGCTTTTCCCTCATGTGGGTCCAAGTGGAAATTTTATCTTTTCCTTTTCTACCCCTAGCGGTCTGCAACTGTTTCCACCAAACCAGTGCATGACCTTTCAGTTTAAGACTGACAAACTTAACTTGTTTGTCGCGGGGGATTTTCTTCCACTCGAAATACCGGTCGATATGCTCGGCCCACTCTAGAAACTCTTCGGGATCCGTCCGACCCCCGAACTCAGGAATTTCTATGTTGGTGCTCTGATCCCAGCCCCAATGGGACTTCGATCTCCTATGTGTTCTGCTATTCCGCCTATCAGATCCATTAGAGGAACTGACGCTGGCTCCTCCTGACTCTAGGTCTAACTCACTATGCCCTGGCGACGCTCTAGTCCTGTGTTCCCGATGGGGTCGAGGTGGATTCTGGGATTTGGTGACGGCCAAGGTCAATTTTTCTATTTGGGTCTGAAGCCTACCCATGTGTTCCTGTTGCCTTATGAAGGCATCGTGCCAAGTGCGGGGTGGCAACGATCCAGCCATTATAGATTCTATCGACTCACTACAGAGAGAAAAGGGATGGTCCTAAAATGTATGCGTTCACGCGATGCGTGTTACTAATGAATGCAAGGCGCTAACTAAAATGAAAGAAGGTAACAAAAAAAAAATTCAGCAAACACTCAATATGCAATGACGCAAGAGGACCGGCCGTTGCGTAAGAACGCGACGGCTAGTGCGCTCTGATACCAACTTGATGGGATCTGTTACTAACTAGATGGAATGCGTATGCTTAATTTAACCCAAGTGCAGAATTTAAACAATAAAATCAGATTTCAGCACATTAAAACCAGATTTCAGCAAAGGCTATAATCACTATTCATCATCCACTCAATCCCAATCAGATTTAATTTAACGAAATAATGAAACTGACAAGATGAACATTAATTTCAGATTATCATAACTGAATTCCAGCAAGGACACATAACACAATCTCAAATTGAATAAGCCAATGTCTCAAGAACAAGTAAAACCCTAAACGAATAAACCCTAATGGATGAGACTCTCGGGAAAACAGAAATTTAGGGATCCTAACATAAAATCAGCAACAAGGCCGGTTACTGGAAAGGAAAATATCACATGAAAAAATCAGAGGACAATCCAAACCGTGCTTAGGTCAATGCCGGCAGCTTTCCGATACTCCGTGTTGCAGAGGAATGGCGCGGAAGGGGGAGGTGTGGTCCAGAAGACGGGGTGAAGAAGCCGAGACGACGATCTTGAAGAAGAAGACACTCCACGTCGATCTTCCGTGAAGCCAAGGATGAATAGCGGGGCGACGGGGTAGAAGCGTGCGGAAGGAAGAAGTAGACAAGAAGCAGAGAGGATTTCTTCGGAAGGGATAACCGAACAAGCGCACACGCTTCTTCAATCTAGGGTTTCAATTTCAATTTCATCTCCCCTTGCAATTAGGGTTTTTAGAATAAATAGGGGATGAAGGCACAAGGCACAAAAGGAAAGGAAAGAAGAGAGAGAGGGGCCGGTCGGGTAGAGAGAGAGAGAGAGGACGCGCGGGAGAGAGGGACGCGCGGGGCATGTTCGCGGGAGAGAGAGAGAGAGGGCCGGTCGGGTGGGGATTAGGCTAGGGTTTTTGGTTTTTTAATTTCCCTTCGAATCTCATCCATTGAGATCTATTCTAACCTAACATCCTACGGCTAAAAAGTAAACACAGAAACGAGTCAGTTCGGCATCTGTGGCTCGAACCGGATGCGAACATGGCTCGCACCTACCCAAACCAGAAATAAAAACTGAAATAACTAAAGATCCGTTGGTCGGATCGAAATAAAGTAAAAACCAAAACTGTGGGGCTTCGATTAAGCTTTCCACTGATGCAGACGGATCGACGATCGGGTTCCTGGATCTCCGGCGCGGATGAAATTACGCCATCAGCTGTAGAAAAACTGCACGTAGTGGCTCGTCTGCATCAAGTCCCCCGGACTTAAAAGAACTCGACTCCTGTCGAGCAAGGTCCTGGATCCGGCGGGGGCTCTCCTGGTAGCAACCGCAACCACTGAATCTGCTCGAACTGCTCTCCCGGGTCCGGTGGCCAAGTAACCCTCCTCAAGTATGCAACAACTCCATCTGTCATCCTCCGCCCCTCGACGCCAAGCGAAGACCTGAAAGCCAAAACCAACATCCTCCGCGGCAAGATAAGATCATCAAAAGACTCAGATAATTTCATGTGATAATAGGAGTTTGGGTTGACATGAAATTCAAATGACATATAAAAAGAAAGGCCGCGGGAGCATAATGTGCTGCGGGTCATCGGCTTGCGCGATTGGCAATGGTGTATTTGGAAGGCCATGGGTTGCTGGTGCATTATGTGTTGCTCAATGTGGCCTGCGCACGATGCAAAACAAGGGGGTTCTAAACCAAGAAGATATGTCATGTCATCATTGTCCGGATGCAGTGAATAAAATAAGAAATTACAGAACTCATCATGCCAATTGTTATGATTTCGAAAAATTAAAGATGATGGGTTGTCTGAAAGCTGAAAACATGATTCATAGATATTCTGCCTCGAAAAATGATCAAACATGCCAAAATCTTCTTTAAGGTTAGACTCAACACTTGGATGATATGGATGCACATATGATTGGTCTATGATTGTATAGATGGAAGGCAAATGATGAATGCAAGTGTCATGAATGCCTACAGACTCTAAATGCGATGTGCATGCAATGGAATTCAAAATGTTATCTAATCCCTTCTCAATCGACAGCGAAACAAATGAACGCCCTACTAGGTTATCTGCGGGTGGTGGTAAGGTTTGGTTCTGATTCAGAAGAGCTTTAGGTGCATGGGGTGATGGAGACTGGTGAATAACCAGCAGTGGTGCAGTCACATCATCTCCCTCCAAGACTAACTCATTGAAGTATTCGCCCTCAGACCCATGACTTTCCTCTTCCTTGTCATTGTCCGCCAGATTTGTCTGTGGGTTGAATTGTCGTTGAGGACAATCGGCCGACTTGTGTCCTGGCTGATCTACTGATTCGGGCTCTTGTCGCAGGTTTTGGCAACTTCTGTTTTGGCTGATCTGCACGTAGTCTGCCATCAGATTTGTGCTCTGTTCCCTAACGCGACGACTAGTGCGCTCGGATACTTTCGAGGACGAATTCTGGAACACACTTTGTTTGGAATCGGAAGGGAGGAACTTCCGTTGCAGCTTTTCCCTCATGTGGGTCCAAGTGGAAATTTTATCTTTTCCTTTTCTACCCCTAGCGGTCTGCAACTGTTTCCACCAAACCAGTGCATGACCTTTCAGTTTAAGACTGACAAACTTAACTTGTTTGTCGCGGGGGATTTTCTTCCACTCGAAATACCGGTCGATATGCTCGGCCCACTCTAGAAACTCTTCGGGATCCGTCCGACCCCCGAACTCAGGAATTTCTATGTTGGTGCTCTGATCCCAGCCCCAATGGGACTTCGATCTCCTATGTGTTCTGCTATTCCGCCTATCAGATCCATTAGAGGAACTGACGCTGGCTCCTCCTGACTCTAGGTCTAACTCACTATGCCCTGGCGACGCTCTAGTCCTGTGTTCCCGATGGGGTCGAGGTGGATTCTGGGATTTGGTGACGGCCAAGGTCAATTTTTCTATTTGGGTCTGAAGCCTACCCATGTGTTCCTGTTGCCTTATGAAGGCATCGTGCCAAGTGCGGGGTGGCAACGATCCAGCCATTATAGATTCTATCGACTCACTACAGAGAGAAAAGGGATGGTCCTAAAATGTATGCGTTCACGCGATGCGTGTTACTAATGAATGCAAGGCGCTAACTAAAATGAAAGAAGGTAACAAAAAAAAAATTCAGCAAACACTCAATATGCAATGACGCAAGAGGACCGGCCGTTGCGTAAGAACGCGACGGCTAGTGCGCTCTGATACCAACTTGATGGGATCTGTTACTAACTAGATGGAATGCGTATGCTTAATTTAACCCAAGTGCAGAATTTAAACAATAAAATCAGATTTCAGCACATTAAAACCAGATTTCAGCAAAGGCTATAATCACTATTCATCATCCACTCAATCCCAATCAGATTTAATTTAACGAAATAATGAAACTGACAAGATGAACATTAATTTCAGATTATCATAACTGAATTCCAGCAAGGACACATAACACAATCTCAAATTGAATAAGCCAATGTCTCAAGAACAAGTAAAACCCTAAACGAATAAACCCTAATGGATGAGACTCTCGGGAAAACAGAAATTTAGGGATCCTAACATAAAATCAGCAACAAGGCCGGTTACTGGAAAGGAAAATATCACATGAAAAAATCAGAGGACAATCCAAACCGTGCTTAGGTCAATGCCGGCAGCTTTCCGATACTCCGTGTTGCAGAGGAATGGCGCGGAAGGGGGAGGTGTGGTCCAGAAGACGGGGTGAAGAAGCCGAGACGACGATCTTGAAGAAGAAGACACTCCACGTCGATCTTCCGTGAAGCCAAGGATGAATAGCGGGGCGACGGGGTAGAAGCGTGCGGAAGGAAGAAGTAGACAAGAAGCAGAGAGGATTTCTTCGGAAGGGATAACCGAACAAGCGCACACGCTTCTTCAATCTAGGGTTTCAATTTCAATTTCATCTCCCCTTGCAATTAGGGTTTTTAGAATAAATAGGGGATGAAGGCACAAGGCACAAAAGGAAAGGAAAGAAGAGAGAGAGGGGCCGGTCGGGTAGAGAGAGAGAGAGAGGACGCGCGGGAGAGAGGGACGCGCGGGGCATGTTCGCGGGAGAGAGAGAGAGGGCCGGTCGGGTGGGGATTAGGCTAGGGTTTTTGGTTTTTTAATTTCCCTTCGAATCTCATCCATTGAGATCTATTCTAACCTAACATCCTACGGCTAAAAAGTAAACACAGAAACGAGTCAGTTCGGCATCTGTGGCTCGAACCGGATGCGAACATGGCTCGCACCTACCCAAACCAGAAATAAAAACTGAAATAACTAAAGATCCGTTGGTCGGATCGAAATAAAGTAAAAACCAAAACTGTGGGGCTTCGATTAAGCTTTCCACTGATGCAGACGGATCGACGATCGGGTTCCTGGATCTCCGGCGCGGATGAAATTACGCCATCAGCTGTAGAAAAACTGCACGTAGTGGCTCGTCTGCATCACTCTCTCTCTCTTTGTGTGTGTGTGTTGGGCATATGAATTTCATTTTTCACTTTTAGCTCTTTTTTCTATGGCCAAACAATAGCCATTGAGTGTTAAAAATGAAGTTGATTATGTATTGAAGCTACAAAGTATACATGAAAAATGAGAAAAAAGCTACAAGATACAAACAGTACTAGGGGTATGTTCAAGAGGGATGAGGGGGTTTGGCTGGGGTGTTAAGGGAGTGGCCAGTTTAATTATTGGGGTATATTCAAGAGAAATGGTGGGTTTAATTGGAATGTATATTCAGGGGGTGGGGTGGATGGGATAAAGGTATTTTGATAATGAAAATGGGGTATAATCCTAGAAAATATGGTGTATTCCAGTTTGATGGAAAATAGGGTCTGTGTACAAGTTTCTGGGGTATGTATAAACTTTCGTTAATATAAAACCAATGTTTTTTTTTTCCGGTTAATTGCAATTAGACATAAAAGAATGTCCCAACTCTTACCAAAATTTCAAACAATGAACTCAAACACGAGGAGAGGTAGGGATGACAACGGTGCGGTTAAAAACCGAAAACCGCGGTAAACCACATCGCATGGCGCGGTTTTAGTTTGCCAAAATATAAAACTATCACGGTGCGGTGCGATTTCGGTTTTCGGTGTACTGTTGCGGTTTCTGTTTTGACCAAAACAGCATAAAACCTTACTGTTTAGGCCATTTTAGTGATAAACTGCGGTGCACCACATGGTACGGTTTCGGTTTTACATAACTGTACACCATTGCGGTGTGGTTTCAGTGTGGCGGTTCGGTGTTGTGCGGTTTCAGTTTTACCCGATGCGATTTCGGTTTTCGGTGTACCGTTGCGGTTTCGGTTTTGACCAAAACAGCATAAAACCTTACTGTTTAGGCCATTTTAGTGATAAATTGCGGTGCACCACATGGTGCGGTTTCGGTTTTACATAACTGTGCACCATTGCGGTGTGGTTTCAGTGTGGCGGTTCGGTGTTGTGCGGTTTCAGTTTTACCCGAAACCGCACCGTTGCCATCCGTACGGGGGAGCCAGCAGCAGCTATTTGTTAATTCCATTTACCGTGAACATGACATCTCCAGGATCCACATGCACAAACAAGGACAACGGTCTTGAGGGGAACTTCGCTCCACTGCATCCAGCCCGGGTGTCGAACAGGGAACCTCTCCAACATGGGAGAGAGGAAGTACCACCAGGCCAAGAGCTCCTTGGTCGGCTCCAATTCCGCCCTCACATCATGCGGGTGCTCCGGCCCATCCGAAACCAATGGAGAGGCATGGTCTCATGGATAATAAGTGTTGGCATCGAGCGAATTGGGGAGGTCAGTAAACCCATCAGGTGGCAGCGGAGCATGAGTAGCAAGACATCTCTAATTGCTTCCAATCTGGATGACTAAATGGGTAATGAGAGGAGCATTGGGACAACAGCAGAGTTGCAGGACGAGAAGGCTGGCTCAGAAGCCAGATTTGATGGCAATGCTACAGATTTGGTAGGCAAGTGTAGTACAGGAGAGTCTGAAGAGCCATGCAGGGTTTAAAAGCTGGGCTTTTCAAAAGTCCTATGGAGGGAATCACCATTCTTGTATTGTATCAACATCAATAACTTGTCCTGTAGACAACTCTCTCTTGCCAAGATTATTACAAAGATGGGAGAGATGGACAAGAATTACCAGTAATCGGCGCAAGAGCAGGAGCCATCTCTGAAGTGGTGGAACCGCTTGTTGTCCCTCACCACAATCTCCCTCTCCGACACCTTCGACACCAGCTTGGCGGCACTGTGGCAGTCCCGGCACATCCGAATGTTCTTGTACACCCTGATAACTTTCGCCCCCCGGCTCATCCTCAGCAGCCCAAATGAAATCGCCTGCTTCTCGCTGTGGCCCCGCAGGACCTCCACCTTCTCCTCCTCCTCCAGTTCGTGCAGCACCGACCCCGTATCTGGCACGTACCCAATCCTCCGTATCTTCTCCTCCAGAACACCCCACATTCTCGAGACCTCATCGGAATCCGGAAGCCTGTTATCCCCCACCATGAACTTATAAACTTTACCGCCCAAATTGATCCAGCTGCAACCCGGTTCCTTTCGCAGGCCACTCTCCTTCAATTTCTTCCTCACTCTTCTCACATCGTCCCACCTCCCTGATTCGGCAAACAGATTCGAAGCTAAGACATAATGCTCGGCCTTGTCAGGCTCCAGCTCTAACAGCTTCGCAGCGACCTTCTCTCCCAAGCTTATATCACCGTGAATTCTACAGGCACCGAGCAAAGCTCCCCACATTCTTCCGTCAGCCTCTCCTGGCATCTCCTCGATGAGCCTCGCTGCATCAGCCACATTTCCAGACCGACCAAGCATATCGGCAACGCATGCATAGTGCTCCAGTTTTGGCTCCACGCCGTGCTTCTTCCTCATCTCATCGAAGTACTTGAGGCCCTCTTCTACGAATCCAGAGTGGCAACACGCCATTAGAATACCAAGAAATGTGAAAGCGTCGGGCTTCAGGCCTTCGCTCTGCATCCTATCGAACAGTTCGACAGACTCATACCCACACCCATGGATGCCATAACCCATGATCATTACCGTCCACGAAACCACGTCTTTGTCCTCCATCCTCTCGAAGAAATCGCGGGATTGCTCTATCGAGCCGCACTTTGCGTACATGTCTATGATCGAGCTGCCAACGAACACATCCTCGCTGTAGTTGGCTTTTAATGCGAAGCAATGCATCTCTTTTCCTAGCCGCAGAGCTGATAACTGAGAGCAGGCCATGAGGGCACTCATCGTAGCGATCATGGAAGGTGAGTACCCATCTTGTTGCATTTGACAAAAAAGATGGAGAGACTCCTCCGGTAGCCCGTTCTGAGAGTGCCCAGCAATCATGGCATTCCAAGATACCAGATCTTTTTCCTCCATCGCATCGAACAAGACCCTCGCTGCCGATGCTTCTCCGCATTGAACATAGAACGAGATCAGTGAAACCCTAATGAATGAATCCTTTTCCAGTCCATTCCTCTGAACAAAACCATGAATTGACCTTCCATGCTGAAGATATTTTAGATTGGTGCAAGCCAGGAGCACGCTGCCGATGCTAAACCAATCGGGTTCCAAGCCCGAAAATGTCATCTGGAGAAATAAACCTATCGCCCTCTTCGAGTCTCCATTCTGTGCATAACCACCGATGATTGCATTCCACAAGCTGACCGTCTTAATGACAGTGCCATCGAACACATGCTCCGCAGACTCCAGCGAACCACATTTTGCATAGGCCGCGATCAGAGAATTTGGTACCAAATCGTTGCCCTCCAATCTATTTCTGATGACATATCCATGGAGTTCTTTCACGTTCAGTAGCTCCGATGGCTCCAAACAAGCTGGCAGAACATTCAAGACAGTGATTTCATCCGCCTTTAATCCGTCCACTAACCACATCTCGCGCAGAAGACCAAATGCCTCATCGACGTCTCCATTCCTCGCGAACCCAGCGATCATGGCGTTCCAAGAAACCACATTCCTTTCAGGGGCCTTATGAAACAGGTGCCGAGACTCGACCAAGCATCCACATTTCGCATACATATCGATCAACGCATTGCTGATTCTCAGCTCATGATCCAAACTCAATTTCACTGACAACCCATGCACCAATCTCCCCATCTCGAGCCAGCCCTCCCCCGCGCACATGGGCAGCACCGTCACCAGTGTCGCATCGTCGGGCGCATTGCATCCTTCACCAGCCACCATCATCTCCCCAAACAAGTCGAAACCCCTTTGCACCAACCCATTTTCCGAAAGCTCACACATCAGAGTGTTCCAAGAGACCAGGTTCCTATCCGGCATAACCTCAAACACAAGAACCGCTTCGTCGATACAACCACACTTTCCATACATCGATATCAATGAATTGCAGACATAGACATCGGAGCTCAAGCTCATCTTCATGGCAACGCCATGCACCGTCTTCCCGACCTCGACGTCCGAGAGGCCTGCGCAGGACTTTAGAACACAGGGGAGGGTGAAGTTATCGGGCTTGAGGTCGGAATCCGACAACAACTGGGAGAAAAGTGATAGGGATTCGTCCCAGAGCTTGTTGCGGGCGTACCCACTGATCATGGCGTTCCACTGGAACAGATTCCGGTGGGGGAGGGATTTGAAGAAGCGGCGGGCGTCGGAGGGGGAGCCGCAGGTGGAGTACATGGTGAGGAGGCGGGTGGTGAGGAAGCGGTTGCCCATGAGCTGGGGAGACGAGGAGATGAGCTGGTGGAGGCGCCGCCCGATGCCGAGCTCCCCGGAGGAGGAGCAGGCGGCGACGAGGGCGCCAATGGCGTCGGCATGTGAGGCCGGGTCCGAGGAGAGGAGGAGGCGGAGAGCATCGTTGAGGCCGCCGGAGGTGCAGAGACAGGTGATCTCTTGGTAGAGTGATGGGTTGGCGGTTGGGATGGTCTTCGGTGGAACGGCGGCGGGTCGAGAAGGGGGCCAGCTTTGTTTTGCTCCGTCGCTGCAGGTGGATAGAAGCTGACGTGGAGGGATGCAGCAGCAGGCGGGTTGGACCAACATGGCCATTATTCCTATCTTTCTTCCCCTTTATTTATTTATTTATTTTCTTTTCAAGGGGCTTCCACTCAAGAGACATGAGTTAGTAGGCCCCAGCATAAGGAGTAGTGGTTCTCAGCATTTGTAGCGTGCTGATTGGTTCTGGGCAATGATTGTAGCGTACGCAGGATGTGCTGAAATTTTTTCCTGTGGTGAGGCTAACACAAATCTTTTGCTGCGATTAAATGTCGCCGCCTGCTGCTTACCACAACTGTTGGATTTACTTGACGATTGGGGTGGAGTGCATCGAGCTATCGGGCTAGGGTGTAATGAACAGCTGTGGTTTGTGGGGCGGATGATCAAGCAGACTTAGTGAGCTTTCACGACATAGGATCTGATTTAGCCTAAGACTTTGAAATACTGTGAATGAAAATATCCTCCACAACATTTCAATTTTTTTTCTCATACTACTAAACCGGCAAACCGAACCACTGCTCGTTACCATCGGATTGAACTTAAACCCAACCATAAACCCAAGATCTATGGGACATGGGATGAACCCTAGACCTAGGATCTAAACCGAATTCTAACCATACCCACTCGTCTCCGCTGCCCGACGACAATGAGCAACTCACCTTGAGGTCATGTTCACCTCTGTTGCCCGCACCTGCCATTGTTGTTGCTTACGCCGCCTTAGCCATCGTGACTCGAGGTCGTATTCGATCTTTTGGCCAGGGACTGAGGCTGTGACGAGCAACGGATTGCGCTCGAGAGATATGAGAGGAGAGCAGATGAGAGATGAGGGTAATTTTTAGTTTCTGAAGAGAAGTTGGGGGCCTTACGCTAAATTAAACTTAGGCAGGTCCTATTCACCGAAACGATCTGTCGTCAAGGACCGCCCACACATTTCCCCCTTTTTTTTTTTTTTGGCAAATGCAATAGAAGATTTGCGTTCGACTAATGAACAATACTAGGCCGCTTGAGCTGAGGTGGCAGCATATGATAGGATGCATATGTTAGGCCTCATACTAATAAAAGTTCAGATCCTCTGCGGTTTTGGCATTTGAAGTTGGCTACGGTAGGCAGTGGATGCGCACATTGATACCATAAACCAAGTGTGATCCATCCGCAACGTCGGTGGAACCAAGTCCACCTCCGTGTCCCCTGCCTTCCTCATTTACTCTCTTCCCCACCGTTGACGACTCCCCTTCCTCCATCAAAGCACCTCTCCTCTTCCTTCTCCTTCCCAATGTGTTTGTGCCTCCTTGTTCTCCCCGCCGGTGGGGCGGTTTTGGGTTTGCACCGGCCTATGGCGCCTCCTAGAGGTCTGCTTGTTAACTCCCCCTTGAAATACGAGAGAGAGAGAGAGAGAGAGAGAGAGAGAGAGAGAGAGAGAGAGAGAGAGAGAGAGAGACCATCAGTTGCTTTGCCAACTCCCCCTTCCCCTGGTGGGTAACATCAGTCACTGAGAATTCATTAGGAGTGCATTTTTGCTGTGCTTGCTCCCGGCCCAATCGTAGTGTGCCATGTCATCCATTTAAAGGGGTATAATGAGAACGGGCTTGCTAACACTCACTCAACAGGCGTAATTCAAGCTTCACATAGTTGGTAAAAAGACCGGCTTACAAAACCTAAATCGGCAACTCGATACCCGATTCTGATCCCTCGTTGGACATCCAAAAAGAAAACATCACGGAATTTACCTGTTTGGTGATGCAGCAGAAACATAACATTATTGAATTACTCGAAATGGGTTCGGCCCGGGATTTGCATGCCATCTGATTCCCAGTCCTTTTTAAGTGTAGAAGTTGATGAACTCGGCAGCGGTCGCCACGGCACCTCCCGTGATAGCATCCTTGATCACCTTCTCTCCGCCCTTGTTGGTGGCGGCGGATATCAGCGCCCCCGTTATGACACCCGCGAGCATTGCATTCTTCTGCAACACCACCCAAAACACGGATTAAAAAGAAATTGAACTTAACGTAAGGTCAGATCAAGGTTTGAAATTTAGGGTTCAGCCATCGTTTCGACATCTCAGAAATGGCAGATTTTGTGTAATATTGCAATATTTCTCAAAATATGCTGTTTCGGTATGTATATAAACCATAACCATCAAGCCATGTCCCATCTATTTGGGGTCAGCATTATGAATCCTTCTTCGTCATTTAGGGCTATATCTGTTGTCAATCAAATTTTTTTCATGTCTTCTCTAATAACTTCCATCAATTGAAAAAAAGATAAATTACACTTTGGCCGCCTGAAGTTTAGCTCAAAAACACTTACCCTACATTTTATCCCCTTCAATTCAATTTTGATCAGATAAAAATTACCAACTCAGAAAATTAAGTAGTTGACAAAAGGGGGTATTTTGATAACATTTCAAACTTTAGGGAGCAATTTGGAACAAAATAAACTACAGGCGGGTTAAGTGTTTTTGAGCTAAACTTCAGGGGGGCAAAGTGTAATTTACCCATGAAAAAAACGAAATATTTTGTGAAATATCACGAGATATTTCGATTTTTCGAACTACGCATCAGATAATGTACAAGCTACCTGATTGGAAGGTTTGCCAACACTACAGAACTTAAGAACTTAATGGAAGATAAAACATCCATAGAGATGTAAATGAAGGTAGTTAACATATCAGAATAAGAGTAATGATGTAAGGACAGGGGTATGCATATCCTTCTGAGTTCTGATTCGATTAATAATCATTCCAAACAATGTGAAACTGGATCGTTGTCGACAGATCTTTACTTTTTTTCCCCTTAGTGGTTAGTAAATAAATATAGTTGCTTAAATATTCATTGCACTACCTACGAGTCATCGGATGCAGGGGCATACTTCTTCGACTGTAGAATAGCTGGCAAAGTGGGTATAAGATATGATCAAGAAATAAACAAGAGAGAATAGGATCCTGACCACGGTCAGAAACGCAACAGCTTCTAGGATGGGGGATCAAATTGGGACATGATTGAACTATTTTGAAAAAGAAAAGATTGGAAGTCCGTCAAGAGATGAAGATATTGAACCCCGTCCTTGGAAGATTCTACAATAGACGAAATGTGGGAATATCCATTATATGAGATCTAAGGGGGTTGTGCAACTAACCACCTACAATTTGCCATAATCGCAGAAAACAACCTCCATTTTCACTTTTCGCAAATTTTTCTTCTGCGTATCAAGCGGTTTTTGTTAATGTGTGTGCACTTTATTAAAAACAAAACAAGAGGCCCGGTTTATACAAACCAAGAATTATAGAAATATATATGCAAATAGTGGTAAAGGAGGGGTTTTCTAGAATTACCAATTAGGAAGTTATATGCAAAATATAACTAAGTTATAATCTGTCAATTTTGATAAGCAAGAAAAATCAACCAAATGAACTCAAGATTGCAAATACTTGGCAACTAAAGAATTTATATAGCTATAAACCCAAACATGAAATTATCACGAGATATTTCGATTTTTCGAACTATGCATCAGATAATGTACAAGCTACCTGATTGCAAGGTTTGTCAACACTACAGAACTTGAGAACTTAATGGAAGATAAAACATCCATAGAGATGTAAATGAAGGTAGTTAAGATATCAGAATAAGAGTAATGATGTAAGGACGCGTATGCATACCCTTCTGAGTTCTGATTCGATCAATAATCATTCCAAACAATGTGAAACTGGATCGTTGTCAACAGATCTTTACTATTTTTCCCCTTAGTGGTTAGTAAATAAATATAGTTGCTTAAATATTCATTGCACTACCTACGAGTCTTCGGATGCAGGGGCATCTTCTTCGACTGTAGAATAGCTGACAAAGTGGGTATAAGATATGATCAAGAAATAAACAAAAGAGAATAGGATCCTGACCACGGTCAGAAACGCAACAGCTTCTAGGATGGGGGATCAAATTGGGACATGATTGAACTATTTTGAAAAAGAAAAGATTGGAAGTCCGTCAAGATATGAAGATATTGGACCCCGTCCTTGGAAGATTCTACAATAGACGAAATGTGGGAATATCGATTATATGAGATCTAAGGGGGTTGTGCAACTAATCACATACAATTTGCCATAATTGCAGAAAACAACCTCCATTTTCACTTTTTGCAAATTTGTCTTTTGCGTATCAAGCGGTTTTTTTTAATGTGTGTGCACTTTATTAAAAACAAAACAAGAGGCCCAACCAATAATTATAGAAATATATATGCAAATAGTGGTAAAGGAGGGGGTTTTTTAGAATTACCAATTAGGAAGTTATATGCAAAATATAACTAAGTAATAATCAGTCAATTTTGATAAGCAAGAAAAATCAACCAAATGAACTCGAGGTTGCAAATACTTGGCAACTAAAGAATTTGTTAATGTACATATAGATGGGTCGGGTTTACTGTACAGTCGGGTCGGATTGTATAATGATATATGTACATATATTGCGCTTGAGTCCCTCAATAGAATGCATTCTATTCCTCTCCAAACCCTAGTCGTCATCTCCTAACATGGTATAAGAGCTCTAGCGTTCTCCCGCGCGGCGACGACGACGACGATCCTCCCCCCTCCGGCAGCACCTCCCCGTCCGGCCTCCCTCCTCCATCGGCCCACCCCGTCCGGCCTCTCTCCTCCACCGGCCCCCCCTTTCCGCCGCCCGACAGCCCCCCTACAGCCGCCGCCCGACCTCCCTCATCCACCGGCCCCCCACTTCCGCCGCCCGATCTCTCTCCTCAGTCCTCCACCGGCCCCCCCCCCCCCCCCCCCTTCCGCTACCCCCCCCGACCCCCTTCTGCCACCCGACTGCCCCCGGTCCCCCCCCTCCTCCACCCCCCGACCCCCCCCATTCCTCCACCCGACCACCCCGCCGGCCCCCCCTTCTCTAACCGCCCACCCCCCCCGACCCCCCTCCTCCACCCGATCACCCCCCCGACCTCCCTCCTCTACCCGATCCACCCCCCCCCCCCCCCCCCCCCACCCCCTTACCTTAGCCCACCCGCCCCCTCCCCTGCAACCCCGCCCCCTCTTGCAACCCCCTGAAGCCCCACCGCCCCACCTTATCCTCTGTACCGAACTGCCCGTCTCCTCTGTACGGACTGCCTCAGACCTTCCTTGTGGCGGTTCGCCCCCGTACTTCAGGGATATGACTTCCTACAGCATCTCTCGGGTCCCATACTGCCTGCACACCGTCGCTGATCGTCGAGTCCTTCCGTTTCCTCGTTTTGATGGTATTCTCGGGCCACGTCCCTCCACCACATCAGTTGACTGTGGACGTCGTCAGGGTCTCCTCCGCCATTATGGCGAGACTGCTGCTGCTGCTGATCTCCCTACTCCAGCACCGTCTGCCACCACTCCTGCTCCGTCTCGGTCTTACTCCGACCGCCTCTAGCGCTTTGAGGAGTTACTGTTGCGATACCTCGCCTCCACCAGCTCTTCGACAGATCACGGTCTCTCTGCCACTCCGGGTACTTCTGCTCAGTCTCGGTCTTACTCCGACCGCCTCCAGCGCTTTGAGGAATTACTGCTTCGGTACCTCGCCTCTACCAGCTCTTCGACAGCTCACAGTCTCTCTGTCACTCCGGGTACTACTGCCCCATGGATCTTCGACTCGGGTGCCTCCTATCACCTCACCTTTGACTCCACTGTCCTCACTGACTGTTCTCCCACTACCACCCATCAGGAGGTTCGCACTGCGGATGGGACTCTCGTCCCTATTCCGCAATGTGGATCCGTCACTACTACCACTGACCCTTCTGGTCGCCTGACCCTACCCCATGTCCATCATGCCCCTCGTCTTAACGTTAATCTGATCTCTATCAGTTCTCTTTGCGACTCTGGCCTGACTGTCACCTTCACCCCTTCTGTTTGTGTTGTGCAGGATTCGCGGATGGTCAGAGGATTGGGCTGGGCCGTAGAGCAGGACTTTACCAGCTGGACCATCTCCATGTGTCTTCCGTTCATGTTGCGTCTGTCATGTCTGTTACCTCCGATGCCGACCTGTGGCACAGAAGGTTAGGTCATATATCGAGTGATCGACTCAAAAGCGTATTCCGTTCGGGCGCTTTGGGTCGAGCGTCCTTCTCCCTTCTCTCTGTTTGTACGGGTTGTAGACTAGCAAAGCATCTAGCTCTTCCATTCTCTGCTAGTGCTTCCCAATCTGATGCTTTATTTGATTTAGTACATTCGGACATTTGGGATCCTGCACCTGTTGCATCCATTTCGGGTTACATGTACTATGTGTGTTTTATCGATGACTACTCTATGTGCACCTGGGTTTATCTTATGCGTCATCGGTCTGAAGTCCCTCACATCTTTAGGAGATTCACCACTATGATACACACTCAGTTTGGTCGGCGCATTAAGACCTTTCGGTCTGATTGTGCCAAGGAGTATCTCTCCTCCGAGATGCGTGAGATTCTTCAATCTCACGGCACTCTTCACCAGCAGTCCTGTCCCCACACCCACAAGCAGAACGGCGTTGCCGAACGCAAGCATCGTCATGTCCTTGAGACCGCACGAGCCTTGCTCCTCTCTGCGTCTGTTCCTCACTCTTACTAGGCTGAAGCTGTTATGACGGCTGTCCACCTCATCAATATCACTCCGTCATCTGCTCTGTCCGGTGCCACCCCATATGAGCGCCTCCACTCCAGCCCACCTGACTACTCTCTTCTTCGCACATTTGGCTGTACGTGCTTCGTTCTTCTTCCTCCCCATGAGCGCACCAAACTCTCTGTGAGATCTGTTCGGTGTGTTCACTTGGGGCTCAGTCGGGAGCACAAGGGGTATCGTTGTTACGATCCCTTGGCTCGCCGGATCCGTGTCTCCCGTCACGTTTCCTTTGTTGAGGTTGTCCCGTACTTTTCCCCTGAGTCTCGGGATATTTCCTTGCCTCCTGCGTCACCCTCCTCGCCTTCATCACCTCTCCACATCCCCGTTCTACCCCCGTTTTCTGTTGCCCCACCCACGCCTACTCCACCTCCATCTTCCCCGCTACCTCCACCACCACCACCACCTCCTCAGTCTCCCTCACACCACCACCTCCACCACCACCACCACCTCCTCAGTCTCCCTCGCCGCCTCCACCACCACCCGTTAGTCGTGTCTATGTACGTCGGTCTGCAGCTCCTCCTCCAGAGTCGGTTCATACTAGTACTCCCTCGCCTGATGCTGCTGCCCCCTCCTCCCCGGTCGTGGATCCTGCTCCTGTTCGGCGCTACCCAGCGCGCGAACATCACCCTCCTGACAGATATGACTACTATCCTGATAGGTTTGACTACTCTGCTTTTCCCTCTGACTCTCCTGACTCTTCTGGCTACTCTGCCAGTGTCTCCTATTCACCATCCTTTCAGGCTTTTCTTACTGCTATACCTATGCTATCAAAGTCGGGACTAGTCGGCGACTAGTCCCCGACTAGTCCCTGGGCGGCATTCTGCCGATCGATTAATTTCGATTCCGTCATTGTTGGGTGGAATCCCGACTAGTCCCCGACAAGACCCGACTAGCCCGACTAGTCCCCGACTAACGACTGCCGACTAGTCCCCAAGCAGCATTTTGCAAGCAATTTTTTTTTGAAAGGAATCTTTGCAAGCAATTTTGTTTGGATTTTTTTATATTGGCTCAAAGTCTTGAGTCGCAAGACTCACAACTATGGCTCTTCCATGTAATCATCCGTTGAGTACCTGAGAATCTCAGATAAAAACATAGACAAATAATTAGTTTATTTGTTGATATCCATATAACCCTATAATCAAAATTGGGGTTGTTCACTGATTAAACATCATCAAACAAATATTGTGATGAATTCTTAGTTCTGAGTCTTTTGACATGAGCATGAAGCCAATACAACTGTGTTATGTTAGACTGTTACTTATGTATTTATACCCATGCTGTGAAGTGTGAAGGTATGTATTGTTATTAACCGACTAATATCATATACTTATTGACATTTATGCTAGTTCATATATCATATATGTTTAGGGTGGGGGGGAGGGGTTAGAATAAGTTTTGGCCGACTAGTCCCGAATTAGTCCCGACTAGTCCCGACTAGTCCTAGTTGGCCCTTGGCCGACTAGGGCCGACTACCAACTTTGACTGCATAGTGCTATACACACCCATCGGGAGCCCCAATCGTACCGTGAGGCAGCGTTATATCTAGAGTGGCGGCAGGCCATGTCAGTTGAGCTTGAGGCTTTTCAGCGGACCCAGACCTGGGAGTTGGTGCCTTGTCCCTCCGGGGTGGTGCCTGTTAGCTGCAAGTGGATATTCAAGGTCAAGACTCGACCTGACGGATCCATTGAGCGGCACAAGGCTCGCCTCGTTGCTCGTGGCTTCTCCCAGGAGTATGGGATTGACTACAAGGAGACGTTTGCTCCAGTTGCTCGGATGACTACTGTGCGCACCCTTAGCTGTGGCAGCTGCTCGAGGGTGGCCTCTCCATCAGATGGATGTCACCAATGCGTTTCTCCACGGTGATCTCTCCGAGGAAGTCTACATGGCTCCTCCTCCGGGCATTTCAGTTCCTCCAGGGCACGTGTGTCGTTTGCACCGAGCAATCTATTGGCTCAAGCAGGCCCCTCGTGCCTGGTTTGAGCGATTTCGCAGTGCAGTTCTGGCCGCCGGGTTTATTGAGCGTCACTTTGACTATGCCTTATTCACTCGCTCCTCCAGTCAGGGCATTGCAGTTCTTCTCCTCTATGTGGATGATATGATCATCACTGGGGTTGACAGTGCCACCATCGCCTCTCTCCAGCGGCACCTCCAGAGTCAGTTTGAGATGAAAGATCTAGGCTCTCTTCGCTACTTTTTGGGCCTTGAGATTGCCCGGTCAGCTCGTGGTCTGTTGGTCTCCCAGCAGAAGTACATCTCCGACATTCTTGCTGATGCTGCTCTTACTGACACACGCACTGCTGATACACCCATGGAGCTCAATTTGAAGCTTCTCACTACAGATGGTGAGCCGCTCCAGGATGTCTCCCGCTACCAGAGGCTGGTGGGGATGCTCGTCTATCTCACCATGACCCGGCCAGACATTGCCCATGCTGTTGGCATTGTCAGTCAGTTTGTTCAGGCTCCACGGTCAGTACACTATGCAGCAGTTCTTCGGATTATCCGCTACCTCCGGGGCACCATCACCCGTTCACTATTGTTTTCCTCCATCTCTCCGTTGGTGCTGCGTGCCTACTCCGATGCAGATTGGGCAGGAGATGCAGCCACTCGTCGATCTACTACAGGATACTGTGTGTTTCTGGGTGATTCACTGATTTCGTAGCGCAGCAAGAAGTAGGAGTCTGTTGCTCGCTCCAGCACCGAAGCCGAATACAGGGCTATGGCTTCCACCACCGCCGAGATTGTCTGGCTTCGCCGCCTTCTACTCGACTTGGGAGTGGTGATATCCGGGCCCACCCCTCTCTTCTGTGACAACCGGAGCGCTATTCAGATTGCTAGCAACCCGGTCTTCCATGAGCGAACAAAACATATTGAAGTTGATTGTCATTATGTTCGCCAGGCGTTTGTCGACCACACCATCTCCCTGCCTTTCATTTCATCATCGGAGCAGACTGCTGATTTTCTGACGAAGCCCCTGACGATTGCTCGCTTCCGGCATTTTCTAGGCAAACTCTCGGTTCATGATCCACCGTGAGTTTGAGGGGGAGTGTTAATGTACATATAGATGGGTCGGGTTTACTGTACAGTCGGGTCGGATTGTATAGTGATACATGTACATATATTGGGCTTGAGTCCCTCAATGGAATGCATTTTATTCCTCTCCAAACCCTAGCCGTCATCTCCTAACAGAATTTATATAGCTTTTAGTTGTCACACTTCGCTGGTTGCGAGCTTTCAGTCAGTGTTACTAAATTCGTGAATTATTTACGAATAATTCGGATGGCATCGGCGGTGACTTCCTTTAGAGGGATTGCTTCCGCCCAACTGGAGAAGTAGTATGTTGCGGCTAATATGAAATGTCTTATGCCCTTTTTCAGATCTGGACTGGAATACGAAATTTTTCTATGCCTCTGTGTTAAATAGAAGGCGACGCAACCACATAAGTATGCTCAAAATTGCTGACTGGGAATTGAACCCTAGATCCACTTTTCCTTTGAAAGGTCTTACACTAGTGGTTGCGGGGTATGAATCTGGATCCCGATCATATCTCGCGAAGCCAAGTACAAAAAAACACTAACCGATGAAAGGAGAGAATGCGAGAGACAGAATGCGTGCCTTGGTGCTAGGTGAGCTATCACTATCGCTTGCTTGTGGGCTTATTAAGAGTTAGTAGTGATTTCTTCACGCAATAATGAGAACCGGCCGAAATATCTATATTCGATCCGGAAACGGATTGCTTATAGCCACCCTCCTTAAGGAAGGATGGTCGAGTCGATCCACCTCCGACCACGAAACGATTTAGCTAGTCGAGCTAGGGAGGAGATTGACAAAGCAAGGAAACCCTCAGTCTTACACACTTGGACAACATGCTCGTGCTCTTCCTTTAGTAAAGGTTCCTCCCAGAAAATGGCCTGGGTTGTGGCAATCCACACCCATTTGGGTTGAAGGCTCGTGGGTAGATGGGCGTGAACAATAGCAGTGACAATCGCCCTATGAAGACTCACTTTCTCTACGGCTCCGGTGTTTAGAGCACAAGAAGTTGCTGAAGAGCAGCGAATAAGAAGGGGCTTTCAACTGGAATCGATGGTGCATGACCATGAGGCAACCACATCATCTCCAAAGCCCGGTTCGCAAGGCGTCCCTCTCGTTGTAGGGAATCTCCTCCTCGCCTCGCTCTTGTGACATGCTATGTTTCCCTTATCCATTCCCAAGTCAAGGGTGAGTCCCATGCTTCTGTGAATTGCAGTCTCACGCACTAATCCCTAAAAGTGCCCATAGTAGGCCGGCATCTGGAGAGGTCAATAACGTCTTGCTCGATCAAGATCTTATTTATTGCAAGCCAAATCACTCCAAATGAGATAATTTTTTCAGTATCAATATCAATGATTAGTACCGATTAGTAACATTGAATATGATAGAGTGGAACAAAGGGTCATAACCTGATACGCTACTTATTATACAAATAAAGAATAATACTCAGTTTGGCAATTAAGCACGATCAACAAAATAAGTCGTATTGTTCTAGGGGCATTTAGGTCCAAACAATTCAAGTAAAAAAAAAATGATATATTCGATCGAGGGGGGGGGGGGGGATATAGGGAGGGGTCTTTTGTCGTCGTTCCGTTCTTGTGTTCGAGAATTGGAGTCAGAGCGATGGGGGGGGGGGGGGGGGGCATGCAGAGAAGGGTCTTTCGTTGTTATTCCGTTTTCGTGTTTGACAAAATTGGAGTCGCAGAGCCCTTCGGGACTCGGAACAACCAGAGCCACTGATCGGGGACGCATATCCCTTAGCCCGGAGCAGTTGGAGCCCTCGCTGCTCCCAATTCCTCATCCTATCTCCGTTATGTTGTTGCAGTCACTGCAACTTGGCAAAATCACAGAGAGTCAGTCCGAGCCCCAGAGTCACCGATTCGGGATGCAGATCCCTCAGCCGCATGGAGCCATTGGAGTCCCCATTGCCCCTGATTCCTCCTCTCCTTTGTCCGTTGCGGCTTCGAGTCCTGGATCTGAGTCATCCGAAGCATTGTCGTTGCTGTGAGCCGCTACTGTGAGTCTGTGAACCAAAATAAGAATAATCAGTTTTTTGTATGATTTTTCTCCCCTTTTTATTTCCCGGATATGAATGCAATTATGGTTGAAGGTGAATAAGAAGAGGAAGATTCAAGGATTCTACAAGTAAAGCAGAGGATGGAGATGAAGATCTTGAGCTTGACCCTATAGATGCCTTGTTTGCGCATGAAGAAGATGGACAAGGGGTAAATGTGGATTTTTGAGGAGTGATTTTGTCATCACATATATGATATATCATATATGTAGTACTAAAGTAACTAGATTACTAGCAGTAGTAATGAACCTGGAATGTGTTTTGTTATATTTGATCTAATGTATTTGGTGGGACATGGAATGTTTTTTGTTACATCAGGATGCTATTAGCCTATTTTTAAATTGTCCCAAAAATTTTCTGAACAATTTGCGAAATTTTCGAATTTTTTCCGAACGGGGGGCCCTGCCGAATAGTTCCTGAACCCCGAGTTAGTAACTGTGCTTCCAATTACTGCAAAACAAGAATGCATGCGCATAATTGTGACCAACAAACACTTTCCTATATATTTGAGGTTGAGCGTATGAATCTTGCATCTCCATTTTCCTATCTAGGACCATAGTATAGCAAAGTCATATCGATCATTGTACGATCATGTTATCTTCATACTTTTGCCAATCATTGTACAATCATATAACTCCCAATAATGTATCAAAATCAACCTACCCTCCATGACCTTGAAACATATCTACTGCTACAGTTCCGGAACAATGACTAGCCATCTCAGATACTATGTAATTAAGTTAAGGAATACCTTAAGCTTCGCGGGTATATAATTGTTCATACTGTTCACAAGCCAAACAATAAGCCTACAATAAGTATTTTAGCTAATCATCTCGTATTTAGGTATACTACAATCAATATAACAAACATAATCGTTTTTAGGTATCCTTTAATTATTAATTTGAATTGAATCCAATCCCAATATAGGTTCTTAATTCTAGTTGGTTAGACTACTGTATAAGCTTTAGGCCAGTAAAATAGTTCTACACAATTATAGTTTAGTAGTCACTACATCTTTAGCCCCCACAACTAAATGGCATCATCTACAACCTCTTCTTTTTTATTAGGTCATCAATGACAAGATAAACAAAGCCTCATAAAAATTAGCAAATCAAGAATCCTTCCACAATTACCAAACCACTAGTAGTTATTTCATCATCCATGTCCTTCAGATCAGAAAATTTAAGCTCTATCAACATAATTCAGGCCACAGGCAATACTAGGCTTAGCCCATTTTATTCATAGTTAGGCCAAACTTAATTTCACTCCCAATCAATAAACTCGACCCCAGCTTGTTTTAACAATTGCAATATGTCATCCAATGTAGAGGTACAAGGCCAAGCCTAAAGCAACAGAACTTCATTCAAATCTATTATTCAGCAGGAAACGTGGTGTTTGGGCCTTTCGTTTTTAGCTTATAATCATGCAACTTAAGTTAATTTTCACGAAAATGTATGTATTGAGTAACATATATAGGTCAACTTCTGCAAGAAAACTTTAGTAAAATAAATAATATTTAATATCACAGGCATTGTTTTGATAAAGAGATTCAAACATCAAGGAGTTGTTGCGATCCGGGAATCCAAATAACCAGGATCAATGCAAAGTAAAGAGCACATATAGAGATGAAGTGATCCAACCACTCATCAAGGGATTCTTTTGATAAATCATAAATGTAACCAAAAGAAAGATGAAAATAAAATTTACTTCATGAAAAAATTATAGGATAATGTGTAAGCTACTTGTAGGAGATGGTATACTAGCTAAAGGACAAATAACATTTGGGTTTAGTGTAAAGTCCCTCCCAAAGACAAGTTTGTATAGCAAGTCCACAACTGAAAATGTTGACTTTTTCAATCCTTTAAATGACAAAATTGTGCCTCCATTACCCCGGCCTCCAGCAAGAGTATCAATTCAGTTTGGTAAGAGTATCAATCAACCGAATTGATAATGTCGCTATAGTGATTTCACTGTAGATGCTACTGTGAAATCACTGTAGATACTACAGTGAAATCGCTGTAGCAACAATGTCAATTCTATTTGGTAAGAGTACCAATTAGCTAGCATGATAATGTTGCTATAGTGATTTCACTATAGCTGCTACAGTGATTTGGTAAGAGTACCAATTACCCTAATTGATACTCATGCTTTAGTGAAATCACTGTAGAATCTACAGTAAAATTACTGTAACAACCCCTACATGCAGTATCAACCGGCGAATTGATACTCTTGTTGGAGACAAATTGATACTGTTGTTGGAGATGAATAGATACTCTTGTTGGAGACAAATGGATACTGTTGTTGCATATGAATAGATACCCTTGATGGAGACGAAATGGGGGGGGGGGGGGGAGCTTTGTCAATTGAAGGGGTAAAAGAAAGGTGAGGACTTGCTGTTGTTCAGGAGAGACTTGGTGCAATATTGCAACATTGCCTGTCATTTAGCTAATATAGCATCTGCTAAAAGGATTTAAGGCAAAGTCTTCCAAAAATTACCTATATGCGACGGATGCCCTTTTCTTATATAAGCATAGCATTTTAGTTCACAGATAAAATTCATAATAACCTCAAAGAATAAGATTGTAAAATGATTGTCTCATGACAATCTTTAAACTGGTTCATTATAGGAAACAAAAAATCAGATCTAATCATAAAGCACATAGGCATTGCAGTGACTAGTTGTTCATGACAATTGTTAGAATTGGATGGCAGCATTTGTAATCTTGCACAATTTCAAGAATGAGTTCGAATAAGAGAAGAAAGAGGAATTGAATTACAAATTATCGCAATGACAAAACTCTTATCAACAAGAAAAGTTGCCAATGCTACGAATCAATGTCAACTCAATTTGCCAGTATACTAGTTCTTTGAACGAGAATTTACCCAGTCTCTGGTGCCACGGGTCCTTTCCACTCCATACTCCATTCCGACATATACTCCAGCTACAGTCCCTGTAAACAAGAGTAACATCAAGCAAATAAGTAACAAGCATAACTCGAAGGAAATAAGAAAATCAAATAAAGGTATTTAGTTATCAAATGTCAAAGCAATCACGCTTTGCGTACCCCAATATGCACCTTCCTTGCACATCCTCTTCAACTGTAGCAGTAGCACAATGTCAGCAAATGTAGAGAATATAATTATTATATTATCTAGCTTTGTGCCTAGTAAGTTAACTTGGAAAGCCAAAAAATTATAGAAGAATGGTCCCATGAAACCACCAAAATGACATTTCCTAATGCATATGAAAACCTTGGTGCATTTACACCCTACTCTAAATGCCTTTGTCTAGGTCCAGTCATGGAATTCCTATGCTCAAACTCAACTTTGATCGGGTTATTGAATAAATTATGCAGCGATCTATTTTTGACATACTTAATAATCTACATTTAAAACAGGGTGGCCAAAGATGTGGGAGATCATTCTCACTAGTATCTTATCAGTGATGATGATCCTAAGGTCGTTTGATAGGAATCTGACCACCACAAGGATTGGACTTGTGTCATAATTCTAACATGGTCATACTATCATATGAATTTCTGTACAAGTTCTCTTGCAAAGCAAGATCCAAATAGCTTAAAATGACTATGAATATGGGAAATGATATGCTTCCCATCTAAACAGATATCAACGATTCTTATCCATATCTTGCCTCTGGCTGTCCACTCAACATAAAAGAGAATTCATTCAGCTGTATTTGTACCAAATCAAGCAATGAACCAAAAGATGAAGAAGAATGCAACGTTGGGTCATCCATACTTATGATACGCATTATTTTAGAAATTTTACTCTCTAATATAACTTATCTCAGAGAAAGGTTCCTGCTTTGGCCAGATAAAGGGATGTTAGAGCCTTAGAGGGTTTTGTGTCTAAATCTAACACAGGGTCCATTCCACATTCTTCACTAGGGCAACATGAGAAATCTTAGCAGATATTTGCTAGGTGTCTCTTATGACAGCATTTTAAGGAAATTCTTCCAATGCATGCAAGTCATACGAAAAAAGAAAACAAATACAAGGCAGCTGGAAAGCACAGTCTGCACTATTTATCAAGCCAAAAGATCAATATTGCTAAATGTTCCATTGTGTTTGGTAAGTTGGTTATGTAAAAGTCCCATGAAGCCATATCTACCAATTGAGGGTCACTGAGTTGAAGGTTCCTTTTCTTATTTGGGTATCAACATTTGGGGCAGAAGAGTGCCGAAGATTATCATCTCGGAGATCTTGAACATGATCCTCTGGAAGATATCAGATTGTAAGGCTAACTTGCTCTCTTTCTCGAGTAGAATCACGCTAACAAAACAGTGATCAGCTCTATCCTTATCGTACTGTCTGATTATTGGGTTCTTCCTAGGATACTTGATATAATTGATAGATAAATGAGCAGATTTTTATGGGCCAGTAAACTGTCGGGTCATGGGCTCCATATTGTTAATTAGGCAGAGGTTTTGTGCATAAATCTAACACAGGTTCCATTCCACATTATTCGCTAGGGCAGCATGAGAAATCTTACAAAATATTTGCTAGGTGTCTCTTGTGACAGCATTTTAAGGATTTATTTTAAAGAAATTCTACCACTGCATGCAAGTCATACGAAAAAAGAGATAGTGATTAGTGACTTCACTATAAAGTGGCCAATTGTGACAAAGAGAATGCAACAGAAAAAACAATGCATCAAAGGCAATACTCATCTTGTTTCTGACTTCTGAGCTCCTATAACAAGACCCCCTGCATTTCTAATTCAATCGTTTATTCCTTGACCTCATAGGAAAGGGGGAAAATATAACTTATTTTACTGCTGTGGTTATACCATACGCAACACAATGCACACATGAAAACTTGATTAAATATAGATCATCCATAAACCAAATAAAAACATTGAGAAGATAAGGGGATGGTTTAAGTTTACATTCCAAGTTTGATGTTCCTAATACACAAGAAGCCATGAAATACTTACTGCGCTCTCTAATTTTCCTTTCGAAACACTCCCTGCAAGAAAATTTATGATGAGTAAAAAACTGGGTCCAGAATGCAAAGAAAATTAGGAAAGCATGAAAACAAGTGTCAATTTATTGGCATCAACAAAGAGGATTTGAACTATTGCACTTGATTTGCCTCCAACCTCTACACATACATCCCCCAAAAAAATGGGTTTAATACGCACACACACACACAGACACACGCACACATCCACCCAAGAAAAAAAGTGGTGAGCCGATGATTATTGGAACCAACACACACACACATTTTCAATGTATTGGAATCAACCAACACACACCAAAAAATATAAAAATCCTTTGATTCACCTCCACAATATTCAACCTGCAAATGCTAATGATCTTTCTAATAATCTGCTGATGATTAAACATAAATTTAACAAATGGGTTAGTGAATATTCATTCGATTAGAAGCAAAGGAAGCTGCATTGTGAATTCCCTACAAAATGGCTCACCAACACAAGTATGCAAATGCTTCTCGCTACAAGAATAGAAATCGAGCTTCATGGGAATGTCAAACAACAGTAATCATTCTTGAAGGCAAGGTAATTTATATTGAGCATTGCAGCAAATGAACTCAATCTTTCACAATTCCTCCTCATACCATAACCATCTTTAGTGTAAGCATTTCCAAAATTACCAAGATGACATGCGATTGCAGTTCATGGGAGGTGGTGGCTCAAAAATATAATAATTTTCTATCACAAGTTTCCTTTTTTTATAATCCACTTCACAAGAAAATGATTGATTTCCATTTTATTTTTTTGCAACTAAAATGATTGATCAAAACAAGAAGCACGAGGATTTCACGAGGGGAACAAAACAAAAGATCATACCAGCTGAGAATCAAGAAATGCTGAGCATCAAACACATCAAGATCTAAAGAGAATTCGAGAAACCAAAAGGAAGGAGGGGGACAATACCTTGCTTGATAGCGTGATAGGTCTCCTCTGCTGCAACCCTGGAAACACCGACCTGCGGATTGAGAAGACAAAACAGAGAGGAATCACTCGTAGGGGCAAGGCTTCTTCGAAATCCCGGATCAGTGAGAGAAATGGAGAGGCATTACAGCTCCGATCTTGAGGAATCCGTCGACGGTACGGTTGAGGAAGGGGTTCCCCATGTCGATGACGAAGTCGATCTTGGGGGAGGTGAGCGAACTGGAGAAGCTGGTCCTCGGCATCTCTCTCTCTCGCTCTCTCTCTCTCTCTCTCTCTCTCTCTCTCTCTTCTGATGAGACGCCTTCGATAGTACGGTCCAGAGTCCAAACCCTAACACCCTAGTCCGCCATGGCCGGGCGATTCCCTTACTTGCAGCTGCAGCAAAGGGATAGGGCGGCAACGAGTGAGCAGCCGCCAGATGGAATGGGAACTGCTGTCGCGTTCCCAGACGACAGCGATGCTACTGTCGGGCAGCAGGATCCCACCGATTTGAAAATTGCCTACTTTGCCAACCTGACGTGACACAATCACAGCAGTCCTTTTCACCCTGCCCCGACGGAAGAATCGCATAGGGACTGCCGTGATAGGGTGCCACGTCAAGTTGGCAAAAGAAAGTGGGCAAACGAGTTGGCAGAATAGAATTCATTTGCCAAATAAAAATCTAGGGTTTTTTAAAAATCGACCCCTGTCATCTTTTCTATTTACTTAAACCCCAATGAAGTCAATATTTATATATTAACCCCTTAAATCATCCAATATTTACATATCGATTCTACGGTTAGTTGACATCCAAAATAAAAAAATATTCCCGAAATAACTCTATATTCGACTGTTATTTTATTAATCTAAAAGGGAAAATAATTGATTTATCGATGACTTTAATTACTTAAATTGATCCATCTTTATTGAACATGGATTTAACCCAAAACAACACAAACAACCCCGAATCTAACTTAGGCCTAATATAAAGAATTCTCACATTAAAGGAGTATTTACATAGTTCAGGTAAAATATTAAGGATGAAATTAAAAATATTCTCTCGTTTTTGATGTCAACTAACAGTAGGGTTAATATGTAATATTTGAATGAGTTGAGGGGTTTATATAAATATCACTTTTATAGGGGTTTATATGTAAAAAGAGAAGATTGTAGGGTCAATTTGTAAAAACCCCCAAAATCTATTTGGATTGGTCGGTTGCTTGGTTTTGATAGTTTGGGCTTTTGGCCCACATACTTGCTCGCAAAAAATCCGGGCGAGGCCCACGGGAACAATCTTATGCATAAACCTGGTCAAGGCCTGGGAAGCCTAATCAAAGCAATTCAATTGATGGAAAAAAAAGTCGGGGGAGTTAGCGGTCCGTCCCCCACATAGGATTCCATTACAAACAAATATTGTTGACAAAAATACCCTCTAAAACATTTTAAATTTTTTCTTGAATGCCATCCATTTTGTTGGACCTAACCGAATCTTTGCCACCGGAGCATCTCGCTTCTACTGCTCGCCACCGTCGAAAACCTAACCCTAACTGAACCCTAAACCGAACCCTAATCGTAGTTACTCGTCTCCGCTGCTCGCTGTCGGTGAAACAACGGCGGCTAGAAACTGTGACTCGAGATTGTTTGATCTATTGGCCAGGGACCGGGGCGGCGACAACCAACGGGTCACCCTCGAGAGAGATTGGAGAAGGAGAACATATGAGAGGTGAGGGCATTTTCGGATTTCTGAAGAGAAGCCGGGGATCTTAGGCTAAATGAAACTTACATGGGTCCAGTTCACCGAAACGATCTATTGTCAGGGAGCGCTCACACATTTCCCCAAAAAATATCATGCACATCATTCCACATATCATTTTAAATGCACAATAAAAAAACTTATACCACTTGCATTCATATAATATGCATAATGAAGGAAACGTAGTAAGACTAACAAATCCAAAAGGACACAAGTCCTTACTATTTATAAGTAGATAAATTTTTTTTATAAGTTTAAATAAATAATTGTGTTCATGAACATGTAAAAAAAAAAGATAAAACGTGATAATGAGAAGGAGAATAAAGATTGAAGGATAAGACTAACAAATCCAAAAGGGGGACATGAGTTCTTACTATTTATAAGTAGATAGAAAGAAAATGGGGGAGTTAGCGGTCCGTCCCCGATATAGGATTCGGTTAAGCTAAAGGATAAACAAATATTGTGGACGAAAATACCCTCCACAATATTTTAAATTTTCTCTTGAATGCCATAGGATCCGTTATTTTCATATTTCTAAAGAGAAGTCAGGGACCTTTGGGTAAATAAAATTTACACGAGTCCAGTTCATCGAAACAATCTGTTGTCGAGGACCGCTCACACATTTTTCCAAATAAAATTGTAAGTATAAACAAATAATTGTGTTCATAAACCTACAAAAAAAAAGGTAAAACCTAATAATGAGAAGGAGGAACAAGATTGAAAGATAAAGTGGATATTTATCATATAACAATAAATACCCACTGAATATAAATTCTTAAAAGTGTAGGCTCCATACAATGTCTAACCTAAAAGAAATTGTAGAATTTAACACAACGTGTGATCCTGAACGTATAAGTAACCAGCAAAACAAAGAAATTAATCAGTTTTATTAATTACATAATGCAAATTTAACTAATTTTTACATTATTACCTAGATGTAAAATCTCATATTATCTATGGGATTTCAATATTCATTCGGTTGTTAATCTATTAAATACTTCCTTGTAGATCACATTCCTTGTTTGTTTGGCTTGTCTTTGCTATTTATTAGAATTTTCTAACCGGCTCTTGAAGTCACACATGAGACTGTAACATAAAGTTGCATGTTGGTGAAAACTGGGTTTGGCAAAAAGACTCAGACTTGATCTTATGTTTGACCTTGATTTTTATTTATTGTCATTGCAAATGCCAAGCACATAAAGAATTGTCTGTTTTTAAGGATAAAATGCAAACTAGTGTCTGAATGAGATATTACAATTCTTGGAATGAATACTCTTTGGCCAATGTTACTACCTATGATAATTTTTACCTCTATGACACGATTTCAAAATTTCTCAACGATGTTCCATTACATAGACCAATCGATCGATTAAGATTCCTCAACAAAATATCGGTACACATAATTTCAATTCTAAGTTTTAATTTGGTAGCCTATTCAGCCTCAAAGAATTCAAGTATACTATTGGATACATATTATCCTGCTCGTGAATGTTCTCTTCACCTATAGTGGAAGTATCACCACTTAAGTAACATTTAGGAGTCCCGGGCAATATAGTAAGTATTCTCAAGTTAATTTTCGCAACAATACTATTTGTAGATACTAGAATTGCACAACTTTGCAAATATGATGGGTCAATATATATTTCCCTTAAATATGAATATACACTATTGATTAGTGCTTGACTTCCTGATCCATTATCCTTTATCAATAGATCATTTATGATAAATATCCATTCTGTTAGGTCTTCTTGTTTTGTCATTCAGTTTTAGCGACAAAACCCTAATCTGTTAGGTATCCTTGTTTTGAAAGACATCCTGTTGCTGCTAAGACTTGCATACTTATTCATTCCCACATGTTTAGACATGTTCAGGTATAACTTCATAAACTCGAGAATCGACTTATCCGCTACGAGCGTAAGATAGCTAGGTAGCACGATTGCTTGCACACACACTTACTCATATTTTTCGTTCGATTTTTCACATACATGTTCATACATAAAATACATTTCAAACAACATGTATGATCACATTGCATATGTGGATTAATTGATTGCATCTATCGGTACTTAGGGCCAAGCCCCTAGAGTGTGGAGTATACATAACAGCAAAGTCGTGCATACTACTTATCGTGCGCATGACATTAAGGTCGTGCGCACGACTTATGCTTCTAGGTACCATACACTCATAAATCAACATAGATTGTGTGCATAACTTCCACATGGGTTGCACGTGGTTTATAAAGAGTCATGTCTCCCCACATAGGGTGGCAGGTTGACACATGGTCGATTATGCGCACGCCATTAGTCACTTAGTTTGCTTGTAAGATTGTTTCTCAACCTCATTAGAGAAGACTAGACTCTTCTGTGTGAAGGGGCTAGGCTTGACTTTTGCGGAGGGTGATTTTTTTACTGGGTAGGGGGTTTCACCTTTAAACACACAATGTATGCTCTTTGGGATTATTTGTGAACCATGCCTAAACTTCCGCTATTTTGATTGTGCAACCTAAGCCGTGCTTACGTCCGATCCTTCTTGGGCAAACCATCTAGCTTCGTCTAGATTGGTTTTTTTAGCACGGTTATTAGCTAAGTTAGTAATTATATAATCAGACTCTTTGTTACTTGATAATGGCAGATCGAGTACAACTCAATTTCCTAATGACAAAAGTTTTATGATCGAACACGCATATTAATAGTACGATAAAGCGATTGACACTCAGCAACACTGGTAAATTTGTTTGAAGTCCCCACCAAGTAGTACAGTTTTTTCTCTAAATGCTTTATTTGAGGCGTGTGGAATGACATAATTTAGTAAGTCTCTAAAAGTACGATCTATGGTCTTGAATGCGTAATGACTAATCATTAGCGCTTCATCCCATATGATTAAAGCTGTCTTTTGTATTAATTAGACCAAATTACTTTGTATGCTAATTGGGTATGTTGATGATGGGTGGGGCTATAGCGAAATCTTAAATCAATCCCTCTCCTAGGTGGATTTTTCTTCTGAAAATCTTTAAATTTAAATCACTAGTTTTGCATTTTACATTTTAAAACAAAGCATCTTCAATATAACAAAAATCCAAACTCCCTTAAAATTATTCTAGCTTTACTTGTAATCTCTTCTCTAGACATCACACTTACGTCTGGTTCGATTCTATACTTTGCCCTATACTATTTAAACTCTCTGAATCTTTATTGCATGTATTGCTTTTGATTATAGCTAAATACAACTACATAATCAAAATACCTATTGTCAAGTACAACCAGAAGACTTTGACCAGATCGACAGGTAGACAATTAGTCAAAAAATTAAAGGATCGGGCGAAACACCCCTGTCTTCGCCCGCTCACTCATTTCTTGACCGGTTGAAAACACTTGATCAGTCATCCCTGACCGATCTGTCGCAGGCGACCAATCATCGACCTTGACTGATAGCTAAAGACTTCGACCAAATCGACGGGCAGACGATCGGTCAAAAAACCAAAGGAACGGGCGTAACACCCCTATTTTTGCTCGATCACCCTTTTGTTGACCAATTGAAAACAACCGATCGATCAAAGTCGACTGATCGATCGCAAGCACCCAATCGATCGACAACGACTGATACCAGAAGACTTTGATCAGATCGGCAGGCAGCTGATCGGTCGAAAAACCTAAGATCAGACGAAACACCCCTGTTTTCACCCGATCACTCTTTTCTTGACTGGTTGAAAACAACTAATCGGTTGAAGTTGACCGATCGGTCATAGGCACCCAATCGGTCGATAACGACCGATCCCAAAAGACTTCGACCAGATCGACAGACAGACAATCGGTCAAAAAACCAAAGGATCTGGCAAAACACCCATGTTTTCGCTCAATCATCCTTTTCTTGATCGGTTGAAAACAATCGATCGATCAGAGTCGACCGATTGGTCGCAAGCACCCGATTTGTCGAAAACGATCGATCCCAGAAGACTTTGACCTGATCGACAAGCAGACGATCGGTCGATAAACCAAAGGATCCGACGAAACACCCCTATTTTCACCCAATCACCTATTTTTTGACCAGTTGAAGACACCCAATCGGTCAAAATCGACCGACCAATCATAGACACCCGATCAATCGAAATCGATCGATTGGTCGATATCGTCCTATTGATCACCAGTGCCCGATCTGATCGATTGCCAATACCTAATCGCATGCATTAGAGCGACCGATAGCATTTGGCAATATTTCTATGATGTAGCAGAGGGTTGGATGATTGTCGTCGAGACGAAATAATTTTGCACCATAAGTCCAAGTCAGCTAAGTTAGCACTTAACTAAGTTGGAGGGGGTAATTGTGGGTGCAAAATTCGACCAACGCCTAGAGATGGGACCCACTAGCCCTGCCTGGGGGTCCACAAAGACGACGAGATGACCCACTAGCCCTGCCTGGGGGTCCACAAAGACGACAACGGGACCCACTAGCCCTACTTGGGGGTCCACGAAGACGACGACAGGACCAACTAGCCCTGCCTGGGAGTCCACAAAGATGACGACGGGACCCACTAGTCCTACCCGGGGCCTATCAAAGTGACTGCAGAAACCGCCCCGAACCCCGGATGTTTCCTAAACCTCTATAAATAACAAACCCGATGAGTGTAATCGATCGAACATCAGATTTCCAATTCAGACTTTCAAAAACCAGAGCTTTGACATCCCTCTCTTCTAAGACAAGCGACACTCGGCCTATCGAGATCACTACTTTTCAAGTATTGGTGAATTCAGGTTGCACTTTATAACACGGAGACATACGCTTTGGCTGAACTCCGAGATCACATCTCTTGTCAACTTTCAATCGATCACTCTTTTCTCAAATCTCTCAACAAGTTCTAAACGTAAGTCCACTTACTATCAACTTCAAAGTTCAAGCCCAAAAACTCCAACACTCGAACTGACGTCCGAACCAACGGTTCAATTGACATTTCGACTCGAATCGATTGAATGTTGGGCAGAGCCCTCGGGTCGGCACAGGGATCATCCCCCACAGGCATGTGATCCGCCATCATGGCCCCTCGAACTTCCCCCCGCCATCATGCACCTTGGCCCCCGAAACCGAGGCCACCCCAGAGCAACCCCGCAACTCCTCCTCCGATAGAGAAAACAAAATAATGAATAACAAAATAAATTTCTTTTTCGATGATTAAGCTTTGATAGAATAATTTTTTAATGTAAAGAATAACAAATACTATCGATTATCTTAGGTTCTTTTGTTAGAAGATTGTCAATTTCACCCCTATATGCAATTGTACAAAAACAAAACACATTATGATAAACTATTCAATAATAAAGATAAACAATTGCTATAGTGATTTAACTGTAGAAATTTTTTTTATAAAGTTTGATAAAAAAATTGCTATAGTGCGTGATTTCACTGTATCAATAACAACAATTCGGTAATGAAAAACAACAATTGCGTTCACTATAGCAATTGTTGCTCTTTATTATCGAATTGTTGCTCTTCGTTACAGTGAGCAAAGAGCAATTCCGTAGTAAAGAGTAATAATAGCTACAATGATTTCACTATAGTAATTTTTTTTAAAATGAGATTTCTATAAAAAAATAAAAAATTTGCTGCAGTGATTTCACTATAATAAAGAACACCAATTCGGTAATAAAGAGAAACAATAGCTACAAGAATAACAATAATAAAGGGATAGTTTTGTCATTTAAAGGAGCGGAAAGTCAACAAAGGGACCTGCTCTAAATGCATCTTTTTTGGGAGGGACCCGGTTCATATGGGGATATTTTGGCGTCCTTAACGCTGACCCGATCCTTTGTGAGGGACCTATCACTAACTTCCCCATTTTTTTTAGAAAAACAAATAAAAACAGAAGCGGAGCGGCCGGAAGCGACGACAAAAGTGAGGAACGATGAGGCCGGCAGCTAGGGCGGCTGGGACAGGTGACACAGAAGAGTGATGAGGCGGTGGAAAGAGGGTGTTGGTATATTAGAAAAACATAAAGAATTTAGGAGGCAAAAAGAAAGATAAGCGAATCACCAAGGAAGTTATCACAAAATGTTCGAGAAAAAAAAGTGTGGGGCAATTTGCACTACTCTTATTACTAGATATAGCCCCCATTTAAGAAAAACAGCAAACTTACCCCCGCACGAAACTAGGCTATGGATAAGGGTAACTCATCCCCACCGCCGATATCAGTTCTATGCAAAGCGCCTCCGCCGTTCATATTTGCTGCAACTGACCCCATGCAATCTAGTGCTGCCTCCTTCCTCCACCTTCCTTCTCCCTCATCCTTCTTTTTTGAAATTGCCCGTTCTCGCAGCTGAACCTTTATGACAATGCTAAACAAGTTGCACAACCAGATAAGAAGCATAACAAAAAATAAAGACACAGGCAAGTTAGGTGGTTTCCCTAGCTAATTGGACTATGTCCGCCGAAGGAGCGAGAGACCTTTTCACTACTAATTGACAATAGTACAAGGCAATAAGGATTTCACTTATAGCAAATAACAAGAAGATCATACCTTACTCATGCTACCAAGTCATTTAACATGCCATTCCCAATACTTTGGCACACAAGAGAATCTAGATAAGAGATCAGCAACAAGAAGATTTTACGAAAGAGCACGAAGAAACTCTACAAGAGAATACCCGAGAACCAAAGATAACCTTGATTAAAGAAATTATTTTTCTCTCTCTTCTTGTTCACTTCTGTCTTTTTTTCTTTCTTTACCTCCCCCCCCCCCCCCCCTCTGTCTCTCTCACACACACACACATAATATCTCTCTCTATCTATTAGTTATACCCGAAAATTAATGGTCCGAGAATCTTGCTTGACAACGCGCATTAATGGCAGGAGTATAAATTGCCCCGCCATTTTCTCGCCCACATGGCAGCTATGGAGTGACAGCTCACAACCAGAGACATATGGCCGCCTAGCAGATAAAAACGAATCCCTAGCAATAAATATTCGGCATGTACAAGCAATCACAGGGTGCAAAATTTCCCCCTTCCACGAAATGGCTGTGGGCGTCACGAAGGCGCACCATTAATTCCACACCACACGGAGCGCCACTACTGTCATTCAAGCGCCTATAAAAGGAGGCCGGCCCACTCCAAAATAAGAGGCTGGATCCAGATTTTGGAAAGGGAGGTGTTATCGCTTTTCTTCAAGAGTCTTGTCATCTGAGTGTGTGTGTGTGTGTGTGTGTGTGTGTGTGTGTGTGTGTGTGTGTGTGTGTGTGTGTGTGTGTGTGTGTGAGAGAGAGAGAGAGAGAGAGAGAGAGAGAGAGAGAGAGGGAGAGAGAGAGTTTGTGGATTCAAATGTTGCATCTTACCCTATGGAGACATAGGTTTTGGCCGAACTTCGTTACCACATCCTGTGTCTACTCTCTCTCTCTCTCTCTCTCTCTCTCTCTCTCTCTCTCTATTCAACAGTGACTACGAGACAGCACAGTATGTGACAGTTGAGTAACAATTTGTGCAAATTGTTACTCTTTTGTTACAGTGAAATCACTGTAGCAATTTTTTTGAGAAATCTTGTCGAAAAAAATTGGTACAGTGATATCACTGTAGCAAAAGAGTAATAATCTTTGTAGAGTAACAATTTTGGGAAGATTGTCACTTTTTTGCTATAGTGAAATTGTTGTAGCAATTTTTTTTTTTTTTTGTGAAATCGTGCCCAAAAAAATTGCTACAGTGAAATCGTTGTAGCTAATCCGCGGGTAAGAGTCCTGTAACGGCAAGGACGGAGGGGCAATGACTATGGGACATTTTGATCATTAAAAATGGATAAAAGTCACGTGTGAGACTTCCTGTAGCTGGATCCTTTTCGGGAGGGACTTGCAACAACATCATCTTTTTGGGTGTCCTTACTCTTAAAGCGATCTCTTGTCAAGGACCTCTCACTAAGTCCCCCTAAAGTTTAAGGTATCACAATAAAATGTTAAGAAGTTCTTTTGGCTTCTTATCAAATGGTTTTAGTCGAGTATAAGTTTCGGTTGAGATATGAGTTCTCTTAAAATTTGGGTATTGAATTTGGAGTTTGGCCTGTGATATCTATTATTCACAAGTTAGAGGGGCAATCAGATTTTGGGTATGGGTATCGAGACATCCATACTCACACCAGAAAGTTAATTGGGTAGAGTTTTTATACCCAAACCCCTACCCAAACGTTATTTCGGGTACAAAATTTATATACCCATGCATGTTTCGGGTCGGGTTTTCGAAGTCCATTGCCATTCCTACATGTGCATGTAGAATAGTATTTAATAATTTAAATTTTAATCGGATATATATCATTATCGTGCTTTTTTTTTAAAATATTATTAAAAAATAAAATATTTAACTAAATAGCGGTTGACCAAAACTATTTACCATTCTAGCGCCTGACCGCCATGTGACAGATCAACGCCGTAAAGCACATCGCGAAATTTTTATTTTTATTTTTTCCAAGTCAAGGTAGAACTTGGTTTCTAGATTACCGGGTTTAAACCCGATATTATGGATATTGGGTTTACCCGAAGTCCAACAAGAAAACATCTAAGTGTGAGAACATTATATAAGGGGGCTCCGGTTAAACACGGTATCCATAATATCGGGTTTAAATCCGGTAACCCAAAAACCGAGTTCTATCTGGATTTGAAAAAAATAAACACATCATGTTTTACGATGCTGATATGTCACGTGATGATCAGAGCCTAAAATGGTAAATAATTTTGGTCAACCACTATTTAGTTAAATATTTTATTTTTTTATAATTTTTTGAAAAAAAACCCATCAGCTCTTGCACGAAACCTCCCCCTCCCCGGAATCCGCGGGGATAGGGGAAAATTTTACTTCTGCGTTTACTTCCGGTCAATCATAGTGTGCCACGTCGTCTACTGATAGGGGCATAACGGGGAGTACAACGCTACTGGACGACCCTTTATTATTAGTCCCATCGCTGCCCTCTTTCTTTCCTTTCTCGCTCTTTCTCTCTCTTTCTCTCTCTCTACATTGGTTTTCTTTCTCTCACACGATTCAGATTTGAGAGGAGGAAAGCATGGCCGTGCTCTGTGACGACATCATCTCCCTCATCCTGGAGAAGACGACTCTAAGAACCCTCCTTCGCTGCAAGTGCCTCTGCAAGCGGTGGCTGAACCTTGCATCCGACGAGCACCTCTCACGTGAGGTCCACGTGCCCGGGCTGGTCGTCAGAACCATCTATGGCAGCCCTCCCCACCAAACAAAGCTGCTGCCTCTGGACAGGCAAGACCAACCTCGACATCTCTCCCTTCGGCTCCCCGGCGGTGATGATGGCCTGAAGATCGTCGCCTCCGGCAAGGGGTTCCTGTTTTGCGTCCGGGAGGGGAGGGATGGGACGATAGGGGACGACTGCTACCTCTACAACCCCTTCACCAGGGAGTACGCCGTCGTCCCCAGGCCAACCAGATGCTGGCGGGACGGTGGCGCGCACATGCTCAACATAGGCCTGGCCTTGGATCTTCCGAAAGGCGCCGGCGGCGTGATCGTGAGTGCTTTCCCTATCAGGACCGGAGATCCCGAATCGCGTCGATTTGGATTTGAGATCTACTCGCTCGCTTTGGGGGAATGGCGGGTCTCCCACGAGATGTCCGAGGCACGCAGCATCTACCACCCCCTCCGCGTGATCGTGTGCCAGACCGGCGCCATCTTCTGGAACTCCCTGCTCTGCTGGTCCTTCTGGAGCTCTGACATGCTCCAGTTCGACCCGGTGGCGGAGACCTCCAAATGGGCTCGTGTACCTTCTCAAGATTATGGGTTCGATCCTGACATCGAATGCATAGCTGGATGGCTCGGGGAGATCGATGGTGACCTCGTCTTTGCATCGGTCACCCAACCTGGCGCCGGCATCCTAGGAGAGCTCTTTATGTTTGTGATGGTTAAGGAGCCGGCCCCACAGCCCTGGTACTATTGGCCGCAGCACAACCCCAACCTCGGAGTAGGACGACAGCTGGACCATCTCCCGGGGTTATCGGATCCTCCCGCCGCCAACGGCAGCACAGCGCCGCCGCATGTGTTCCATCCGGTAGGTCTCGTTCGGAGATCGGGTGGGGAGGTGATGGTGGTGTTCTCCAGCCCCTGCGGCAAGACGGGGATGTTTGATGTCCAGACCGGAAGTATGGAGATGGTTCTGGACGTGATGATGGACGCGGATGCTTTGCACAGACTGCATGCCGACCCAACAAATCCTTACCCATTCGAGCCGCAATACTATGACTACTTCCCGACTACCAAAGCTCCGTTTTACTAATACTCCTCTCCATAGTTTAGAGTAACTTATAAGATAAAAATACTCATCCAATGGATCCATTTCGTAAGTTAGTTTTTTTCAAAATAATAAATTAAGTACTTTGGGAATCATTATATGATGGAGTGTTAAAGTAGCATTGCTATGTGAATTCTACTTGGAGCACGCCCAAAATTTATAGTAATGATTAAGATATTATTTCATGAAACTTTACATTTTACAAACCCCCTCCACTTTTTTAATTATTTGGATAGATGATTAATCTCTGACATAATAAATTTTTTAACATTGTTGAGATAGTTATGCGGCTCATACCTCACACGGTTTAGTCCCACATCGATAATGGGAGCGGATGATGACCTGCTTATATATCCGCCTTGGACATCTCCTTACAAGCCTTGGATCTCCCCTTACAAGCGGGCGATAGAGTGCAGAGCGCCCTGCACTCTATTAGTCCGACACGCAGGACTGTAGGAGGGAGGCGTGGGCAGCCAAATATGAAGATGAAGACATCATGGGAGGAGGCAGTGGAGTCCTTCAAGAGCTCGCAAGGAGGGCCGAGGCTGAGGAGTCCAGCAGCATATCTGAAAAGGAAGGACGACTAGATCTCAGGGCCGGCTCTGGCGAGGCGAGGTGTAGTCGATGGATCTGCAGATCTAACGGGTGTCGACGAAGATCCGCAGCCGGAGCAGAGGCGCTGCGCAGAAAAAAAAAAAGATCTCGGCGTCTCGAGATCAGGGGGCTAGGGCGACTCAGCAACAGCGCGAGGCGGCCAGTGTGGGTGCAAAATTTGTCCAAAACTGCAACCAAGCCATTTGGGCTCGCGCAATGGCCCAAATGATGAGTACATGCCCAAGAAGCATCACATGGCCCACAGACCGAGCGGGCCTTAGTTGGAGTCTAGCAAAGGCCCAAGGCCCAACAATAAGACTTAGGACCAGCGCCTCCTCAGCACCGCCATGTCATCATTGTGGGGGAGGATTTCGATCGTCGTACATAACCCCACTCCAACAGTCGATTGAAGATTTGACCTTCGAGATGTGTCAAGCTGTGAAGCGATAAGGGGTCAAGTGTTGAGCTGTTACATAGTCACTGTTGAGATAGAGAATTGACACAATGTATGGTGACAAAGTTTGGCCGAAGCCTACGTCCTATTGATCACCAGTGCCCGATCCGATCGATTGCCAATACCTAATCGCATGCATTAGAGCGACCGATAGCATTTGACAATATTTCTATGATGTAGCAGAGGGTTGGATGATTGTCGCCGAGACGAAATAATTTTGCACCATAAGTCCAAGTCAGCTAAGTTAGCACTTAACTAAGTTGGAGGGGTTTGTGGGTGCAAAGTTCGACCAACGCCTAGAGATGGGACCCACTAGCACTGCCTGGGGGTCCACAAAGACGACAAGATGACCCACTAGCCCTGCCTGGGGGTCCACAAAGACGACAACGGGACCCACTAGCCCTACTTGGGGGTCCACGAAGACGACGACGGGACCAACTAGCCCTACCTGGGAGTCCACAAAGATGACGACGGGACCCACCAGTCCTACCCGGGGCCTATCGAAGCGACTGCAGAAACCGCCCCGAACCCCGGATGTTTCCTAAACCTCTATAAATAACAAACCCGATGAGTGTAATCGATCGAACATCAGATTTCCAATTCAGACTTTAAAAAACCAGAGCTTTGACATCCCTCTCTTCTAAGACAAGTGACACTAGGCCTATCGAGATCACTACCTTTCAAGTATTGGTGAATTCAGGTTGCACTTTATAGCACGGAGACATACGCTTTGGCTGAACTCCGAGATCACATCTCTTGTCAACTTTCAATCGATCACTCTTTTCTCAAATCTCTCAACAACTTCTTAACCTAAGTCCACTTACTATCAACTTCAAAGTTCAAGCCCAAAAACACCAACACTCGAACTGACGTCCGAACCAACGGTTCAATCGACATTTCGACTCGAATCGATTGAATGTTGGGCAGAGTCCTCGAGTCGACACAGGGATCATCCCCCACAGGCATGTGATCCGCCACCATGGCCCAGGCATGTGATCCGCCATCATGGCCCCTAGAACTTCACCCCGCCGCCACTGCCTGCACCTTGGCCCCCGAAACCGAGGCCACCCCAGAGCAACCCCGCAACTCCTCCTCCGATAGAGAAAACAAAATAATGAATAACGAAATAAATTTATTTTTCGATGATTAAGCTTCGATAGAATAATTTTTTAATGTAAAGAATAACAAAATACTATCGATTATCTTAGGTTCTTTTGTTAGAAGATTGTCAATTTCACCCCTATATGCAATTGTACAAAAACAAAACACATTATGATAAACTATTCAATAATAAAGATAAACAATTGCTATAGTGATTTAACTGTAGAATTTTTTTTTATAAAGTTTGATAAAAAAATTGCTATAGTGATTTCACTGTATCAATAACAACAATTCGGTAATGAAAAACAACAATTGCGTTCACTATAGCAATTGTTGCTCTTTATTATCGAATTGTTGCTCTTCGTTACAGTGAGCAAAGAGCAACAATTCCGTAGTAAAGAGTAATAATAGCTACAATGATTTCACTATAGTAATTTTTTTAAAAATGAGATTTCTATAAAAAAATAAAAAATTTGCTGCAGTGATTTCACTATAATAAAGAACACCAATTCGGTAATAAAGAGAAACAATAGCTACAAGAATAACAATAATAAAGGGATTGTTTTGTCATTTAAAGGAGCGGAAAGTCAACAAAGGGACTTGCTCTAAATGCATCTTTTTTGGGAGGGACCCGGTTCATATGGGGATATTTTGGTGTCCTTAACGCTGACCCGATCCTTTGTGAGGGACCTATCACTAACTTCCTCATTTTTTTTAGAAAAACAAATAAAAACAGAAGCGGAGCGACCGGAAGCGACGACAAAAGTGAGGAGTGATGAGGCCGGCTGCTAGGGCGGCTAGGACAGGTGACACAGAAGAGTGATGAGGCGGTGGAAAGAGGGTGTTGGTATATTAGAAAAACATAAAGAATTTAGGAGGCAAAAAGAAAGATAAGCGAGTCACCAAGGAAGTTATCACAAAATGTTCGAGAAAAAAACGTGTGGGGCAATTTGCACTACTCTTATTACTAGATATAGCCCCGATTTAAAAAAAACAGCAAACTTACCCCCGCACGAAACTAGGCTATGGATAAGGGTAACTCATCCCCACCGCCGATATCAGTTCTATGCAAAGCGCCTCCGCCGTTCATATTTGCTGTAACTGACCACATGCAATCTAGTGCTGCCTCCTTCCTCCACCTTCCTTATCCCTCATCCTTCTTTTTTGAAATTGCCCGTTCTCGCAGCTGAACCTTTATGACAATGCTAAACAAGTTGCACAACCAGATAAGAAGCATAACAAAAAATAAAGACACAGGCAAGTTAGGTGGTTTCCCTAGCTAATTGGACTATGTCCGCCGAAGGAGCGAGAGACCTTTTCACTACTAATTGACAATAGTACAAGGCAATAAGGATTTCACTTATAGCAAATAACAAGAAGATCACACCTTACTCATGCTACCAAGTCATTTAACATGCCATTCCCAATACTTTGGCACACAAGAGAATCTAGATAAGAGATCGACAACAAGAAGATTTTACGAAAGAGCACGAAGAAACTCTACAAGTGAATACCTGAGAACCAAAGATAACCATGATTAAAGAAATTATTTTTCTCTCTCTTCTTGTTCACTTCTGTCTTTTTTTCTTTCTTTAGCTTCCCCCCCCCCCCCCCCCTGTCTCTCTCTCTCACACACACATAATATCTCTCTCTATCTATTAGTTATACCCGGAAATTAATGGTCCGAGAATCTTGCTTGACAACGTGCATTAATGGCAGGAGTATAAATTGCCCCGCCATTTTCTCGCCCACATGGCAGCTATATGGAGTGAAAGCTCACAACCAGACACATATGGCCGCCTAGCAGATAAAAACGAATCCCTAGCAATAAATATTCGGCATGTACAAGCAATCACAGGGCGCAAAATCTCCCCCTTCCACGAAATGGCTGTGGGCGTCACGAAGGCGCACCATTAATTCCACACCACGCGGAGCGCCACTACTGTCATTCAAGCGCTTATAAAAGGAGGTCGGCCCACTCCTTCAAAATAAGAGGCTGGATCCAGATTTTAGAAAGGGAGGTGTTATCGCTTTTCTTCAAGAGTCTTGTCATCTGAGAGAGAGAGAGAGAGAGAGAGAGAGAGAGAGAGAGAGAGAGAGAGAGAGAGAGTTTGTGGATTCAAACGTTGCATCTTACCCTATGGAGACATAGGCTTTGGCCGAACTTCGTTACCACATCCTGTGTCTACTCTCTCTCTCTCTCTCTCTCTCTCTCTCTATTCAACAGTGACTACGAGACAGCACAGTACGTGACAGTTGAGTAACAATTTGTGCAAATTGTTACTCTTTTGTTACAGTGAAATCACTGTAGCATTTTTTTTGAGAAATCTTGTCGGGAAAAATTGGTACAGTGATATCACTGTAGCAAAAGAGTAACAATCTTTGTAGAGTAACAATTTGGAAAGATTGTCACGTTTTTGCTATATTTTTTCTGTGAAATCGTGCCCAAAAAAATTGCTACAGTGAAATCGTTGTAGCTAATCCGCGGGTAAAAGTCCTGTAGCGGCAAGGATGGAGGGGCAATGACTATGGGACATTTTGATCATTAAAAATGGATAAAAGTCACGTGTGAGACTTCCTGTAGCAGGATCCTTTTCGGGAGGGACTTGCAACAACATCATCTTTTTGGGTGTCCTTACCCTTAAAGCGATCTCTTGTCAAGGACCTCTCACTAAGTCCCCCTAAAGTTTAAGGTATCACAATAAAATGTTAAGAAGTTCTTTTGGCTTCTTATCAAATGGTTTTAGTCGAGTATAAGTTTCGGTCGAGATATGAGTTCTCTTAAAATTTGGGTATTGAATTTGGAGTTTGGCCTGTGATATCTATTATTCACAAGTTAGAGGGGCAATCAGATTTTGGGTATGGGTATCGAGACATCCATACTCACACCAGAAAGTTAATTGGGTAGAGTTTTTATACCCAAACCCCTACCCAAACGTTATTTCGGGTACAAAATTTATATATTCATGCATGTTTCGGGTCAGGTTTTCGAAGTCCATTGCCATTCCTACATGTGCATATAGAAGAATATTTAATAATTTAAATTTTAATCGGATATATATCATTATCGTGCTTTTTTTTAAAATATTATTAAAGAATAAAATATTTAACTAAATAGCGGTTGACTAAAACTATTTACCATTCTAGCGCCTGACCGCCATGTGACAGGTCAACGCCGTAAAGCACATCGCGAAATTTTTATTTTTATTTTTTCCAAGTCAAGGTAGAACTTGATTTCTAGATTACCGGGTTTAACCCCGATATTATGGATATTGGGTTTATCCGAAGTCCAATAAGAAAACGTCTAAGTGTGAGAACATTATATAAGGAGGCTCCAGTTAAACACGGTATCCATAATATCGGGTTTAAATCCGGCAACCCAAAAACCGAGTTCGGAAAAAATAAACGCATCATGTTTTACGATGCTGATATGTCACGTGATGATCAGAGCCCTAAAATGGTAAATAATTTTGGTCAACCACTATTTAGTTAAATATTTTATTTTTTCTATAATTTTTTTAAAAAAAACCCATCAGCTCTTACACGAAACCTCCCCCTCCCCGGAAGCCGCGGGGATAGGGGAAAATTTTGCTTCTGCGTTTCCTTCCGGTCAATCATAGTGTGCCACGTCGGCTACTGGACGACCCTTTATTATTAGTCCCATCGCTGCCCTCTTTCTTTCCTTTCTCGCTCTCTCTCTCTCTCTCTGCATTAGTTTTCTTCTCTCACACGATTCAGATTTGAGAGGAGGAAAGCATGGCCGTGCTCTGTGACGACATCATCTCCCTCATCCTGGAGAAGACGTCTCTAAGAACCCTCCTTCGCTGCAAGTGCCTCTGCAAGCGGTGGCTGAACCTTGCATCCGACGAGCACCTCTCACGTGAGGTCCACGTGCCCGGGCTGATCGTCAGAACCATCTATGGCAGCCCTCCCCACCAAACAAAGCTGCTGCCTCTGAACAGGCAAGACCAACCTCGACATCTCTCCCTTCGGCTCCCCGGCGGTGATGATGGCCTGAAGATCGTCGCCTCCTGCAAGGGGTTCCTGTTTTGCGTCCGGGAGGGGAGTGATGGGACGATAGGGGACGACTGCTACCTCTACAACCCCTTCACCAGGGAGTACGCCGTCGTCCCCAGGCCAACCAGATGCTGGCGGGACGGTGGCGCGCACATGCTCAACATAGGCCTGGCCTTGGATCTTCCCAAAGGCGCCGGCGGCGTGATCGTGAGTGCTTTCCCTATCAGGACCGGAGATCCCGAATCGCGTCGATTTGGATTTGAGATCTACTCGCTCGCTTTGGGGGAATGGCGGGTCTCACACGAGATGTCCGAGGCACGCAGCATCTACCACCCCCTCCGCGTGATCGTGTGCCAGACCGGCGCCATCTTCTGGAACTCCCTGCTCTGCTGGTCCTTCTGGAGCTCTGACATGCTCCAGTTCGACCCGGTGGCGGAGACCTCCAAATGGGCTCGTGTACCTTCTCAAGATTATGGGTTCGATCCTGACATCGAATGCATAGCTGGATGGCTCGGGGAGATCGATGGTGACCTCGTCTTTGCATTGGTCACCCAACCTGGCGCCGGCATCCTAGGAGAGCTCTTTATGTTTGTAATGGCTAAGGGGCCAGCCCCACACCCCTGGTACTATTGGCCGCAGCACAGCCCCAATCTCGGAGTACGACGACAGCTGGACCCTCTCCCGGGGTTATCGGATCCTCCCGCCGCCAACGGCAGCACAGCGCCGCCGCATGTGTTCCATCCGGTAGGTCTCGTTCGGAGATCGGGTGGGGAGGTGATGGTGGTGTTCTCCAGCCCCTGCGGCAAGACGGGGATGTTTGATGTCCAGACCGGAAGTATGGAGATGGTTCTGGACGTGATGATGGACGCGGATGCTTTGCACAGACTGCACTCCGACCCAACAAATCCGTACCCATTCGAGCCGCAGTACTATGACTACTTCCCGACTACCAAAGCTCCGTTTACTAAAAGGGCAAGGCAATACTCCTCTCCATAGTTTAGAGTAACTTATAAGATAAAAATACTCATCCCATAGATCCATTTCGTAAGTTAGTTTTTTTCAAAATAATAAATTAAGTACTTTGGGATTAATCATTATATGATGGAGTGTTAAAGTAGCATTGCTATGTGAATTCTAGTTGGAGCTCGCCCAAAATTTATAGTAATGATTAAGATATTATTTCATGAAACTTTACATTTTACAAACCCCCTCCACTTTTTTAATTATTTGGATAGATGATTAATCTCTGACATAGTAATTTTTTAACGTTGTTGAGATAATCATGTGGCTCATGCCTCACACGGGTTAGTCCCACATCGATAATGGGAGCGGGTGATGACCTGCTTATATATCTGCCTTCGACCTCTCCTTACAAGCCTTGGATCTCCCCTTACAAGCGGGCGATAGAGTGCAGAGCGCCCTGCACTCTATTAGTCCGACACGTAGGACTGTAGGAGGGAGGCGTGGGAAGCCAAATCTGAAGATGAAGACATCATGGGAGGAGGCAGTGGAGTCCTTCAAGAGCTCGCAAGGAGGGCCGAGGTTGAGGAGTCCAGCGAGGTGTTGCAGCATATCTGAAGAGGAAGGGCGACCAGATCTCAGGGCCAGCTCTGGCGAGGCGAGGTGTAGTCGATGGATCTGCAGATCTGACGGGTGTCGACGAAGATCGGGCAGCCGAAGCAGAGGTGCTGCGTAGAAAAAAAAAGATCTCGGCGTCTCAAGATCAGGGGGCTAGGGTGACTCAGCAACAGCGCGAGGCGACCAGTGTGGGTGCAAAATTTGTCCAAGACTGCAACCAAGCCATTTGGGCTCGCGCAATGGCCCAAATGATGAGTACATGCCCAAGAAGCATCACAGGGCCCACAGACCAAGCGGGCCTTAGTTGGAGCCTAGCAAAGGCCCAAGGCCCAACAATAAGACTTAGAACCAGCGCCTCTTCATCATTGTGGGGGAGGATTTCGGTCGTCGTACATAACCCCACTCTAACAGTCGATTGAAGGTTTGACCATTCGAGATGTGTCTAGCTGTGAAGCGATAAGGGGTCAAGTGCTGAGCTGTTACATAGTCACTGTTGAGATAGAGAATTGACACAATATATGGTGATAAAGTTTGGTCGAAGCCTACGTCTGCGTACGGTAAGACGTAACCTTTGAATTTACTATCATTGAAAATGTAAAGCTACTCTCGACAGGTCGATAAGTGCTTGTTACAAGTAGAAAAAGGGTGGAAGAGGCTTGAGAGTCTAAATACCAGAAGGCTCAAAGAGCTCCGAAAAACATAAAGTGGGATTGGTAATAATGAAACTGGATCAGAATTTTTTACATGATTGGTTATATATAGAGGTTTGGGAATATTTTCTAGAATATCAGGAGTTTAGGCAATTGTCCGAGGGATTTACCAGTCCCCGAATAACATGTGCGGATCCCAAACAGGGCTACGGGTCCAACTGTCATCTTCGTCGGTCCCAAGTAGGGCTGTGAGTCTCACTATCGTCTTTGTGGCCCCAGGAAGGGCTGCGGGTCCTACTGTATGGCATTAGCCAGATTTTCCACCTACAGTCACTCCTTCCCAGCTTGGCAGGTACTAACCTGCCTGGATGGGACTCTATAGTGCAAAACCGCTTTGTCGATGTTGGAGTAGTTTAACGAGTGTTGGAAAGAATTTGTCAACCCCCTGCCAAGGGCCAACCAGGTACTCGTCTGCCGACCCGCTGTCTGGGACCGACCTTGGTCCCATGTCTCGAACGAAGTGATAAAATCTGGATGACTTCTGCTGCCATCCCAACGTAGCGTTCGATCATCATGTCTTCAGTCTTTGATGTGAGATCCACCAGAAGCAGGATCTGGACTAGTTTCAAATCCATGGTTTTTGATGCATAAGTAACATGGGCATGCGCCTTCTGAGGAATCTATCGACCCCCAGCCAAGGGCCGACCAAAGGGTTGGCAGCACTTGAGTGCACTGCATGAGTCTCATTCTGGCAAGGATAGTAGCGTAGGGATGCGTCTGTCAGTTTCTTGCAAAGGTCGATTTGCGTTACATGGTCGCCTTCTTTTTACCTCTAGTGCCGACGGGCGAGTGTTGGTTCGGACGATAGAATCTGCCAACCCTCTACCCAGGGCCTCCTAGAGCTCAATCTGTGGCTCTGCTGTTTGATATGAGATCCACCATGAGTTTGATTTGGATTGGTTTCAAATCCATGGTTTCTGATACTTGAGTATCTTGGGCTTGTGTCTTGCAAAAAATCTGCCGACCCCCTGCCAAGGGCCGACCAAAGATTTGCTTGTCGGCCCCCTGCCTAGGGCCAACCGTTGTGGTCGCCGATCCCCTGCCAAGGGCCGACCAGGATGTCTGTCGACACCTTTCCTAGGGCCGACCGGAAGTGTATTTGTCGACCCATTGCTTGGGGCCGACCATTGGGCGAAAGTACCCAATTGGGTAGGGCAGAGTGGCAGTCTCTGGAGGTAGAGGGGTATCGACCTCGAACTGGGTGTGAACGGCCTCAGAAGGGTTACCTGGGGCTGATCAAGCGTATCGGCTTCTAAAGGCTGATAGGGGTATCGGCCTCAAGCTTGAAGTGCACGGCCTCAGAGGGGCTGTCTGGGGTCGATCAAGCATATGGAGGCCTATAGGGGTATTGGCCTTATGAGGCTGATCAGGGTATCGACATCGTGAGGTCGATCATGGAACAGGACCTTATCGACCTCGATGTTTTGGTGATCGGCCTCAGAAGGGCCTTCTGAGGCCCGATCACTAAGGAAATGAGGCCAATAGGGTATATCGAAGCCCGACAACCTTGGCCAACTGAGTAGGGATTGTAAACTGATACTTGTTATATACGAATGATTGTTTTCGGTTTCTAAGAGATTTAGAAAATTTGTTTTAAAAGTGCCTCAAAAGAGGACAATTTGTTCATCTTTGGATTCTTTCTTGTGTTTGCTTACAAAATGGTAGATAATTTTGATATTCTGGTAATGGATTTCGAGTTTTTACATAATTGAAGTGAAATGCACTTAGTATGACTGACTGTTTTCAAAACTCACACTTATTTTGCTATTTCAACTGTTAATTAGTGTAATAGATGCGTATTATGACTCCGTTTTTCTTTATTTAGTATTTTTTAGTACCCCATGTTCACTTAAATATAGTGGTCATCTTTAGTATTTTTCTTGCTTTCTTAAACTATCTTTAAGTGACTTATTAATCTTACTAACTATATATCATATTTCATCTCTTTTTTCGGTATATTCTATATTTAAACTTTTCAAGCTGAAAAACATTGCTTTCCAACTTTCATTTCGACAGCATTTTATTTCCTTTTAAACCTTCTCATCATATCTTGATTTTGCTTCTTGTTTGCTCTAGTATTATAAGTTGGCTCATCCATCTCTTCTTCATCTTCATTGCATATTTTTAAGGGAGAGATGGTTGTTGGGTCACTCATGCTTCATTTTCATATCTTTTGGTGAGCCCGTATGTTGTAATATATATGCTACTAGTTAGCATATGTTTATGACATATGTGGTGGTTGGGTGGTGACCTACCTTAAGCCTTGTACTTAAAGGGGTATTTTTGAGTGGTGCACTCCTCTTTAGGGTTGCATCCTCAAAGGAAGGATGGGAGGTGCCCTACCTCAAGCTATGCTTGAGGGGGAGTTTTTTTTTCTAGCACCCTACTATGCACTTCGCAGACATCTGCTAAGGTCGATAGAGTCCCTTCGTGTTTTCAATGGATCTATCTTTTAGGGGACAATTTTCGTGCTCTTACTAGAGATGCACGTTTCCTTCTTCCTTTTGTCATAACTTTTGTGACAAAAAGGGGGAGGAAATCCTTGTGAAATCCTTATGGATTCAATAAGACTGGTGGATTCATTTCACAAATTCCTTATAAACTTTGGTTCATAAGACTAGTAGAATTCGTTCCACAAATTCCTTATGAACTTTGGTTCATAAGACTGTTTCTTATGATCCTCGGTTTATAAGACTGTGGCTATCCCCTTAGGGAGAGTTTATCTTTTTTACTAGACCTAATAGAGAACTTGTCAGTCTCATTTTTGAAATATTAAAATATATGGTATCACCTTTGCTATGCTTAAATTGTTTATTATCACATAGATGATATCACATATATTCTTTTAGACTAACATCGATTTTGTAGGAATAAAAATGGATTTAACCTGTGTGTTTGATTTATCTCAGGCTTACAGGTGTCCTCCTTTTATCTGTTCTCTAATTAGAGTCTAGGGTTTACACCAAGACACTTAGGCGCCGAGCTTTATAGAATTGAATGTATAAGAAGCTCTCCTGTAGTGGTTTGTGCAATGAGGTATTTGTTTTGTCACTAAAAACTATGATAAAGGGGGAGATTGTTAGGTTTTCTTATATTGCCATTAGTTTTTAGCGACTTAAACAAACATAATTTATCGGTATAATGAGTGTCTGTGAGTTAAAGTCGGGAGGGTAGAGTTAGGTTTGACTCAATTGCGATAAAAAATTCCATTGCAGTCAAAACCACTACTATCATCCTCTTCCACCATGCTCAGTCATGGAAGGTACATTTCTAAACCCTTTGGAAAAAGACTTTGCTCGGATAATTAGGGTTTGGGTGTATGACTAGCTAACACACACATCACTTAATTCCATTTGATTTTTTTTATCGTTTTAGGTCTTGTATGGGCATCTTTTTTAAACTAGAAATGACAATATAGGCATGCTAGACTTTTACTTATTACCTCGATCGGAATAAGAGCTAAAGGCCTATACATAGTGTGTGTTGGGTAGGTTAGTCGTGAGTATGACTATGACTTAGTCTAGAGGTGGGCAAAGGTCCTCTTCGTGAGACCAAAGTCATGGGCACGATTTCAAAGACATGCACACCACTTTGCCTTAGAACTTTTTTTCTCAAATATATGTGCTAGTTGACTAAAAACTCATGCATACGACTTCTACAAGTCGTGTGCACGATCCAAGTCGGCCACACACTATTTGATGTCCACATTAGCCTCCACATGGGACGATCCTATAGTACGGTGACACGTTAGAAAGTTACGCGCACGACTTAAAAGTCGTGCACACGATCGAGTCTAGAACATTCTAGAAAAGTTAAGTTGGTAGGCTTAACCAATCCACTTGTTACACGTGTTGGTCGTGTGCACGACTTCCAAGTCGTGCGCACAACATGGCTGAGACAACCCCTTAAAAGAAGGACTATTCTCTTGGTCTTAACTATCCACCTAAGTGCTCCCTTGGGCTATAAATAGCCTACCCCTATACCCTTCAGCTACTAATGAGTTTATTGGATTAGGAGAGAAATTAGAAGAGAAAAACAAAGGCTTAGTGAGTTTATCCTTGAACTCCATCTTCTATTTTCTTCCCTTTCTCCTCCTCTCTTTTATCCTCCTATCCTAGTCCAAAACTATGGTGGTTGGACTCATGCTTTGCATGGTCTCTTGAGTGTCTTCTAACACCTTTAGATCATACAAAGTAGAGAGGTCAAGGTTTATTGAAGGGATCTATGGTGTCAACCAACACCTAGATCTTGATCTACTCTTTGGGGTTTTTTTGTAGCTTGAACCTTTTAACTAAACTAGGCATAGAAGAGATCTAGGTCACCCTCTACCTTAGCTTATCTCTCAGGTTCAAGTGTTTATTTTATTTCCACTTTATTTCTCTCTAGCTACTTTACTTTGTACACACCGAGTGTGTTCCTACCGCTGTGTGGAAGGCTCTTGCGAGAGCACTCCGTGACACCGTTTACATCGAGCACCCATAGCGACACCGCTCGCTTTGGGGACCTCTTTTTGAGTAGAAGCAAGCGGAGAAGAGGAGCTAAGAAGGAGTCGTAAGAGTCAGCTCGGTTCAGCACCTATGCAGTGAGAGTGTCGTCTCTATTTCACCGAGGGCGCGGGTCTTGGACCTAGAGGGCTAAGGGGTAATCTCTGTGTAGTCATTTTTACCTTGCTTGTAACCTTGTTTGCTACTTCATTAGGGAAGCTAGACCCCTCTGTGTGAAGGGTCTAGGCCCGGTTTCGAACGGAGGGTGGTTTTCATCCTTTTTAAGGGTTTCCATCTATAAAACTAATTGTGTATGCTCTTTAGTGTCATTTCTCGTTGATCACTACTCGTTACTTCCTCTAGCTTTAGATTATGCAATCTAACCCGTGCGTTGCATATTTCCGTTGTGGGGCACACCAACTAGCTTCGTCTAGTTTGTCATATAGTGCACAGTGTTTAGCTAGCCAATCATAGCTTAGCTAAGTGTTTTATTATTTTCACCACCTATAGATTAGGAGTAGCGAAACTCATTCCCGAATGTAGAATGACCTAATGGATCATTAATGGGAGCGTTTCAAAGGAATGGACTAATTGAGCATCATTGTGAGCGTTTAAGAGGAATAGCTTAATGGAGCATCAATGTGAGCATTTCGGAGGAATGGCTTAATAGAGCATCAATGGGCGTCAATGTATTTTGCATTTCGAAGGAATGACCTAATGGAGCATCAATGGGCGTTAATGTATTTTAAGTTGGCATCTTGTTTTTCTTTTTTTTTAAAGTTGTCCTCAATGTGCTAAAATTGGAATTAAAATTGATGGAGCATCTTGTAGTACTTTGAAATTGAAAATTACATGTATTGAAATTGAAAGATACATGTGAAAACTAGCACAAATTTGGAATTGTGCTCCTTGAGCGAGTATCTCCCTCTGAAGCTGCATATAGTACTCTACTTGGTGGGGGGGGCATATACTTAGTGTTGAGCAGCATGATCCTTTCCTCCTCAGTCATTCTCTCCTTCTCTTGTTGTATTAGGAATTTCCTCTCTTTAAATGCAATCTCTCTCTCTCTCTCTCTCTCTCTCTCTCTCTCTCTCTCTCTCTCTCTCTCTCTCTCTCTCTCTCTCTCTCTCTCTCTCTCTCTCTCTCTCTCTCTCTCTCTCTCTCTCTCTCTCTCGTGCTTCTTTTGATGCAATCTTATCCTTCTCCACTTGATTTCTTTCTTGATTAATTGCAATCCTCACATAGTCTTGTTCATACATCTTCGATAGAAGGTCGATCTTTAAATTGTGACGCTGCTTCGATTCTTTAGTCATCCTTTCGAAGAGCTCGTACATCGTCCTTAGGTTGCTATGATCATTCGTCGAAGTTTTTCACTTGCGCTTCAGCCGCTCCTTTTCGGCCTTCCTTCTTGGTGGTCTATCTTACTCGATTGGAGAATCATTATTTCTAATGCTTATCAAATCCAGGGTAAATGGAGATGATGACACTAGATATGTGATATTTTTACCCTTTTTTGCAACATTCCTTTTCTCTTTTCACTGTTCCGCTTACTTGGCTTTAAAGCGAAGTTCATTCCAACAATGTTCGAATTGGAACGAACTTTGCTTTTACAACTCTTTTACGGCTCGGATTTGCAAGAGTTCACAAAGTTTAGAAAAAAGTCGGTGTAGAAAACTAGTGTTATAAAATTGATCAGAGGACATCAAGCTTGATAGTGGACCACCGATGTATCAACAAGTTGACTCCCGAGTGAGTCAAAACTCTTGAATTTATGGTAGTTTTAAATCTGGGCCCAAAATTGCTTGTGGCTTTGCTCATTGCCACACACCACGTCGATGCTAGTGTTGAGCCAAGCCGAGATGAGGACCTTGTCCTCGTGCACGGTAAAGTTGCTGACACGAGTTACCTTTTGCTTGCTTGAAGCAGCAGGAGGTTGGGCGGATATCGATGAAAACTCCGTCGTCGGTTGCAACTCCGATTCCGACACGATATCTTTGTAGATGTCGAATCCCGATCCACTCGCCGCATAGCTCAAAAAATCAAACTCATTCAAATCCATGGGTTTAGGGGTTTGGACAAAGAGGAAAAGATTAGAATGATGTGCAGGAATGGTAGGTAGAAATGAGTTGTGTATGTCTTTATTTATAGAAGAATTATCTGATTTTTTTTTTTGGGATTTTTGAGGTATTTTTTGGGCTTTTTTCCATAGCCAATGGTTTTTTTTTTTTTTTTGTCTTTGTAGAGGCTTTGTAGGCATTTTTGGAATTCAACGGGACTTTGAGGCTCAACGGTCACCTGTTGTGAAAATGGACGATCCTGATTGATCAAAATAATGGTTAGGATTCGTTCTGCAAAGTCCTACAAATGCACATGGTTGATGGTGACATGTGGGACCCAGCCATGGGAGCCGATGAAGACTCGCTCAAGCTGGCGAGCAATGTTCGGTTCGCTTCCTTGTTCAAATGGACGAAATAAGACAGTGGGACAAGCTACCTTTCATCTAAGGTCCTTGGTCAAAAGATCACTGGGGGCGAAAAGGATGGGTAAATGCTACCTTTCATCTAAGGTCCTTGGTCAAAAGATCGATTATGCAAAAAAGTCTGCCAAAAGCTGAAAAATGCTCTCACGACATTGGCCTCCTAGCTCAAGCAGCGGTTGCGAGCAGACATGGGCAACAGAGGTGGCATCAGCAACGGGCACCGGGCGTGACCAACGCCGTGAATTGCAATCGTTCGCTATCGCCACCCCGACACCAGCGAGTATCGGAAGTAAGAAGTCACGGGTTCAGTTTAGGATTTATAGGTCTAGGGTTCACCACATGACCTATAGATGTTTGGGTTTAGTTTTAGAAATGAGTGACATAAAACCTAAATTTAAAATGTAACGATGGAAATTAGCTTTTTCGGCCAGACAATTTGGCTGTCCTTTATGCCAGTTGATCTAAGACCAAGGAGCTATCACGAAATCTCACCGATTGCTTTGGTGCAAGAAATTTTGGCAGTAGGAGTATCCCAGAAAGAATTAATCATGCTTTCATGGCAGTATGGCACTAATCTATATTAAGCAGAGGCCTTTGGCGCTACCTGGTAGCCTCCCCATTCCCCCGCTCTCTCATCTCTCTCCCTATTTTATTAATAAAAAGTACTCCTCGCTCACTCTATCTGTCTCTCTCAACACAATGTGATGCAGAGCCGGATGTGCGCTCCAATCGAGCAGCACCATCCTAGTTGTTCCAGCATTGCCCAAGATTAGTACTAGTTTGGAAGAAAGACAAGCACTGTAAAGTATAAAGAGATCAACAGAAAGTGAGCAGCAGAAGTAGGTAATCTTCCCAACGTAACTATAGCTACACTCACCCCAAAACCAAATCATAAGAGGTCCACCAGTGGTAATATAAGCACAACAGTAACAGGGACACCCAAGTACAGAATTGGAGTACAACATTCAGACATAGCCAATTCAATATGCTAGAAAAAAACAGGAATCCAAGACCTCCATAACAGTGAAAGAGGTCAATCCACTTATCTGTAACAAAATCTTGATCTAGGACATTAGCAGGCTTACTGTGAAGATTGGACCAAGTAATACCCAAGATCAATTAAACCAGTAAAAGCAATAAAGTTTCTGTACTCATCAATATCTGAAAGTAGTAAAGACTAAGAAATCCCAGCCTTGAAATCCAAAATACAAGCCTGGGGAAGAGTATTAGCAGAAAGTAATAGAGACTAAGAAATCCCAGCCTTGAAATCCAAAATTCAAGCGGCGGCGGCGGCGGGGGGTGCTGGGGGGGGAAAGTAATAGAGACTAAGAAATCCCAGCCTCAAACGTCAGGCTTGGGCGGCGGGTGTGAGTATCCCAACTGACGAGAAGTAATCGTTTCACCTTCCATGGAAGGTGGCATCACCCATACGCTGTACGGTACCCCTGCTAACAGGGTACCGCAGGCATCACAAGCCCTGGGGGGCAGCATCAGCAGGAGGTCATAGCATCCTCGGCAGATCAACGCGCGGCAGCAAGAGAGCCTAATGCTGGCTCTGAAGTAGGTACAGCGGCCACACTGTGGCCGCCTCATCTGAAATAAATAAAAAATATTAAGCAAATCATTAACTAAACACTTAGTGAAAATTAAATCTTGATAGTTACCAGATATGTGTCCCACTCGCTAACAGGGGCCAGCTCCTTGTCTGCAGCACGAACATAGGGCACCATCTTTGGCCGGCGACCCCCAGATGAGCCCCCGGCCAAAGGAGTCAACATGGACGATGCGGGAGTCGACAAAGAAGGTCCTCTGGACGCAAGGGATAGCTGGTTGGGCTGACGATGATGGGCCTCTGGATGGTGAGTAACCACCGCAATGGACCCACCCTGTTGGGCCGGCAATAGCATGCCTCTGGATAAGGGCCCACTTCGTTGGGCCGGCGATGATGGGCCTAGGGATGAAGACCCACCTCGTTGGGACGGAGATGACGGACCCCCAGCATGATAGATCATCCCGTGCCTCCTCAGGAACCAGCCCAATACCAGCAGAACAAGAATCAGATCTGTAATCACTGAAACAAAGAAAACATCTCAAATACATGACAGCATACAAGTGCTATTCACCATGGGAAACACTATTTAACGCCAACCCAATACCAAACCTCCATTAGGCTGTTGGTCCGGTATACAGTAGAGATCGAGATGTTATTTAGGGGTGCAACTCGGGTCGGGTTGGTTTGGGTTTAAGCTAACCTGGAACTGAACCGAACTAGCTCGGTTCCATCGTATTGAAACCCGAACCAACCCAACTTGGGTATAGACCCGAACTAAGATCGGGTTGGTTCAGTCGGTTCTTGGGTTGGTAGTTGGTCTAAAAAAATAATAGCCATCGGCTATTTACTAGCTAGCCAGAGGTCCACGTTGGGCTTTTGGCTTTAGCCACCCGTTGAGTTCTCTTGATAGTTGGTTCGATGTTAACAAACAACTAATGTTTACTCGAGTACTAGTATGATGTAGCCCAAAAGTCCAACCCGTGACATACATATGTGGCCTAATATATATGAGGTCAGTTCTCGGATTGGGTCGGATCTACCCGACCCCAACCTAGAACCGACCCATATTTAGTCGGGTCCACAAAGCTTAGAACCGAACCAACCCATTTATACCTTCCAATAAAAGAAGAAACCAACCCATTTAGTTAAAATACCCCCAACCAATCCGATCCATTTAGGTCGGGTTTGGTCGGTTCTCGGTTTTACCCGATCCAAGTTGCACCCCTAATGCTATTAATCACATATCACATTACAGAAAATAGAGCATAGAAGTGAAATTCATACCCAACCGTTTCTCCACTAACCAGAATGACGTTCCATCCAACAAAAAAAATTTCCCGCCTGTCCGATTGGGGACGCGTTCCATTCATTCCAGCCCGGCTTGGTGCACCGGACGGCTCCGGTTGATCATTGGGACTAAACTATCGGGCTAAATAGTATTTTCCCAGTAATTCCTTAAAAAAGGATTAAAAAACCCGATCCCATAAAAAGATAAATAAATAAAAAAATTTAAAGATCCAAAACTTAAAAACCGGATACTCAAAAAAATAAATTTGAAGAAAATTAGATCGGGAGATTAGAATAAATCATAATAATACATAGAAAGTTTCAAAGAAAATCCTAACTTGAGCAGAGTGCTCAACCGGAAAATAATTTTTATCCACGGGCCAAATTCTTGAACAGAATCTGCTCAACCGGAAAATAAAAAATTAAACAACGGATGCTCTGGATAGAGATTTTAATTAAAGGAAAAAAAACAGAGGAAATCACCATTTAACATTAAAATCCAAATGGCGGAATCTGAATTCTCCAAAGCTCTGGATCGAGAATTTGAAGAAAAAGATTTAAACAAAATTAAATCAGAATAAAAAAAAAATCACTGCTCTGATCCAGAGACAGATGCCGCTCTACTTAAATCGAGAGAAAAAAAAAAGGAAAACTCGAGATGATGGCTCGAGATTCAGAAAACATTATATATAAAAAAAATTAAAAAATTCAAGAAAATCATCCTGTCCACAAGATCTAGGGACCCATGGTAGAAATCTTGAAAATTTTTTTTTAAAAAAAGGTCAAGAATCGGGTCCAGCGCCAGCGCCGTCCATCGCAGCGGCACAAATGCCTTGTTTCGAAAAGACTATCTTTAAAAAAAATTAAAAACCAGATCCTCCAAAACTCTGGATCGAGAATTTGAAGAACAAGATCAAAACAAAATTAAATCAGAATCACAAAATGATCAAGATCAATAAAAGAAGAAGAAGAAAAAACAGAAATCGCCGCTCTGATCTAGATGCCGCTCCACAAATCGGGAGAAAAAAAAACGAAGGAAAACTGGAGATGATGACTCGAGATTCAGAAAACATGATATATAAAAAAAAACACAAAAAACTTCAAGAAAATCGTCCAGTCCGCAAGATCTAGGGAACGATGGTAGAAATCTTGAAAAAAAAAATCAAGAATCGGGAAGGACGCACATGTGTGATAGTACGCCGCAGGACCTCCAGCGCCGTCCATGGCAGCGGCACCGTAGAAAGAAGAGACACAGATGTAGAGGTAGAGAAAGACCTCCTCCATGATCGACAGTGACGAAGGGCTGACTCGCTGAGAACTCAAGAGGTTTAAAAGAGCTGAGACCGCGCGTTTATCAAGAATTCGATTCATCTCCAGTAATTGGAGAAAGAGTCTATGGGAGTCACGTGCGAGCAATTCGGAATCAGAGGGAAAATCTGGAAACTTTTCAGCCCATCCTGCGTACGCTGCATGCGCTGGGCGCTGCTACCCCATGTCTCTTGAGTTGCACTGGGTCCCGCGGTGGTAGCATAAGCAGAATGTACTGAAAATTGTCCCGAATCAGAGAAAGAATTCTTCACGTGGAAGCGGGGGGCCCGCGGTTGTGTGGTAACCAGGATGTGTTGCAAATTTTCCCATGCAGAACGGCTGAGTGACGAGTGGGAGGATCTGTCCATTAGGTTTAATACTACGGAATTTTAAAAAAAAATCATAAAAACTTATATATAATGGCACGACGGTTTTGTGCTGACTAGGACAATATGAAACCCAAGGCTGACTAGACAAAGTAATTGCTGATTAGACAAAAAAAACCGACCAGACAAAATTGATGTTTCCTCATTCAAGTCAAGATTCGCACTTAGCACACCAAATCATAGCCGTTCGTTGCAAACTACTCATAACCCGGGAATGCGAGCGCACCAAATCACAGCCGTCCGTTGCAAAGTAATCATAACCCGGAGTGCGGGAATGGCATGTTGCCTGGGCTGTGATTTGTAATAGCCACCAGATCCCCAAATCTCCCCCCCCCCCCGCCCCTTTCCTCTCTCTCAATCTGATCCCGCCAACCTCCCTCTCTAACTCCTCTCATCAAGCCCCAATTCCCGCGCCCCTTCCCCATTCCTCTCTCCCTATCTCTCTCACAGCCCTTCATCCCCCTTCGATCAACGGTCCCCTGAAGCCTCAGCATCTCCATCTAAACCCTCCGATGCTCCCAAATCGAGCAACCCACCATCAAATCCCGCTATCAGCTCCTTTCCCCTGAACTTCTCTCTTTATTTGTCTTTCTTTCTTTATGCTTCATCCATTCTTATTAGTAGTGTCCGAAACGCTGATTTTTTTTTATAATCAACTGTTGAATTTTTTTCTTTTTTCAAAATCAGATTTTGTGGGATGTAACTTGATTCGAAAAGACTAAAAAAAACACTACGTAAAGTGTTCCAAATTTTGGGTTCCAAATTTTTGGGTGCAAGTGAGATCAAAAATTAATTTTTTGGGTTCCTATTTTTTTGGTGCAAGTGAGATCCAATGCAAAAACTATGACAAAAACTTTGTGATGAAAAATTGATCCAAAAAATGGATCCATCTTATTTTTGACTTACTTCTTGGGCAAAAAAACAACCCGGGAGTGCGGGAATGACATTTTGCCTGGGTTGTGATTGTTTTATGCAAATGCATTGTTTTACTGATTTTTTAATTATATAGGAGTGGTAGGAAATGCAAAGTTGGTCGCGCTTCTCTCTCGGACGGATTAGTCCGAGCCCGAAGTGGGTCCATTGCCCGAAACACCAATTTTGCTGATTTTTTTGGTATTAGGCTCATTTTGCTGAATTTCAATAGCGATATTTACAAAAATCCAATTTCAATAGGCGCATATGCATTGCACTTGGATTACTAGAAGATTTTAAAATCATATTCCCAAAAATGCCAATTCGTTTAAAAATTTTATGTATCCGATTTTGCAATATGAATTTGGATTAGGCTCGGGTATTGGCATTTTTATTCAGATTTTTAATTTGGTATTTTGAATCGAAAATCCAATTTCAAAATTGCCAAGGTTTGAAACATGCTAATATTTCAAAATCAGAAAATCTTTTGGTTATGTTCTTAGACACCAATATTTGTATGAGTTTATAAAGTAATGCTTCATATATTTGGGGATTTGGGGATCAGATTGAAAGAGAGGAAAAGGGGGGGGGGGGAGATTTGGGGATCTGGTGGCTGTTACAAATCACAGCCCAGGCAACATGCCATTCCCGCACTCCCGGGTTATGATTATTTTGCAATGGACGGCTGTGATTTGATGCGCCCGCATTCCCGGGTTATGAGTAGTTTGCAACGAACGGCTATGATTTGGTGTGCTAAGTGCGAATCTTGACTTGGATGAGGAAACATCAATTTTGTCTGGTCGGTTTTTTTTGTCTAATCAGCAATTACTTTTGTTAAGATGTATTAGTGTATATACATACACTTAGGGTATATATGACTCACATGTATTCACCTTATATTGGCAATTGGCCTAATGAGAGATTCATTCCATTCTCTCCCCAAACCCTAGCTTCTCTCTCCTTCTTTCTCTCTCCCTCATCTAGGGTTTGTCACATGGTATCAGAGCAAGGTTGATCGCCGGCGTCGTCAAACGGCTCCCTTGCATCCCATCAGTTCCGTGAGCATCCGGATCGCAGCGATCGCAGATCCTCTCAGATCTGCAGTCCGCGCAGCCCCGCGCGCCTCAGATCTGCAGTCCACACAGCCCTGCGCCCCTCCCGTAGCTCTGCCTCTCTCCCGCTCAGCCCCGCGCGCCTCAGATCTGCAGTCCGCACAGATCTGCAGTCCTCCCGTAGCTCTGCCTCTCTCCCGCACAGCCCCGCGCGAGCCGGCCTCTCTCCCGCACAGCCCCGCGCACCCGCCTCTCTCCCGCACAGCCCCGTGCACCCGCCTGCCTCTCTCCTGCGCACCCCGCCTCTCTCCTGCGCACCCCGTGCCCTCCGCGCGAGCCTGCTCTCTCCCGCACAGTACCGCGCGCTCCTGCGCACCCCGCGCCCTCCGCACGAACCTGTCTCTCTCCCGCACAGTACCGCGAGCCTGCCTCTCTCCCGCACAGTACCGCGCCTCTCTCCTCTTCTCAAATTGCAGCCCCCAATCAGATCCGGACTGCTCTTCCCCTCTCCGATCTGCAAGATCAGATCTGCAGAGCCAGCCCTTCATCCTTGCAGCCAAGTCGTCTGATCTCGATCCACTCTCAAGTCATCATCCATGTCCTCGACTTCTTCGATGGCGACTCCGTCGTCTCATCCGGTGACTCCCTTGTAGTTACGCATCTACCGTGCTCTAGTGCCAAGCACACACGGAGCGTATACTTCTTTCTTCCTTATGCTTATGGTGTTTCGAGGAGACGGTTCAAGAACCGTACATAATATTGATAAGGTGGAACCATCAGGGACCGGGGTTCATGGCTTCCAACTCAAGCTCGATCGACACACTACCCGAGTGTACCATCGATCCTCTGAGCTCGAGTTAACCTGCGTAGCCACCCAGAGTGCGACGCAGGCTGCACTCCAATTTACCCAGACTTACTATGTTCTCCATCATACCCCTGCTCTCCGCTTAGTAGTGGTAAACCCGTTGTCCCTCCACTTGATGCCATGATTCACTTCGAGCGGTGAAGACTACCGTCAGACTCGAATGATCATATGACTTGGTTCCTTCCAGGTTGACCTATACATCGTACCTCTGATACCCCGTCGAGTAATCGAACCCGGTCAACAGTCAAACTGGTGACCACCAGGCCTGGGTTTGGTACAGTGTAAGTCACACCAAGGAACGCACCTCCCTTCAGGGGTGTGGATGGCCTGCAGGAGTGACACGCTAATGCAACGCCAGCCGGGTAACCCAGTACACCGTGGTTTTGGATCACTGCATATGGATCCTCACACATTGGTGCGCCAAAGCACCACGCAACTGGTTAGTCCATCAGACGTGGTTCCTCAGGGTTTAGGACCGTTTTACCCTAAGCAGAAACACGGCTTAGTGTACCAGTGTCTGCTCACTGATCTATACACCGTGTTAGTTCTGTTCAGCCACAGACACTGTGCCTGGTGATGACCATGGTGAAGACATCCCATGAACTGTCATCGCCAACAGCTTATCATGATGAGGCGACCAACCTGATCATAGCTGCGAACTTATTTAGATTATATGGGACCAATCCACTCAGTCTTCAACTCAGTGGACTACCATATAACCATGGCTCTCTGTTCTTAAAAGAACACGTAACTATGTTACGCACCTATATGCATCTCATGTATTAATAACTATCAATCTTTATTAGACCAAAACATAAAGTTTTACAAGCTTAGAACACATCAATCCTAATACTCGAGGCACTGAAGATGGTCCATCTCAGGCGCGGAAGAAGGTGCAGTGGTAGTAGTGGGGAGCGTCGAGGGCTCTACAGTAGTCGTTGTACCACTAAAGTGGCAGAAGGAGGACGGACCACATCCACGGATCCGTCCACCTCGACCGTCTCGTCGATTGTCCCGAGAAGCAGGAGCCCAGTGTGATGCTTTCTCATCCGGACCCCAACGGGGTTGCGTGGAGGACGTATAGGACATTCATGCTTCATGTGTCCGGGCTCTTTGTAGTAGTGACAGAAGACAGACTCATCGGAGAACTCGGCCGCCAGGACGATGTCTGAGCCAGGAGCAAGTGAAGGAGGACGAGTTCCCTGAGTCTGAAGATGAGTCTCCTCATCAATTAGGGCGAGAAGGGAATCCTCTAGCCTAGGGAGTGGCTCACGGTGCAGGAGCTGAGCAGTGATGAGAGCAAAGTCCGACCGAAGCGCTACCAGGAACTGGTGCAGGTGGCCCTCATCAAGGTAGTGCTGGAAATCCCTAGAGCGTAGGCAAGTACACTGCTCTGGGATCAGGGAGTCCAGCTCATGCCAGTAGGAACTCATCAGACTGAAGAAGTCCTGAATCGTACGCTCCCCCTGACAAGCAGACTGCGAATCACAGATAAGCTCATGCCGGTGGGGCGCCACCGTGCGGGAGAAATCGATCCCGGAGATACTACAATATCGCGCACGCTGTAGGAAGGTGACCGATGGGAGCAAGGAACGGACGAGCAACAGAGTCTAGAAGATAGGCCCGGATGGCCTGATCATGGCGACGCCACGTGAGAGCAGCAACCGTGGCTACCGTGGTAACAGTCACAGCAGAAGACGCGACACTGCTGGTGATAGAGGAGGAGCCGGAGGAGGCAGCTGGAGGAGGATCATCGCCGATGATGTGACCCCTAAGATCATGACTGGAGAGCATGGCCTCGATGGTGAGCGACCAATCAGGTCAGTCGCTGGCCGAGGACAACTGAAAGGTGGTCGCCTTTAGCAGTGGAGAGATCGCAACGATGGACGGCACTGTAGGAGACGCCATGAAGGAAACTCAAAGGAGAGGGGAACCGGGAGAGGGCTTGCAGGTGGAGGGGAGGGGTCGGGGGGGCTGGGGGGGCTAGGGGGGGCCTGTTGGTCTGAGGGACGGGCCGGGAGGGCTGGGGGGGCCTGTTGGGCGGAGAGAGGGGTCGGGAGGGGTGAGCGGAGGGAGGAGAGGGACCGGGGGGGTTGGGGGGGGGGCCTGTCAGGCGGAGGGAGGGGCCGAAGGTGGGCTGCCGGGTAGAGGGAAGGCCGGAGGTGGGCTGCCGGGTAGAGGGGGAGACCGAAGGTGGCTGCCGTCGTGGCCATCGTCGTGAGAGAAACCCTAGAGCTCTGATACCATGTTAGGAGATGACGGCTAGGGTTTGGAGAGAATGGAATGAATCTCATTGAGGGACTGAAGCCCAATATAGAAGTACATGTATACACATAGAACCCGACCCGACTGTACATAGAACCCGACCCGATATATACATTAATAACAGAAAAAAAGAAAATCATGTTAATCCGTCGTTTGCATTTGGGTTTTTTAGTTTAGATGTAATTTTGTAATGAAGGAAAAATAAATTATTTTATCCTTATGTTGAGAAATGAAAATATAATTGGTCTATCTATAATAATACTCGATCATGGATTAGCATTTAGCAACTGCAAAATGCTATGGCTCGAATATAATATAAAACTCTTAACAAATACTCAGTGCTCACAATGGCACGAAAAAATCAGCTTATGTTTCCGTGCAATGGCTCGAAAAGATGCAAAATCAGCATATGAAGGGCGAGGATTTTCGAGCAATGGCTTACAAAAAATTTACACTGAGATAACAAAAAATGGGCAGAAGCAGACCATCGTTAACTTCGCCGACCTGAAAAAAAATGAAATTGTATTAAATCGTCGTATGCATTTGGGTGTTTTGGTATAAATGTTTCTTTGTAATAAAGGAAAAAAAAATTGCCGCTCTATTTAAATGAAGGGGAAAAAAATAGCATAGCATAGCATTTTCTTGGAGTAGCATTTTCTTTATTGAGATAATCTTTACATAAAAAACATGAATTAAAAGTGTGACGATTTATGATATTCTCTTTAGGTGCAACTATGGATCCGATGCCCTCACCCCCAAGTACACCAGAATACGTTCTTGTGACCCCTCCAGAGACACTAGCAGCGGGGTGTGACCAAGAGGTAGTGGCCAATAAGCCAACTTAACTTGAGGACATACCACTTCTAGCCCCGTTAAATCAGACCGATGTAGCCTTCCACACGGTTGGCCAAAGTAATGCCACTTCAAAGGTACAGTATTAGTCCGTTTAGATCTAAATAAATTACACTTGTATTATTTATCAAGTTTAAATCAAACATTGGATTTACTTCGTATAAAATTTTGATAAAATAAGATTAGAAACAGGTATATGTTTTCACTTCAAGTTTGAATCGTTTGTTGAGTCCCTTAGTATAGAATACTGATAAAATAGGTATACAGTTTTATATACTACCTTTAGATACCTTTTATTTTAGTTATATAGATGATATATAATGAATCTATTAATAATTTAAATAGGCTCCATATCATCGAAAGGAATGTGAGTTTTTAGAGAATCCGACCCTACAACTAGGGTGACAGAAGAAAGCAAGAAAGGATCCAATGGCAACGTTTCAGTCACGCTCAACGGGGCAACTTGCTAGGAGGCAAAGGGAAAAAGAGGAAAGAGCCAAGGGTCACGCTCAACGGGGCAACTTGCTAGGAGGCAAAGGGAAAAAGAGGAAAGAGCCAAGGGAAAGGCCGTGACGATAGTACCATTTGACAATTTTGAACAATGTTTGGCTGAAAATCTTAAGATATCATATAACCATGTATTGCAACAAGGGCGACAGAAGAAATCAAATAAGGATCCTGAGACATCGAGGCAAACGGAAATTTATGAAAAAGCTAAGGGAACGACCGTAACGATAGTATCAGTTGATATTTTAGAACAACGCCCGATTTTTACATTCAGAGATGCAAAAAGGACGACAGAAGAAAGCAAGAAAGGATCCCGAGACAACATATCAGTCACGCTCAGCGGGTCAACTTGCTACGAGGCAAAGGGAAAATGAGAAAAGAGCCAAGGGAAAGGCCGTGATGATAGTACCATTTGATAATTTTGAACAACATCCGGCTAGAAATCTTAAGATATCACATAACCCTACATGTCATTCATGTTCAGTAAACCAACTTGCTAGCAGCGAAATAGAAAGGGACGGAAGAGCCATGGCAAACGCCGTAGCGATAATATCAGTTGTCAATTTCGAACACCACCAGGCTGTAAATCTTGAGCTACCACTGGTTAAAAATTCGGAACTTGATACAGCTGATGAGTATGAGGATGAGGACTTGAATGAACCTATGTTACATAGAGAACAACTAGGTCGTCATTTCCTTGGATGGATGAACGTCTTATGCCCTGTGTTCGGCTTTGCACTTTCTTGAGGAGCACTTAGCTAAATCATCTGTGAGGTCTCTAAGATTCGGTACGTGATGTCTCGAAGGGAAGATTAGACTTTCGTTACTTAGGGAGCCACCCTAACCTATTAAGGATTTGTTCGACGGTGACGATAGTCATGGCAGATCATTCCGGCTCCATGCTTGTGAGTACAATAATGCTAACGCATTCACAAGCCTCGGAGTGCAGAGAGATTCACGTGTTATTAATGGTCGAGGACCTATACTGTTCACGATACATGGCGAACTTCGACACCAAACAGGTGCATTATTATCGAGACCAGATCAAACGCCATCGTAAGCCTAGCTGTATATCTACGATCCTGCGCATGCCTTACAGTTTCGAGAAGAAAAGAATGAGAAACTGGATCGTTACATCCTCCAAATTATACAAGATCCTCTTATTGAGTAAAATCCATTCATCGCTAAGTTCAAAAGAACACACGAATTACTAAGTTCATTGGATAATGAAAGGACAAATGTTCATGCCTACCTGCATTATTCCAAAACCAATGACCGACGACGCTACAACTTGCCCAGTTCTGATGAGATTGCGGTGGTTTTGCCAGGAGACGGGACAGAATACTCGAAAGTTCGAGACATTAAACTCTACTTGCGCAGTGAACAATCGTTAATGACCATCAGCAAGTGTCATCCAGCGTACCTGCCACTCCACTACGTGCTTCTTTTCCCATACGGTGAGCTAGGGTGGCACGAAGGTATGAAGAAATGGGACACAGTTAGAAATGAGCCAACAAATACAAGACTCACGCAGATGGACTACTATTGCTATCGCCTATTCCAATGACCTCAAGAATACTCGATGATCCTCCAAGCATCTAAGTTGTTCCAAGAGTTTATCATCGATGCTTGGGTAGCGACGGAGCAGAATAAGATGAACTGGTGTAGAGACAACCAAAAAAAGCTTCGTGCAGAGTTGTATCCGGGCTTGACTGATATTGCCACACAAGGCCTTGACCCCAATCAAGTCAGAAAAAAGATTCTCCTACCGTCCACGCATATCGGAAGTCCACACCATATGTTTGAGATATTTTAAGACTCCATGGCAATCACGCGGTACAACCATCATCCGGATATATTGCTAACTATGATTGCAAATCCAAAATGGGACGAGATTACAAAAGAATTGATTGGTGGTCAGAAGTCGACAGATCGTTCGGATTTAGTTTCTCGAGTTTTTGAGTTAAAGAGAAAAGCACTGATGAAGGAAATAAAGGTTAACGGGGTTTTCGATAAGGAAGTTGGTCACGTCTATACTATCGAGTTCCAGAAGCGGGGCCTACCACATATGCACGTGTTGATATTTCTACGTTCCCAGGATAAGATTCGAAACTCTATGGATGTGGACAAGGTGGTACAAGCAGAGCTCCCGAACCATGATGATCCAGATCTGTACCAAACAGTCACCACATGTATGATACATGGGCCTTGCGGTGCCAGGAACAAGACAACGCCCTGCATAGAGAGCGGACGATGCACAAAGAGATATCCACGGGACTTTTGTGATGCAACCATAATGGATCAGGACGGGTATCCCATCTACCATAGATGCGACACTGATAACTTCCGTACACGTGATGGCCATCTAATTGATAATCGAGATGTAGTGCCGTATAATCCGTACCTAACAAGAGAGTTCAACTATCATATAAACATCGAGGTCTGTGCCGGGTTGCGGTGCGTTAAGTACATACATAAATACATCTACAAGGGGCACGATCGGACTACGATTGTTATAGGAGGGGTGGACGAGATAAAAGATTACCTTGATGCCAGGTACATAGGTCCAACAGAGGCAGCATGGCGGTTGTTCCAACACTCAATGCACGAGGAAAAAGTCGAGCGACTCGCTATTCATCTACCGGGTGAGCACCGAGTTCTGTTCAATCCTAACTTGGAAATAGAACAAATTCTTCGGGATGCCAGTACCGAGAAATCTACTTTGACTGTTTTCTTTAACTGTTGTGCGATAAACCAAGAAGCTCGCAACCTGACATATCAGGAATTACTGCAATATTTCGTGTGGAATAAATCGCGAAAGAAATGGACCCAACGAAAATCTGGCTTTGCGATTGGCAGAATGTTCTTTGCAAGTCCTAGCTCCGGCGATAGGTTCTATATGCGTCTTCTACTGACCGTTGTTCGAGGCCCAACGTCTTTTGAAAGCTTGCGCACTGTTGACAATGTATTGTACAACACATTCAAGGTTGCGTGCGTCGCGAGAGGATTACTAGAGGATGATGAAGAGTGGGTTCAGTGTCTTGAAGAGGCATCAATAATGAATACCAGACACCAATTGAGGAGACTATTTGCCGTCATTCTTCTACAATGCTCGCTGATCGAACCACATACCCTATGGAGACGATTTCACGAAATCATCTGTGACGACCTGCCCCATAGGATACGCACCTCCTTTATGATCACGGAGCCAAATGAACATCAGGTCGAGGACTACGGACTCTACCTCCTTAATTAGTTGCTTACCGAGTCAGGTAAAAGTTTGGTCGACTTCCCCCAAATGCCAATTCCTACAACAAACTGGTGCAGAGTGCTTGGTAATAGACTAATCATCGAGCACCGACAACTGCAACACGAGGATGAACGGTCTGATCCCCAGGTGAATATCGAAAAGTTGAATGCCTGCCAATGTGGTGCTTTCGAGCGGGTTATTTCGTCGGTCACAGATAACAAAGGCACAACGTTCTTTCTAAATGGCGGAGCAGGGACTGGGAAGACTTTCCTATACAATACCTTGGCAACAATGTGTGAAAGCCTTGGTCATATCGTGGTCACCATTGCGTCATCTGGGATTGTGTCATTGCTTCTACTAGGTGGGCAGATTGCGCATTCCACGTTTAGCATACCGCTCGATGTCATGGATTATTCGGTGTGCGGGTTCAGCAAGCAGTCCATCTAAACAGCACTCCTACAATATGCTAAGTTGATCATATGGGATAAAGTGCCGATACAGCACAAGTATTGCGTTGAAACCGTCGATCGGACGCTGCGTGACATACGCGAGGTCGACAGGCCATTCAGAGGAATCACTGTTGTACTTGGCGGTGACTTTCGCCAGATATTGCCAGTGATACCGAAGGGTACGCATGAGTAGATCATTGCCGCTACTCTCCGCCGATCATCGATATGGAAGTATGTACAAGTACTAACTCTTACAATCAATATGCGACTAGCTTCAGGGAACAATCAAAATGTTGCTTTTGCAGAGTTCTTGCAACAGGTATTGACTAGATTCAATTCCAATAATCAATTTTGATTATTGTTCTATATTATTCGTACGCATTCTCAAAGTTCGTATGCATATCTTACGATATCCCTTATATATTCCAGGTCGGCACAAACCCGCAAGAGGAATTAGAAATACCATCAGAGATGTGCAGGTGCTCCACACTGCATGATCTGATTACCATGGTATACCCAAACCTGGACGTGATCAAGGTTGTTACGCCACGATACCTGACGGAGCGGATTATACTGTCCACAAGCAACGATGACGTTGACGTGATCAATCGTGCAGCGTTAGACCAGTTTCCGGGGGAGTCCAAGTGCTACTTCGCAGCACACTCGATTGCAGAAGACAAAAACGATCGAAATATTACATCCTGATACCCCCCTTGAGTTCTTGAACTCACTAAACCCCTCAGGATTACCTCCGTTCAAGTTGGAACTCAAGGTAGGGAGTCCGGTCATACTTCTCAGAAATATCGCTCCGAAAGATGGTCTTTGCAATGGCACACGACTCATGGTGTCTAGATGCATGACGTGGATCATCGAAGCAAGGATTCTAACCGGCGATAAAGCTGGCAACCTGGTTTCCATCCCAAGGATATCCTTGACCCCATCAAATTCAGAGATCCCAATCAACATGACAAGACGCTAGTTCCCGATACGACTAGCGTACGCTATGACAATCAACAAGTCTTAGGGACAATCCGTGTCAGTCGTCGGTGTTGATCTACGTACCATGGTATTCACTCATGGACAACTGTATGTGGCACTCTTCTGGTGCACGAATTTTGAATCCGTCAACGTTCTACTCCCGAAAGAAAGTCCAAACACCACGACAAATATTGTCTATCCAGAGGTTCTGTTGTAAATCAAAGGTAGGAATCGATGCACACACAAATTTTTTAATATTATTCTTCGTGATAGTACGTTCGATAATTTCTAACTCGATGCATCATTACATTTCAGGAGTGCCTCATCTGCCATGATACTAGACGAGTGAATGCCTGAGGACCTGCTGCCTGTGTGACTACACTGTCCACACGTAAGGAAACCTCTCAACTTGCTGCCTATGTGACTACACCGCCCACTACTGCCTGTGTTTCACACAAACTATTGTTTTCAACAGGTACTGCGTCAAGGACGAGAACTCATCTCCATCGAAGGGTTGGCTTTGCTCGATGGATAAGGCCATAGTCGATGCTTTAGCACACGATGTCGCTTAGAGATAATAGCTTTGATCTCAAATGTTTTGGTAGGATCGATATTTTACTAAGAGATAATAGCTTTGTGTGAGTTTTATTCCAATAAGCTCCATTATATATTCCCTATAAGTTTCACTGACAATACATGGGTTATGCAACTGCAAATATATCGTGAGCTGAATATATCCTCTTCTTTATTTAATTTTTTTGGGCGATTTTTTGTGCATTTAGTGTTGGTATTGATGATGAAGAAACCATGGTTTCTGAGATTTATCGTGAGCTGAATATATCCTCCTACTCATTCTGAATGCTGACATTTAGTGTTGGTATTGTGTTATTATATATTGTTTTTTTATTATAGACATTTAATTTGCAAAAAAATAAAAATAAAAGTTTCATCTCAGTTTTATATCATGTCTGCATTGCAATTGTGTGACGTGATGCACCACTCCGCCACGGATGTCTGTATGAGGCTTCTGCTGGAGGCGCCATGCCACCCCCACTGTGTACAAGCCTACTATTTATTCGAGGCGTCATGCCGCCACTGCTTTGTGTACAAGCCTGCTGCTGGAGGCGCCATGCCGCCATCGCTGTCTGTACGAGCCTGCTGCTGGAGGCAGCACGGAGGGATTCTGCGCCATTGGGCAGTGGTGGAAGCTTGAAGAAGCAAATGAATGGAGCAACTTTGGACCCATTTACGATGATGGTAATATGTACAATGTCACAGCTTCCATGTTGACTCCTTTTTCAATTATTAAGGTCTGTAAACTATGTAAAGTAAAAAGGCTACCATTTGTATGGAGTAATAACTAAAACCTGATGCCGCTAGACTCAGCGGGTATACATTTTCAGATGTTCAAAGTTGCTGCAGTATCATGTCAGTGAAATCTGAAGATAATTCTTCTCATGTTTACAAAATTTTCTTTTTACTGCTGTTTTTCATGTTTTTTTTCGACTGTTCTGTGATCATTTGTAAATAGTTAGTTTCAATGTGAGGTTAGTGTATTATTTTGGGGAGGATTTACTATTATCCGTGGCAGTTTTTTGAGAAATTTTAGTGCGCCACATTGATTTTAGTATGGGTGTGGATCATGCATTTTTGTGTGCACATAATTGTTATCAAGCTTCTACATCTTCTCAATTTGATTCATTTGTACTCATCACCTTATCCGATACTGTAATATTAGTGTTGGAAGCATGGGGACGTGAGGTGGATGGCATGGGGTGCGATCAGGGATTCCGAGAGATGGCTGGCATGTGTGTTGCCATCGAAGGCGGCTCGCTGCAGTGCCAACAAGCACAGGAATGCAATATTGGATTCGACATGGCAGACTCGACACACGACCCGACACAAAATTAGCAGGTCTAGGTCAAACGGAACCGGGTTGTAAACGGCATCGACACGACTAACCCGCTTAGTAAATGGGTCGGGTCCGATTTTTGTCTACGACCTGTTTAAAACCCATTTAAAAATCAATGGGTTGAGTCGGGTCGGGTCGGGTTTACCCCGCATCCATTCACAGTCTGTGATGGGTTTAACAGACGGCTGTGACCATGACACCCATGATGGTGAGTTGCAACGTAATAAAAATTTTAAAATAAAGAATAAATATTTAAACAGATCTGATCGAGTCTTAGCGGTTGTCCGTCCATCGGGGCAGGCCGGTGTTGCCGCCGAAAGTTTTTCGTTGCTGAAGGTGGTTAGCTGTGTTGTTGCTGCATACGACGGTGAGGGTGAGGGTGGTGATGCCCGGGGAGTGTTTTGCCGCTGAAGGTGGTACGCTGCATTGCTGACAGGTGTGTTGCCACCGAAGGCGGCCCGCTGCAGTGCCGACAGACACAGGCATGCATTAGTTTATATAACAAGGGACATCGGCTAAAAAAATCATAAATATATATATAAGAAGGGACATCGGTTTTCTGCTGACTAGACAAAACGAAACAAAAAAGCTGACTAGGACAAGCTGACTGGACAAAAACAAACCGAATAGATCTAACCATTCGTTCAAAAATCAACACACGATCTCTCCTTGGTTTCAAATCCCAACCCATTTAAATTGCAATAAACCTCTAAAATCCCGACCTATTGAAACTGCACTAAACCTGACCGTTCATCCTGTGATCGTTACTCGCATCAACGGCTATTTACTCGCCTGCTGAAATTTCGGCCGTCCCAAACCATCGGGCTGATCTCGAGAAATCCGTTCGAACAGAGACAACTGTGATTGATCGATTATAAGGGGACGGGGAGTTGGTCGTGCCGAAGGCATCCGCTTCGTGCCAATCTGCACGGATGAGGAAATGGATGTCTCTATGAATGTCGGTGTTGTCGTCGAAGGTGTTTTGTTGTCGAAGGCGTTCAGGTATGTTGCCGCCGAATGCGGCCTGCTACAGTGCCGATAGGTGTGTTGTCGCTGAAGGCAGCCCGCTGCAGTGCCGATAGGCATGGGCATGCACTAGCCTATGTAACATGGCACGTTGGTTTTGTGCTGACTAGACAAAACGGAAGCTAACTAGGACAAGCTGATCGGGAAAAAATGAACCAAATAGATCTAACCATTTGGTTCTCTCTCTCACCGTCACTCTCTCTCTCTCTTTCCATGATTTCTCTCGCTCTCTCTCTCTCTCCTCTTAAAAGCATCGCAGCTCTCTCTCTCTCCGTCTTCGTCGCGGGAGGAGGCGAGATCGATGAGAAGGCGGAGGGGGCCACCGGGGCCGAGGACTGTGACGAGGTTGTACGCGACGAGGGTGAGGAGGAGGGTCCAGGTGGTCCACTCGGGGAGGAGGGTGAACCAGGCGACGACGATGACGCCGAGGGCGACGGTGTAGGACCGGCGGAGGAGGATGGGGACAGTAGGGGAGAAGACGGAAATGACGCTGACCACGGCGGTGTTGAAAAGGAGGAGGAGGGCGGTGTCAAGGACGACCAGTAGCATGTAGATGGACACCAAGAACCAGGCGGCGATGATGATGCCGAGGGCAACGGTGTAGGACTAGAGGAGGAGGATGGGGATGGTGGGGGAGAAGACAGAGACGATGCCGACCATGACAGTGTTGAAGAGATGGGGGAGGGCGGTGGGGGCGTCGAGGTCGACCAACAACATGCAGATGGACACCGGGGACATCACCCCGATGATCTCAACGCCCAAGGAGTTCATGATGCTCCCCTCCTCTATCGGCGCCCGATCCATGGGCATCGGCGCTGCGGTAGGGTAGATCAGTCGGAAAGAGGAGCCATCAATGGGGTTTCTATGTGAAATTGGGCATACTCCCCCTCTCTCTCTCTCTCTCTCTCTCTCTTCCTCTCTGAGCTAGCTGTTGAACAGAAAGTGTGAAATGGAAAGGAAGCGGATCAGCAATATTGTCAGAAATAGAGAACAGACGGAGAATCAAATGAAAACATAACACGTGCATATAACTTTTTGGGCAAATTTGACTTACCACCCACAGACCTTATTGCTAATTAGTAAGTCAAACCCCATTTAATCCATATTTGCTAATTAGTGAGTCACCCCCATTTCTCTCTCCCTCTCTCTCTCTCTCTCTCTCTCTCTCTCTCTCTCTCTCTCTCTCTCTCTCTCTCTCGCGCTCTCTCTCTATTGACCATAGTCGTCCGTTGAAATCATCGCAGACCAGACCCGACCCATGAAAGCCATTGCAATCGTCTGTTGAAGCCATCGCAGACCCGACCCGACCCATTGATTTAAACGGGTCTTAAGCAGGTCAAAACGGGTCAGAGACAAAACCAAGACCCGACCTTTTTACTAAACAGGTTAGTCGTGTCGACCCGTTTATGACCTGAAACCGTTAAACCCAGACCCGCTAATTTCGTGTCAGGTATGTCGTGTCGGGTCCAAAATTGCATCCTCATCTCTCTCTCTCTCTCTCTCTCTCTCTCTCTCTCTCTCTCTCTCTCTCTCTCTCTCTCTCTCTCTCTCTCTCTCTCTCTCTCTCTAGGGGGGTGTTGGTCGGGGGGGGGGGGGGGGGGGGGGGTTGTTCATGCCGAAAGTGCCCCGCTTCGTGCCAATTGGCATGGGCATGCACTAGTTGCTACGGTGGTTTACATGCATGCTAATTAGACAAAACTACATGCTGACTAAACAAAAATACACATGCTGACTAGACAAAAAATTAAGTTGTCCCATGTGTTCTCTCATTCCCGGGCACATGATCACATCCGTCCCGCGTGAGAGATATCACATCCGTCCCGCGTGAGAGAGGCACGCGATCACAACCGTCCCGCATGAGAGAGGCGCACGATCATAGCCGTTCCGCGTGATCACAGTCGTCCCGCGTGAGAGGCACGCGATCACAGCTGTCCCGCGTGCTCTCTCACTCACCTCAAATTCCCGAGCCCCAGTCGCCCCCCTCGTCACAGTCGTTCGCCCTTCACACCCTCCCTCCAACAGATCCGCCCTTCATGCCCCATCTTTCAAGCGAGATCATCCCTCCCTCATCGCACCCCCTCCCCCTCGAACCGCCCTTCACGCCCCCCTCTTCCACGCGAGATGATCGTCCCCTCTCTTTCATTCCTTTCACAACCCTGAGCCCCCCCATCAATAGGTCGGCCGCCCTTCACACCAAGATGATCGCGTCGAGATGATCGACCCCCTCTTCACGCCCCCCTCTTCGCCTCCTCATCGAGCCACATCGCCCTTCACCCACTCTTCTTCCAGCTAGCCGCCCATTCCTTAGATCTTCTCACCTACATCGAGCCTCCCTCAACGATCACCCAAAATCCGCCCTTCATGCCCTTCGCACCTCATTGGGCCGCCCTACAAGCCCTTCACCCCAAATCCAGAACGATCCCGGCATAGAATCCTTTCCTTTCCTTTCAATTTTTTCCTAATTCCTTTCATTTATAATGCACTCACCCCAAACCCCTCATGTGTAGAAGGCAATATCATGAAGGAGCCATCAACTGCTCAGTGGATGCCCTCAGCGCACGCAATCTCTCAGTTCACCAGGTACTGATTCATGATCCTCTGTTTTTCCAGAAAAAAAAAATCCTTCTTAAATTTCCTTTCAAAATATTACACGGTCCTCTTTTTTTTGACAGAAAAAATATAGATTTTATCAATTGAACTCACCCCAAACCCTTCATGTGCAGAAGGAATCGAACGCAAGCTCTCAGTCCATCAGGTTAGGACTTGTGATCCTCTGTTTTTCATAAAACAAAACAACTTCTATTTTTATTTTTGCCAGCAAAATTATAGAGAAAATTTTGATCCTTATTTTTGAGAAAACTTCCCTCTTAATGAAAATTTTTGCATGGTTCTAAAAAAAACGAATATTGGCACGACAGTCTATTTGCTGATATATTCAGTCGATTTTAACTAGACAACGATGATGCCCACTGCATCATGTATGTGAGTGTGTGTGTGGGTGGGTGGGTGGGTGGGGGTAATGTTTTTTTTTCTTGTTGATTTCGCAAAATTTTGCAAAATCATAAATCAACAAATTTTGCTGAAAATTTGATGCCTTATTTTTCCATTTTCAAATTTCGCCTAATATATTTAACTAAATCATCTCACACGGCATTCAACTCTATAATGCCCATATGGATAGTTGGTTTAAAGCTCATACTTGCTAAAGTAAGCCTTCTATTACGCATTTAAGGACTGTAATTTGTGGATATTAACGTAAAAGTATAACAATGGTATTTCAGAGGTGATTCCATTTGTTTGGGTTGTGTATGCAATCAGATTCTTTTTAATCTTCTACAATAGCCTGAAATTTATGCTATGGAGAGCCAGTAGAAGTTCGTTAATGGTCCACCAATTTTAGTGGGTATTTGGATTCCATTTGTTTGTGTTGTCAGTTTTAAGAAATTGTTAAAACTTTGATTTATTTTTTCTTCCTCGAAGGTTAGCCTCATTGAAGGGTTGTCGCTCGCATAGAAGAAGGAACATTTGTAGTTTTTGTTTTAGTTTTGGTAGGATCTGATTGTCTTTTTTGTTGCGGAATTGTTTGGTAAATTTATTTTTTATTTTTATGTTATATTGATGAGTTTTGCATTTGATCATTCTTTTCTTAAGAATAACCGGTGAACAATTGTTTTGTTTTTTGTGCTGAATTCTTTGGTTAAACTTTGATGTATTTTTTCTTCAGATTTAAGGAAGGGAAGTAAACTAAAAGATAGAAGAGAGATCCATGGATCACCCTATGTTTTGATTGTGTCAAGATCCATGGATCACCCTATGTTGAAGAGGCTACTATGAGCTTGCCTTTATCCAATCCATGGATCCTGAAGTAATCAAAACAGTGCTCAACAATGAACACAATCTTCAAATGCATGCATAATAAACCTTCCAAATTTAATTATCATAATGTGCTGAAACAATTATCAAAGAGTGATAACACAGGTCCCATCCATCCATAATACATCGGTGTTCATAATTAACCATCCATAATACAATATCAAAATGTCTGCAACCATCCATAAATTAGAGAGAGAGAGAGAGAGAGAGAGAGAGAGAGATACAAGCCACCTGAAACACAAATAAGTCATCAAAGTCATCGCTGAGCTGATCCAAGGACCACCACCCTATGGATAGGTGGTTGCTTGGCAGGAGGACCCTTGCATGTCCTTGCGTTGTGTCCAAATATACCACATTTTTTGCATTTCCTCTGTGTTCACTTTTGGATATTTCCTTCATCCTCATCTCTGCGCCTCTGTTTTTGGACGTCCTGGCAGCCCCGCCTGTTCAAAGGCAGCCATTTAATCATATATTGTTGGCCTGGCAACATCAAAAGTGATAAGCTTACAGTTATCTACTACATTTGTTATAATATATCATCAAAATTTTCTTGAGGACCAATCAGACTCACTAGAGAGAGAGAGAGAGAGAGAGAGAGAGAGAGAGAGAGAGAGAGAGAGAGAGAGAGAGAGTATACCTCCTTGAAGAACAAAACCCAGCCCCTTTAGTCATCCACTGGAGCGACGAGCATGGTGAGGGGACACAATGGGCGATGCAGAGATGAGGCGGAAGGGCGTCATAGTTGTCGTTGTACCCATTGTGAGGATGATGTTGGGTATTATAAGAGGGGCCAGCTTGGGGTTGGTTAACCCATATTGAAGAAGATACTCAAAATTAATCCTTTCTTAAATACCCATTTTGAGTTCTCATTGGTCTGATTTTGATCGGACAAGACAAAACCCCAACAACAGGTCATTACATCTTTTAACCGTTTCAACCTATATCTGCCTACAACCAGGTATTAAAAAAGGATAAGGGTTTTCATGTCTTTTAAACACTAGATCGCGTGTTAAAATTCAAAAGCCATCATCTTTCTAACTTAATGAGAGTTTCAATGGGATCTCTCTCACTTATGAGATTATCAACGCGCGCGCGCGGGGGGGGGGGGGGGGGGGGGGGGGGGGGGGGGGGGAAGTCAGCAAGGAAAAAAAAAACGAAAAAATCAGAAAAAATCGGAAGAACAAAAATTCGGTAAATTATTTAAAAATAGGTAACATCTTTTTTTAGCAATATATCATGTACATATCATTTAGAAAAAGACGGGAAAAAAACACATAATTCACGATTTATTCAAAAAATCTTGGGGAATAAGTCAAGATTAAAAGACAACTTTTTTAAAAAGCCGGCGATTTTGGTAACATTGACCCCCATTAACTGGGTCTATAGTAAAAAAAAACCCATAAAAAATCGTCCAACAGGTATGTGCGAGTACATTCATATATGCAATCTGCCCAACCTAGGTTGTGCAAGAGCACATCCCATTTGACAACATTGTTCAGCAACTCACCTAAGAAAGAACTAGCTGCTTTTAAGCCTACAATTCTCCACCACTCAACATTAACAAATGATGTACTTGAGTGTGTCTACTGGTGATTACAAATGGTGGTCAAGAAGTTGTAATAATATTGGTGGTCATAAGTTCCAGTCGACCACAAGCTCAAAAATCTAAAATAATGACCATGAGACGAGTAAGAACGAAAGTTCGTCCAAGATCGTGCTCCAATATAAACATGATGCTAATTAATACAGAATAAATAAATCAGCAGCAACAAAAACCATGATATCAATCTATGGACACAACTGAAAGGCATTAGAGACATGCATGTAGCCAAAGTTATACGCAAGCAAGTTAAGAATTACAAAGTTCATAAGATGGGTTCTGAGCCTATAGAATCATGAATCAAACAATTAGAATCAAAATGAAATGAAAGAACAGTAGGGATGGAATTTTTAAAAAAATAGGAGCATGGGAAAGAAAGTAGTCTCACATAAGTTTATGGACAACATAACGATTTCTTGCAATATATCTTATGAGTCAGTGCATCTATGAACCGATGATTTCCTTCTTATCCACATTTCCTCTGCACAAAGTTAATCATGAAAAGTTCTTTTTCTTAGCATTTCATACGCCAGCTCCTCTTGAGTTAATACTTTGTTCAAGTTTTTTGAGTCAGGCCTCGAATGTGGGGAGCTCGTGCTCCAATGGCTCAGTTCAATCTCTGTACACAGGCATCGTAGAGCAGTTAAAAAATACACAAATTGATCAGCACCGTTGAAGCACAACTGCGGCACGTCCGAGGCATGACTCCAAAGACTCGAACAATGTCGTTACCTCGAAGGCCATATTCATCCTTTGTTCCTTTAGAGGTGTTTCATGAAGATATGACGTATTATAGTCACAAAAAATCTCCAGACATGGAACACAATTGGCAAAAATAAAATAAAAGAGCATCTCAGTGCACACGTTCCCCATGATTCTCTTCACTGACAATCATAGTGCAAGGATAACTAGGAGGTTAAACATCATAGATGCTCGTATAGATAAAACAGAGGTAACAAAAAAGAGATAAGACAGGATATCTTAGTAGGCCATAGTCATTGTTAATTTCTTCAGAAGATTTGCACAAAGATAAGAAAGTTTTCTCTACCGAATCATATAAGAGACAAAATAATGTATATACAAGCAAGAGCATCTCAGCAGATAATTCCCCATAAATTTCTTCACTGGCAATCAAAGTGCAAGGATAACATAAGGAGATCAAACATCATAGATGCTCTCTTCAAATGAGAATAAGCACAGAAGAATAATATAGTCAAGAAGCAAAGAATAACAAAATCAAGTACACCACAAAGATAGTTCATATCTAAGTTCCAAATTTGTTTAAGTCTCCAATAAAGATGGTTTTCTTCATTTTGAGTTCTAAAGTCATGTTTTGGAAAAATTTTGAAATTTTTTTAATTTGTTTTAAATTTTTCCCAATAAAAAAACTCCAAACAGGTATGTGCGATCGCACAACCATATATGCGAACAGCCCAACCTAGGTTGTGCGACCGCACATCGCACATTGAAAACATTGCTCTGCACCTCACCTGAAACAAAACTAGCTTTTAAGCCTAAAATTCTCCTCCACTCAACATTAATAAATGATGTACTAGTGTGTCTACTGATGATTATAAATGGTGGTCAACAACAAAGCTATAATAATATTAGAGGTCATAAGTTCCAATCGACCACAAGCACAAAAATCTAAAATAATGACCATGCGATGAGTAAGAATGAATGTTCGTCGAAGATTCGGCTCCAATATAAACATGATAATAATTAATACAGAATAAATAAAACAGCAGAAACAAAAACCATGCTATCAATCTATGGACACAACTGAAAGGCATTAGAGACATGCATGTAGACTAAAGTTGTACGTAATCTAGTTAAGAATTACAAAGTTTATTTATGCAGTTAAAAGCGTGCCTAGGCGCGCCTAGACGCTAGGTCCACTTGGGCCACCTAACCTGGGCATGGTAGGTGCCTAGGCTAGGTGTAGGTCGCCTAGGTGAGCTTTTGTGCACGTCTTTTGCGCCTTTAGTTAGTCGTGAGGCATGCCTATGCGCATTCCTTTTCTTCACCTTTTTTTCAGTGACATTCGAAGAAGCAAAGTTGTCTTTTGCAGAAAAAATTAAACGATATTATCTTTATTTAGTATAACAAGAAGTTGGAGCTCAGATTTAAAGAAAGAATGACAAGTGGAACCAATGCTGATAGGGATCTAAATATTTTCAGAGATGTGGATGAAAATGATGATTGATTATTCCAACTGAAGAACTTACAGAATATGTTCGTAAAGGAGATGACCTTACTTGACAACAACTTTGAGAAGTAATGGGAATCTTACTTCGCAACAAGTTGGAGAAGTAATGGGAATGATACAGTAGGGCCAAGTACAAGGAGAAGAAAGCAAAGATCTAACACGCATACCACATTTTTCCTTTTAATGATGACAAAGGCATTGAAGAGGAAGAGCAATTTGCTGCTAATGCTGATGAGCTTCCTAGGGAGGAGGAAGGCGGAGGATTTAATGATATAAATGATTTGGTCGGAGATGATAAGGATGTTGATGTGGCGAGCGATGTGATTGGCTTTATTACTTTATGGCTTATTAAACTTATCAATTTATCAGTTATCATGAATTTAGAAGTGTTTGTCTTTAAAATACGAGTCACTTGATGAGTTGAGTTGTTAAAATCCCTTAAAAAATCAAATAAAACCCCTAGGTGCATGTTTGTGTCAAAGCCCCTAAAAAACTAGAAAAATCCCTAAACGCTATGCTCACTTGGAGGGCCTAGGTGCGCCTAGCACCTTTTACTACATAGAAGTTTATAGGATGGGTTTTGAACCTATAGAATCACAAATCAAACATTTCGAATCAAAATGAAATGAAAGAACAATAGGTATGGATTTTTTTTAAAAAAGAGGAGCATGGGAAAGAAAGTTGTCTCACGTAAGTTTATGGACAATATAACAATTTCTTGCAATATATCTTATGCGTCAGTACATCTATGAACCGATGATTTCCTTCATATCCACATTACCGCTGCACGAAGTTAATCATGAAAAGTTCTTTTTCTTACATCTTCGTAGGCTTGAATCGGCTCCTCTTGAGTTAGTACTTTGTTCGAGTTTTTGGAGTCAGGCCTCGAATGTGGGGCGCTCGTGCACCAATAGTGCAGATCAATCTCTGTACACAGGCATCGGAGCCTAATTAGAAAATACACAAAATCGATCCGCATTGTTGAAGCACGACCGCGGCACATCCGAGGCCTGGCTCCAAAGACTCAAACAAAGTACTGACTCTAGAGGAACCAATTCCTTGAAGGCCAAATTCATCTTTAATTCCTTTGGAGGTGTTTCATGAAGATATGATGGATTATCATCACTCGAAAACTCCATATATGGAACACAATTGGCAAAAGTAAAACAAAATAAAATAAAAGAGCATCTCAGTGTACGCGTTCCCCATGATTCTCTTCACTGACAATCGTAGTGCAAGGATAACTAGGAGTTAAACATCATTGATGCTCATTTAGATAAACCAGAGGTAACAAAAAAGGGATAAGAAAAGATATCTTAGTAGGCCATAGTCGTCGTTAATTTCTTTAGGAGATTTGCAGAAAGATAAGAATGTCCTCACCACCAAATCATCTAAAAGACAAAATAATGTATGTACAAGCAAGAGCATCTCAGCCGACAATTCCCCGTAAATTTCTTCACCGGCAATCAAAGTGCAAGGACAACATAAGGAGATCAAACATCATAGATGCTCTCTTCAAACGAGAATGATCGCAGAAGAAAAATATAGTCAAGAAGCAAATAATTACAAAACCAATTTCACCACAAAGATAGTTCATATCTAAGTTCCAAACTTGTTCAAGTCTTCAGAGAAAGAAAGAACATGACTATGTGATACTGTGTATTACTTTACCTTTCAGCTTAGCTGAGGACTCCTCCAGCTGCTTCTGCTCATGGATTCCCTCCTCCTCCGACGACGACTCCTCAATCCCTTCAATGCCCTGCTCACCTTCTGCTTCACCGCTCGTACCCCCCTGAGATGTCTCACACTCAAAATCTTCGTCGAGTCCTTCAATGGATACTCCCGACTGATCTCAAAGATATCCGCCTCCTGATCCGTATGGGGCAACAGATCACCACACCTCACAACGGATCCAGAGGAGTCCATAGCCGGCTCAGATCGATCTCAATGCATCGCCCCTCTGTGGCCTCGGATATGCTGCCTTCTTCATCTCCGAACATGAAGTCTACCTCCTCCGTTCCCGGAGAGATCCTGAAGGTGGCGCCACCACCCACGCCGCCCTTTACTTACAGATTCAGACGAGTCCATAGCCGACTCAGATCGATCTCAATGCTTCGCCCCTCTTTGACCTCGGATATGCTGCCTTCATCTCCGAAAAGTCTACCTCCTCCGTTCCCGGAGAGATCCTGAAGGTGGCGCCGCCATCCCCGCCGCCCTTTACTTCCATCGATCGGATCTCGAAGATAGGAGGTAATAGGTGAAACTGCGGGGTTTGGGGAGGGAGACAAGGCAGTGGGCATCGCGGTTGTTGCGTCCGCAGGATGTGCTGAAAATTTTCTCGACGAGAGAGAGGGGATGAGATCGGGGGCTAGGGTTTAAAGGGCTGCAATAGGTTAGATTAAGATCTGATCCTACATGACTCCCAATCCAAAGCCATAATGATGGCTGCTATGGACCCAATCCACACCGGCAGTCAGTTGGCTCTTGTGTATTGGTAAAGCCTTGTCCGTCGCAATTAGGGGTGGCAATTCTTGACCCGACCCGCCAACCCGACCCGAAGTTAGCGGGTTTGGGTTTGGGTTTGGCCTAAACGGGTTCGGGTCATAAACAGGTCGACCCGATTGACCTGTTTATTTAATGGGTCGGGTTCGGGTTCGTACTTATAACCCGATTGACCCGACTTGACCCGTTTAACAAATGGGTCGTGTCAACCCGACCCGACCCGACCCGAACCAACCCAACCCAACCCGATCAAACCCGGCCCAATCCGACTTGTCTTGGCCCAACCCGACAGGTTTACATGGGTTCTGTTGACCCAACCCGACCCGACCCGACCCGTTTAGTAAACGGGTTAAACGGGTCAGGTCGGGTCAACCCGTTTATTAGACAGGTCGGGTTTAGGTTTAGGTTTTTGACGCGTTTATTAAACAGGTCGGGTTCGGGTTGGGTGTTTTGCCCTTATACATATATCTCAACCCGACCCATTGCCACCCCTAGTCGCAATCTCTTTTTAAAAAAAAAATTAAAAAAATATTATTTAGCCTTAAACATTTAGCCTGATTGATGTATCTTGATCATAAATGTTCATTACACCCAGCCAGATCAGTGAATAGTATTATATTAATGATTAGACAACAGACTAGCACAGCGTAAACACCAAGATTATCATATGACACGTAAATTATGACGGACCCAAAAACAAGAACAATCCCACAATAAGATTCGAAGTATATCTGCAAAATGTTTCCTCGTGAACGTCTCTCGCTCATTCCAAATGGCTTAAAAAAATTAATCCAAATGACTTGAATTTCATTTCTTCTTCCTCTATTGTTTCTTACTCTTCTCCCCTTCCCATCTATCGTCATCTTCCTCTTCTTACTCCACTGCTGACCGCTGATATTTCTCTCACCCGAAACTATCTTTAAAAGCTTCATGGATAGCCTCTATCGAAGCCCTAAGGTGAGATTAAACCTCCCTTCTTGTAGCCAACTTTGAGAGAGAGAGAGAGAGAGGGGTTATAGAATCACAGGGATCCCCCTAGGGTTCATCCCCTGGCCTCTAGAATAATGCTCCCACCAGCAGGATGCATGAAAAATGAGACTGATGGTGGAGATGGGTTCGGTATGGTACCGAAATTTTTAATTCGGGTGGAACCCTATTTTGTTTAAGGGTTAAGGTGGTCAGCCTCCTACTGGTTATTTATTGGGTTCTACTATGGTACTGAACATCGAACCCATCTCCACCATCCATCTCATTTTCCATGCATCGCAGTGGTAGGAGCATTATTAAACATGATATCACAACCAGAATGCCAATAAACTACCACTTGGGAAAGCAGAGCTCCATTTCTGAGAACAGCTTCATGACATTTGATGACCTGCCCTTAATCTACAAAACAATGAACAGGAATGGACCTCGGAAACAGAAACAATGTGCACAAGAAACCCTAATCAGAAGAACACACGTAAAACAAGGGTGCACCCAATGAAGCCTGCGATGATCATGATGGAGGTGATTCGGCACCATCATGGAGAGCACAGCAGACGATGGCCTTGTGATGCCCTTGGTATACCCTGATGGCTTCACCGGTGGACGTAGTCCACAGTCTTGCAGTTGTATCAGAAGAAGCTGCATTTTTGTTCGCATAAACATCAGATTCTAAGTTGAAATAAAAAAAAGGTAACGATGATGCACGGTAGGAAGACATACCCGTTATCAGGTAGGCACCATCAACAGAGAAAACGCAATCCCAGACCCAGCGCTGATGCCCTGAAGATATAGTCCGTTATTAGAAAGCCTTTTGGATCCAGCCAATGTCACGAAAAAATGAGAGCAATGAGGACTTGTCCAGGATCCCATCAAAGTTTTCTTACCTGTTAGTGTTCGTTCCAAAGCGAATCCATCAACATTCCATATCTTGACCGTGTGATCAGCCGATGCAGTCACCAGATACCTAATACCATTACAGTGATCATGTTGCAAGACCCGAGTATGGTGAGTACGGTACAAGAGAAGGACCAGAAATGATTCACATACAATTTTAAACTGGCCGGCAGAAAATTAATCAGATGAAGCATACAGAGAATCAGAGATATAGAGTTTACGGTTAAACAATAAAAAAAACTCATGAAATTATGAAAATTTGACTTTCATAGCAAATTAGTACTGACATGCAAAGTTTTTTTTTTTTTTTGGTAGGAATACTGACATGCAAAGTTACGAATCCGGAAATCGGGAAAAAACGGCAAGGGGAGAAGTCAGAAAAATTGGAAAAAGTCAAGAAAGTGGGGAAAGAGTTTTTTTTTTTTTTGGGGGGGGGGGGGGGGGGCAGATGGTAAAAGTTTTTTAAATATATATAGATGTTCTAACAAATTTTTTGAGCAGTGTATATACGATGGGATTAAAATGCAATTAATCAGGACTGACGGATATCGTGAATTTTTTCAAAAAAAAAACAGAAAAAAGTCGTGCAGTAAATGTCAAAACAATAAGTCGCAGATATAACACTTTTTTTTCTGGAAAAAAACATTTTCGACTTGGTAACATGGTGGACATGAATATAACATATACTTCATACCTTTGAGGATCGCAGAATTCAGGTGAAAGCAGGCATTTTAAGATGGCTACATTTTTATGTGCATTTAATTTATGCAGTGGTTCAATTCCCTGCAGCAGATTCAGTATCAGCAGTTGTAAGTGACTTAGAATTTAGATGTTGGCAAATGTCTATATTCGATCCATACATGCACAACCAAAGATACCTGTCTTTCCTTGTGCATGCTCCACACATAACAGATTCCACGATTATTTGCAGCAACCACCATGCTGCCGTCCCACATCACTGTTACAGACCTCACAGCTGTATCCACCTCTGGCACCTGCTGGTGATAGGATTAGGACTATCCGAAACCGTTGTCTTTGTTTCTCTTTAAAAACGAGTAACTTGGAATGATATAAAGAAACTCTGAGCAACTAACACCATCCTACAGTAAGATATATGTACTTACCAACTCGAAGCTGCACAAATTTGCAGTCAAATCCCACACACGTATGTTCCCGTTTTGGTCACCAGATATTAGTTCAGTCTGCAATAAAGATCAGATAAAGGCGCCCTTAAGCAACACCACCCAACATTTGGATCACAAATACAAACATTAGAGCATCTCCAACATAACTGCATACCTGCAAAATGGAGGTGGAAGGTCCTCCAATCGGACTCCATTTCCGCCTCAATTTTGCAGCCACCGGGTTTTGGTCTCCAAATATGGAGTGTCTCCAAATTTTACAGTTTTCTGAAAATTCCTTCTATGCCCTTTGTCTTATATTACTTATAGGATACTTGACTTTTGTGTCCTAGGAAAAATAGTGAATGAAGGTTGGAGGGGATAGAAAACATCCACTTTTTATTAAAATAAATTAAGTTTGCAGATTTGGAGACTCAAATGGAGGGGGTCGGTTGGAGTTCAGCCCCTCCAAAAAAGAATCTCCACCAAAAATAAAGGTGTTGGTCCCCAAATATGCAATAGCGGTTGGAGATGGTCTCAAAGACAATAACCGGAAACATCTCCAGTAAGAAAGTACACATACCAAGTGTAATGAAAATTTGATGAAAAACCACAACATGTAATATATATATATATATATATATATATATATATATATATATATATATATATATATATATATATATATATATATATATATATATATATATATATATATATATACACTCCTCTATTAACATCAATGTTGTCAGAACCGAACCGGAGGACGAACCGGTTTGTGTACCGATCCGATTCACCGGCCCAACAAACACAGTCAAACCCAGAGAGAGAGAGCATTTGTGCACCAAAAAAAAAACCGGTTCGTTTATACCTAAAACCGCCCGGCCAGACGGTTCAATACCGGTTCGTTTTCCAACACCGGTTCATATCGCATACAGACCGGTTTCCCTACCGGTTCCCGGTCTGGACCGGCCGGTCCAGTCCGATTTTAATAACAATGATTAACTTACATAAGAGGTTTCCGAATTTACTAATTTTTTGTGTATGTGATATCTATGTTAAGGTGATCATCATCACAAAAAATCAGCAGGTTCTGAAACCTCCAAGCATTTCAAATAAGTATTTCAAATTAACGGTTGACATGGAAGGCTGATAAAGCTTCTGATGGACCTAGATGTTTGATGTTTCAAAATTTGTTGATTTTTGGTGGATATGGTATCTATAGCAATATGATCACCCTCACAAAAAATCAGCAAATTTTGAAACCTCTAGGTGCATCAAAATGATAGAAGTTGTATTGTCTGCCCATTTCAACCGTTAATGATGAGCTTATTTGAAATACTTAGAGGTTTCAGAACTTGCTGATTTTTTGTGAGGATGATCATCTTAACATAGATATCACATCTACAAAAAATTAGCAAATTCAAAAACCGCTATATATATTAATAAAGGAGCATACATTGAGGCCTTCTTTGCATGGGCATACAAAATCATGCTCCTCGCTCTCTCTCTCTCTCTCTCTCTCTCTCTCTATATATATATATATATATATATATATATATATATATATCATTGCTTTAACTCCTCATCTAATCCAAACCGTACATCTGGATCTAATGGACGGCCCAGATCATAGGTAACTATATGAGTAAGAGGCCATGAGTAAGTGTATCCCTCCCCACATATATATATATGGGGAGGGAATACACTTACTAATGAACTCTTACTCATATAGTTACCTATGATCCGGGCCGTCCATTAGATCCCGACGTACGGTTCGGATTAGATGGGGAGTTAAAGCAATGATGTCCGCATTAAATACGGGTTTTTAATACAGGCTTTTAATACGAGCATTTAATGCGGACACCATTGCTTTAACTCCCCATCTAATCCGAACCGTACGTCGAGATCTAATGGACGGCCTGAATCATAGGTAACTATATGAGTAAGATGCCATGAGTAAGAGTATCCCTCCCCTATATATATATATATATATATATATATATATATATATATATATATATATATATATATATATATATATATATATATATATATATATATATATATATATATATATATATATATATATATATATATATATATGGGAGCGGTTCAACAGACACTCATTATGCACCTAATTTTTTACATTGTTCAGCCACAGTCGGATCGATTGTGATCCAGCGGTTGCTGAATACCCAAATCAACCCACCCATCTCTCTCTCTCTGCAGCCCCCCTCCCGACCACGTCCCCCTCCAGCCCCCTCACCGACCCGGCAGGCCTCCGGCGACCCCCGTCCCCACCCGGCAGCACCCCGACGGACCCCGGCGACCCCCGTCCCCACCCGGCAGCACCCTCGGCGGACCCCGGCTGACCCCGGCGGACATCCGGCGACCCCCGACGGACTCCGGCGACCCTGTCCCCCTCCGGCAGACCTCCGACGCCCTCCGACAGGCACCCCGGCGCCGGGAGGGCTACCGGAGGGGGACAGGGTTGCCGGATGTCCGCCGGGGTGCTGCCGGTGGGTCGGGTGTCCGCCGGGGTGCTCCCGGGTGTGGACGGGGGTCGCCGGAGGGGTCGGGGGTGGCCGGAGGCCTGCCGGATCGGTGAGGGGGCTGGAGGGGGATGTGGTCGGGAGGGGGGCTGCAGAGAGAGAGAGAGATGGGTGGGTTGATTTGGGTATTCAGCAACCGCTGGATCACAATCGATCCGACGGTGGCTGAACAATGTAAAAAATTAGGTGCATAATGAGTGTCTGTTGAACCGCTCCCTATATATATATATATATATATATATATATATATATATATATATATATATATATATATATATATATATATGAGGGCATGCAGGAAATTAGCCTAATTAAGACTAAGATTCTATTACGATTGATTAGAAAGCAAAGGGTGATATAAATGACCCTTCAACTGAAAAAGGGCACTGGTATCAAAGGAAGAGGGACTAAGCTGACAAAGTCTTACTGTTTATGTAAGAAAACATTCGTAACATGAATAGCCTTTTATCGATGACCATGTTTCCATCAGAATAGGTTGAACTCCAAGGGCCACATAAGTTTGCAACCAGGGATTCCAAAATCCAATAGCAATGTCATGGTTGGCAAAACTCCAAGGTCATTAAGAGTTCTCATCTACTTCTTGGTTTAAATCCCCATAAAACTTAAAGGGATCATGGGAATCTTTCTATGCAAATTCTAAGGCAATAGAAGAGCAATTAGTCAGATACTTCATTGGAGTTCATCCAACTAATGGACAATGATGAGGGCATACAAGTACTTGTTTTATCAATAAATATTTCCAACAAAGTCCTGCTTTGTTGTACAAATAAGATCAAATCAAAGAGTAACAGTGCTTACCTAGCTTTGCAGAGGTAAAATTCTCTCTGTCCATGTCCAAATATAGGCCATTCACACAAAATTCTTCTTAATGCTTCAGGAAAAGTTCACTCACTAATCTCACGAAATCAAATGATTGTTGCAGTGGTAACCACGTGTCAACAAATGTACTGCCTTCCTTTAGACCGCTTCAATGTATTTTACTAAGACCTATATGGATTAGAATTTCAATCAACTCCGCTCAAAAACCATGTCCAATTATTATAAAACGTCACACTAAAATCATCTCCACATCCCGTTACAATCCGCACAATCCTGAAACACTCGATTTACAACCACTACTGTTAATCAACAACAATTTACAAAACCCTAAGGACATACTTGAATATACACACCATGTCAAACTTCTTAATATGGATCCTAAAACTCACCTTTCAGGAAAATAATTTTTAAGAAGTTATATGGTACACAAATTCCCCACTTATCAATATTACATGTGTGCCTTGCACCATTCAAACACCAATCACACCATGATGCTTGACCTCATACTAGTATTTTTTGTGTATTAACACTTCACTAATAACCTCCTTCACCACAACAATTCCTTTGCATAAACCTCACATCCTACATGAAGGCAAAATTAGAAACCAATCCTTTCCTTGTGACAAGTGTCAACTTCACAATAATATAGTTTACTTGGAGATAATGTGAGATAAAGGACAAAATAGATGCATTTCTTATCTAGTAGTCCATCACATGCTCCAAAGCAACCTCTCATGCACACGTACCCCACCTTTTAAAAAACTACCATACGATAATTCCCACAACCTAATTTGCTATCCAGCATAACAAAACAGGTTCCTTCCTACTATCCTTCCTTTCAATACATTATCAACCTAAATATCTACACACCAAAGCAACGGCATACATAAGGCTCCTTACCCACATGCGATGAGGGAATATTCCAATAAATAAACATTATTCCTCCTTCCTCAACAGACAAGTATTCCACGATGTTCCCATCAGCACCTACCCTCTCTCCCTCTTCAAGGATTATTTGAAGACCTTCCAACAGATTAATGGTCATTGCAACTCCCATCACCTACATTCTATGGCTACTATCGACGATAATCATGACATTCCATCCATTTCTAATATGTATCCCTCTAATCTCCACCACCCAACCATACAAGAGCATATCTTAGTCACCCACGATAAAGGTCATTCATAGCAACCTACACTAATCAACCACAGTACACATTTCACCCTACCTTTGCTATTCTAACCTGCTCGACACACCAACACTAATCGTACCCCCATCATGTCACTCACCCGGTTACATAGTAAACATAAGACAACTCTCTCTCTCTCTCTCTCTCTCTCTCTCTCTCTCTCTCTCTCTCTCTCTCTCTCTCTCTCTCTCTCTCTCTCTCTCTCTCTCTCTCTCTCTCTCTCTCTCTCTCTCTCTCTCCCCCTCCTAAGGGAGCTAATCCAGAACCGAACCGAACTAATTCGGTTCTACCATATTGAAACTTGAACCAACCCAACTTGGGCATAGACCCGAACCAACCCAACCCACGCTAAGGTCAGGTTGGTTTGGGTCAGTTCTCAAGTTGGTAGTTGGTCTAAAAAAATAATGGTCATAAGCTATTTACTAGCAAGCTGGAGATCCACATTGGGCTTTAGGCTTTAGCCACCAGTTGAGTTTTCTTGGCAGTTGGTTCAAAGTTAGCAAACAACTAGCGTTTACTCAGGTGCTAGTGTGATGCAGCCCAAAAATCCAAACCCATTACATATATATGTGCCCTAATATATGAGTTCGGTTCTCGGGTTGGTCGGGTCTACTCAAGCCCCAACCAGGAACCGACCCGTATTTAGTCGAGTCCACAAAACATAGAACAAAACCAACCCATTTAGTCAAAATACCCGACCAACCCGACCCATTTTGGTCGGGTTGGGTCGGTTCTCGGTTTTACCCGACCCAAGTTTGCGTCCCTACTCTCTCCTCTACCTACATAGCACTCATCTCTCCCAAATCGTATATCTCCCACCTTTCCCCAAGCCATTTCATAGATTTGAGCATTAAAAAAACTTAGGGAAACTCTACAACAATATACTCTATCCAAAACCCACATTATCCTACATCTCCACCATATAAAATCGAACTCCTTCCACCTCTATCTCCACCACCCATAATTGTGACCTTAGTATTCATCAACCACACATCATCATGCAAGCTCCAAGACCCTTTACCTCCAATTAGTTGTCAGCAACATTACCAATTCGGCCATTTTTTCCAAAAAAACATGTACAGAACGTGACAGACTTTACCAATAAACATTTGCTATGGGAATAAAAACACTTTTTTGAAAGAAAAAGGGTAAATTGGAAAGGAAACATAAGGTTCACATTTTAATTACGTTTAAAACATTTGTTAATGCATTCTTTACTTGTACTCGCTTAGGTGCTTATTGTCAATGTTTTATTGTGGTCTTATTTGCTTACTTCTTATAGTTAATGTAATTTTTAGACACTTTACTTGCTTAGTTCTTGTTGTTAATGTCGTCTTTAGACTCTCTACTTGCTTAGTTCTTATTGTTAATAATATCATCTTGAGACACTACTTGCTTACTTCTTATTAATGCATTCTTTACTTGTACAATTATACTTGCTAAGTAACTTAGTTGTTGATTGTTAATGCGTATGCATTGTCTATTTGTAGTTGATGTTTTGCTTATTTTAGTCATAAACAAATTTGTCAATATTTTTTAAAAATTTAATGTTTTTTTTCCCAGACTCTTCCCCAACTTCACTACTTCAGCCGAATGACTTCTTCCCTGACTTTTTCCTGACTTCTGACTTGATAACTTTGGTTGTGGTCTACGAACATGTAAAACACAATCATTTCTAATAATTGAGCTAAAAGCGAGAAATAATTGAGAGATGTCATGAAATGAACTAGGCGATTTTACAATAAATTGAGTAATGTGTGCATCATGAGTTCATGACTCATAAATATAACATGCTTGAGACTATCTTCTAATGAATGAAATTCATAAAAATGTAGATTAGTTTTTTCTATCGTAATCTAACATGAAATTTCAGGATCACATCAAAGAAAGATATGTAATAGTGTGAAGAAACTTCATTAGTCGACCTGATTTGGATGAAGAACCACTGTATTGATAGCTGCACTACTTTCATATACTCGTTGACAAGTTGCAGCCCTGAAATAGAATCAACATAACAAGAAATTAGAAAATTAAGCATTAAGCAAGAGAAAATAAACACTTGAAAACTCTATATGGATGGTATTACCGTGGATTATTCTCGATTATGGAAATCGCTATAATAGCTTGTTAGACTTGTATTACGGTTAACTCTATTTTTTTAGAGAGATGGGAGGGACAGTGTGTCTCTTATAGAAGACGAGGAGGGGAGTTGTTCCTCTCGTTTTCGAATTTTCCCTTTGGATTAATCATATAATGAACCAACAGGGATCTCCATGGATGTAGCCCAGTTTTGGGTGAATCACGTAAATCGATATATTATGCAAAACAATAACTCCACAAAGTCATCTAAAACTCGGAGTCAAATTAGGTTTGATAGTAAACAATTCAGGCACTAGCTCTGCATTTAATGACCTACATTATACACACATACAAGTATACAAACACATATATATTGCACAACAATAAGACAATTTAATTGCAAAAAACAAAATAAGACAATTTGACATGGAGCTGTAACTCCATAGTCAAAAACCAAGATTATGAACTAGGGAAAGTAAACATGTTTTCAAGAAATGCATAAACAATAAGCAGTCAGTGATACCTCAAATCCCAGATTTTTACAGTGCCGTCTTCAGAACCTGAATACATCCAATTGCCATCACATTGAAATCCCACAGCCATCACATTATTAGTATGTGAGTCATAACTTAAAACCTGGCATATATCGAGGAAAACAAAGGTCAAATATAAGCAAAACATGAGAATCCATAGTAAAAGGTGTAGCAAAACTTATCAGGACTTACTGGTTGAGGACTGTTAGAGTTAACATCAAAAAGGCGGATGTGAGGATTTCCAGCTGCAGCCAGGAATCGCTTGTCAGGTGTTATCTCAAGCCGGTTAACTTGCTGCAGACATAATGTTTGATTAATCATATTATACTTGAAGGGAAAAGTATTGCCATCAAAGGTTTGGTAAGATTCAATGAGAACTTAGGATTTGAATGATATTTGTCACTTGTTAGTCATACAACAGTACTAACATTAAAACTTAAACAGTTAAACCTATACCATAAGACAAAATCATGATATATCAGGTATAAGGCAATATAACCATAACCATCTAGTTGAATCCCATCTATTTGTGGTTGGATTTGTAAATCCTTTTTCACCAGCCATTCCTTTTAAGAGCTATCTTACTTTTCAGTGCAACCTTTTCTATAGTTTTGCAAACAACTTCCATCAGTTCCACTCTTTCTTGAACCCTTCACAGTAATACCCGACCCTCTCGGGTCTCTCCTTACCTCTTTGAGGTGTAAGGCTACAACTCCCAATAGCGTCATAGACAAGATGGGACTGCCAAATTGTATCAAAGTAACTTTCCACAGCCCACACAGATGTGTGCCATTGTAGATTCGGGTCTCATTACCTCTTTGAGGTGTAAGAATATAACCCAATAGTGTCGTAGACAAGATGGGACTGCCAAATTGTATCTAAGTAACTTTCCACAGCCCACACTGATATGTGCCATTGTAGATTCTGTATATACTGAAATAACATATTTTTAAAGCAAACCTTGACTAAATGTTATCAATAGTTGGTCTTACATTAGTCAACAAGGTACAAATGATGATCGGTATAAAGTGAGCAATGGAATATTGCTATTTCACTTCAAAAATGACATGTGATTTGTCACCAATAACATTAGGAGAGAGAGAGAGAGAGAGAGAGAGAGAGAGCGCGCTAGGGATTTGAGAAGATGCTTGCCTTGAAGACCCACTTGTAGATAATAGGCAAGGATCAAAAAATCGAAATATTTCGCGAAATATCACGAAATATCTCGGAAAATCAAAAACCCGGCACGAAAACCCGCCACAGTATCAAGCGGAATAAGAATTGTAATAAAATTGCGATATATCGCTCGATATTTCGCGAAAGTTATGGGAATGCGAAATATCGTGAAATATCGTCTGACAGGGGTCCCACCTCACGTGGCGTGGCAGGCTGGCGCGATGTATCGACGATATTTCGCGAAATATCGCGCGAAATATCGTCGATACGAAGGGTAATTATTTCGCCAGACAGGTGGGGCCCATTTCACGTGGGCGCGGCAGACAACGACAGGTGGCGTCGAAATATCGACGATATTTCGCGATATTTCGCGCGAAATCTCGCGAGACAGAATCAATTTTCGACAGCTGGGGCCCACCTCACGTGGTGCAGCTGGCGAAACTTTCGCCCGAACGCGATATTTCGCGAAATCTCGCGCGAGATATCACGAAATATCGCAATTTAATGGAATTTGGCTGGTTTTGTTTCGCTGTTTTCGCCCGAAAAATCCGGCCAGCTGTTTGTCTGTTTCGCAACTTTCACTTTCGGTGGTCATTCAGCTGCTGCTTTCGGTCATTCAGTGTTTTGTTGTTTCTGTTTTGGCCCGAATTTTTTTTTTTATTTAAGGCCCCTCCCTCCCACTCCTCCCACAGACCACAGTCCCCCCCCCCATTCCCTCCCTCTCCCACTCCCGAAGCCGAACCCGACACGAAGACTTCATCTCCCTCCCACTCTCTCCCTCTCCCACTCCCAAAGTGATTTCGTCTCCCTCCCTTACTCCCACAGTCCCACTTCCTCCCTCTCCCACTCCCGAAGCCAAAGTTACTTCGTCTCGCTCCCTCTCCCACTCCCGAAGCCGAAGGCCCGAAGCCGAAGTGACTTCGTCCCACTCCCTCCCTCTCCCACTCCCGAAGCCGAAGCCGAAGTGAGTCACACAGTCCCACTTCCGTCTCCCTTAGAGGTACGAATTCCGTCTCTCTTCCTCTCTCCCTATTCCTTACTGTGATTAGCAGTTTAGCACCAAGTACCAACACACACTCTGATTTTTTCATGGAGGCAAAAGTTCAAACTTGGTTTTTTGTAAAATTCAAAAACGACGAGACTGGTTTTTGTAAAATTCAAAAACTGGGTTCTGTACGCACAAGCCCCTATGGCCTATGTGGTGCACAGTGCACACTGACTTGCACTGAGACTGAGAGGTACGCACAAGGTTGCACAAGGTTGCAACTTGCACACACTCTATGCAAATTAGTGCTCACCACCATAGTTCTTGTGCACATTGTGGTGCTAGCCGCGCTACACACACAAGAAGTGCGCACCACTTTATTCAGTGCACTATATGCAAGGAGTGCGCACCACTATATGTAAGGAGTTCTTCACATTATCCAAGGAGTGCGCACCACTTTATTCAGTGCACTATAACTTGTGATCCAACTATCCAAGCATCATGAACATCTGTGGAACATAATTATGCATAAAAATAGTTTATTATCATCAAAATTTAACTCAAATAATTTTGAAGCAATTCGATCACAACACCGATGCATTAATTGCATTTTGCATGCATTGCTATCCGTGCGAAGGCCGGTTGCGAAGTACTATCGGTGATATCGGTTCAAAATCTTATTTTTCGGTGGATATTTTTAAGCTAATAGCTAGTGTTTTGGTTATTTAGACCATTAGATGCTATCGGGCTTTTAACTCTCTTTTGTTTTGGCTGTGCAAAGGTGCAAACGCTTGTGAGCATTGGCCCTTGAATAGGAGCATAGAAGTGAAACCTTGAGTCATAACTCGTAAGAAATCTTATAACAAAGGTATGTCCGTATGTGTTATTTCTATTTACGGATCTATTATTAACAATAGAGCTTGCAATCTTAAACTCATCCCATAAAAAATAACATCTATTATGCATTCTGCATATTTTATAAAATCTAAATAGATAGACACGTCACACATTGAAGGTGAACTTTCATTTATAAATTATATTAGATAAAATATAAATATTAGATAAAATCTTAAAATAAATAAACATTCAAGAGTTATAACGATAGAAACGATCAAACGACTTTATTTAGAACACTTCTTGCACTTAGGTTTCTCGATATAATCGACTGTAACATTTCCACTGAATATTCTATTGATTGACGGTGTCTAAGAAAAGTTTGTCTAAGAAAGGTGGTATTTAAGAGAGCCTAGTGCTCCTCCACCGATCTGGAGCTGATCTGGCCGTTGCGCCTTAGACTATTCAATTAGATATCTAAAGTCGAATATATCTTGATACCTTATTGTTATTGCACATACACTCGTAGGATCACCGTAATCATCTAATCAAGACTCTAGTAGGGAAAGCTCGGCACATACACTTGTGTATGTGTGTCTAGTCTGTAGTCCCCATAATCTAGAGATTTTGATTAGAGTTGTTGACTATTAAAGTAACATAAATTAACTTGTAAATTAATATCATTTTTACAGACTTACAGTAAAATGGGAAAGAAAGATATTGGATGGGAACACGGTGTTGTAGTATCTGGTGATAAGTCAAAGTCATAGTGCAATTATTGCCAAAAGATTTTAAAGGGTGGCGGGGTATCAAGACTGAAACAACACTTAGCAGGAGGTTTTCCAAATGTAGAGAAGTGTACAAAATGTCCAAAAGAGGTTAGAGATTTAATGAGTGATGTGCTCAGAACAAGTAAGGATAAGACATTGGATAAGCAGAGGGCTGAGGAGCAATTCAGAGAGACTTTGGCTGCCCCTATTCATATTGAAGAGGGGAACTCTGACGATGATGATTCAGCCTTTAGAGAGGCATGTCATATGTCCCGTGCCGAACAGTGGAAACAGGATCAGAGAGAGAGGATAGACCTGATTTTGGTCATTCTGTACGTGAGACGGGAGGTAGTTCAGGTACTCAAGGTACTAGCCATGGGGGGAAGGGTATTGGCGGCTTATGGCGCTCAATGTCTATGAGGCAAAGCAAGTCTTCACGGTCAAGTTTTAATCCATATGCTTGCAGAGGGCAGGACACAAGTCAACCAACAATTCCACAAGTAGTAAATAAGAAGGGGATTAAGGCTAGACTGCACAAGTTCATTGCTAGATTTGTACACTACGGGGGTTTGCCACCTAATGCAGTGGCTAATAATCCTTTTTACCAGACGATGCTTGATGAGACTGGTAGGTGTGGACCAGGAGTGAAAGGTTTGAGTGCATATGAGTTGATGAACCCACTTCTTAATCAGGAGGATGACGATTTCCGAGAATACATGGGGGACTTAAAAAAGAAATGGCCACAATATGGTATTACTATCATGTGTGATGGTTGGACAGGTCCCACGCGCATGTCACTAATCAATTTTATGGCATGCAGTGACGGAAAAACGATTTTTCTTAAATCAGTTGAAGCGTCTGCACATATAAAGGATCATCAATATTTGTATGAATTGATAAAAGAAGTTTTGTAGATATGGTAGGAAAAGAGAATATGGTGCAGATTGTCACTGATAATGGCAGTGCATATCTGAAAGCTGGAAAAAAGCTCATGGATACAAGTGGCTATAACTTGTTCTGGACCCCCTGTGCTGCTCACTGTATAGATTTGATGCTTAAGGATGGAAAGAGAAGCAAAGTAAAGAATCTGGTACAGATGGCGAGAACAATAACAAACTTCATCTATAATCATAGTTATGTGCTTGCTATGATGAGGGAGAAGTGTGGGGTGGATATTGTGAGACCGGGTCTCACTAGATTTGCAAGCAACTATATAGCTCTACAGAGCTTCCTCGATAAGAAAGATAGTCTTAGGGCAATGTTTACTTCTCCATAGTGGCTGCAATATCAGGGGCGACATGCTGGTGTAAATATTGAGGACTTGGTTGGGCAGTCTGTATTTTGGATTAAGGTCCGTGAAGTTGTCGATATTCTCGACCCTATTGTGAAAGTATTGCGGATGGTGGATGGAGATAAGAAGCCCACCATGGGATATATGCATCGTGCTATTGATCTGATGAAAGATCAATTGAAAACCAATCGTTCTCATGAATGGATATTGAAGATCATTGAGAAAAGGTGGACAACACAGCTACAACATCCCTTACATAAGGCTGGTAAGAATCTATCCCTAACGTATAATTAGAACTTATCATTATAACTGTGATGATTATCTAATCTTGTTTGTAGCATTCTATTTGAATCCGATGTATCACTATAATCTCGATCTTGGAATTCAAGATGACCTGATTCAAGGGATTCAAGATGTAGTTGCGAAGTTAGTATCAGATCCAAATGAACAAGCGATCTGTCTTAATGAGGTAATCTTGTAAATAGATTACACACTTTAATTTTTATGAGATGAAGCTTTTAATTGAGTATGTCTCATTAAAGCTTTAATTCCCTCAATCTTGTAGTTGAAGATCTTTAGGGATGCGATGGGTAGCTTCGCGACACCGGCTGCAATAAGTGGGAGGCAGTTAATACAACCAGGTCAAACACTTAAATCATGAATAAAAATCATAAACACTTTTTTTATTTGTTAAGGTTTACTTAGTGATATTTTTTTTATTAATGTAGCTGAATGGTGGGTAACTTATGGCACTTCGATCCCAAATCTTCGCAAAGTTGCCGTCCGAGTCCTTTCACAAACCGCTTCATCATCCGGTTGTGAACGTAATTGGAGCACGTTTGGGTTGATCCACACTAAAAGAAGGAACAGGCTGGGGCATGAGAGGTTGGAGAAACTTGTACGCGTGCATTACAATTTACGAATGATGATAAGAAATTTGAAAGAAGGAGAGGACAGGGACATGGGACCGATCGATCTTAGAATTATTTTTTCTGGAGACGCAGAGGAGGATCCACTATATGAGTGGGTTAAAGAGTTGGGATCTCCAGCCATGGACACCCCCTCAGGTAGACCGAGCCTATACATCGCCTCACAGATGGGTATAGATATTGCAGACCTAGAGACGCAGGCTCGTAGCAGTAGCACCGATGAGGATGATGATGATAGTCATAGTGGTAGTGATGATGTTTCTGGCGGTGGTGGTGGTGGCGGTGGGGGCAGTGGTGGTGGCGGTGGCGGTGGGGGCAGTGGTGTTGGTGGTGCTTCGGGATCACAGAGACCGTTAAGCCCATTTACTGGAGAAGATCAGTTTGAATATGCTACTCAGGATCGTGATCATGCTGATCCACGACAGAAGAGGGCAAGACATTATGAGCGTAGACGAGGTGCTCCAAGACAGACTGATAGAGATAGCTCCACATCTACTCATTGGAGCCAAGAGGTTGACTCATTATCGTCTCAGTTTGATGAGATGAGCACGAGCAGTGGCGGATACGGTGGATACAATTATGGTCAGGGGCAGACTAGTGACCCATATAGTCAACCTTATAGCCAACTGGGCACCGGTGGGATTTTCTACTCTCCGTATGGATATCCTAACCAGAGCGGTAGTTCTTATGGCTCTCAGCTTTAGCCTCAGCCTCAGCCTCAGCCTCAGGGATATCAACTGTATCCATATAGATATGATCATCCGATAACTGAAAGTGCAGTTGTATATCCCCATACAGATGGAGGGGTCATCATCGCTTTATATACACAGTATCCGGTGATTGGACATTTGGTTGGGGTGTCAGGACCAGAGTATGAGCAATATGTGAGAGTTTATAGAGTGGCACCAGCAGTATATGACATGGCATCACTATTGTACATATTATCTTGCATCCATCTACCGGAGGCGAAATCCAAGAAATGATTATGAGCCGGGCCGCCGATCATTTTGGTAATAGATTTGATGTTTCATTAGAATTTTGATAATGTATTCTTAATTTCTTATCTACTTTTGGGTTTTGGATATATAGTGTGTATTTTCAATCAACTATTCTTATGAGCTGGCTAGTCGTTTACTCGTTCATCAGTTTAGACTTCTTTTATAGTTCAATATTACTTATTAATTATTATTATTTACAGATGGCCTCCCAACCTCCTCCGCATAGAGATTCTGGGTTAAAAAACATAGGGTGGCAGTACGGCTTCCCCTTGGACACAAAGAAACAAAAGTCACAGTGTGCATATTGTGGTAAACAGATCGGAAGTGGAGGTGTTACACGATTGAAACAATACCTCGCCGGCTGCTTCCCCGATGTAGCAGAGTGTTTGAAGGCTCCGCTTGAAGTCAGAGTATTCATGCGCAATCTATTGAGAAGTGGAGACAAAGGAGTTCAGCTTCGAACCCCTAGGCAACCCAAGAAGGGACGAATCGAGAAGTCTCGAGACTCCCGACATACCAACACTCTATCAACAAGGAGTCGTTCAGATGATGATATCGAGTACCCGCTAGATATTGAGACAGAAGAGAAGAAGGCTCAGTTTCGACAGGCGGTCTTAGATTCGAGACACTCTCAGCGGGAGCGAGCTGGATGGATGCCGACACAGTTTGCTCATGATGCCAGTGCAAGCGGTAGTGGAGCTGGTCCGGCAAGGGCTGATGATGATGTACCTACATGGACTACGAATGAAGAAGAAAATGCTGATGATGATGTACCTACATGGACAAGTAATGATCTAGGAAGCATGGATACTTCCCCAGGCCTCCTGTACCCGTGTTGGACACGTGTCGGACACCGACACTCGTCGGACACTCGCCGGACACGCACCGGACACGCATGTGCCGTGTCCTACGTGCTTCTGGGAGCCGAACACGGTCGGACACTCCTCGGACACTCGTCGGACACTCCTCGGACACTCGGGACACTGCGGGTTGATGGACTGTTCGATATAGGGTCGGGTTACAAGCTGTGGTGATTCAGTTTTGGCTTCAACCTATTTGATCCTCTGAGATTATAACCTCAGAGAATCAGATAGGTTGAAGTCAAAACTGAATCGCAGCCATTCTTTTGCATGCCATTTGGGCCTGAGTGTGATTCATTTATCAGGATGGTTATGATCTGGGATACACCGATACTTCAAAACAGGTGCCATACCCGTATCGGATACTTCCCGATACTCCGATACGGCGGGATACGTATCCGATACGGCTATAAAGTATCGGAATTAAAAAAACAAAAAAAAATTATCCGATAAGGCGGGGATACGGGCCCGATACGTCGGGGATACGGCCCGATACGCCGGGGATACGGCTCGATACGTCGGGGATACGGCCCGATACACCGGGGATACGGCTCGATACGTCGAGGATACGATCTGAAACGTCGGGGATACGTATTGGGTCTAAATATATAATATTATACATATATATTATATAGGATAAATTACACATAGACCCCCTATATTATGAGCGATGATCACTTACACCCCCTATAGTTTGAAAACCCAAAACATAACCAGGAGGGGGTGCAAATGGTGTGTTTTTCAAAATAAAGAGGGGATTTGTTGGGTTTTAAACATGAGGGGGTGTAAGTGGTAATGGGTCAAACCCATCTGGTGAATCGCACTAATTGGATGCCACGTCAACTGGTGTAATGGACGGATGTGATTTTTTTCCGGTTATAACTTAACCTCATATCGCTCAGACTGAGATCCCGTGGCCGACCTTGTTGGAGAGCGAGAGAGGGGGAGCGACCAGGCGGCGACCACACCAACCAGGTGACGACGACGAGGCGGTGACCACACCGACCAGGCGACGACGACGAGGCGGCGACCACACCGACCAGGCGACGACGACCAGTGCTCAGGGTTTTTTTTTTTTCTTCTCTTCTCCTTTTCTTCTTTTGTGCTGGACGGACTGAGTTTCGCTCGGATTGTTAGGGTTTCGGCCGCCGAACCTTGCCGATTTCAGCCGAAATCCACCTTTCCGGTCTTCTGCTGGACGGATTGAAGGACAAAGTTACTTTTCTGGGTTTTAAATCCAAAGCCTCGAGTGAGTTTTACTCAGATTGTTAGGGTTTCGGCCGTCGAAACCTTGCCGGCTTTGGCCGAAACCCTAACAATTAGGCTAAAACCCACCTTGTCGGTCTTCTGCTGGACGGACTGAAGGCACAGTTATTTTTTTTGTTTTTTTTTTCAAATCACATGATTGAAGGAATGATCGAAGGGTTTTTTTAAAAATCCAAAGCCTCGTGTGAGATTCGCTCGGATTGTTAGGGTTTTAGCCGCCGAAATCTTAACGGTTTCAACCGAAACCCTAACAATCTGATTGAAATCCACATTGTTGTTCTTCTGCTGGACGGATTGAAGTTACAATTGTTTTCAAACTATTTACTATTCATATTCTAGCACAAAAATAATTATATTTAATTATTAATATTATATATATATATATATTAAATTACAAACGTATCCCTGTCGTACCGCGTATCCTAGTTTTTTAAAAATCCACGTATTCCCGTATCCGTATCCCCGTATCCGTATCGGTGCTTCCTAGGTTATGATGGACGGTTACGATTCAGGTTTGACTTTAACTTATCTTATCCTCTGAGGTTTCAGATGGGTTGAAGTCAAAACTGAAACACAACCGTTATTTTCCATATCATTTAGAGATGTCTACGATTTACCGATCGGGCTGGATGTAACTAACGATAGCGATTCAATATGTATTAAATTTTCATTTTAGTTGTTTTCTATGAGGCTTTTTCGGTTATTGAAATATATATGAATTGCAAACATACATAAAATATAAATTTAAAAATATTCATTTATTTTGCCGTGTCCCCGCCGTACCCGTGTCCTCATTTTTTAGGATTTGCCGTGTCGGCGAACCCGTGTCGTGTCGTACCCGTGTCCCCGTACCAGTGTCAGTGCTTCTTAGGTGATGATGAATGATTATTTTTACTTCTTCGTGATGAAAATAATGTATATATATTATTCTAGCTTAGTTATAATTGTTCATGTAAGTTAATTAACATTATCAAATATCATTTTGCGTTATTTGGACTTTGGATATCATATCTTGAAACCCTCGAGTGAGATGCATCTGTACAGCATGCATAAAAATCAGCAGCGCCTGTATAGAATACATGATATGTGAAGCTCTACCCCCCCAAACAGGGTAGAAAATATTATTTGAGTGCTCCAAAGTGTGTATCTATGCTTCATTTATGACTATCCAGAGTTTCATTAAAAAATTCCTTCGAAAAAGCAATATTTCCACCATTTCTTTAAAAATGCAATATTTCCACACTGTCGAAATATTTCCACGAAATATTTCCATATCCAGAAGGTCGAAATTTCCACCGAAATGGAGATTTCGAACCTTGATAATAGGCTCAAAAGCCTAAAACTCCTCAGCCATGGTCTGCCGCAACTAGCGGGACTGAAGTGCCTCACGGTAGGATCGAGGCTCCTGTCAATGTGAAGGACAATGAGATAGACGTGGAGCTGGGGAGAGTATGAGGTGACTGCGCTGGGGGTAGCCACTAGCCAGTGTTCTAAAAAACGGCCAAGGCAGCCTAGGCGCTAGAAGGTCCCCCACCGCCTAGCCTAGCCCCTAGGCGGTGCAAAAAAGCGGCCTAGGCCCCTAGGGGGGGCTAGGTAGGCCAGGCGGCTGACCAGGTAGTCCAGGCAGCTCTATTTGGGAATGCATACAACTCTATTTGGGAACGCACGGTGTTTTCCATAGCCAATAAGAACTTTGGATTAATGGCATAATCTAGAAGAAGGCACTAATACCAATTTTAAGAAACTAAATCTCGAGATCCAATTACATAGGTTGCAATTGTGTCCATGATCGACTTGGAGTGAATCCTCAGCCATAAAGAGAAGAAAATGCCACGTAACAACGAAAGGGAAGAAAGGAAAGCAACAAATGATTTTCATACCTCATCATGTATAAGTAGTGAGTACACCAACCATGACACCCAATTATAGGTTATCCAATTTAGCACTTAGTAACAGACTAACAGTAAAAAAAAATTTAGTTTTTTATTCTTTTTTTTAACACTTCCTTGTTGTCATATCAAGAGATCATAGCACTCAATAAAAACCATTGATTTTTTGGATTTAGAAAAATGGAACCTAGACCCTATAAGTTAAGATTTCATATTTCTATACTTTTTTTTTCTTACTTATATACTTGGTTACATTGTAACTTAAAATCTCAGTACAACCAACGAAAAGAGACCATTGTGGCACTTTTACTAAGCCTTTCTTCATTTCTAATCAATGCTATAAAAAGTAAAAACCTATAAAATTAAGGAAAAACTCTACAAAAGTTAAAAGGGATTTTTTTCAAAATAATATTTAAAAAATAAATATTTAATTCAATAGCGTTTGATCGAAAGTATTTATCAGTTTAGCGCTCTACAGCCACGTGACATGTCAGCGTCGTAAAGCGAGTCGCGAGATTTTTTTTTTCCGTTTCAAGTAGAACCCGGTATTTGGATTACAGGGTTTAAACCCGGTATTCTGGATACCGAGTTTAACCTAATCCCCCTTGTATAACGTTTCTATACTTAGCCGTTTTCTCATAGGATTTCGGGTAAACCCGGTATCCATAATACCGGGTTTAAACCCAGTAATCCAAATACCGGGTTCTACTTGAAACAAAAAAAAAATCGCGACTCACTTTACGGCGCTGACATGCCACGTGGCTGTCAAAGCGCTAGTATGGTAATTACTTTTGGCCAAATGCTATTTGTTTAAATATTTTTTTTTAAATATTATTTTGAAAAAAAATCCCAAAGTTAAAACCCCAAGAAACAATTTAAAAAAAACAAAAAACAAGGCTCAAAATACATTAATCTAGAACCTATGTATCTCAATTTTAATACAAATGAATCCAAAACATACCGTCGAAAATATTAGAAATCCCTCAACATTTTACCTACTATCACACACTTCTGGTTCCAGCCTGACATGAGATAAGAATCAACAAGAGAACGCCATGTCTCCATGTATACGCTTTTGCTCAAAAGCTGCCAATGCAGACAATCACCATGGGCTTATCTTAGTTCAGAGGCTTACCTTCTCTCTCCCCCACCATTCAATCAGACTATCACTCCTCATTGCAGCAGTCCCAGTTACAAGAACTAAACTAAGCAGTTATGAGAAATAACAAAACTAAGAAAAGCTACTCCCTTCTCACATGGGTAGTTCTTAAACAGCAACATTTACATCAAGAGAAAGAGAGAGAAGCCAATTGGATTCACAAACTCACCGAATCCGGGTATTGGAGCGTACGATAGCACCGACCGCTCTTGGCTTCCCAGAACCGGATGGTGTGGTCGTAGCCCGCGGTTGCGAGAATCACCGAAGGTTGACACATATTGAATCCCCTCTGCATCCATTGAAAAATATAAAAACAAAACTGCAGTGCGATCCAAAAAGTAAAGAAAAAGATAAAAATGTCTCCGAACAAATCATCCTAAATTGGAAAGATGGTCTCACCCTTATTCATCCAACCAATTGGCTCTGAAGCGGATCATGGTTCCATTCTAACCCTACATGTTATCTCTTCTACAACAATACATTAAGTAAGCGGATGGGAAATAAATAGAAAGAGACGTGATTTATGGGGAGAACACTGAAGATAAACCTAACTGTAATCGAGAGAGAGAGAGAGAGAGAGAGAGAGAGAGAGAGAGCGCTACCAATCTATCCCAAGTTGGAGGAGAAGAAGCGGAGGCCGTAGTGGCGCCGTCACTGCTGCGGGAGGAGAAGGGACTACCGCGGCGAGGAGACGAATACCGCTCGAGTCGAGGAAGGCGAACCGCCGTGGAGCCGGTGGAGGGCAAATGAACGGAAAAAACAAGAAGGGTCCGTCTATTTGCACCCTGTCAAGAAGGAACGAAGAGTGATGGGTAGGGGTGGCAATGGGTCGGGTCGGGTTGAGACATAGGTATAAGGGAAAAACATCAAACCCGAACCCGACCCGTTTAATAAACGGGTCAAAAACATAAACCCAAACCTGACCCATCAAATAAACGGGTTGACCCGACCAGACCCATTTAACCGCTCGAGTCGAGGAGGGCGAACCGCCATGGAGGGCAAATGAACGGAAAAACAAGAAGGGTCCGTCTATTTGCACCCTGTCAAAAAGGAACGAAGAGTGATGGGTAGGGGTGGCAATGGGTCGGGTAGGGTTGAGACAGGTATAAGGGGAAACATAAAACCCGAACCCGACCCGTTGAATAAACGGGTCAAAAACATAAACCCAAACCTGATCCATCAAATAAACGGGTTGACCCGACCCGTTTAATAAACGGGTCGGGTTGGGTCAAGTAATATCAGGTCGGGTTGGGTCGAAACAGGCCAAGTTAGGTTGGGCTGGCACGCACAGTCGTAGGATCTCCAGGCTTTTGGTTGTTAGCGATGTGAAGTACAACACATTAAGACTTTTTATGTATTGATTTTGAAGAGTCAAACAACAAATAGTGAATCTTTGATGTTATGAGTTGTTAAGTTGTTCCACACTTCCACTATAGACTCTTATTTTAAACATGCAAAAAGTCGAACGTCGGTCTCAAGCAGGTCAGACTCAAAAGGGTTTTGCGGGTCAATCGGGTCAAGTAGGTTTCGGGTTGATCCGACCCGTTAATTAAACGGGTCAATCGGGTCAGATGTATGAACCCGGACCCGACCCAATAAATAATCGGGTCATTCGGGTCAACCCGTTTATGACCCAAACCCGTTTAGGCCAAACCCAAACCCACTAACTTCGGGTTGGCGGGTCGGGTCAAGGATTGCCACCCCTAGTGATGGGTCTGGTTATTTACTTCACACATTTTATTCGGGGCAGGACAATTTCCAGGGGCACAAGTTGCCCCCATTCTGAGTGCAAACCAATTCTTGGGGCTACCCACTCCCTTCCTCATGTACCTCACCTTGCTGCTGGCCGCCGCCACTGCAAGTCCAACCACCACCTCCTTCCTCCTCTTCCTTCTTCCTCCTCCACCTGCAGGACCTGTGCAAGTCGCCAACCGTCGGCCATCACCCTGCCGTTGCAATCCCATCCTCCCTTCCTCCTCCGCCTTCTGCCTCCATCCTCTTACACTCTGGGTCGGGTCTTTTTATAGTGTGTTCAGTCCTGCAAGGCCGAGTGCATCCACAACTCATTCGACCATACGAGGCTGAGTGATCAACGGTGGCCGAATGGGTTGTGGATGCACTTGGTCACACAAGGCCGAATGCACAACAGAAGAGCCCAACCTACAAAGTCCAAGAGTAAGAGGAAGGAGGATGAGGAAGGAGGAGGAAAGAGGAGGGGGTGGTGGTGGATTGGATGGGACTGCAGCGGTGGCGGGGAATCGACTAGCAGGCGGTGACCTATACAAGTCCTGCAGGTGCGTCAGAGTGTGTGTGTGTGTGTGTGTGTGAGAGAGAGAGAGAGAGGGGGGGGGGGAAGGAAGGTAGGGGTGTCAACGGGTTGGGTTCGTGTCGTGTCTAGTTTCGGGTCGTGTCCAAAACCCTTAGATCCGGACCTGACCCGTTTAACTAATCGTGTCTAGATCCTAAACCCATACCCGACCCATAATAAACGGGTAGACCCGATAAGACCCGTTTATCACACTAGTCTATTCAGTTGACCCGATCCGACCCAATTCGACTCTACCCGACCTGACCCGATAGACGCGCTGGTACTATATATTACAGTATCGGATTGCGGGTAGACCCGACCTGACCCGACCCGTTGAATTTTAAACGGGTCTTCCCGGGTCTACCGTGTCCAGACCCTAAACCTAGACCCGACCCGTTTATTAAACGGGTCTATCGTGTCGACCCATTTACAACCCGAGCCCGTTTAACCCTGACCAAGACCCGCTAACTTTGTGTCAGGTCGTGTCAGGTCTGCCGTGTCGGGTCCAAAATTGCCAGCCCTAAAGGAAGGGAGTGGGCTGCCTTCATAATCAGGTTGCCCTAAGGGGGGGGGCGGCGGGGAAGGGAGGTAGGGGGCAGACCCTGTTTAACTAATCGTGTCTAGATCTTAAACCCGTACCCGACCTGCTAATAAACAGGTAAACCTGGTAAGATTCGTTTACCACACAGGTCTATTCAGTTGACCCTATCCGACCCAATCCGACTCTACCCGACCAGACCGGTAGACCCGCTGGCACTATATATTACATTATCGGATTGCGGGTAGACCCAACACGACCTGTTGAATTTTAAACCGGTCTTCCCGTGTCCAGACCCTAAAACCGGAACCGACCCATTTATTAAACGGGTCTATTGTGTCGACCCGAACCCATTTAACCCTGACCCAGACCCGCTAACTTCGTGTCGGGTCATGTCAGGTCTGCCATTTCGGGTCCAAAATTGCCAGCCCTAAAGGAAGGGAGTGGGCTGCCTTCATAATCAGGTTGGGGGGTGTGTGAAACTCCTAGACCCGGACCCGACCGGCTAATAAACGGGTAGACCCGGTAAGACCTGTTTACCACACAGGTCTATTCAGTTGACCCAATCCGACCCAACCCGACTTTACCCGACCTGACCCGATAGACCCGCAAGTACTATATATTACAGTATCGGATTGCGGGTAGACCCGACCTGACACGACACATTGAATTTTAAACGGGTCTTCCCGGGTCTACCGTGTCCAGACCCGACCCGTTTATTAAACGGGTCTATCGTGTCGACCCGTTTACGACCCGAACCCGTTTAACCCTGACCCAGACCCACTAACTTCGTGTCGGGTCGTGTAGGTCTGCCATGTCGGGTCCAAAATTGCCAGCCCGAAAGGAAGGGAGTGGGCTGCCTTTATAATCATGTTGCCCTCAGAACGTGGGCAACTTATGCAGTTGCCCCTAACAAAATGTGTGTTGTAAATAGCTGGTTACTTAGTGATGGCACCCTAAAAAAACTTACTTTTGTATTCTCATTTTACCCTCATCCCCAACCTCTAGTCGGTTGTCATTGATGTCACCCCATCATCCTCTGCCCCAACCTCCTCCCTCCTCCACCACCTTTTCTGACGACACCTCTACCACCCCACTCTTCCCTTTCCACCTCCTCCCTCCTCCTTCCACATCTTCCTTCTTCTTTCATCTTCTCTGTGCCAGAACCCTAAGCCGCCGCTTATCATTTAAGTAGACCGCACTTTGTGTTGGTTCCATATTTGGCAGGGCAGCAACGGTCGGCCGCACGACAAATGCGGCATGTGTGGATCTATATTTCCTTTGTTACCTCTGCTTTCACGTAATCACAGACACGGGTAAATCAGTGTGGTTAGGGATGGCAACGATATGGTTTAAAACCGAAAACCGCGGTAAACCGCACCGCATGTTGCAGTTGTGGTTTGCCAAAATATAAAACCATCACGGTGCAGTGTGATTTCGGTGTAGCGGTGCGGTTTCGGTTTTGACCAAAACCGTATCGTTTAGATTATTCAAGTGATAAACCGCGGTGAACCGCACCGGATGGTGTGGTTTCGGTTTAACATAATGGTATTTGTTCTGGTGGAATGAAAGGAGTTGGTTATGAGAATTTATCACTCCGTGTGTTTCTCTACTAACCTGAACGCTGAACCATCGAATTACATTAGAAATAATAATTGTCGGGAATACCCTCTTCTGGATGAGGATTAAGAGGTACAGCTGTTCCTCAAGCCAAACACCCCCAAATTGGGCCACATCCATCACCTTCGAACAAGCCGGAACTCTTCAATCCTCAACTCTTTACATGCTATACCAATCAACAACCATTCAGTTGTTAAAAAAAAAAAGAGAAGGAATTCCTGATAATAAACCAGACGAAGCTGGAGATTTCCTTTGAAACCCACTGCAGCACATAACACACTGTACATTTTTGGCTTACTAATTAAAAAACATCATCTCCTTGCATGGGTTTGCTTCCGTCTGTACGGGGCGAGATCACCCAATGCATAAACTTAGGGTTAACACTAACCGATCACAGATACATTAAAAGCTTTTGACTTTAAAAGAAAGGGAAAAAAAATAAAAAACACCAAATACTTTTGGCTTCGAGGATATCGCTGCACATTTGAACAGGACGGGTGAACGAGAGAGACCTGAAAGATTTGAGTAATAGACGGTTAGCCTATTGACACTCCTCGGTATTATATTGAACCGCAAGCCACATCAAAGAATTACAATTAGGTGGTGCGAGAGCATCTCGAACTATATTCAACTGATTAAACAAAGAAGTTGGCAAGAGTTTACATGTTTGGAGCTGCTGCTTTATTATATAAGTATAAATTGATTGAATGGGTGATGGTGAAGGAGAAAAACGAAAATAATAATACTAGGAAAAAAAATGTTTGATGGAGAAAAATCACACTAAAATATAAATGAAGCGTGTCAAGTGAAAGAAATTGGATAACAAAAGTGCAATATTAATGTTATTCAGGTAATTATCTAAACACTGGACTGTAATTAGACTTTAGCTAGCATATTGTTTTCAATCACACACATGACGAGCCCCATCTTAAATGATTGCAATTAGGCGATTAGACATATCACGCTAAAGATTACTAAAGAAAATAGGATTCCTAAGACTTGCGCCGTTTCTCCTCTCTTTTCCTTCTTAAGTTTTCTTTCTTACCCTCCATCTTCTTTATATATATATATATATATATATATATATATATATATATATATATATATATATATATATATATAGAGAGAGAGAGAGAGAGAGAGAGTGAGAGAAAGGTCTGTTAGGTTGCGCTGTGCGCTGCCCCGGAGGAAGTGCGCTGCGGAATGCCGGCCGTCTGATCGGTGTGAATCGGACGGCACAAACTCTTTCCGCCCGGTTAAAATCTTTAACCGTTCCCGGCTGTCCGATTCGCTTGAATCGGACGGCACAAATCCTTTCCGCCCTGGTTAAAACCTTTAACCGTTCGATCAAATGATCGAACGGATGAGATTCGTGACATCTCATTCGAATAGGACAAAAAAATGATTGCGTTGACCCTATTTTTTGTCCTATTCGAATGAGATGTCACGGATCTCATCCGTTTGATCATTCGATCGAACGGTTAAAGCTTTAACCGGGGCAGAAAGGATTTGTGTTGTCCGATTCACGTCAATCGGACGGAAACAGTTAAAGTATTTAACCATGCGGAAAGGGTTTGTGCCGTCTGATTCACACCGATCGGACGGCCGGCATTCCACAGCGCACTTCCTCCGGGGCAGCGCACAGCGCAACCTAACAGACCTATATATATATATATATATATATATATATATATATATATATATATATATATATATATATATATATATATATATATATATATATAAGTAGAGACTCAGTTACCACCTATTTATCTTATTTTAATTTTTTAGTTATTAAAAGATTTAAAGGTCAGATTTATGATACATGAGCATAGTTGTAATTTGAATAAGAAATTTGGTTAATAGCAAATATAAAATGAAGTTAATATCTACTAGTTGTTGCTTGCTATGATCACTAGATGCAGATGATATTTTACTAAAACGTCAATAGTTGTTAAATGCTCTATAGTCAAAAGTCGCCTAGGTGAGCGCCTAGGCGTTTTGGACCCCAGGGCACCTAGGCATTCACATAGGCAGGCGGTTTTCCCTAGACGGCTGCCTAGGAGCGCCTGGCACCTGGGTGCCAAGGACCGCCAAGGCGCCTGGGCAACTTTCCACTCGATCCAATTTGGGATTTTTCTAAAAATGAGTTGCATTAACTCATAATTGAGTTGCATTAACTGAAATTTGAGTTGCTTTAACTCAAATCAAGTTGAATAAGCTCAAAATTGAGTTAAATTAACTCAAATTCTTATGATGGGTTCATAAGATTTTAGGGGTTTTTCAAAATTGAGTTGAATTAACTTAAAATGCAGTTGAATTAACTCGAATTCTTATGATAGGTTCATAAGAATAAGAATGGGTTCACAAGAATTTGATGGTTTTTCAAGAGAGTTGAATTAACTCAAAATTGTGTTACATTAACTCAAATTTAGTTAAATAAACCCAAAATTGAGTTAAATTAGCTCGAATTCTTATGATGGATTCATAAGAATTTGGGGTTTTTTTTAAATTGAGTTGAATTAACTCAAATTCTTATGATGAGTTCAAAAGAAATTGGGGGATGTTCAAAATTGAGTTGAATTAACTCAAAATTGATTTGAATTAACTCAAAATTAAGTTGCATTAACTCGAATTGAGTTGAATTAACTCAAAATTGAGTTTAATTAACTCATAATCTTATGATTGGTTTATAAGAATTTAGGGGATTTTTAAAATTGAGTTGAATTAACTCAAATTCTTATGATGGGTTCATAAAAATTTGGGATTGTTTTCAAAATTGAGTTGAATTAACACAAAAGTGAGTAGTCAAATTGAATAGAATTAACTCAAATTCTTATGGTGGATCAGTGTTCTAAAAAGCGGCCCAGGCGGCCGCCTAGGCGCTAGGCGGCCCCCCACCGCCTCGCCTAGGCCCTAGGCGCTCCAGAAAAGAGGCCAAGCTCCCAGGCGGAGCTAGGCGGGGCAAGGCGGCCGCCTAGGCAGTCTAGGCGGGGCAAGGCGGCCGCCTAGGCGGTCTAGGCGAAGCTAGGCTGGCCAGGCGGGCTGAGGCTAACCAGGCGAGCCAGGCGGGTTAAGGCTAGCTAGGCGGGCCAGGCGGACCATGTTTTCTTTTGTTCTTGTTAATCACTCAATCTTGAATTATGGTTATATACTTGTTCTTTAAAATAATGGTTTAGAATAATCTTGAACTTATATTAATTTTTAAACATATATATATTATATAATATCAAAATAATAATTAAAATAATTAAAAAAAGGCAAAACACCTAGGCGCCGCCTAGGCCCCGCCTAGGCGCTAGGCGGCCCCCCACCGCCCGACTAGCGCCTAGCGCTTTTTAGAACCTTGTGGTGGATTGATAGAAATTTAAGGGTTTTTCAAATTTGAGTTGACTTAACTTAAAATTGAGTTGAATTAAATCTAAACTTAAACCCTAATATTTTATTATTTTTTCTTGATTTTTAGAAAATTTTTTATTTTTTTTCAGTTTTTTTATTTTTATTTTCTGATTCAGTTTATGGGTGCTATATTCCTATACTATCTAGATAATTTGATTTTTAAGTTTCAAAATTATAATCAACATGCTACTAGATTACTATAATTATGTATATACATATTTATACAATATATAAATATTTAATAATTACTCGTCAGTCGTCACCTAGGCATTGCTTTGTCTAGACAGGTCAAAACGCCTATGCATCACCTAGCCAACTTGACTACACTGGTTAAATGCTACCAATCAGTAATTACGTTTCATATTTGACTGGACTTGACAGGTAATTTACTCTTGATAGCATGTGATTTTGACTCTAAATGTATATTGTTGTAAGTTGTATAATGGATAGGAAAATTTGGATGCTTGTTAGTTGTTATGTTTGATAGTTGATACTTCATGCTTCGAGTCGTTGACATGGCATTATTCTCTGTGCATTTTTGTTGCTAGCTCCGTTGGCTGCATTTGCTTTCAGCCCAATGGCCCCAATCGTAGTGTGCCATGTCATCCATTTAAAGAGGCATAATGGGGACTACACTTGCTACCGGACTTGCCTTTCTCATTATGCCCCTTAAAATGGATGACATGGCACACTACAATTGGGCCGGAAGCAAACGCAGCAAATGGAGCAGGTAGCAAAAATGCACTCCAGTAGTCTTATTAGTCACTTAGTTGTTACCAATGTAGTCAAGGCATCGCCTAGGCCATGCCTAAGTGACCGCCAAGGCCTTTTCGGGTCCGGTAGCCTAGGCCACAACCTAGGCGGGCGACCTATATATATATATATATATATATATATATATATATATATATATATATATATATTTTTTTTTTTTTTTTATTTTATTTTTTTTTTTTCATTTTTCTCTCTTCTTTTGTTTCCTTTCCCAATGTACAAATGACACATATACTTAATATCCTAAGTTAGAGTTTATTTCATGTTCTTTTTACCAAGGTTAAGGTTAAGGTTAATATTATTGTTTGCTTATAGAATTTTTTTTCTCTTTGAATTATCTTTCTATATACATATGATTTATCATCTCTAATGCTTCTATTTCTTCAATTTTAGGGTTGTGCTAAATTTTTAGGGTTTGTTTATTATGCTTAATTTGTTTCATAATGAATGTAAGGGACCTAGGGTTTTAATGTTATAACTTCTTAATAGTACTATAATTTGATTAATTGATTGTTACATGTTGATGATGCATGACATACATGATTTTACGTATTCACATTTCAGTGATTTAGCATGACAATGATAACATGGATATTCTTTTTAGATAAGAATGTTTATTTTGGTTGTTTGATTAACTTCACATGAAATTTTTAATCGTATTATGCTTATTATTTGTTCAAATCCGAATATTTCCCATATATATAAACTTTAATATAAAAAAATATTTGTCGCCTAGGCCTTGCCTAGGCGCCACCTAGGCCACGCCTCGCCTAGGTAGGCATGACCGCCTAGGCATTGCCTGGTCGCCTTGGCAACACTGGTTGTTACTGATTGATGTCGACTTCAGAGTTGAGACCAAAGTTACCAAGTTATAAGTCGGGAAAAAATCGGCTACGGGAGAAGTCGAAAAAATCAAGAAAGTAGGGAAAGAGTCGAAGAAAAAAACAGTAGAAGTTTTAAAATATATATATATAAAGATATTCCAATAAATTTTTTAGCAGTATACGATGGGATTAAAATGCAATTAATCAGGATTAAAACGTGTAAATTAGGATTAAAACACAAAAATCATGGGGTTTTTTGAAAAATCGTGACTTTTTAAAAAATTGGAAAAAAGTCGAGTAATAAACACCATAACAATAAGTCACGTTTTAAACGCGTTTTTTCAAAAAATGGAACGCCCGACTTGGTTATATGGGTTGAGACTCCAAAAATATTTTAGACTCACCAAAAAAGATGACTTACAAGTTTACAACCTTAACTCAATGTTGCATTTTGGTTCCGCTGCTGCTAGTCAGTTCTCCGGTGGTTACTCACTACCATTTTTTTTGGTTTCGAGCTGAAGAAGCATAACCAACTCTTAATTTGAAATTTTTATCATAAATATTAGGGTTAATGTGCGAGAGGTCCCTGACAACATATCGTTCTCGTAAACAGGACCGGCTCAGATTTTGTTTAACCTAAGGTCCCTAATAAAAATTATAAACCCGAAATTACCCTCCCCTGCTTCTCCCATCTCTTTTGAGCAACTCCGGCGGTGGCGACTACCGTGACGAGCAACTTCGGCGGCATCAACATTCGGTTTGGTGGTTTGGTTGAGGACCCTAGGTCTAGGGTTCATCCCATAGCTTGTAGATCTTAGGGTTAGGGTTAAGTTTAGGTTCGGTTCGGTTCGGCGGAGATGTTCGGTGGTTCGGTGGCGGCGAGCAGCTCTGGCATTCACTGGATCGGTAGTGAGCACTCCGGCGGGGGTTCACTGGTTCGGTGGCATGACAAAAGAAAACTTGAAATGCTGTCCAGGGCATTTTTGTCCACAATATTTCAAAGTCCTTCAACTTAACTAATCTCTTTGTCCGGGACAGTTCACTAAGTCCCCCTAAATATTAACTCGGTGAAGTTAAGATTGACACAATTTTTCCTTTTATAAATAAAATACAAACTAACAAACACAAATCATTTTTTAAATCTTAGTACTCTAAAGAAAAATACATTAGCAAAAATTAGCACTGACCTCAATTAGGAATGCCATTCTAAAGAGTCTTAATCAGAATCATAGAGACTCATGGTTGTTTGGCGAAGTACTTCAGAACTCCGATCAAGGCCATGAGACGCCACCTATCATGTTGTCAAAAATAAAAGATGCAAGAAAATAAGTATGCGGCTCACATCAGTACAAAAGCTAATATTAAAAAAACTGATAAGAATATGAAATCTCTTAATGGCTACACTAAAACAACTAAAAGGTAAAGTTAGGTTCCGGAAAGACTTGATCATTTAAAAGTTTGTTCCATATGTATCCCATCACAAAAAAAATACACATCAAAGACAGCGAAGGCAATATTTTCATTACCAAATATGTAAGCGCTGAATACCGCTCCTCGCTCAAATACAAAGGCTTTCCCCTGTGCATGTCAAGGTCCTGTAACCAAAATAGAGATGCAAGCAAACAACGAAAGAAAGGAATAAGCAACAAATGACTTGATTCTTCACAGGAACAAGCCTCAAATTATTATAGATAAGACAAGATAAAAAGGCAAAAATTACGCCAATTCCAATAAAGACTGATGCTGGAACACTAAGAGTTTCACGAGAACATAATGGACTCATATGGAAGTATGTAATATTGCAGTTATAAGTGTGACATGAGGCTATCGATGCTCATGTGATTGCAGTACTTGAGTGCATTATATGTTCAAGCACATTTTTGACATCAACTTTTCTATCAAAAAGTACCAACCCTCCCTAAAATGATCATATAATCGTACTAGTATAAAACATAGCCATTTGAAATCAGACAGAGAAAATGCATTCCACGCATACACCCATTTAATGCACTTTTCATAATTTTAGGAATCTTAGGGGTTAAATTGCAATTAAGGGCAGGTTTTGTTAAAAGGGACCTCACCTTTAGTGTTTGAAACCCCCTCCCCCCCTTTCCCTTCTTTTAGTAGTTAATAGAGAAATAGAGAGATTCACTCGCATTCTCACTCCTTCCCTCCACGTGGACCCACGGATCAAGGGATTGAAAATTTTCTTCTAAGGAAGGGATTATGATCCCACGTCACTTTGCATACTTCGCCAATGAACACACACAAAAAAAAAAACATTCTAATACCTTGTTGCACCACTAAAGTGTGTGGTAGTGACTAATGATAGATATTCATTCTTGTAATAACTACGACTGCTATAGTGATCTCATCATTGTTAATTCAGTTCAAATTTGGACTATTATCAGTTGGGCACCAATAACAATCTTCTTTGTAAGGATCTAAGGAAGCATAGGTGTAGTCACCTCATGCCTATCGCATTTATCACCCATTCATGCCTTGAATGGCTCAAAAATGGACCTCACACTTGCTTTTAAGTTTTTCTATTGTATCATCCTCAATGTTGGATTCATTAGTGTCATTGTGCTATCCTAGACATATGCTCCTCAAGTGGTGCCATAATTGATATATGACAACAATTAGGACACTTTCATTGCTCATTTGAAGCAACATGGGATACCGGTCTTAGATTTGCACTCTCATCAGTCACATGTCAAACTGCAAATGGGGAAATATCTCCTATAATTTCATTGTTGATGATTTGATGGGGATTCGTTCGGACACTTACTTTCACAGTGTTAACGAGTGCTTATTTGCGTGTTGAATCCAAGGATCAAAATACCAGCCGGTACGAACCGTACCGGCCGGTTCAAACCGGGAACCGGACCGAACCAATCCGGTATCCAATCGATACTGGTCGCGAGGCTTAAATCGCGTAAATACCGGCCGGTTCCGGTTCGAATCGGTTCGAACCGGCCGGTTTGAACCGATGTCGGGTATGAAGCATGGTTTTGGGTGGTTTTTTCATTCCGATTTCATTTTTTTGGCATCTTTCTTCATTCCCACATGAGGTGAACCTCCATACTAGCTGGATTTACAAGATTTGAAGCCAAAAACTCAGATTTGCAAGATCAAAATCACATTTGAAGGTATGTTTTCATAATTTTTTTCATTTTTCTTTTGTTTTATTGCAATTTTTTTTTGAAAAAAATCAAATAATTGTGGTGAAAATGTTGAAATGGGCTAGATCTATGCCATCAAAGCATAGATCTATAAGCATCATCTCCAAATTTGCATGATCGGTTCATGCAAATTTGGGGGGTTTTCAATTTTTTTTCTTTTTTTGCATTTTTTTAAAAAAATAAATCAAATAATTGTGGTGAAAATGTTGATATGGGTCAGATCTATGCCATCAAAGCTTATATCTATAAATCTATAAGCATCATCTCCAAATTTGCATGATCGGTTCATGCAAATTTGGGGTCTTTTCATTTTTATTTTTCGCATTTTTTTAAAAATAAACCAGAAGACAGTGGCAACAACCTTATTATGGACATGGATATCCTCCACCACACTACCCACCACCATATTATTCTCAACCGGAGCCAGAATCATCGATGGGTAGCATTGGGTCTCCCCGTACGAACTCCCAATTTGGGAGTTCGTACGGGGAGCCTCAATATCAGTCATTTGTGTATGATTTCTTCCAATATCCGACATTGTCGCCATCCGGTCATCCACGAGGCAATGATGATGATGATGATGAAATGCAGCCTACCCGAAGTTCCATGTAATATTATGTTACTCAGTCTAAGTAGGTAAAAATATCTAATTCTCTACTCTTGAAAGTTATGGATATGCATTTTATTTGCTAAACATGTTAGGAGTCTTAGGACTATGAATTTGTGTTTATTATCATATTATGGGAAATTGTAAAATATGACTCATGTACTCGTATTAGTTGTGTAATTCATGTTTGTGCAATGGTAATGAATTGTGTTTTGTAATCCCTAACCATAATACTAGGCTAATCTAACACATACAATTTAATAACTATATCAAATTCCATAATTTAGAATCATACAGTGAAAATTGAAAACAGTAACTTTATAACTTAAAAAGACCGGTTCATACCTATAACTAGTTTACGAATGAAAAAAAACATCACAAACCAGTATTTTAGATTATTCTGGATTTTTTGGTTATTTTTTCAAATTTTTTTGAAACCAAAAATCAATTCACACCGGTATGGACTGGTTCAGACCGATACCGGTTCGTACCGCCTGGTTCGAACCGTTTTTTCGGCCGGCCGATAATTTGTCCACGATCGGTATTTGTATCCATGGTTGAATCACTTTGTTAGTGCACCTCGCTCCATACTCCTTCAACTCTTCCTACACATTCTTCAATACTTCCATGTCATACGCACTCACCATCTTTTCTTTCTCCTTGATAGATCTCCATACCTTCAACATCTATTGGACATAGTGATTAGTTATCTGTTACTGGATTCAACTTTCCATGGAGCCTTCCTTATTAGAGAGAAAAAAGAAAGAACCATGTACCAGCATCCCACACAAAGTATGACTGCCCACAACATATGCAGATTATTTACGCCCTATGCAGTCAAAGTCGGTAGTCGGCCCTAGTCGGCTAAGGGCCGACTAGGACTAGTCGGGACTAATTCGGGACTAGTCGGCCAAAACTTATTCTAACCCCTCCCTAAACATATATGATATATGAACTAGCATAAATGTCAATAATTATATGATATTAGTCGGTTAATAACAATACATACCTTCACACTTCACAGCATGGGTATAAATACATAAGTAAAAGTCTAACATAACATAGTTGTATTGGCTTCATACCCATGTCAAAAGACTTAGAACTAAGAATTCATCACAATATTTGTTTGATGCTGTTTAATCAGTGAACAACCCCAATTTTGATTACAAGGTTATATGGATATCAACAAATAAACTAATTATTTGTCTATATTTTTATCTGAGATTCTCAGGTGGCAGGTGCTCAACAGATGATTACAGGGAAGAGCCATAGTTGTGAGTCTTGCAACTCAAGACTTTGAGCCAATGTAAAAAAATCCAATGCCAATTTTAATAGTACATATCAGGATATAGCCACCACTTATCGATGATTGCACCATTAAATCATTCCAGCAATTATGCAAAAAATATAACACTTAAAGCCTCTTGAGAAATCAGGTAGCCCATTCACTTAAGTTTTTGAACTATGTTAACAACACGATTAGATATCAACTCCTTCCAAAATGTCGGCCAATACCTTGGACAATGACAATACTAGAAAAAACGGGACCTTCCACACACACGCACGCACAGAGAAGGGGGAGCCTAAATCTCAGATTCTCACAGGTTTATGATTTTCAAAACAGCATTAAATATGGAAATTGCCTTGCAACGTTGCATCATACTCCAAAGGCAGGATTCTGTTATTCTACCAAAGTTTAGGAGTTCTAAAAAATCAAAGTTACCTCTTCACCAAAAGCATCCAGGTAGGGAGATGGCCAAACAGCCTGACGTGAAGACCTCTGCAATAATATTGTGGTCTTCTGTTTATCCAATCATGCCAAGCAATTTATCATCAGTAATAGAGCTAATTAAAAGAAGTCAAGATACAAAACATCAAACATAAATTAGCAGGGATTATATAGACATACCCTGACCAACAGAAATACACCAATACCAGCACCACAGATCATCGCATGATTTAAGCACCTACTTTCCCTTGAAGGAGATGATCAACAAGTCAGGTCGGACACAAAAATGTCACAAATTTGAACAATTCATGGAAATGTCAGAATAAGATTAAAGCGTATCATTTGAACCTGCAGCAAGGCCTATAACCCGGAGAACATAATTTCCCACATAGCAAGCACAAAGCAGGTTCATCTTGTACGGACTTGCAATCAGAGCACTGCAACTTTATGTACCTGATGAAGCAAGTACTTAGCCAAGTAACCACTCGCCTGGAGTTGATTTAACACAAAACAGGTACAGGGGTAACACAGCTAGAAAAAAATCTTCTATGCAAACCTCTGCAATAGGTCCTGGTAGAGCCGAGGCAATTGCATTAACTTGAAGGGGATTGCAGGAGTGGAATATAAACTGCCCCCAAGATTACGAGTTCTGAAGTCCTCACAGAAATGTTCACACCATTTTAAAGCTAAAGCATGCACATTTTCATCCATGAGAACCAATTCCAGCGAGTGGATCTGAAACATATCCTCCAACTCTCTTACACCATTAAGCTCTAGTGTAAGCCGGTTACTGCAATCTGTTATGCCATTGTTCACGGAAGGACTTGATCCTTCCCACGTATGTGAACTATATGCCGATGACTGTAGCAGTTTCCAGAGTAGTGCACACCTTCGCAGATAAGGGAATGTCAATCTGTGAATAATATCTCGAGGATGGCAAGAAGAATCAACATAGTTGGCCATAAAATACTTTCTCGCAATTTCAGATTCGCCCATTGTCTTGCACACATCACTAAGAGGGCAATCAGTAAAACTTGATATGTCAAAACATTGTTGGCTATAGCATGTGATCATTGCCTGCAAAGCAATGCCACCCATAAAAGAAATTAAACAAAAATGAAGAATAAAAGAGTTTCCATAAATATAAAATTCTTTCTAAATACCTGAACGACACAAACAACATAGAAGAGATGCACAAGGGGGATGAAGAATCCAATAGACGATATGCACGGAAGTGGAAGACAAAAAAGAACCCACATCAATGAAGAAAAAGGATCATGAGCAAGGATAGGATCAGCAGCTCGTTTCCAGAATTGAATGTCAGGAAAATCTTTTCCATTGTCAGAACGTTTCAAAATAGAAGAGAATGTGCCTGACAAAGAAAAATTAGATGTAAATAGTAGCATGTATTGATGAGTCTAGCAGAATGCTATCATTGTATAGAAAATATTTATTCAACATACTTGAGTATTTTTGAAGTTCATAAAGTAATGTCGTGCATTTAAAACCCTTTCAAACTACAAAAAAAAAAAAAAACTTGATGGATAAGATTATCATTATATTCTAAACACTCTCGAACGGCATACTCACCGTTATTAGATAACAGCATGAATTTGCCACGCCCCCATGGTTCAAAATTTCAGCCCAAATGCATCTGGTCACAAAATATACACCCAAAACTGAGTTGAGTCAGTTCTGGACCGCTTTCAGATTATGATTCTGCCGAAACTATGTTGATTTGATTTCCTACAGAATTTTTTGCGGAAACGAAATTTTGCATTAGAACTAAACTTAAGGGTTTTGCACAATTTGGAAGTTTCGAATTAGTATGGGAAGTTTTGGACGAATCTTAGAGTAGTTTTTACTAGTTTAATTATTTTTTTTGCTTTAAGAATGTGTTTTACAATTTCGGACAAAATTTGCCAATTTCGGAAGTTTCTTCAATTCCCGGTCATCCAAAATTGTGAACAAAAATAGAAATTTTAAACCTTGCTCATATCACTTACCTTTTTATGTATCAAGCAATGTTTAAAAAGGCATTCAAGGCTTACGCCTAGAGGCGAGGCGGTCATGTGCTACCTCGAGGCACACGCCTCAGCAGCCACATATAAAAAACCTACGCCTCTGCATCAAGAGGTGTTCGCCTTTGTCCGAGGTGCGCCTCAAGGCATTCGAGACGTAAGCCTCTTGCTCCAGGCGTGAAACATAGAGCAAGCAATGTTTGGTTCGGGGGGGGGTTGATATATAAATCGCCCCCATGGGCCTTTTTTCACCCATTGAAACCTCCTAAACCGTTTTAGATCTCTTTTGCTTTTGAAACCCCTTTGTCTCCAAAAACCCAAAATCAAAATCTAATGCTCATTTCTTTTTCGATTTTGATTCCAAAGTTGTTTTTTTTCTTCTTTGTGGATTGTCTACCAGCCACAAGTGAGATATCAAGATTTGTTGTAAGTTTAGAGGTATGGATCATGATCATGCTTTTTATACTAGTTTTTTATATGATTTTTTCTTTGTATTTTATCATTTTCATGTATTTGTATCATAGTTTTTTTTTTTGAATCGTGACAATGTTATATTGTTTGTTATTACTTGTAAGTTGCTACTTTAATCATTATCTTGAATATTAAAGAATTAATTGTGTTTGAGCAATTTGACTTTCTATTTTGTTGTTAGATTGCTCGAAGGAGTCCTCAATCGTGTCATATAAGATATTTTCTAATACATTGTGATTTATTATGCATATCTAGTTCACATATTATTACACATCTAATAATAGTATGTATTCTGGATTTTTTTCTTTTAACTTTTTTTACCATAACGCTTCGAAAAAATTCGAGGCTTACGCCTCGGTGCGCCTTGAGGCTTATGCCTCGCCTCTCCAGAGGAAAAACACCTCGGTACGCGGCGTACGCCTTTCGCCTTTTTAAACAGTGATATCAAGTGTGCCTAGGTTACATATTTAGCTTTGCTGAATGACAAGGGAAAAACTTTACTAAGATAGCAAAAGGAAAAATAAAGTAGCACATAGTAACAGCTACAAAAATCAAAGGAATCAATATGTATACAAAAATTCCTAACTCAAAAAGGTTCTATATAAAGAAGGCAAACAAACAGCCACTTTAGTCAACACATTATTTTCCATCCAATCCTCACTTTAGTCAACACATTATTTTCCATCCAATCCTTAATTCTAACCAAGGTCTTTCCAAAAGTAATATCCATTTCAGTACTAAGGCCTTGGAATTATTCAAATTTATTTCCTTCCAGACTTCACATAGTATGTGGTAAAAACCTACTACTAAGCTCTCTTTAAAATCCTCCACTACGATGATCCAAACATTCCCAAAAACACTAAGAACCCTAAAGCATCAAGATCTCAGTACAATCATTCAATAAGGTTATAGTTGAAGTTGCCAATGGAGAAGTTATAGATTATTTTCCATACAACAAAGTTTGTAGGACTTCTCACCTCCAATTTCACATAAGTTATCATAGGTGAGAATTTTAATTGGAACACATACAAAAAAATATATAGATACCTTCTACCACACCATCAAGGATAAATCTGACTGTGATGGTCAAGGGAATAAACAGCTTAGGGCCCATTAATTTATCATTTTAAACATCTCAGGGTCTGTTTGTATTCGGTCAACAGGCTAACTAGTAAAGTAAATCGGGTAAAATTTGTACCTTGCTGCTGTTTGAATCCAAAAAGTTATAGTAAAGTAAATGATAGAAGGTTTACTAGTAGCCAAAAAGTTTTACTTCGAAAAAACCAAGTAAAATTTTTGATTCACTAGTAGAAGGCTCCATTGACCACGCCACGTCAGCCAACAGCAAGATCGAGAGAGCATCCCGTGATGGATTCGATGATTTGGGGAGCGACAGTGATGATCCCAATTTCAACGACCACAATTTGTGGGCCAAGGGATGAACCAGGGGGATGCCACCACCACCGGCCGCAGTGGCCCCATTGCCCCGCCATGCACCACCACCGTCGACCACCACCCTGGCCGGCCCCCGCCCCACCGTTCAACCTCTTCAGCCACTGCCTCACCATCCACCACCCGCCGACAACGGCGGCAAGCTGCTGGTAGATTTAATTTCTGATTTACTTTGCTGATCATTCCAAATAGTTGTCCAGAAGTAATGGTTCACTTTACTGGTCAATACAAACAGCAGAAAGGAAATCAGATTTACTAGTCTATCTTGAAGATTTACTAGCCCACATCCGATTTACTAGCTTTTGTGCATCCAAAAAACAAACAAGCGCTCAATGCCTTCCCCATAGAGTAATAGAAATGGTGAGGGAGTTTAGTGGGGTTAAGGCAACACATTACATTCATCAGCTCTAAATTTTTCTTTTACCAAACTATGCCCTCTTCCCACAATATACTGATAAGGCCTTCTACTTGATAACAACTAAAACCAGATTGGCTATGCATTATCCATCGATATTTGGTAAGGTACACTGTGGTGGAGATCAAAATTTTACTTTTATTGTATAGCAAATTTTTATTTAATTGTTTCTACCTAGTAACCCATCATAGTTAAATTGTTTCTATGTCACTAATGCTGATTGAAATTCTTTAAGGTAATTCGATCTCTAGGTTAATCTTTGATTTATCAGTCAACGGAAACTTCTTAATTTCCTAATCGATCGAGCTTATTTAAAATCTTTATTTTGTTCGATACTACGTGTTTGTAAGTAGATTTCTTCGGATTATAATATTATTTCATGCTTAAAATTCTGCATAATAGCTAGTGAATTATAGGAAACTATATTATGGAAGATTTGCTCGAAGAGTTTGTTGAATCTTGTATCATGTATCGAGTTGGCACTAGTGTCTTGCATCATGGGGTCAACTATAGGATAAATTGACCAGAAGTTTCTAACCAGTTGTCAATTTGACGAAAACCTGATCAAGGTAACTTGGCAAAAGAAGGGCATGCCAAGAAACCAGAAAGGCTAGCTGCCAGATATAGAGACTAACTTTGTTGGCTGCATAGTTTAGGAGCATACAACCAAAGAGCAACCACTAGGGTTCCCCTAGACAATGAAGGAGTCTTGATGAAGAGTAAAAAATGCAATATTTGATATAGGGGATTACATTCATCTTTGTGGCACAAAGTACAAATGAAAGAGCAGAATTGAAGCTACATGCCCACGGATTAGACAAAACGAAAGAATTTTTTTCTTCCACAAGTTTTGGGTGGTTATAACTTAATTTTGGATGAATCCTCACTATCAATCATAGCACATTTAGTCCTTTAATCCTTGTTGTTGATATTTGACACTTAGGTGGATGCTAACAACCCCACACCAAGGTTTTAAATGTCGATTTCCATGTCGGTTTCAGTTAGTCCAAAAAAGAAAATTTGTCGGTTTTTAGTTAAATGTCGGTGAAAATTTGTGTTTTTAAGGAAAGATTTTGGAGGAAATTCATAGCATTTGGGTCAAATTTTGATCAAATCCAGGTCAAACATCAGTAAAATGTTGTCTGCTATGAAAAAAAATCGAAATTGCGGAAAAATGTAATTTCTCACTGATAAAGACGAGATTTTCTACTAAAAAAGATAAAAAACTTCAATGAAATTGTCCAAAAAAAAATATAGAATATCGGATTTCGGTCAAATGTTTGTCATTTCGGTTGACATTTATTATGTTGAACAGAAATTTGTTACCATTAAAAATTCGGCCAAATTCTATGTTGGACCAGTAAAAAAAAAACATATTCGATGATTTCGTAGGAAATTTGTCCACATTTGATTCCATGCCACACCATTGTTTATTTTCACTGCTATACATGGATCAGCACATCGACCGGTACGTATCGCACCATCTGGTATGTACTAGTTGTCAGTCAATACCGGTACGATTTAGCAATATACCAGTTGTATCACATGCACTAGTTGGTAACTTGGTATTTGACTTGTACAACCGATTCGTACCGAGTACCGACCTGGTTATTTAAGGCCAAATGAGCGCAGTTGATGTTTTCTTTAGCTTATTTGTGTTTTCTGTTTGTGGAAAGTTGGGAAAGACGTGCTTGTGCACTCCAAGCCAAATTTGATGGATCAAAGTCAAACACATGAATAACCACCGATTTGTGCTTCTGAAGCTCGCAAGAATCATTCTTGCAAAAAAAGGTATGTATTTTTTATTTTTGTTTAATAAGAAAAAATGGTAGTTAATATGGGTCTAGGTTTTAAACCCTTCAAAGGGTTAGGCACATAAAATTTGGAGGTTCTTTACCTCCAAATCCGATAAATCTCCAGTTTGGTTGAGTTCGTGTTAGTTTGGGTTTTTTTGAAATAATATTAAGACGATGAGGTATGCATTTCTTTCAACTTTTGCACCATCTTCTTCTAGACTTGTACTTTCTTCCACTTTTTAGTCGTGCTTTTGCATTAGGCTTATGCGAGTGTTCCGATTGTGAGCTTTACGAACTATATGACTTATGAATTGTGATTTATGCATGTAAATTGTGTTATAGTCAATGAATATATGACTGATGCAGAAACCATGCAAATATAAAATAGAATGCAGTTCAGGAGATAAGCAAATGAACTTTCACTTGATAATTTCAGACATAGTCACATAAAGATCATTAGATTCAGGTCATCAACTATTGAGATTCAATGTGAGCAACCGTTTCAGATTAAAGAGAATGAAGTGCACACGTGTAGTACCAAACAATTCAAGAACTGAATTAGGCGTCCGTTTGGAAGTTGAGAAACTTTCGTAGGCTAGGGCAGACCAATGTCAATGCAAAGTCGAAAAGACCCATGAAGGTTTTGACAAATAATCAAAGGCTCAATCAAGCAGAATGAAGCCACAGGTTTATTTTAAGGTATTCCAATTAAAACCAGCAGCAATAATTTCATTCAAAAAAAGGTTTTGACTACACGAGTTAATGCATGGTATGATTGGTATCTAATCCAAATTATTAGCAAACTAAAGATTTCTGAAGAGCATTGAATGCTTACTGTTATTCATGTGCCTTTTACAGTATTTTACTATATCATTTAAAACTCGCTTTATTCACAGAAAACTGCATCAAAGGTTCAAAAGAATCAGAATTCCTAAACCAACCTCTTAGTTTATCAGTGCACAAAAAATTGGTGTCTCCTGAAACACCAGAACAAATAGACCCTGCTAAAAGTTGGATGCCTCTGAACCTTAGAAGCACTTCAAGACAATCCAAACTGCGTGCAGTCTGAGCAACATTGAGTAGCAATGACAATATAAATTCACTAGAAGAATGAAGTTCACCATATAAACTTTCCAAGGAAGATGCTGAACCGACTGCACCTGTCTTCATCTTCCCACGAGAAGCAATTTCTGAAGATGCAAGAGAGTACCTAAGGGTGTCCCACAGAATCAGGGATGGACTGAGCCTACCAGATGCTGACAAATTACCATAACTGTGAGGATAATATAGCATACACAATTTATGTAGAGCAGGCTCCAGAGCTGGCTCGATAGTTTCACTCAACTTTTTAGAGAAGACTTTTAGGAATCTGCCCTGTCCAACCATTTTCGAAGTGCTTCGAATAAGGGATAAAGCAAGTGGAAGACGAAGAACACTGTTATCCATATCTGGTGATGCTGAAACGACTGCATCTGATGTAGGACTACCGGATGATAACATCTGCTGCCTCCAAACTTTGTTAGAAATGCCATGGAATGCGGGCAGGATGGAATTTGCAAATCTGCGGCATACTGGGCAAAGTAACTCTCCCTAGAAAAATGAGATTAAAGTGAATATATAAATATATAGGTAACTATTTGACTGCAAGATATGGAAGAGTGGAAATAATATCTAACCATATCTGGGTCCACGAAGTGCCCTCCTTCAAATCCAAGTCGTCTGAAGTTTCTGAAATCAGAGCAGGGCAACGAAAAAAAATCAAGGCTTTCCATTTCAAACGGATAAGGAATTCTATTCATTCATCTCATTCAAGAAAATCACTTATCACACTATAAACCATATTAAAGCATTACATCTGAACCCGGTCCTCGTTTAATAAATTTTTCCCATCAAGTGTAACAATTAAAGCACTTTTGAGATTTTTCCAAGAGATCATTAATACTACCAATAGTAAGACTAGCATCCTCTTTTTTTCCATTTTGCTTCTTTGATATTGTTAGATAAAAACTTGTAATATTTTCTTTTCCGATATACCTCTTTTAGTATTAAAAAGCAAGGTCCCTCTTCACCAGACGGCAACATTTGTAATAGTAGTAGTAGTAGTAGCCGCAGCAGTGATAATTCAAGTTGTAATTCTTTTTCTTTTTAATTCTACTTTATTTGCCTTTCTAATAACGGTCTTCTTCACTAATCAGCAATGATAATAACTAAATTTGGCTTTCCTTGCAAGTTGGTCCCACTGTAATCGAAAGAAGATGAATAACAACATTTTTCTATACTTCCTACCATTGTTGGCATCTCTCCAGTACACAACCTCTTTTATTCCCATTTTTTTGTGAATTCAACATTTAGTGTAAGATGAAGCAAACAATAGTGCATGAGATGTAATTTTTTGGACTGAAGATGAGTATTCAATAAATCATTGTTGCGCAAACTGATTAGCAATATGATACAAGAGAAGGGAGACAAATAAGAAAAAAATTATATCAAAAGAGCATGGTTCAAGAGGTATGCTATTGGAGTGTGTATTCACCCCATGCCAGTAAGAATTGGGGTATTCATTATCAAACAGTAAAAAGACCAGCTGGCTTTGGTCAATAAAGAAATAAAGATGTTGAGGTAGATAAGAATATTTAGGAGACAGCAAACATAAAATGAAAAACAGTTGATGCACGCCCATTACATGGTAATAGTGCTGACGCATGACACTTCAAACTAGACCCGATAGACTCATGAGAACAGAAATCAATGGATGCTAGGGGTGGGACTTGGCCGGGTCTGACCCCAAACCCGACCCCTCCAACCCGAACAATGGACAAACATGGGCAAAGCTAGTTAAAAACTTGGACGGATTTGGACAAAAAAAGATCAACGCGATTTTAATTTGGATGGGTTTGGGTACTGATCTTCCCAACCCGAGGAACCCGAGGAAGTGACACACTAAGGTTGACTGCTTTCGTAGTTTTTTTTACATAAATCAAAGACTGTCTGTTTGATCTTGAATGCTAAGAATTCGTTTGAAATATGTGAGGATATGGGTTGGACTTTATGTTTTCGTTATGCAAATCAAATATTTTTTTTATGCAATTCAAAAATCTGTTGGGTTGTTTTTCATCTATTTATGTGCACAAGCATTTCTAATTGGGCAACCAGCTCAACCCACCCATTATTTTGTAAATTGGGCAACCCGAGCAACCCGAACAACTAAAATGGGCAAACACAGGTTGGGTTTCCACAAGCAAAACGGTTTAAGGTTTGTGCAAGTCCGGTTGGGCATGGGCAAACCCTTCAACCCGCTCAAGTCCCACCCTTAATGGATGCTGGGTTTAGAACTGGCCTCGTCTGTTGTGACCTGAGGAGAAACATTTAAAGCAGTGACTAGTGAACACAAAAAACATGTTAAAAAACATACATAGATGCCATGAACGAGGATGTGCAGCCAATATAGCAAGCAAAAATGAAGCATATCTACAACTTCAACCCAAAGTCATGGAATGTTGTTTTGGGTTATAGATGTCGAATGAGAAACACTATATATACATACAGTGCATATATTTTTTATTGGGGAAATGGGTGTTAGGTCCCATACAATAGATCTGTATGATGAACAGGAGTTACAGGACACTCATAAGATCCCTTTAAGGGAAGATCCCAAAATCATTTCATAAACTCAAAAATGCCCACTTTCTCCCCCTTTCCCCTGTTCTCTCTCGAGCAGTGACGGCAAGCAGCACCAGCGGTGGTGACCTTGGCCTCCGCCTCCTGCCAACCTCCGACGACGCCTCCTTCCTCCTCAAAGGTATGAGCAGCAACGGCGTGAGTCGAAGCTACTCGTCACCGAAGCGGTGAGCAACGGAAACGAGAGGCAAGCGGGAAATGGGGTTCGATTCGATTTAGATTAGGTTTAGGATTAGGTCTAGGGTACATCTCATGGCCTATAGATCTTACCTTTTAGGATTCAGTTTAGTTTAGAAAGGAATGGCATGGAACTGAAAATTTGAAGCACATTGAGGGATATTTTCATCCTCTGTCCTTGGGCTTAAACAAATCTCTTGTTTTGGACCATTCACTAAGTCCCCCTTTTTATTCTTATATAAGCTTTAGATGTATTTGATAGAGGTCGAACGTGGACCACAAGGGAAGTCGCGGGTGGTAGTCGGCCACGGGGTCAGAGTCGGGATTGGAGGCCGCAAATACGGGGTTGTCAATAAATACAAACACACGAGAAGGAGACAAAGAGAGGGGGGAGAAAATATGGACTCCAAATTCGAGTAATCCTCCTCTAATCAATCCAATCTTGGATCATAATACTAATAATTAAATCATTCATCTCATTCACCTATTACAGTGGGAGGCCTAGATGCTTTTAAATTGAAAACAAAAGTTAAAGAATCCTAATAAAAAGATAAGAATTGTCTTATTCGAAAAGATCTAAATCTTATCTCTAATAAAAAAGTAATGATCTCTTATTGAAAAGATTTGGAAATCTTTAAAACCACCCATATTTAATATATCATAATTAATAATTTCAAAATTAGAATTTTTTTCAAATTAAAATAATATTTTTAGAATAAAAAAATATTTTATTTCGAAATTAATATTTTATTTTAAAAATACTAATTTTACAATTATTTATTATGAGTAAAAAAATTATTCAAAAGCTTCAAGCCGTTGGATGCTAAATTGCTAACGCATTAAACACCCCGACTTCATAAAAACTTGACCAAGAGTTTTGGGAAGTCAAATCTGGCACTAGGATCTTGTCTGCAACTTCCCCCTAAAGATGAACAGCCAAAAAAAAGCTTCAAAGAGCAAAAACTCGCCAAGTCTGAAGAACTTCAGAAGCAGAGCCGCCAAAAAGGCAAACAAAGCTACCTGCGGGAGACCTTTTGGAGCGGAACCACCAAAGAAGTGGATAAAGTTACCTTTAGTAACAAAACCACCAAATAGGTAGACAAATCTACCTTCAGAAACGAAGCTGCCAAAAAGGCAGACAAATCCACCTTCAAAAGCAACACCGCCAAAAAGAAAAGCAAACATGCCTCTTAAGGGTAGAGCCACCAACAGGGAGGACAAGTCGTCCCTAGGGGCAGAGCCACTAACAGGGTGGACAAGTTGCTCCTGGGGGCAAAGCCCCCAAGAGAGTGGACAAGTCGCCCCTAGGGGCAGAGCCGAAAAGATGGCAGACAACCGCCCCAAGGCAAAGCAACCACAAGAGCGGGTAAACCTCCCCTTTAGCGACACAGTCGTCAAAGGGGCGGACAATCGCCCCTTCAGCGATAAAACCACCAAAGGGGCGAACAGCCCGCCCCTTTAACAACAGAGCCACCAAAGGGGTGAGCAACAAGCCCCCTTGGCCGAGATGCCGCCATAGGAGAGAACAACCCGTCCGCCCTAGCAGCTTAGCCGCCCGAGGGGTAATCAGACCCCCTCAGGAGCCTAAGATGCCGCCCAGAACCTCATACATGGAGTAGCAGCTCCATCTAGGAAAATGGCCCCTCAGAAAGAGAGGAAGGCATCCCACGGACCCGAAAGGGTGTCTCGCTCAAACAACAAGTCATGACCCGCCAAGCCACCAAGTGACTCGGTCAACCATAAGGGGGCCAATGTGGGTGCATAAAATATCCACCCCCTCACTCGGCATCAAGACCAAAGAGAAGACTCCGAAGAGTAGGACAAAAGGGAAAAGTGGAGAACCACTCTCCGAAGCCCGGTCGTAACCATTCCGGAGTCTCCCCAGCGACAAGTAAGAAGTGTAGCAGGCATTAAAGTCACCCAAACGAGGGGATTGTTCTCCACGGACTGCTCTCTGCGAGATCTTAGTTTTGAATCAAAGGCAGTAGAAAGCTATCTCACCAGAAGGGAGAAAGCACCCCGTGGACGACTCACAGGACGACACCCAAACGCACCCGAGAGACATGCTCCTAAACCGACTCAAAAAGGACAGCTATCTAAGAGGGATAGGTCGAGCTTATGACATCCCACGTGAGAAACAATAATACCCCCCCCCCCTAAAAAAAAACTTTTTCTATAAAAGGAGGGATAGGAGTACTAAGAAAAAAGGTCAATCCTTTGTAAACCAATGGGTAAAGGCTTTAACCTATTTGAGTGAATCAATCACCATGTTCTCAAACTTCCTGCCTCCCATTCTAGGAGCCTAAAACCTTCCCAAATCCCTCGCTCGAGATCAAGGCCGCTCGCGAGACCTCCGAACTCCATAGAGTCGAAGCCCTCAGCGGATTGTCCTTGTCTTGCCTATTCGCCCGAAGCAAAGGAGAGAAAGAGCCCAAAATCATTACTTCCTGAAGATGGTGACCTTTTTGTTCACCCCCAAAACTTGTACCCATAGTGCTAGTGCATGTTTCAAACATACAGAGCCTTTTGCAGATAATACACCATGTCAGGATGGTGAGGATCACTGAAACCTTTTGGTTGTTCAACACTTCTTCCAAAAGAATTCCATCCAAGAAGGTGTTATTTACATCCAAGAAGGTGCTATTTACATCCACTTGGAAGAGCTTGAACTTTAAGCAACATGCAACAACAAGCATAATCCGAATGGATTCTGTCTTGGCCACAGGAGCGAATGTTTCATCAAAGTCAATGCCTTCTACATGTGTACCCTTAAGCTACCAGCCTTGCCTTGTTCTTGACATCAGTACCATAGTCGTCAGATTTGTTCTTGAATATCGACTTTGTACCAATAACACTGTGTTCTTTGGTCTTAGTACTAAGTACTAACTTCCAAATTTCATGTCGTATATGTCAATTCATCTTACATGGAAACTATCCAATGTTCATCATTCAAGGCTTCTTTAACATTCTTTGGTTCAAAAGTTGGCACATAACAGAAGTAGTTCACAATATTTTATACATGCCTTCTTGTTTGAAGGCCAGAATGCAAATTACCGATCATCTCTGAGGTATGACGATCTCTCTGAACCAATCCTAATGAAGATTTATCCGTTTCCTCTTGATTCTCTATAGACTAACAATCATCAGAACCTTGATAGCTCGATTCACCATATTCTCTTGTCAGGGCCTCATTAGCTTCATCGGTTCCTTCAGCAGTATGTAACAAGACACTGGAATTATGTACATTTGTATATTGTTCTCTTATGTTTACTCTTCTAGGGTGGTATGCTAACCATGTTGGTTACCACACTCACCTCATTGTATATATACCTCATTTGCTTTATCATCCTAGATGGATAACAACAATTCAAACCACCATATAGGTTAACATAAAAGCACGATTTGAGGGTTTGTTCGACCCCTAATCGGTTTCCCTGTACAAGTTCGGAATTTGGCTTATCCGAACCACCGAGCCCGCATTATACCACCGAACCCGCATGATTCGGATTTGGTTCACACCATCATCCTTTTAGTTTGAAAGATATAATATAGTAAGTAATTAATCCATGATTCATACATCACAAGAATTGGTATTGAAATGATCGATTTGGGCCCGAATCAGATGAACTAGACCCTAATTTACTTTTTTTTCATATTTTTCATACTTTTAGCTGAAATGACGAACCGGCCGAAACGAAACCAAATTCAAACCCGAACTGGTTCGCATTTTGGACAACCTAAACCCGAACCAAATTCTCAACTCTAGCATTCTCAACTCTTGCATAGATGGTATGTAGGTAGCAACGCATATCAATAATGATATAGATGGGCACAATGTGCCATGGGAGCTCCGGATATGGAATGGAAAGGAGAATCGTGAATGAAAAGAAAAAACATGACCACTAAAACACCAGAAAGGTGTAATGTAAAAAGCAATGTTGTCAGAGCCGAACCGGAGTGTGAACCGGTTTGGGTACCGGTCCGGTTCGACCGGCCGGTCCGGTTCACCGGTCTGAATAATTTAAAATTTAAAACTATTTAATTAAGTTGAGAAAATTGTAAAAAATATTTTAAATAGAGAAAAATTATGGAAAAAATATGAAAAATAGAGGTTATTAAAAAATAAAAATAGAGGTTATTAAAAAAATACATATTACTATATTAAAATTACAGTTTTGTTTCTCTGTAATAGTGCAATCAATTCCACACAAAAAACAGATTTTTACTTTCCCTGAAATCCAAACTTTGTAGTTTGTACCAATTACCAAAGTTTTGTATTGCACCAAAAAAAAAACAGTTTTTTACAATCAATTGCACCAAAGCTTTGTATTGCACCAAAAAAAAAAAAAAAAAAGCTTCAGAATCTCAGATTCAGTCGGCCCAAGCCGCCCAACACACACACACACACACACAGAGAACCCAAAAAAAAAAACCTACAGTTCTGATTTCAGTCGGCCCAACACAGTGAACACACACACACACACACACACACACAGAACCCAAAAAAAAAAACTACAGTCATGATCTCAGTCGGCCCAACACAGTGAACACACACACACACACACACACACACACACAGAACCCAAAAAAAAAACCTACAGACTACAGTCATGATCTCAGTCGGCCCAACACAGTGAACACACACACACACACAGAGCAAGAGAGAGAACCAAAAAAAAAAAAAGGCTCAGACCTCAGTCGGCCCAACAGAGAGAGAGAGGGGGGGAGTACCTGGGTCCTGGAGTACGGGGTGGCCGGGTGAATTGCAGTCGGCCTCAAGGTGGGGGATGATCGGCAGGCCCAGCAGGGAGAACGAACGGGAGACGGAACGTCGCGCGGGGTCAAGGTGAGATGAATCGCGAGGGTTTTGGTCCTATTAATAGACTTAATGAACCGCCCAGTTCAGTCAAGCTGTCAGCCGCCCGGTTTGTTGCCTAAAATCGCCCGGTCCAGCGGTTCGATCCCGGCTCAAGTTCCTGGAGCGGTTCGATGTACAGTCGAACCGTTCAGCCTGCCAGTTGACAGGTTTCCGGTCCGGACCGGCCAGTCCGGTTTTAACAACATTGGTAAAAAGACAAAGAACTTGAAGTGAATCAGCCACCAGCATGCTCAATGCAAGGTGCATAGTCATGAGGGGGAAAGAACCTTTAGGAAAATAAAAGACACCAAATATTACCCAAGGGAACAAAACTCAGAAGAAAATACCTAAGATGAATCAAGAGCAGACATAGGAGAAAGGACCTTTTATGCATAGAGAATAACACATCAAAGACGTGGCTTAAGTAGGGGCGAAAAGGAAGAAAACAAAAATTGAATCACATGAAAATGACCAAAACAAAGACAAAACTGAGCTATATATATAGAATAGGGGTGAGAAGTTCTTAATAGTGTTCCTTTGAAAAGATTAAACCAACTCACGCCCACGTTCACTTATTGGACGCCATGAGAAGCGAGAAGCAAACACCAAAAACCACCAAACACTCACGTAGAAGAACAGAGATCTTTTGAGGAAAGGTGTTAGGGAGAATCTACCCTAAGAAAAATGTCACACTCGATGCTCTCAAAATCGGGACTAGTCCCCAGGTGACATTTTGCCGACCGACTAATTTCAATTCTTTCATAGCTGGGCGGAATCCTGACTAGTCCTCGACTAGACCTAACTAAACCCAACTATCAACTAGGACTAGTCCCTAGGCGGCATTCTGCAAGCAATTTTTTATTTTTTTTTGCAAAGTGTCTACAAGCAATTTTGTTTGGATTTTTTTGCATTGCCTCGAATCTATAATCATATGTTGAGGACCTAAGATAAAAACATAGACAAATAATTATTGTTTATTTGTTGATATCCATATAAACCTATAATCAAAATTGGGATTGTTCACAGCTTAAACATCAACAACCAAATATTGTGATGAATTCCTAGTTCTGAATCTTCTGACATATGCAAGAAGTCAATACAACTGTGTTTTGTTACTTATGTATTTATACCCAAGCTGTGAAGTGTGATTCGTGTGAAGGCTTGACCAGCTAATATCATATTCTTATTGACATTTATACTAGTTCATATATCATATATGTTTAGGGAAGGGGGAGGGGTTAAAATAAGTTTTGGCCGACTAGTCCCGAATTAGTCCCGATTAGTCCTAGTCGGCCGTTGACCGACTAGGGGCCGACTACCGACATTGACTGCATAGGTCACACCTTTGTTTGACTTCAAGCAAACGTTCGAAGAAAAAAGTGGTGAGTTTTTGCCCTTCAACTGAAGATAAGGACAGTTAAATCTAGCAGTGTAGGTAATATCAAAAGGCAAATTCGACTTCCTCTCAAAAAGGGAAATAGAACCCCTAAGATTTGATTTGGCTACCTCTCAAAAAGGGTAATATAAATCTAAGCTTTTAATAGCCTCTGGCATGTTCTCCAGAAGCTAGAAAGCAGTGATTAACCGAAATGCCGTAACTGCCCGGCAAATGGAATAGACCAATGTTCTTCAATGAAATGGAAGCTATAGGGAACAAATTCATAGTGAAAATATCACAGATTCACAATATAGAAAAGAATTGAATGGTTAACTCCAGAAGGTTGATTTGTGTTCATAATGGCAGTTCTGAGCTCGAGTAACATGAAACTGAAGAAACAAAGTGTTGCATTTTCCTCCAAAATGTGATATCTGCGAAAATGCAACACTCATCTTCAGTAAGATACTTTCCTCCAAAATGTGATATTTGCGAAAATGCAACACTTTGTTTCTTCAGTTTTTGATTTTTCGGCCAGATTTCGATCTTACTTTGAAGGAAGATACTTTGAAGATTTCGATCTTACTGAAAATTTATCATTTTTCAGTCAGATTTCGATTTTATTCATTTGATATGAAAAAGATGGAATATTTCAACAATACTTCAGGATAAAGATGACAATAAAATATTGTCTATTATGAAAAAAATTCAAAATTGAGAAAAAATATAATTTCTTACTGATAAATGTGTTTTGTTTTGTTAAAAATATAAAAAATTTCAGTGAAATTGTCTAGAAAAAAGACAATGTAGGATTTCGGTCAAATGTTGGTCATTTCGGCCAACATTTCGTTATATCGGAAGCAAATTTGGTACTATTTAAAATTCGGTCAATTTCTAAATCGGGTCCTTGAAAAAAAGACATTTTTCGGTGATTTCGTAGGAAATTTGTCAACATTTGATTCTATGAACAAGAGCAATATTTTTACGAAACTTCAGAAAAAAAAAAAAATTGAATCAGAGTGCTGAGTACAGGTGAAAAGGCCAAATAGATAAAGGTAAGAAGTAAATATTGAATCTCCATTAACTGGTCACAAATATCATGTTACTACACAATGGTTTAAAATTTCGTTCGAGAAAACTTTTCGCCCAATATGCTTGGGCATTTCAGCTTGCCGAAGCAAAAAAAAAGGCTTCTGAATTTGTTGTTACTTGTTAAGTAGCAATATTCATTTCCACATAACACTAAGCATCAATTTAGAGTATACTAGGTAACAGCAAGACGGAGGACTAATAAAATTTATAATAGAAATGGACATCATGTCTTACATTTTTTTCCACATTTATAATGTTTTGTACGTAATTCTTCTAGATTTTTGAATTTTTCTGCCCGCAATAGAAATCAATCTAGAACGAAACATAGGAACAGAACTTTCATCTAAGCTTGGCGGAACATATTCCGCAGCAAAACTTCAAACCATATCCTAGAAAGAAGATAAATTGTAGATATGCCTACATAAAAAACATGCCTTCTCTTATTTATGAAATTGTCCCAATATAATTCTCCATTTTCTTTGAAAAAATGATCAATAATCAAATGGGAACAAACTCGTATAACAGACATACAATACTTAACATTAAACGCAATCGAATTTTACAATGTTTGATAAAAAATACTAGAATGTAGCATAGTATTTAAATTGTTCAGGTTCTAGTTATACAATTTACCTTTGTTTCAGTGACATCAGATATCGATCATGACACCCCTGATGCACAGCATGCCCACAGGAAGATATATGAATTCCATCACAATCTCTCGGTCCAAACCCATTAAATTTAGCTGTTGGAACAGTCGATCCTGACGATACATTTGAAAGATGTAGGTCATACATGGAACGTCGATGTTGTCTTGAAGTCTCTCTCGATAAGGATACAACATACTCTTGAAGCACAGATGAGATCATGTTTTTGCACTCCATTGGGCATACTGCAGATTCAGCGATATGGGAAGTTGAATATTTGTGTTTATCATCCAGAGCATCTGAATGGGATTCGATGTCCTTCAGATCTCCTTTAACTGACTGATAAATATCATTTTCCATCATCTCGAGAGACAATATAGTGCCCATGCCAGTATCATGCAACACGTTAGGAAGTTGAATGTTTCCAATATCAGGTAGCCGTTCTTTAAAAAATTCTTGAAATGCATCAACTTCTGCAGGTTCTATGCCATAATTAAACCCGCGGCCTACATTATGAGCTAAATGTGTTTGGCTGATTGAGTCGGTAATAGATGAATCAATTAGCCCTTCTTTCCTGACTGAAAGAAACTCAGCGCCGTCCCATGATGGGGGACCTCTCTCAACAAAACTAGTTAGCCTAGATTTCTGGTTTCCATAAAAAAAACACAGATGATCATAACGATCAGTTGTGGAGAGAATCAGTTGTATATCAGCATGTAAGTACCTTTAAAACAGTCCTAAAGTAAAAAAGATAAAATATATGCCCATTTAGCAATTAATGGTATTTAACTATACGACAATTGTAAGAGTAGTTTTGGCAAGTTATTGAATATCTGAAACAGAGGTGTAATGAAAAAAAGTTTTACCTGTAGAAGAATCAAGAAACATAGGGGACTCTCGGAATCTGGATCCCGACAAAGGGAGCACACTGGCGATGAGTCTTCCACGGCATGGTCAACTTCTGTAAAGGATAGTTCTTGTTTGGACTTTGAAATATTTGGCTCATCATTTGGTGCAGACTTAAGGTTTGCAATAAATTTCGATTGTTCAACTCTCATTTTCTCCTGCAAGATGCCCGGTAACCAAGAAACAAAGTAAGTAGCACTTAGTTAAACACCAGTTTTCAAATAATGTGTGAATTGTTGTCTCAAAATTATTTTCCTATCATAACAGTATAACACACACTTTACAGAACAAAATTTATGAAGAAAAAAAACAATCGTGGAGAATGATTGAACGCAAGAGACAAGTACATATTAAGCAAAGCCCATGAAAGACTTTAGCACATTTCTCAAGCATCCATAGCCGTTCGAAACAAACAGATCCCAAGAATTACCATTTGTAATATTTTACTAGTGTACACACAGTTGAGGGGTACAAATGCAGGAACAGTAACAAAACCGAACCTGGAAATATCTTATCTTTTGTGTCTCCAATACTCAAAACGTGTCAGATATTTACACAAATGTGTAATTTGTGTAATACAATTACTTCTATTGGAAATTCATGCAAGATGGTAATAATATTTTGTTCTCTATTTGTATTAAATAAAAAGGAGTTACTTGCATGTTTTGTTTAGTTCTATATATTTTTCAACTTGACCACTGGTGAGACGATATCCATGTAGTCAATTTCATGCTTCTGCTCGAAGTCCTTGACCACGAGCCTTGCCTTGTAGCGTTTCGAACCATCATGCTCTTCTTTCGGCCTATAGACCCACTTGTTCTGTAGGGCCTTCTTCCCCTTCTGCAGATTCACCAGATCCCATATCTGGTTGACATTAAGAGACTCCATCTCCTCCTCCATGGCATGCTCCCACTCAACCTTTGCATCCACCTGAACAACTTCATCAAAACTCTTAGGTTCCCCATTATCTGTCAACAACATAAAATGCCGAGATGAAGAGTAAATCTGTGGTGCATGATTCGTATGAACTGATCTCACGATGGTGGGAAGTGTAGAAGGTGCTGGGTCAACTTGCTGAACTTGCTAATTCATTTCTCGTTCCTTCAGCATATGCATGTCCTTCAGCTCATTCAGCTCCATAAACTCTTTCTACTCGGTCATGTTTTCAACTCTGTCGTTGTATATCACCTTCTCATTGAAGATGACGTCTTGACTCATCAAAACAGTGTTCGTCATGTCGTCCCACAGTCTGTAGCCAAATTCGTTCAGCCTGTAACGGATGAAGTAGCACTTAGTAGACTTTGCATCGAGCTTGCTACGCTTATGGGCATCGATGTGGACGTAGGAGGTGCTACCGAAGACACGCAGGTGCACCGGACTGACTGTCTTGCCTGTCCACTCCTCCGGAATCGCGCCTCTCAGTGGAACATCGGGTCATTGGTTGACCATGTAGGTGGTCATATTCACTACATCGGCCCAAAACTTCTTCAGTAAACCGGAGTGGATCCGCATATTCTTCGCACGCTCCATCAAGGTTATGTTCATCCGCTCAGCCACACCGTTTTGTTGAGGTGTGTGATGGATGGTGTTCTGTCTTCAGATGTCGTTCAAGGCGCAGTAATCGTCGAACTCTCGACTACAGTGCTCTCCTCCGTATTCCGACTGTAGGCACTTAAGCCTCTTTCATGTCTCATTCTCTACAAGAGCCTTCCACTTCTTAAAAGTGTCAAATACATCATATTTTGCCTTGAGGAAATATACCTATAATTATCTAGTACTATCATCTATGAATGTGACAAAGTAGGCAGAACTACCCATAGATAATACCTGAACCATCCCGTAGAAGTCCATGTGTACTAGCTCTAGCTTCTCTGGCTTCCTCGGCCTTCCTTCCTTCGAGAAATTGACATTTTTCTGCTTCCCGAATATACAGCCGTCGCACAGGTCTCAGGTCTACTGACTTGAGCCAAGTAGCCTTCCTTCTGAGAGAATGGTCTTCATTCCGGTGTTGCCCAAGTGGCCTAACTGGTAGTGCCACAGTTTCAGGTCTTTATTTGCAGAAGCTACCGAGATTATGTTTGTTGTGCCCGATGTGCAGTAAAGAGTCTCATCCTTCTTAGCACGTGCTGTGACCAAGGATCCCTTCGTAATCCTGCACAAGTCGGCAATGAATGTCATCATGTACTACTCCTCAGCTTACTGACCGACAGAGATCAAGTTTCTCTTCAAGCTTGACACATGTTCTTCAATCGCAAAACAAGACCGTTGCTCAGGTTTATCTAAACATCTCCTGTGCTGACTCTGTTGTACGACTCATCATTTCCAATGTACACATTCCGAGATCTATTTGTATATAGTTAAAGAGGATGTCTCGGTTAGCTGTTGCGGAAGGACGCTTCTGAATCGACCACCCAAACCTCCTGTCTGGTGTCCATCAAAAGTATCAACGCCTCATCATGCACTGCTTCTAAAACGTTTGCAGATGGCTCTACATTGTTCTACCTCGGTTGTTGGTTCTTTGAAAGGTTGCAACTTCTACTGTAGTGACTCATCTTGCCACAATTCCAACACCCGTCCGGTTTCCGATTGTCATTCAGACCCCTTGACTTGGATCTCCCGTAGGATCTTCCACGGCTCTTCCCTCTATTAGGACATCTGCTCTTATGTCTCTCTCTGCTCTCGATGTTCAGGATGCTTCCCCTGAAGATTTCCTTGGAGCCTATTCGCTCAGTAACGAACCTACGACATCCTTGTAGCTAAGAGTGCTCGACTCTGAAGAGTTGCTGACGACCATCACAAGTCAGCTCCAACTGTCCGGGTCAGAAGGGTTTTGATCTCCTCATCAAAACTTATTTTCACCGACTTCAATTAGCTCGCCAACATATTGAAGTCGTTTAGGTGTTCCGCCAAGCTCCGCCCTTTCTTTATCTTCATATTAAAATTCTTCATAAGATAAACCTGTGGAAGGCTTTTCGTACATCTTCTTTAGGACTTTCATCAAACCTTTTATAATCTTCACACTAGAAATATTGAACGCTACAGATGAAGATAGGGACAACCGGATCGTACCTAGGGTTTTTTTGTCGAGAACAGCCAATCCGATTTGCTTATATCCTTCGGCTTGCCCACTTCTCCTCTGAGCGGCAAGTACATATCCTTTTGATACAGATAGTATTCAATCTGAATCAGCCAAAACCTGAAATACGTCCCGTTGAATTTCTCGATCCTGACCTTTCCTTCTTCCGCCATCGCTTCTTCTAAAACCTTACTTTGATATCAGTTGTTGTAGATCGTGCAAGCGAACGACGGAAGAAAACAAGAGAAAACTACTACGAGAAAATAAATGCAAACAAGAGACAAGAGACGAAACACACGGATTTACCCAGGTTCTGCAAATATTGCATATGTCCTACCTCGAGATCCTGCGCATCGCTATATTGGAGAATCGGATCGGAAGAAACAAGTCTCTTTCTCGATCTGCAAAAGATTACAATCACCACGACTCCTCGAACAATAGTCGCCTCCTACTCTTCTTGTCGATCTAAAACACTCTTTAATGGACTCACAACGTTTTCCTCTTGTTACAATCGAGTAACAGTGAAAGACGATTGCCCACATACTTAAATGAGACCCCTCGAAACCCTAAAACCCGTCAAAACCTGCGCGCAGAATCTGAGGACATGCGGTGCGCACCGCGGTGCGCACAACTTGCTCAGAGTGAAACAGCACTCCCGCAGGGTGCGAGTGGTATGCACCACAGTGTGCACCGCCTTCACAATGATGTGGTTCCTTAGTTGGGTCGTCGTTTTGTCGTCGTATCGGATTCTGGTCCTTCTCCACCAGGCCTGGTCTGTCTCCAAATGTAACAATCGGTCCCTCATTAGAAAATGCTACGTAGGCCGGCGACCATGTATGGAAACTCTTCCCATACATGGTCGGCCTCCCCATAAGGACGGAAGAGAAAGTAGGGGGTCGACCACCCAACATGGAGACTTTTCCATGTGTGACCGGCTACCCACAAAGAGGGAGAGAAAAACTAGGGACCGCACACCCCTCATGGATAGGTTTCCATGTGTGGCCAGCATCCCTTAATGAGGGTGAAGAAAACGGGGAACACCACCTTTTTGTGATGCTTTCCATATTAAGTTGGCTCCCATTAAATAGAGATATATACTTTCATATATGCATGAGAATGATAGTCACCCACCTGGTACATAAATGCATCCACACACAAAAACTGAGTCGACCTATTTTACGGAGGCATGACCCACTTTAGCAGAAATATATGGGTCCTACATGTGGTGTCACTTAGTGAACCCTAGTCATGCTCATAGATCAAAAAATCGACATATTTCGCGAAATATCGCGAAATATATCGGAAAATCCAAAGCCCGGCACGAAAACCCGCCACAGTTTCGAGCGGAATCAGATTTGTAATAAAATCGCGATATATCGCTCGATATTTCGCGAAAGATATGAGAATCCGAAAGATCGCGAAATATCGCCGGACAGGGGGGTCCCACCTCACGTGGCTGGCAGGCTGGGCGATTTATCGACGATATTTCGCGAAATATCGCGCAAAATATCGTCGATACGAAAGCTAATTATTTCGCCAGACAGGTGGGGCCCATTTCACGTGGGCGCGGCAAGAACTGACAGGTGTCGTCGATTTATCGACGAGATTTCGCGATATTTCGCGCGAAATATCGCGAGAAAGAATCAGATTTCGACAGCTGGGGCCCACCTCACGTGGTGCAGCTGGCGAAACTTTCGCACGGTCGCGAAATATCGCGATATTTCGCGCGAGAAATCACGAAATTTCGCGAATTAATGACATTTGGATGGTCTGTTTCGCTGTTTCGGCCCGAAAAACCTGGCCAGCTATTTCGCAGGCTCTCACTTTCGGTCATTCAGCTTTCACTTCGGTCATTCCATGTTTTGTTGGTGCCCGAAATTTTTTTTTTATTTAAAGCCCCTCCCTCCCACTCCATTCCCTCCCACAGTCCCCCCCCCCCATTCCCTCCCTCTCCCACTCCCGAAGGCAAACCCGACCCGAAGTGATCGTATCCTCCCACTCTCTCCCTCTCCCACTCCCGAGTTTCGTCTCCCTCCCTTACTCCCACAGTCCCACTCCCACCCTCTCCCACTCCCGAAGCCGAAGTTACTTTGTCTCGCTTCCTCTCCCACTCCCGAAGCCGAAGCCGAAGCCGAAGTGAGTCACACAGTCCCACTTCCGTCTCCTTTAGAGGTACGACTTTTAGATCCAAATCTTGTGAAATATGAACCATGAAATAATTACTAATTACATATCATTTAGATTAATAGAACAATGATATGAACCAATACCGAATCAAACCCGATTAGAGGGACATAATGCGGGTTTAGAGGTTCAGATTGGCCAAAATCCGAACTGGTTTGGGTTTGGATCAAATTATGGCCGGTTCTCGGTTTTACCCGACCAAAGTTGCATCCTTAGTTCCCTACTAGTAGATTCATGCAGCTTAGGAATTTATTTGGTTGGACTGGGTTGGAGTTTTTAGGCAGCATCATGTCATGATTTTTCCTTCATAAGTTAACTGATATTGAGCTTACCTTAGCACTACAATATGGAGACCATATCCAGTTACATATGGTCTCCATATTGTAGTGCTAAGGATGGCCTTCAATTTGATATTTGAAGTTGGCAATTTTTGAGAAAGGTATCTTGGGTCTAGCGAGCTTTAGTAGAAGGGTTGCAAGCTGCTACGCCTTGGACTAATCGTTATTAGTCGTGCATCTCATTTGGATATATTGTATATGGTCTGCCCCAATGGTTACACCAATTCTACTTGGGCTCAGACTTGCCCCACGTAATATGATTAGGATTGGCTCCATTAGTGAGGCGAATAGCCTTATAAAATAAAAACATCCAAGATAGGTTGAATGAAGAGCGGGTATTAGAAGTCTTTGGCGATGGCATCATCTATGTTGAGTATAACCATCTTGTGGTACACTCCCGTAGTAGATTGGGAGTTAGAACGTAGCAATGCTGCCATTTACTCTGTTAACCAAGCTTACAAGCTACTCACAATGGATATGATACGTCCACATGATCCCAGAAACCCTATTTGGCGTCATCTTTGGTAAACAATAGTTCCTCCAAGAGCCAAAACCTTCATTTGGAAACATCTAACTCAGATAAAAGGAACTTCTAAAGCATAAAATTTTGACCAAATCTTTGCTAGCTGCATGAGGTATTATAGAAAATCCACAATACTACTCCAGTGAGGCTCGAGGAATACAACCATGAATCATGTTACCTTCATATACCGTTGCAGAACGAGTATGGAGGCAGGCTCGCCACAACCTACTAGGGTTGCCGAGTGCCAAGCACTATTGATGATTGTGGTCTCCTCATGGCCGATGATGTTCATCTGCGGCCCACTGCATAGGCCTATGATGACCACCGGAGGCCCCATCCAATATCAACCATCTGCATTCTTGCAGCGTGGAAAATTTGGAAAGCTAGGAACAAATTCATCTATCAACAATTTAATCGGACACCAATGTTGTATCTTGTATGTATGAAAGAAAATAGCATTGTAGGATGTACTTTCTTACCAAAAAAAGTAAAATGGGAGAGAACTTATTTCTTTCCTTTCTTTTCTTTCTTTCTTTCTTTTCCTTCTTTTCTTTTATTTCTTTTCTTTTCTTTTCTTGCATGGCCGGCCACCCCTTGAGAGGTTCAGATTTCTAGAAGGGGGCCGGGTGGGCCCCTTCTAGTCAACAAATAAAAGGGGCAAATGATTACTTCAGCACCACTATGATGCTTAGAAATAGCCATAAAGTGTTTTGTCGATGAGTAGATACTTAGATCGGATACAACACCGATGCATTAATTGCATTTTGCATGCATTGCTATCCGTGTGAAGGCCGGTTGCGAAGTACTATCGGTGATATCAGTTCAAAATGTCATTTTTCGGTGAATATTTTTAAGCTAATAGCTAGTGGTTTGGTTATTTAGATCATTAGATGCTATCGGGCTTTTAACTCTCTTTTGTTTTGGCTGTGCAAAGGTGCAAACGCTTGTGAGCATTGGCCCTTGAATAGGAGCATAGAAGTGAAAGCTTCAGTCATAACTCGTAAGAAATCTTATAACAAAGGTATGTCCGTATGTGTTATTTCTATTTACGGATCTATTATTAACAATAGAGCTTGCAATCTTAAACTCATCCCATAAAAAATAACATCTATTATGCATTCTGCATATTTTATAAAATCTAAATAGATAGACACGTCACACATTGAAGGTGAACTTTCATTTATAAATTATATTAGATAAAATATAAACATTCCAAAGTTATAACGATAGAAACGATCAAACGACTTTATTTAGAACACTTCTTGCACATAGGTTTCTCGATATAATCGACTGTAACATTTCTACTGAATATTCTATTGATTGACGGTGTCTAAGAAAAGTTTGTCTAAGAAAGGTGGTATTTAAGAGAGCCTAGTGCTCCTCCACTGATCTGGAACTGATCTGGCCGTTGCGCCTTAGACTATTCAATTGGATATCTAAAGTCGAATATATCTTGATACCTTATTGTTATTGCACATACACTCGTAGGATCACCGTAATCATCTAATCAAGACTCTAGTAGGGAAAGCTCGGCACATACACTTGTGTATGTGTGTCTAGTCTGTAGTCCCCATAATCTAGAGATTTTGGTTAGAGTTGTTGACTATTAAAATAACATAAATTAACTTGTAAATTAATATCATTTTTACAGACTTACAGTAAAATGGGAAAGAAAGATATTGGATGGGAACACGGTGTTGCAGTAGCTGGTGATAAGTCAAAGTCACAGTGCAACTATTGCCAAAAGATTTTAAAGGGTGGCGGGGTATCCAGACTGAAACAACACTTAGCTGGAGGTTTTCCAAATGTAGAAAAGTGTACAAAATTTCCAAAAGAGGTTAGAGATTTAATGAGTAATGTGCTCAGAACAAGTAAGGATAAGAGTCATAAGACATTGGATAAGCGGAGGGCTGAGGAGCAATTCAGAGAGACTTTGGCTGCCCCTATCCGTATTGAAGAGGAGAACTCTGACGATGATGATCCAGCCTTTAGAGAGGCAAGTCATATGTCCCGTGCCGAACAGTGGGAACGGGATCAGAGAGAAAGGATAGAGCGTACGAAACCTGATTTTGGTCATTCTGTACGTGAGACGGGAGGTAGTTCAGGTACTCGAGGTACTAGCCATGGGGGGGCGGGTATTGGTAGCTTATGGCGCTCAATGTCTATGAGGCAAAGCAAGTCTTCACGGTCAAGTTTTGATCCATATGCTTGCAGAGGGCAGGACACGAGTCAACCAACAATTCCACAAGTAGTAAATAAGAAGGGGATTAAGGCTAGACTACACAAGTTCATTGCTAGATTTGTACACTACGGGGGTTTGCCACCTAATGCAGTGGCTAATAATCCCTTTTACCAGACGATGTTTGATGAGACTGGTAGGTGTGGACCAGGAGTGAAAGGTCCAAGTGCATATGAGTTGATGAACCCACTTCTTGATCAGGAGGATGACGATCTTCGAGAATACATGGGGGACTTAAAAAAGAAATGGCCACAATATGGTGTTACTATCATGTGTGATGGTTGGACAGGTCCCACGCGCATGTCACTAATCAATTTTATGGCATGCAGTGACGGAAAAACGATTTTTCTTAAATCAGTTGACGCGTCTGCACATATAAAGGATCATCAATATTTGTATGAATTGATGAAAGAAGTTGTAGATATGGTAGGAAAAGAGAATGTGGTGCAGATTGTCACTGATAATGATAGTGCATATCTGAAAGCTGGAAAAAAGCTCATGGAAACAAGTGGCTATAACTTGTTCTGGACCCCCTGTGCTGCTCACTGTAAAGATTTGATGCTTAAGGATATTGGAAAGAAGAGTAAAGTAAAGAATCTGGTGCAGATGGCGAGAACAATAACAAACTTCATCTATAATCATAGTTATGTGCTTGCTATGATGAGGGAGAAATATGGGGGGGATATTGTGAGACCGGGTCTCACTAGATTTGCAAGCAACTATATAGCCCTACAGAGCTTGCTCGATAAGAAAGATAGTCTTAGGGCAATGTTTACTTCTCCAGAGTGGCTGCAATATCAGGGGCGACATGCTGGTGTAAATATTGAGGACTTGGTTGGGCAGTCTGCATTTTGGATTAAAGTCCGTGAAGTTGTCGATATTCTCGACCCTATTGTGAAAGTATTGCGGATGGTGGATGGAGATAAGAAGCCCACCATGGGATATATGCATCGTGCTATTGATCTGATGAAAGATCAATTGAAAACCAATCGTTCTCATGATTGGATATTAAAGATCATTGAGAAAAGGTGGACAACAAAGCTACAACATCCCTTACATAAGGCTGGTAAGAATCTATCCCTAACGTGGTATAATTAGAGCTTATCATTATAACTGTGATGATTATCTAATCTTTTTTGTAGCATTTTATTTGAATCCGATGTATCACTATAATCTCGATCTTGGAATTCGAGATGACCTGATTCAAGGGATTCAAGATGTAGTTGCGAAGTTAGTATCAGATCCAAATGAACAAGCGATCTGTCTTAGTGAGGTAATCTTGTAAATAGATTACACATTTTAATTTCTATGAGATGAAGCTTTTAATTGAGTATGTCTCATTAAAGCTTTAATTTCCTCAATCTTGTAGTTGAAGATCTTTAGGGATGCGATGGGTAGCTTCGCGACACCAGCTGCAATAAGTGGGAGACAGTTAACACAACCAGGTCAAACACTTAAATCATGAATAAAAATCATAAACACTTTTTTTATTTGTTAAGGTTTACTTAGTGATATTTTTTTTATTAATGTAGCTGAATGGTGGGTAACTTATGGCACTTCGGCCCCAAATCTACGCCAAGTTGCCGTCCGAGTCCTCTCACAAACCGCTTCATCATCCGGTTGTGAACGTAATTGGAGCACGTTTGGGTTGATCCACACTAAAAGAAGGAACAGGCTGGGGCATGAGAGGTTGGAGAAACTTGTACGCGTGCACTATAATTTACGAATGATGATAAGAAATTTGAAAGAAGGAGAGGACAGGGACATGGGACCGATCGATCTTAGCGATATTTTTTCTGGAGACGCAGAGGACCTATTATATGAGTGGGTTAAGGAGTTGGGATCTTCAGCTATGGACACCCCCTCAGGTAGACCGAGCCTATACATCGCCTCACAGATGGGTATAGATATTGCAGACCTAGAGACGCAGGCTCGTAGCAGTAGCAGTAGCACCGATGAGGATGACGATGATAGTCATAGTGGTAGTGATGATGTTTCTGGCGGTGGTGGTGGCGGTGGGGGCAGTGGTGGTGGTAGCGGTGGCGGTGGCGGTGGAGGCAGTGGTGGTGGTGGTGCTTCGGGATCACAGAGACCGTTAAGCCCATTTACTGGAGAAGATCAGTTTGAATATGCTACTCAGGATCGTGATCATGCTGATCCACGATAGAAGAGGGCAAGACATTATGAGCGTAGACGAGGTGCTCCGAGACAGACTGATAGAGATAGCTCCACATCTACTCATTGGAGCCAAGAGGTTGACTCATTATCGTCTCAGTTTGATGAGATGAGCACGACCAGTGGCGGATACGGTGGATACAATTATGGTCAGGGGCAGACTAGTGACCCATATAGTCAACCTTATAGCCAACTGGGCACCGGTGGGATTTTCTACTCTCCATATGGATATCCTGACCAGAGCGGTAGTTCTTATGGCTCTCAGCTTCAGCCTCAGCCTCAGCCTCAGGGATATCAACTGTATCCATATGGATATGATCATCCGATAACTGAAAGTGCAGTTGTATATCCCCATACAGATGGAGGGGTCACCATCGCTTTATATACACAGTATCCGGTGATTGGATATTTGGTTGGGGTGTCAGGGTCAGAGTATAAGCAATATGTGAGAGAGTTTATACAGTGGCACCAGCAGTATATGACATGGCAACACTATTGTACAGATTATCTTGCATCCATCTACTAGAGGCGAAATCCAAGAAATGATTATGAGCCAGGCCGCCGATCATTTTGGCAATAGATTTGATGTTTCATTAGAATTTTGATGATGTATTCTTAATTTCTTATGTACTTTTGGGTTTTGGTCCTTTTGGATATATAGTCTGTATTTTCAACCAACTATTCTTATGAGCTGGCTAGTCGTTCACTCGTTCATCAGTTTAGACTTCTTTTATAGTTCAATATTACTTATTAATTATTATCATTTACAGATGGCCTCCCAACCTCCTCCGCATAGAGATTCTGGGTTAAAAGACATAGGGTGGCAGCACGGTTTTCCCTTGGACACAAAGAAACAGAAGTCACAGTGTGCATATTGTGGCAAACAGATCGGAAGTGGAGGTGTTACATGATTGAAACAGCATCTCGCCGGCTGTTTCCCCGATGTAGCAGAGTGTTTGAAGGCTCCGCTTGCAGTCAGAGTATTCATGCGCAATCTATTGAGAAGCGGAGACAAAGGAGTTCAGCATCGAACCCCTAGGCAACCCAAGAAGGGACGGATCGAGAAGTCCCGAGACTCCCGACATACCAACACTCTATCAACAAGGAGTCATTCAGATGATATCGAGTACCCGCTAGATATTGAGACAAAAGAGGAGAAGGCTCAGTTTCGACAGGCGGTCTTAGATTCGAGACACTCTCAGCGGGAGCGAGCTGAGAGAGGATGGATGCCGACACAGTTTGCTCATGATGCCAGTGCAAACGGTAGTGGAGCTGGTCCGGCAAGGGATGATGATGATGTACCTACATGGACTACGAGTGAAGAAGAAAATGCTGATGATGATGTTATTACATGGACAAGTGATGATGAATGATTATTTTTACTTCTACGTGATGAAAATAATGTATATATATTATTCCAGCTTAGTTATAAATTTATAATTGTTCATGTAAGTTAATCAATATTATCAAATATCATTTTGCGTTGTTTGGACTTTGGATATCATATCTTTAAACCCCCGAGTGAGATGCATCTGTACAGCGTGCATAAAAATCAGCAGCGCCTGCATAGAATACATGATATGTGAAGCTCTACCCCCCTAAACAGGGTAGAAATATTATTTGAGTGTTCCAAAGTGTGTATCTATGCTTGATTTATGACTAACTAGAGTTTCATTAAAAAATTCGTTCGAAAAAGCAATATTTCCACCATTTCTGTAAAAATAAATATTTCCATATCCAAAAGGTCGAAATTTCCACCGAAATGGAGATTTCGAACCTTGGTCATGCTAGGACTCCCACTGAAGAGAGCAACTAGAAAGAACCGTACGGTCTCCTAATGGAATCCTGACTTCTAGTAAGTAGTAACTCTTAGTCCTACTTGTGCTAGTTGTCCTTAGTCGATTCGGTGTTACCCATGACTAGAAAAACTACTTGCACTAGGACTAGGTTAGCTCGGTTGTATTAAGGGGTAGGAGTTGGAAACTTTTAAGGACTCCGATGACTTTGGCTCCAAATGGACTAGGTTAGCTCGGTTGTATCTCTCTCTTACGAGAAGAACAAGGTGTTACAGTCTTGCAAACCGGATGTCCATTCTGGTTACTGAATGCGAACTTACTAAGGTGTGTTTAGTGGACTCAAATCTCATGTGTTGATCTTATCCAAAAACCTGAGTCACTTAGAGCACATCTCGATGGAATAGTTGCTTATATAAGAATAGTTGGCTGTGTAGGGTGCAATGTTTTATTATTGTTAGGCATGCTGGAATTGGCATGGACATACCAATCCCAACAGCTTTCTCGCCCTGGATAGCCTTGTTGCTCTTACAAAATTTGGTCAACACTGCAGTTATGACTTACAGTGTTTTAAGTATTGTTATCGCTGTCGATATCGCCAAATCGCCTGAGGAAAAAATCAAGGATATATCGCTATTTATTACCAAATATCGCTAGAGGGAAAAGATGACAAAATGAATACTTTTTTGGAGAATTTTTCTATATATTCCTTTAGGATATATAGATACACCATTATGATCAATAACATACATATAATTTACTCTAGGGGACACTCAATTTATGATCTATAGATGAGTCAATAAACTGTTAGAAATTTTGCAATAGAATACCCAAATTAACCTAAAAAAGTAATACAAGCAATTTCTATGAATTTTAGATTGACATAGTAAAATTTCAGTAGGGTTCATTGGGTTTAAATTGATGAAATTCATGAATCCCAGTTAATTTCATGATAATCATGATGATTCACCTCAAACTTGATGCAATTCATGTTTAACATCTATTAACGAAGATCTACTTAAGAAATTTGAGAAATTAAAAAAAAAAATTGAAACATACCTCAACTTAGAAGTTTGGAAGAAACCCTAACTCCGTGAAGGGAGGCCTCAAATCCACCAAACAACAAATGGAGGTTTAGATTTTGTTTTAAAACCTAAATCAAACCAAAAAAAAGGGATGAAATGGAGAAAGAGGGGGGCAAAGGGCTCTTCGGGGCGACACTGGCGAGATAACAGGGCGACATCGGGCGATATTTCCCTTTTGTCGGGAATCCTATAAAGGCTGGGAATTAATTTATCATCGAACTTGGTGATATCTGGTGATATATCGACTTTTTCCCCAAAACAGGAGAATTTAGTCTGTTTTGATGTCGAAGCCCGGCGATATAGTGATATATCGCTGATATTTTAAACCATGATGACTTACCATCTTCTCATCTTCCTTCCCTCTGCCCACTCTCTTCTGTGTTGGTAGCAAAGCCTCCAACACTAGACATATTGCGTTATTATTTAGCTCTTACTTTATGCGTCAACTCTCTACCAACAATGATGCTCTTTTATTCAATATTAGAGCCAAATTTTTGTTGCATTAATTTGTATTAGTCTCAATTCCCTAGGTTACCTTAGCCTGCTAAGTGCCAACTAAAGTGTTCATCATTTAAAGAATGACGTAAGGCAATAAACCTATGTAAGATATTTTTGCTATTTTATGCTAACAAATTAATGATCGCATCTAAAATATGGACATGTCCTATAATTCGGAAGGTGGCTGACCACTAGTGTTTTTTTTCCTTTTCCTCATTATTTTGATTCTCTTATTTTAGCCTGATGACGATATGTTCTCCCTATTACCAAGAATCCCAAATTTTAAACTTTTAAAAATTAGGAAAATTCTATTTGATTGTATTAAAAACAAAGTCAGCAAAACCATAACAAAAGTTTCTTATAATGAGTTCAGTCTAAAAACAGCAGTTTTCATGAAAAGATAAGAACCCTACAACTAACAAGGAACGTATATAAAAGAATATAGATACAAGATCAATCACAGCAAACATATTCATACTGTGGGCGCCTTCACAGAATATGGGCACTCCCGTCGAATGTGGACGACTTCACAAAATGTGGACGCCCCAGCCGAATGTGCATGCCGACATGATCATCTTCACATTTCTTATATGTTGTCGCCCTCAAAATATTATCATCACTTTTGAATTATTATTGCCACCCTTAAAATATTCTCCTCCTTCAAAATTTTGTAAGCCCTCGTCGAATGTGCGTGCCAACAAACACGGTCAACACTAGTTTTTTATAGACAATTAATGTATCAATGAAGATTATAGTGTACAGAAAGTAGCCTCAACCTCAAGGAGGTCAAGGGAGTGGGCCTCAGTAGCAAATCTATTCACATGGCTGAGAGTGAGAAACCCAGTCTAGAAACCAGCACTAATATCATTAGATAAAAACTTGAGTTTAAAAGATTCAAATCCACCATACAGTTTTTGTAACCAAGTGTTCCCCAGAAAGAATAAGCCCTTTGTCTCAAAGTGGACTACTCCTTGCCTCCCTAAGAACACAAGGTAAATTTCCGCATTAGTGGCTCTACCGGCCCTCAAATGTCGATTAACATTGTCAAGTTTTAATGAAACCATGATGTCAAAGGTTGTCAAGAGCATCAAATAGGCTCCGAAAACATATCATAGTAGCAAATTGAAAAGAGCTCCCGATCATTTTTCCAATTAATACCCATTGGATTTTACTACTTGGGAAGAGTGAAGAAAAAATTCAATATTCCTTTCCGAGTGAAAGAAACATAAATTATTTCCTTCATCATCGAAATAATCTATCTGATCTCTTGTCCTCATGAAGATGCCTATTTCTCTCATTTCAAATGCCCATGGAAACCAGTCTTGTAACAAAAACTTTGAATCTCCATACAATGCTGACTTTACCATACTATCCCTTAAATTCCAGGGAGCTACTACGGAGTACGGCTTACACAAAATTATAAAGATCAAGCTAGGGAAGTAGTTCCATTTTAGTACAATTAAATACTGAATATTATAAAATATTCAAGGTCCCAACTAGCTTAAGGAATAGGATAAGCAAGGGAATTGGACTCTGCAGTCTAATAGCAAGGCAAAGAAGATATTATAAAGATGATTGTAGAAAGAGAAAATTTTGCATCTTACCAATATGGCTGCCTGACGCGCACGCGCTTTTGCCTTCCGGTCCTCAATACCAGAAACTAATACCGAATTTTGTAAAGCAGTGTTGGGAGAATATTGCGGCATTCGGCATAACACATCAGGAGCCAGTCGTTCAAGAACAGACATGCAACGAGAACTTAGTTGTGCAAACTTCTTCAATAAATTCTCAACAAAAGAAGGAAAATTACACTGCCTTGTTTCAGCATAATTACTATGACTTTCTTCCTTAAACTTCCTCATCAATGAAACTAGTAATGACAGAATACTTTGGTTCTTCCAGAAAACAGATTCATCAGCAGAACCAGTATCAAATTCCTCACTGGCATAAGTTAATATAGGAAATAAATCTTCGGCATACTGAGAAATATTAGCACCATCTTTATCAATACAGATCTCGTTCTTTCTCTCGCAGATATCCAAGGCTAATGAAAGTAAGTGCAATGCAGTTATAAGAACTCCATCAGGAGCACGAGATACGGATGACCTCTCAGCGAAAAGAGCATAAAATAGAACCGCACGAACAATTTGGAAGACTGTTTTTGAAGTAGCTATTCTAGAAATTTGTTTCAAAGGTTCAAAGATCCTTGTCCATCTAGGCAGCTGGACATTCACAGCAGAAACTTTGCAGAACCGAAAATACCGCTCCTCTGCATGCTGTAAATCCTTAGAGTTCCATCGAGGGTGGTATAGGTCTAACTCTTTCCAGTGTTCCTTGCAAAGTGAATATTTACCCTGAAAATGGCAGAATTGCCCATTATCCTACAAGATTATGGGTCAAACAACAAAAAAATAATGCCATATGGGGGGTATGGACCAGAACCTGCTTCAAGCCAGATGGATTCGAATACACTGCAAGCATGTTCAGTACATTTTGAAGCTCATTATTCTTTGAAAGATCTCGAGGAAGAGCTTTCACCAGCTGACTATGAGTAGAATCACCAATGGCTAGCTTATAAACCAATTCTCTCCGCAAATTTTCAGTTGTGGAGAGCCCACAAAATCGACGTTCTTGGACAATCTGTATGATAAGAGTGAGCATTTCCTGTACTAGAACTGGTTCATACCTGAAAAATGAAGTTTAATTTTATAAGGCATTTAATTCCTATAAATGATTTTCTACTTTTTCTAGGAATTATTTTGACAAATTCCATACATAATGAAAGAATAATGTCCATGCGGTGAAAGATAATGCACAGGTACAGAGATAGAAAGCAGGTATACTTGGGAGTTGGGACTGCAGTCTTAATCTCTGCCCATAGAAGTTCAAATTGCTCCATCAGTGTGTGATACAAATTTCCAAGAGAGAGAATCAGAGAAATTAATATCCATCCCCAATAGTACAAAAAGAGATGATCATTTTACCATGATTTAGTATAATTGTATAAAGATGTACCAGCCAATACAGTTCAGAAAGCTTCCAACTTTCCAACAGACAATAAAGTGTGAAAATACAAAATTCTAATCCTTCGGGTCACAGGACCGGCACTCTGCCATTAATTTAACACGTTGGGCCTTCAGAAAGGAACTTCTATACATGAGAAGAAACTAAAATTAAATTTCACGTACTTAAATTCTGATTTCTGCATGTTCGTATAATTTTCACACAGAGAATGCAATGATAGCCAAAGAAAAATGCAGCAATCATAATCAGGTATCGTTACATATAGACTTTTTTCTGAAAAGGTGTTAGTTCATAAACATAGAGAGACAGTTCGACCTAAGTGCAGGGCAAGCAGAATAGGAGATTGTATCGAAGGACTAGAGATAAATGAAGGTTACGAAGTGATTTAGGTTTGAAGATACAATTCCAAGGGGACAGGGATGCGTTACAACTTTACAGAGAACAATTGTGTATAGCGTAAAAAAGAATTGTTAAGCGAAACATAAATGGTGTAGGTGATCTTTTTTTTTTTTTTCAATTAAGGCAGTAGCATTATCTAACTAGCATAGGAAGGAAATCTAAAGGATGAGCCCTATTATTTGTAGAAAAGTTAGTTTGGAGTAAAGAAAAATGTGTGTCAAAGCTTGCAATTATGGATTAGGAAGTGCAGGAATGAATCCAAGAAACCAAAGGGTATTTCTTAGTTCCTATCACGAAGTAGGCGCTCAAGACCTAGATACTATAAATTGAACAAGGATAACATGTGCAGGAAGTGGAAGCTCCATGATCGTAGAGACTTAAAGATTTTAAGAAGCTGAGCAAAAATTTCCTTCCCTAATATTTACATAGGCACTCATAAAGAGTGGCTTTTAGTTGGTGCTTCCTGCACCATGATACTAATTTACATTGAGAAAGAACAATAAGGTTTATGCAGCTGCTAGTAGGTGGGAGATAATGAAGAGAAAAGGTTAAAAAACCCCACAAAAAAATGCCCCCTCCACATGTTGATATCGACCTGGACTCGTATCAATGATACCTGTCAGTATCGACCAATACCTACATGGCCACATGACTCGGCTGGTCTAGACAGATATCGACAGGTATCGGCCGATACAGTTTCAATATCGGTTTTTTTTGGGGGGGGTAATGTGCCTAAGGTCACTGACAGCATATCGGTATATAGACTATATAGAGATAAGGACCGACAATAAGATGGTTTTGCTCCAGGTCCTCTCGTTTGGAAAATGTCCATTTTACCCTTAGTCAGTTTAGAAAATAACCATTTTACCCCTACACGCAATTGTACAATGAAATCACATGAAGAGTAACATCTCAATAATATAGAGTAACATTTGCTACAGTGATTTCACTGTAGCAAAAAAAATTATTTTTTAAAAAAAGATTTGATTAAAAAAATTTACTGTAGTGATCCTTGTAGCAAATTTTACTCTTTTATCACCGTATTTTTACTCTTTGCTACCACTGTAGCAACTGTTACTCTTTATTACCGAATTGAGTAACAATTGCAACAGTGACTTCACTGTATCAAAAAAAATTATAGAGATTTCTAAAAAAAAAAGATTGCTACAGCGAAATTATTGTAGGAATTGTTACTCAATTCGGTAATAAAGAGTAACAAATGCATATTGCTACTCTTTTCATGCAGTGAAGAGTACCATTTGTGATTTTAGTATTAGAGACAGTTTTGTCATTTAAAGGGGAGAAAAGTTAATGGAGGGACTTGCTCTAAAGGTAACTAACCATGCCGACTAGTCCCCGACTAGCGACTGGGCGGAACCCGACTAGGCCCCGATAGCAAGAACATAAAAGTAATGATCCTATTTGTTTGAGAGAAGTGAACGAGAATGATGATTGGATCATTCTAACCGATAGTGAGCTTCAAGAATTCGTATGTGAAGGCAATTATCTTACTTGGACACAAGTTGAGAATGCTGTGGAAGCTGCTGACATCGAACCAAGTACTAAGGTAGTCTATGGCAACGATCAGGAACTCACCTCTAATTTTCACTTCTGGATGATGATGAGGATGAAGAGCATGTGGATGTGGAGAACATTAGAACTCGAAGGGAGGAGGAAGGTGAGAGAACATGGTCAAGGACACAAATCTGATAATGAATTTGATATCGATGTTGGATAGGACTAGTATTATTTGTGTTTTTTCTTTGTGGAAGTTGTCCGGATAGACTGGATTATGACAATAAGTTCTTTTTCCAATATTATGGCCAAGGTTTGAAATATCGGTCGATACCGGTACGTACCAGTTTTGCCCGGTTCAAGATAGGCACTGCCCCCGATCCCGATACCTGGCCCGTACCAATCCGTATCGGCCGGTTCAAGCCAGTACCAACCGCTACAACCGGTACATACCGGTGCCGACAGGTTTAGGTTTTTATTACGTACCGGTATCGGCCGATACCGGTACGTAATGGCCGGTACATACCGATCAGGGGCCAACCGATACCGCGACCAATACCATGATTTTGAACCTTGATTATGGCATCATGTAACTTGATATTAAATTCTTTGATATTATATTTATGCTAGTATGTTACTTGATGTTAATTTCTTTGATAGTTGATGACTTTATATTTTATAGTTGGTAGTTGTTTATTGTTCTTGACAGACTAGTATCATATACTTGTTGACATTTATACTATTTCATATACATCATATATATATATATATATATATATATATATATATATATATATATATATGGAATATGATCCTCCCGACTAGCCAACACGCTAGTCCTCCCCTATATTTAGGTGTCATGTGGTACTTTTTAACTAAATTTTTTTGAATGGATGGTCAATCCACTCTACTTGGATCATGATTAAAAAAAATTCAAAAAAAAAAAACTTAAAAAAACCGATCAACGGCCGACAAATTTAACGGTAAATTGTAACGCACAAATACCCCTTGCTATGGTTAATCTAAAAATGCCACATGGCATTTTTTTTTTAAATTTTTTTTCATAATCATTGTTAGGAAGGATGAACCCATCTTGACTAACCCCTAACCCCGGTTAAAAATTACCACATTGCACTTGAATTGAAGGGAGGACTAGCGTGTTGGCTAGTCGGGAGAACCATGCACCATATTCCCATACATATATTGGGGGGGGGTAGAATAATTTTTGGCCAACTCAACTCGAACTAGTCCTCGACTATTCCTAGTCAGGTCTTGACTGACTAGGAGCCGACTACCGACTTTGACTACATAAATCTCATCTTCGATTGCCTTGTTTTAAAAAATAGTACTTTGACTGGTACGACATGAGCGACAATTGCAGAATGAGGCTTGCCAAGGTTAAGCATGTTGGTTTAGCTAATGTGTGGTGGACAGATGTGGAGCGAAGTTCAACCACCAATTGGCACTTGGCAAGAGATGAAGACCAAGCTTCGAGGAAGTACATGCCGGCCCATTACTGCAACAAGTTGTGTGATCAACCTATAAGTTTGAGTTAAGGAACCATACTGGTAACCAAGTATCTGCAAAAATTTGATGAGCTCAAGATGTAGTTTTAAGCGGTGGAACCGTGGAAGATCCTCGACAAACACTTGCTAGGTTCAAATCGAGGGTTTGAGGTCCGATATAAAAAGAGAGCTACTTTAGCTAGGGGTGGCAATGGGTCGGGTCGGGTCGGGTTCGTGTCGTGTCTAGTTGGGTTCGTGTCCAAAAACCCCAGACCCGGACCCGACCCGTTTAACTAATCGTGTCTAGATCCTAAACCCGTACCCGACCCGCTAATAAACGGGTAGACCCGATAAGACTCGGTATGACCCGTTTATCATCCGGGACTATTCAGTTGACCCGATCCGACCCAATCCGACTCGACCCGACCTGACCCGAAAGACCCGCTGGTATTATATATTATAGTATCGGTTGCGGGTAGACACGACCCGACCCGTTGAATACTAAACGGGTCTTCCCGGGTCTACCGTGTCCAGACCCTAAACCCGGACCCGACCCGTTTATTAAACGGGTCTATCGTGTCAAACCGTTTACGACCCGAACCCATTTAGCCCTGACCCAGACCCGCTAACTTCGTGTCGGGTCCGAAATTGCCAGCTCTAACTTTTGCAACCACTACATAGACTGAACATTCATGTTGTAATTGTAGAGGACGAAAGATTGATGGTAATATATTCAATGGAAATTAGAGTTGATTGGATGAAGTGTAAAGGAGCTTTAGGGGCGTTATGAGATCAACGCATCCTTTTAAGTGTAAATTTTATAATACAATAATAAGACCAAAAACTCTTATATGATTTAAAGTTTTGGATCATAAAAAGGGCTCGATCACATAAGATGAACATGGCAGAGATGGGGTGTTGATATGTGCTATGAGATCAACGCATCCTTTTAGACTTTTAAGTGTAAATTATAATACAATAATAAGGCCAAAAACTGTTATATGATTTAAAGTTCTGGACCATAAAAAGGGCTCGATCACACAAGATGAACATGGCAGAGATGGGATGCTGATATGGATGTGTTGTACAACTAGGAGGGATAGGATATGGAAAAAGTGTATATATGGAAAGATAGAAGTTGAAATGCTCGAGGAAAAAAGGGAGAACACATTAAAGTGGTAATGGGTATGTACAACAGGACAGATAAGGAGAACATCTAAGAGTATTGTGAAGGGGCAAAAAAGGAGAAGACATAAACTAACAATAGAGGAAGTTGTCAGAATGAAAAAGCTAAGAAGTGGCAATAGATGTGGCCCTTGACGAGAATGTTGACAAAGACGGATTCATAAAACCAACCCAAAATTAATCGAATAAGGTTAAATGGTTATATAATTATTCACTATTAGGTCTCTTGGCAGGCACCTCTATTACAAGTTGCCATGGTCTGGTTTTTGAACCAATCTTAGAGGGTTGGCGTCAAGTTTGACAGCCGATTGGAATAAAAACATTTCATTCTTTAGTGGAGACTCTCAATTATAGTTATGCTATATAGACAACGTCCTCTAGATATGATAAGACTTGCATGATGTTGAACGTTTTCACACTAAAACAAAGCACAAAGTAAAAGAATATACAAACATGCCAGAAGAAAGAGGTCAGATACATACTCCGTATAATCTGCAAGGTTTAAAGACGTATAATTTAATAACCCAAATCTTTCTTGAATCCTCTTGACAAACAATTCGGGAGGAGCCAACGCAGCACAACATTGCAACAAAAATAAATCTGATTCCAGCCCTTGTTCCAACCTGAAGAGAAGAGAAAAGGACCTAAGATGAACTCCCTCATAACCTTATTATACTCAATTATCAAGTAGAAAGCATTAAAGACTCACCATGGGACAGAACGATAGCACTCAGAACTTAGTATGGCAGCATCACCATTTCTACGCCACATGCCAGCACGAACTTGAGCGCAAAATACCCTTAAACGAAGAGGATGCTCCATCACAAATGCAGAAAAACCAAATGGTTGCACGCCTCCTAATAATTTACCAAAAAAATCATGATGATATCCAGATGAAGGAGGCGCAGAATTGCCATTTCCCTTGCCCAGTTTTCCAGTTTCAGTGTAACAATTTCTCATAGCCTTTCGCAACAATAATGAAAGAAAACGATGCAAAGGAATGTGAAAAGATAATTCCTGTGAACTGACATCATAAACTATATCAGGCCAGTCTGCCAAATTCAATATACTAAATGCTTCCAGTTCTGCACATGAATCAGAGTCAACAAGACCATCATCAATTGAAGTATTATTTTGGTCTAATACTTCTCTTCCTTCAACCTCTAGGCTTCCAGTCATCCTACAGGTAGAAGAAGAACCAAGTATCTCATGCCATTCAGGATGAGCAGGCACTTGGAGTCCATTCATATCAACTCTAGACTTCGATGTTCTGTACACCTTGTTGCTATTTGTTCCCTTCCTTATCTTAAACAATTTCTTTCTCAAGGTCACAATATTACTACCACTACTGCTAGATGCATCGAGAGAAGAGGAATTCCTCGCCAATGCAGTATCTGGACCCAACCAACTCTCAATAGCTTTCAGGCATTCCAAAATCAACCATATAACAGAAGATGGAACTGACAGGAAACTCTCTCTGTCTAAGTTTACTTCACCACATTGCGACACACAATCTGAAATGCTGTTTATACTGCTAGTAGTGCATGCAGAACTTTCTTGAGAAAGCCTTCCTACTTTTGCATGGCGCAGCTTCTGACCATCATCTGAACCTTCAATATCTGAGCAGCAGAGCGTAGCATCTATTTCTTTCGTTTCAGCAAGAGAAAGTGCACCTTCTACCAAGAGATTGCTGACATTCCCAAGATAGTGGGCCAATAGAAATGGTGCAGACAGATTCTCATTGTCCTCTTCAGTGGCAAGACCTGTTACTCTCTTTTGAGGGTCCATGCCTTGCACAAGACTCAAGAGCCATATCAAAGTCCTTGAGATATCGGGTCGTTCATCAGCAATGTATTTGGGAACTTCATCGTGGCTCAAAACATATCGTGTATCTTCAACCAAGCGGATTGTGGTTCCAAGAAGACCTGCCCATTTACTTGCCTGCAAAAAGTTTGTCATCAGCTAATTCATCAAGCGAGGTTATATAAACATTCAAGTACTTTTATGAATTGATAAAGTTAGAGACAGGAAATGGACACATCACTTTCAAGAGACCACATTGATGCATATTGATATGACCAAGATGGATGCTTATATATAAAAGCATCTCATCGTAGATTGACCCCCAAAGCAAGTCGGATATACGTTCTAATAAATACGAAGCAATCTAAACTTCCAAACACAAGGTTAACAAAAAATCATCACTGACACCGTACCACAGGGGGGGGAAAAAGCTACAACATTACCTGCAAACGACCATCGTCTGCAACACACGAAAGGAAAATGTCCCTCAAGCATCCCAGAAGCATGCCCGGCAGATTCACCTCTCGTACAAGTCGTGGGGTTAAAGTAGGCACCGTGAATATTTGCACAGAGAAAGTTGATAGCATTGGATACTCCTCAAACATTGAATCACTGCCCTCTTTCACCATCTTATTTAGCGTAAAAGGGTAATATTTTATGAATGCTTTTGCAAGTTCATACTTAAAAAGGGGTTCACCCAGTAATTTCAAAAGCAACTCGTGGAGCTGCCTAGCCACCTCTTTGCTCAAAAGCCTCTCTGCCCTCACAAGAACTTCTAGTAAACCCATGCACTCAAACATTCTTCTAGAGATGAAACTGAGCAGGCTTTCGGTACAATTGCAAAAGTCGAGCAACATTTCAATGACCGCAGTGGATAACTCATTTGCAAGCTGCCCATACGCATCGATACGATCGCTCTCTCTCTCGCGCTTCCGGCGTTCCGCTGATAAAACCTTGTCCCTCCAACACACAAGAAGAGCATCCAGAACCGGCCCCATGGAATCCGCTAAATCTTTCGCGAGAGGCTGGATATTTTCAGAACCTTTATGTTTCGAACAGAATCCGTCACGTTTCCAGGCGGTCTCGTCTCCACAGTCGCAGCATCCACCACCCGTGTACATAGTAGAATAATCGTGATCTCTGTGGTTGCCACTCTGGAAACAAGGAACGCATATCGCACAAGTCGAATCATGTTCACACGTTCGGCAGCGGTAAGCCAAGTCGTTCATCCCCCAAACAGCCCCACACACCGCTCGTTGGCCAGCAGCTTTCTGTGCCAAATTCTCGAGAAATGCACGTGGGTCGCTCTCAAACATCAGGTATTGCAACCACAACAGGCTTTCGCTGAAGTAATCTCCCATACCGACGCTCCCCGTGCCTCCTCCAGAATCTTTCTTCGATGACCTACGAGTCTCCGATACATCCGCAACATTCGGTAAGATGGCAGATACCAACTTGGGAATCAAAGACATGTTTTCCCTGACAAAAAACACTAGACCCAGCTGGGATTGATCGAGTCTGTCCTGAGGAACACCATGCTGCGCGAGTCTCTGTCGATTTCAAAGAATAACCCATGAATACACACACCATGTAACATAGAGCAATCTCAAATCATGTGGAACAACTACATAGCACTCCAAACTCAAGACCACATCAGTGATCAGTCCCTATAGAGTAAAACAAGATAATCCAGGTGGGTTTCCCGTTATTTTAAGCTAAGATTCAACAAGAAAATGGGACAGAAAAAAAATTTTAAAAATCTCTTCAAAATTCCCCTCTTCCCATCTCTGGGAACACTATTAACCCTAAAATTCAATTCAAAAAGGCAGCTCATGATATGGATTTCAACGAGACATCAGGAATACAAATAGGAACGAAATTGGGGGGGGGGGAGAAGGAGTGAAATTCGAGGAATGAGGGATGAAGCGGTGCCTGGAGGATGCAATCTCGGGGGGAGATGACGGTCTTCCGCCCGGGCGACGCGTCGATCTCCATTCCGGCCATGACACGAAGCCAGTCGGCGCAACCCCAGTAGGTCGATCGAGAGCTTCCACGCCCCAGGGTTGCGGCGGGGGAGGGAAACGAGGTGGGGAAGAGAGAGAATATGAGAATCAGGACAGTTAATATTTGGCCCTCGAGATAAACTTTTATGGAGTATATAACCCAACCCAGTTTCTAGAAACAAAAAGATCTTTCCACTTTCTCTGTTGCTTTTGGTATCCACGGCTCCATCGGCCGGTTCGGCCCACCGCTCTTGCGTTTTTTATCCGCAATAAAAAATAATAATAATAAAAATAAAAATACTCCGTCGTAATCAGGGCCGTTCATACGGTCTGGTTTTTTTTGCTAACAGTTTGTGCGGTCTGATTGTCAAGCAATGTCTTGCACGCCAGAGGGGTGGAGCACGAAAAAATCCCACCAGAAAACCCCGTGGATATAAAATCCAACTTGGAGAATTTTTTTTAGGTAGGGTATGGGTATGAAACTCTACCCATCAACTTTCTTATATCCAAATATTGTAGGAGCTACAGTACTAAGGATAGTCCTTATCCATCAATTTTTAAGGAGGGACTTAGTGATAGCTCCCCGACAAAGTTATCAACTTGCAATAAGCCCTCCAACGAGTTTCGCATTGCAATAGCTCCCTCCCAACATGGCCGACCAAAGGCAAGTTGAGGCCCATTGCAGTAGGACTAAAACTCTAAATGACTGTTCTTAGGTTATTTAAATGGGTTGGGAGCCTTCATTTCAATGTGACCTAAGCCTATTTAAGTTAGTTAGGAACTTGGGGGTCTTCTTTTCACGTGGGGCCTTTGGCCACTGCCTTAATGGCCTTATGATTGAGCCAGCCCTGCCTCCCAAAATCCTGCCGAACCAAATAGGAAAAAAAAAATGACAATAGCATCCAACCCAAGTTCATTAAATTTACATTTTCTGTCATCAACTTAACACGAACCATTTTTTGCATGAAATCAATTGAAACCACTCCAAATTGTTGATTTAAAACAACAAAACAATATAATTTTTTATATATATAATTTCATCAAAACAAAAAAATCTGTCAACCGACCAAATAGTTACTCTTTTTTACCTAATTGTTACTCTTTATGTACGAGATAGAATCGACTTGGTTTCGCATAGTTAAATGTATTTTTTATCACAAAGATAATCATATTATGACCATATGAGCAGAAATACCGCTACAATCAATTGACAATTAAGACGTTTTACCATATCAAATTGTTACTCTTTGCTAATGGATTGTTCCTCTTTACCAATTGTTACTTTTTTGTTAAAATTGTTACACTTTATATGTAGCGCTAAAATTGTCATTTTAAAAAAAATTATGTTACATGTGCGCAGCAGAAGGAGCCTGTGTTAGCCAAACCTAACAGATTTTTTCTCTTTAACGATTGTTACTATTTTCCTACGATTGTTATACTTTTATTTGTAGGGTAAAATTATTATTTAAAACTTTTTGGTATTACATGTGCGCGGGCGAAGGAGCTCATGTTAGCTAAAGTCCAACCACATATAAAGTGGCATTTAAATTTATCACGTAAATGCCCAAAATGACATTTGAATTTATAAATAGTGTCACCCATTCTTTCACAAATAACTAAGCTTGAGGGGGTTTTGCACCGCTCCTGCGTCACGCTCAGACACCAGTCGACCTCCCCCGTGCCATCGATGCGAAGAGGACGTGGAGGAGAACCATCGAAGACCATTCGTTAGTACCGATTCTGCGTCGGCGAACTCCAAGGTCAAGGACGAGCTCCGGCCATGGAGTCCATGCATGCGATGGAGGGGTTGTAGCCATGTTGCCGCGCAGGATGGTCCGGGTGGCTCGGGTTTGGATTCTGGTCATCTTGCTGCCGATCGGGTAGGTCCGACGCCATGCAGGGAGGGTCACAAGGGTTCTGTAGGGGTAAAATTGCTATTCAAAATTTTTTGTTATTACATGTGCGTGGAAGAAGGAGCTCGCGTTAGCCAAAGTCCAATTGCAGGGGTTTAACGTTAAGTTCAAACTTTAAATATCGTAACGTAAAAAGGCAACCTTTTTAAGGAGCTAATGTTAATAACCCCATTTTTAAGTATATGATACCCGATTATTATTGTAGCAGCTCTCTCTCTCTCTCTCTCTCTCTCTCTCTCTCTCTCTCTCTCTCTCTCTCTCTCTCTCTCTCTCTCTCTGTGTGTGTGTGTGTGTGTGTGTGTGTGTGTGTGTGTATGTGTGTGTGTGTCATCCCCAAGCAAGCCAAACAGCTCGAACAGCTAGGGGGAGGGGGGAGGATGACCATCCAAATGTTAATGAAGTGCGTACTAGTATTATAATATACTAGGGGCATGCACGTGCTATGCGTGAGTATAGAGATTGGGGAATTAGGAAAGATGATCGAGGGGAGTCTCGTGTGATATCGTTTCTCTCAAAATATATTCAAAAGGTCTAAAATACCCCTATATTTTTAATGTATGTATAGAACCATTTTTAATTAAAGATAGGGGTAAAGGCCTGTAATGTATTTTGGTTCGTGACATCAGAACAATTTTCTTCAAATAATAGAGATCAAACTTCGGGTTACTATATCACTACAATAATCAAGTGAACAAAAGTTCAACCTTCCAATCTACAAAATCAAGTTGATAACTCCCTCATATATTGCAACACTATAGTAATAGATGGAAGCTGATTTTGACCAACCGAGGTGCGAACTCTAACGGTGGAATTGGATTTGGATTGCCCTATCTACGAAATTAATGGCTCATCCCTTTGACGGATCACAACCCATGGAAAGTAGCTTTGCTCCGTCTAATATAAGAATCTAAAGGTTTAACTCATGGGACCACCACCCTCGCGCGCATGGGGTTCACACTACTATCAATATAACATATAGTAAAATAGTAGACTAAAGAATTGTCCAAGCCCTGAAAGCTACCAAAGGACTAGACTTAGTACTTGACCCCTAAGATATTATAGAGAGCGCAATGGTTTCTCCAATGACGACGATGAGGAGATGTGAATGAGATTTAATTAGACCGATCCAGTCGGCAGATGCACCTTGATTCCAAAAAAAGAGGCACTTGCAAGATTGGTAACAAATAATCAATCGGCTCTTGAGTTGAGCAAGGGTGTTGATTTGCGAGCAAAGAGTGCAGGGGGGGGGGGGGGGGGGGGGGGGCTGTTTGAATGTAAGGCTTCCACTACAAATTTGGGTGATGGTTAAGTGGCTCTATCTCAGTCCTCTTCAGGTCGGGATTTAGAGAGCACACACATGGGGCTAGCTATATAGATAAAGATAATATCGTTCAAGCAGTTACTAAAATTGAAGTGGAGGATGTTGCCCATGCAACTGTGTCTATTGTTGACCCCATCCAACTGGTTGTTCATGATGTTGGTTTGGTGCCTGAGATTCCTACTCAAGCGGCTACCGGCTCTCTTTTGTGGCTCACAGTGAACTTGCTACAAGGTTTGTACTTTGTGGCTCCCTCTCCCAATATCACCAAGAGCCCCTTTAACTTCTCTTGCGCCATAGTTGGAAGTTGGAACCCCAAGGCAAAACCTATGACCGCTAGTTCGAAGAGCCATGTTAATCAGTTCGAGGAATGTGTTCTACTTCCTCCGATCCAGAATTTGAAAAAGAGCATCTTGTCAAGCTTAAACGTCAACCTCACCCCTTCTTCGATATCCCTATTTTGTTGAAGGCTAATCCTGCCTACCTTGTTGATCTTCCTTCGAAGGGTGCGCAGAGGAAACCTAAGAGTCGTCGGCTGATTGAGGAATCTAGCAGAATAACGAGAAATAAATAGATTATCAACTCAGGGTGCTAAAATTGGAGTTTGTTAATGAATGTTGGTGCGTAATCTATGAAGATTGTTAGCAAAGGATTCAATAGGTTGACTTAATCAGTATTTGGCAGAAGCAATAATTGATCAATAGGTTTTCATGGTGGCATTCATAGGTTAACCAAATCGTGGAAGACTAGTAGTACGGTTAACCAAGCTGTTAGGGTTCGTTGTTTTTTAAAGAAATAAATTGGATGGAAAATTTGTTTCCCTGAGACATTCATCACCATGGAAAATGATGTCTCAGAAAATTAAATGTCACATGCTATTTTTTGCTAAGGAAGTCCATCTAAATTACCTATGACATTCATTTCCTCTGTTCTTTTCTACCTTGGACTTAAATGGGTTGAAAATTTATTTTCTTTGGATAAGTGTTTTTTTTTTTCTTCGGATAAATAATGTCTCATCCTTGGTGTGCAATGAATGTCCGACTAGTTTTGTTAGGACTCTAATGTGCCACCAAACTAGGAGAAAAAATAATCTTAAAAATTCATTTACCCGCGACATTGGACAAATGAACATGGCACAAAGTGATAATACCCTGATAAATCAATGTCTAATCTAGTTTTCACACCAAAAGAACTGACCCTTATAAGTAAATTCTTAGGTAGAATCTGGTCCCAAGTGGACAATCGATCTTCTACTAGACTTCTTCAAGGATTGCCCAAACTTCTATTAATTACCTTCCTATTAATAGAAGATAATTGTATCTTCGTGTTGACAATCTTTCATAAGATTTATATAAAAAACTTATAAATCATATGTCAATATGTAAGAAAATCACTTTGGGCAACCCAAGTAACCTCACCACCTATCGACATAAGAGTTTTGCCACATGGGATAGATCAACAGTCTTACGGCATACAATGAAATGCATCATTTTAGATAATCGATCAACAACTACCAATGCAAATTGTGACATTTGACTAGTCATTAGGAGCTATAAAACTAGTATCTTGCCATGGGGTGTATGGAACAAGCAATGGTGAGTAAAGACCCATATTCTACCTTCGGCTCTTGACCGGATTGTAAGTTTGATACTAAATTAAGGGGGAGCATCTATCATGTGGATAGGTTAATTAGAAGTGTCACGCTCCAAAAAATTTAACATCGATTTATAGGGTGTGAGAAGAGAAAGATAGGAAGGGTTTGAGTTTTGTCATGAAATGGTAACATATCAATTTTCTCAAATGCACTATTCCACATGCTCTCACACATATTGAAGAAGGAGAGAGAAACAAAGGGAATCATTCTAATTGATTTTTTTTTTAAATGCCCAAACCGAAAAGGTCAGAGGGTAATCCAATAGGGTAAATTATTCATAGATGTCCTATTTAAAAAAAAAAGTCTTGTTGTCACAAAGAGTGCTTATCGAAGAAGCAACTCAACATTCAAGAAGGCTCTTCTCTCAGTATGTGTGGCACACCAATGCCATTACACGCTGACATGATTCCATCAAGGGAGCACGACACTCAAACCTCCGACTGCGAGCTAAACAATCTCACCCACTCCTTGGTACTTGAGTACACTAAGCTAGAACCAATGATCCTATCTACGGGGTTTGATCATTTAAGTTTTTTATATTCTTATATTTATGTTGATCTACCCTGGGCCGAGGGCCTTGAGGATAGGCCTGGCCAAAAGAGGAACTTCCTTTTATAGTTGGATCACTGCAAACCGACTAATCAAAACCACAACTACTAAACTAAAAACCATAGTCATCATTGGGTAATTGCTGACTACCTGTGCCAAACTCAAGAGTATTGAATTGTTGAGTTGTCGTTCGTTTCAAAGGTAATGCTCTTGCCAATGGTTATAATCATTTGCTCTTAGTGGATTGCTTTGTGTCCAAACTTGTTCAGTGTGGTTTTTTGGGTTTCCACCTATATATCATTTGTGTGCTTTCATTGCGGCATTAAGATAGATTATATGCTTCTACCCTATATTCACATGCAACTTTTGCATCACAAGTAGAATAATCTATTTGCTTAAATTTTTGTTGTGCACATCGTGTGATTGTAAGAGAGATTTGAAGAAAGGTTGTTTGGTTGGTTTGTGGTTTACAAGCACGTGTTTACTTATTTGCATTGATGCATCCTTAGGGATTTTTTAGGGCAATAGAGTTTATTTCATATTGTTACTTAAGTTTTTAGCCTAGCATCTAGGCCACCTAGGGTATTAGTCCCCAAAACGCTCACCCTCGCTCTCAATCTTTGCTATTTGATCTCTTCCCTCCGATAGGGCTCTCAGATCCACTCCTCATCCAGAAGTCCGTTTTCAGTTTCAATATCTACCTTCAGAATTATTTGATTTGTTTTTGTGCCAAATATGAAGAAGACGAGATGCCTCGACGATTGTTTGCCAAAACTCCACATCTTGACACAGCCTCTTGGAACACCAAGCTGGTATGGGGATGTGGGGAGATGTTAGCAAGGTTTGGATGATCACGAGGAAGAGGGACCAATGGGGTGTTTGGCACCGTTCCCCAAAATCATACCGCTATTCCTGCCTTCGCATTTTTCATAAGGGAAAAAATGCATAAACGAGAACATCGGAACGATTCTACGGAACGCCGCCAAATACCTCCTAAGGTTTCTTCATGAATTTGTCGTTGGAGATGATTCACATTATCAAACTATACTCAAAGAAGAGAAATCTATTATTCATTGGAGAAATTAAGTAAATGGAAGTTGTATAATTCACTGTTTAGATTAATATTCATAATTATTCTCAATAGTTGCTTAAAATCATTTGTTTGGAGGAATTAAGGTTCCTTTCATGTTCAGAAATTTGTGATGCCAAAACAAGTTGCGGGAACTTTTCTACTTATCAGTGGTGAAGATAGTTGGTGAAAGCACATCCCCTGCCAAAGGAAGGAATCTTTGTCAAGATGATGGGAACAGGGAACCAGGAACAACTAAGGAGAGGTTATTAACCAGCAGTCACATATGGATTTTCACCTATTTAAGGGATTTTTGTATATAACCCCCTAACAAATATTGATATTACAAATAACCCCCTCATTTTTTAGATTTATGAATAACCCTTCAGATTTTGCAACAAAAAAATTCATTTTAATATTTTGATATTACAATTACGGATACAAAATTTTCAGATGGACTCAAACAATTAATCCACTAATATGAAAACCAGGAAACATTTCCAGTCCACCATCATATTAAAAAACAGATCAATACAACCACAATGGAGTTATACGCAGCGACACCATCAAGGAACAAGTTTGTGCTCGTGTATACATGTCCAAACATCCAAAACACTTGACGAAAAAAAAAAAAAAAGACGAAACACAACCACCACATCTCTCGGTGTACTTGTACAAAGCGTCGTGCTCGGGTAATTGATAACTATGACCCTGTGTGTACAAAACAAAAGCTATAATTAGAATTGATGATTGACGAGAAAAAAAATTGCATGAGTAACGCGTAAAGCAAGAGGTGTGGACTACCTGAAGTGTTATAATACAGAATCTCACCAAAATCATAGCAATCCAGATCTACAATGACAACCTATGAACACAAGCAATTTACACGATCTCATTCTTGTTGCGCACGTTCTTGCTGAAAGTGATTCGACCCATGCAAGTAAGAGGCCTACATCACAACCCATTAAATTTAGAAGAGTTAAAAAAAATAAAAAGTTACAAAAGACAAACGTGTAATTTTGAAATCTGACTTAAGCGATGAAAATGTTCAAATGTATGGTTTGCATTTAAACTTGTGGAAGAACCCTACCATCAATTATGAATGTCATTGTAAGCATCTATCGATCTTTTTTTTTTTTGTGAAATTTATATTTCTATGTTTATAAAATACCTGATTCAAGTAAGGCATCTGTACATTGTCTTGAAGCATACCCGTAAAGCTGAAGTTGGGATGTCTGTTGGGCACCCCTTGGGGAGTCACCTATAAGGAAAAACGATTAATCTCCAATATGTCAACATGATATAGCATAAATATGATAAAATCAATTACAAAGTCAAACTTTAAAGGCATACCTGATTACACAAGTTTGGACCAGGAGGAACCCCAAATGGAAGCGATGATGGATGCGGTGGACCAGCAATACTACTTGACACTTTTGATGCCTTCTTCTTCCGTTTCTTCAAACTGCTTTCTGTTCTAGTATTTGGTATCCCTTTAGCCCTTACACGTGGAGGATTCAATACCGGCGGCTCATTAGTAGAATTAACACCAACACACTGGCCGCCTTCTTTGTTGAAAGTTCCCAACATGTCCATAGTTTCCACATCATTTTCAATAATCTCCAACGCCTCGGCTAATTTTTCCCTCACAATCTTAGTTCCACGTTCCGTCATTGAACCTATGCTAAACACATTAATTCCTTCATGCATCAAGTCGCTAAGACGCAATGATTGGTCAGATTTCCCATTAGTTGAAGATGACTCACCAAAACCACTCACCACAATCCCTTTCTTTGCTTTTTTAGTCTGTCGCTTCAAAACGTAATGATCTGGTATCACTTCATCCTTCTTGCTTTGCCCATCCCCTCCTGATATCGATTCATCTTTCTTCCTTTGCATTTTTTTTTGAAAATCTTTCTTAATGGATCCCACATTTGCAGCGCCACCTACTACTTCTGATAAAATAGAGAACGACTTTGTCGGTCTTATGCCTGCTCCAACCATAGACATAAGCATACCCCCATAAGCATCTAGTATCTTTCGACCAGATCTAAGGAATTGCCTTTCTTCAGGCGTAGCAAGCTCATGGTTGTGCTCATCATCTAAAAATGTTAGCTTCCATACACCATTCTCAATTGTGAATCGGAATCGAGCATTGCAACCTGTTCTGATGTCTAATTTTTTCACATGCTTCACTTCATGTGCATCGCCATTTCGATAAAATCCTTCTTTTGAACACAAAAAGTCTCGTTGTCGGAGGTTACCCAACTTATCTGTTCGCCTATTCCCTTTCCGAATACTAAAACCCTTCTTTGTGGCATAGGCATTACATAGGTTATAAGCTTCCTCCTCGGAATACACTGTCATCCCAACTTTAAATTCTTTATCAACTCCATGGTCACTGATAAGATTTTCATCTTCACTACCATTCATTGTCTTGATAAATCTAAACACAAAAAAAACCCAGCTTAGTAGTTAGCATGATCAATGGAAAAAAAAAATATGAGAGGTGCATATGGGGTTTAACGAGGAAAAAAAATCAAGCATTTGGGGTATCAACTATCAAGCAAATCGGGTATCACTGTGCACATAGTACACAATGCGTAAATTCAACCATAATCTGAGATGCATAGAAAGGCGACAATAAAGCCAAATATAGAAAGAGAAAAAAAGAAAACCGGAAGGCACCAAATTAAATCATCGGAATGCATCTTCCAATCTAAGCTGATGCCCATGTTTCGTGTTTTTTCATCAAGAATGTCACTACAAAGGGAAAACAAAATATGAAAGCTCGACTGAAATCACCGTGATCTAGGTTTCGACCAACGTTGCTGATTCACTACATAGAAAAAAGGAAATGCAGCCAAATTGGGTATTGGAATTCTGCCAAGAGTTCGATTCTGTAGAGATTGTTTTTCTTTGATCTCATGTCTGCCTTTGGCTTAAGAATTTTCAGTTTGCCTCCATTGGTGATGAGTTCATTCCAATTGGGTTCATGCCAATCCAATCTAATGGCAATGGCAACACGAGAAGAAGATGTGATGTGCTGAAGACATTTGATTTTGCGATATAATTATCATTAAAAACTATTGTTAATAGGAAACTTATAATTGGATTTAAATTTATAATTTTGTGGAAAATTGTCTGTTCCGGATGCCTTTGTTTCATGCAATTTCACAAAGAAAATCTCACCTCACCTCACTGAGCTTGCAGCTGAAGGAAACCTAAAGGAATTTGCACTTCTTCACACTTCACTGTCGTTGCTCCTCAACCATCAGATCCAAGCACTGAACTCAAGATCTGTGACTCCACTTTCCTGGCCAAGGCCTCTCTCATCGAGATTGGGGCACCAAGAATCTCAAGATCCTCCACTCTCAGATGCAAAACACGTGCGCCCCTTCCAATGCGATCTCTGCCGCACAAACGCCGGGAGAACGTCGGCGAAGGCCGCTATGCCCGCTTCGGACACCAAGCCGCCGTTAGCAATCCTCGATCTCGCACGGAAATCCCGTGGTGATCTGCAGAAGGAGGCAGAGAAGGGGAAGGAAGTGAGGCGGGGGATTAGGGCTTTACGACGGAGGAGAGGGGGAAGATCGGAGAGGGGAGGAATGCGGGGGATTTATTAGGGTTTTGCGGCGGAGGCGTTTTGCAAATCGGGCCATTAACCGTATGGCGACCGTGGATACTGGAGAAAATATTAAGCGGCATGTATGCCATTTCATGGTATTAATCATGGTGAAATGACAAAAAAACCCTTGAAATGGAGAGCTGTAATGTTCCAACCTCGATATGGCTTTGAGGCGATTACGTGATACCACGTCATTCTGTCTCACGGTGGTACATAAGTTTTTCTCCACATGACACACCCCAAACCCTCCATTTGTTTTGCAAGAAATGGCTGCAATTCTGTAGAAATAAAAATATTTTCCGTCATGGCTTGGGGTGTTTACAATTGGGCGTGATACCACGTCATTCTGCATCACGGTGGTACATAAGTTTTTCTCGACACGACACCTAGACAAGACACCCAAACCCCTCCCCCCCTAAGCGCCCTCTCTAAGTTGTTTAGTTCCTAAATTTTAGGGAGAAAATCCTCTTGAGGGAAATCGACTCCTGACTAGACGGCTTAGAGAGAGAAGATCATTTCCTCCCAAGATCGGGAGGAAATGCTTGATTTCCTCCCATGACAGTAATTTTTTATTGGTCGTACCCTTGCCCTTTTGTATTATTTCCTACCCCTCGTCCTTTCTATTCCTCTGCTGGGTATGTGAAGCCCGACCTCCTTATTTATTTTTTTCTTCGAGACGGTGATCTAGGGCTCCGATCACCTACACCGGTCCCCTACTTCGTCGACGATCTAGGGCTCCAGTCACCTGCGTTGGTCCCCTGCTCCTATCTTCATCTTCTACGGCTTGATTACTTGCTCAAGTCCTCTGCTATCTAGGGCTCCAGTCACCTGTGCTGGTCCCGTGCTCCTATCTTCATCTTCTATGGCTACGGTCATCTGCTCAGGTCTGCTATCTAAGACTCCAGTCACTTGCGCTGGTCCCCTGCTCCATCAGCGATCTAGGGCTCTGGACAACTTCCCAATTTGTGTACAAAAATTTGATCTTTCGATTTCTTATTTGATATTTGAATTTTTTTTCGATAGATTATGGATGATAGGGCTTTTGATTAGGTTTTGCTATGGATAGAATTAGGTTTTGTAAGGATTAAGATTTTTGTAAATTGGTTTTTATTAGGGTTTTGCTAGGGTTTGGATTTGGATTTTTACTTGATAAATCCTAATTCGGATCCTCATCTTTACGAATTATGATGATTTTGATTTGTGGATGATAATGCTATGGACACATCTTTGCTAAATTGGTTTTTCTTAGGTTTTCACTTGATAAATTCTAATCTAGATCCTTATGTTTACGGATTATGATGATTTTGATTTGTGGATGATAATGCTATTGACACATTTTTTTCTAGGGATCGGATTAGAATTTTTACTATGAATCATGGTGCTATGTATTAGGTAGATAATTTGATGAATTTTATAACATGTGATGCAAAATATTTTCTTTTCACTTCATATGGAGATATCAATGATTATAATTCTATAATCAATCCTAGCCCTAGTTTATGCTAGTTTGAATTAGGTGTTTAGTTCTAAATCCTAGTTTGAACCCTAATTTGGGGTTACATGTGGATATGTGCAGATTATGGATGATACTCAGTTAGTGTTGATTGTAGAGCAGATTAATCATTCGAATGATACTTGAAAAATGATTACGGAAATATTTGTTATATTCTTTACTTTGGTTCATCTTATTATTTCCAAACGACTGAGTATGATCGTACCTCGAGAGCGAAGGTTAGAAAGGATTGTGACATTGCAATGGCACGTGTGGGGGAGGATTACAACCGTCGTACGGTCCCCCTCTAACAGTTGATGGAAGGTGTTGACCTTCGAGATGTGGCTCGCTATAGCGTGCTGAGCTGTCACATGCTCACCTGTCACACTAAAACTGTAGAGTAGAGAGAGAAAGAAAGTTGACACAGGATGTGGTGACGAAGTTCGACCGAAGCTTATGTCTCTGTGCGGTAAGACGCAGCCTTTGAATCCACTATCTCTGAAGAAGTAGAGCTACTCTCGATAGAGTGAGGAGTGCTTATACAAGTGACAGAGAGTGGAGCAGGCTTGACTAGAGTTTAATCACCAGAAAGATCGAGGAGTTATGGAAAACAGAAAGTGGGAATGTGTCTGGCATATTTGTCGGGTCTGCTATTTATAGAGGTTTGGAAATATCATGGACTTTGGTAAATATACGGGGGGATTTACCAGACCCTGAATAGTACCCGCAGGCCCCTAGTAGGGTTATAGGTCCCACTGTTATCCATGCGGGCCCCAGGTAGAGCTGCTGATCCCACCATTGTCTCCATGTGTCCTAGGCAGGGTTGCGGGTCTCGCCGTCGAGCATTAGCTAGATTTTACACCACAGTTATGAGTTATCCCCCCCTGCTAGGCAGGTGCCAACCTAGCTAGCTGGCACCCTATGGTGCAAAAACCAGCTACGTGTATGCCGACCGTCGTGCCCGTTGACCCTCTGCCAAGGGCCGATCGGGCGTGCGTTTGTCGACCCGCTGTCCAGGGCTGACCGTTGCGCCCACCACCCCCTGCTAGGGTAGGCCAGGTACACGTCACCCACTGTCCGGGGTCAGCCGTTGCGCCCGCCGACCCCTTACCAAGGGATGACCACTATGCGTTTGTCGACCCCCTGTCCGGGGGCCAATCGTTGCACTCACCGACCCCCTGCTAAGGGTCGGTCGGGTACGCGTCTACCGACCTACTGTCCGGGGTGGACCATTGCGCCCGTCGACCCCCTGCCAAGGGCAGGCCACTATCCGTTTGTCGATCCTATGTCCCGGGGTCGACCGTTGCACCCGCCGACCCCCTGTCAAGGGCCGGCCACTGTCTGTCTGCCGATCCCCTGTCCAAGGGCCAACCATTGCGCCTGCTGACCCTCAACCAAGGGCCAGCCAGGTGTGCGTCTACCGATCCATTGTCTGGGACCGACCTTTGTGCCTGCCGACCCCCTGCCAAGGGTTGACCATTGTCCGTCTGTCGACCAGCTGTCCGGGGCCGACCGTTGCTCCCATCGACACCCTGTCAAAGGTCGGCCACTGTCCTTCTGCCGACCCCCTGTCTGGGGCCCTACCGTTGCGCCCGCCAACCCCCTGCCAAGGGCCGACCAGGTGCGCGTCTGCTGACCCGCTGTCCGAGGTTGACCGTTGTGCCCACCGACCCCCTACCAAGGGTCGACTGGGTGCATGTCTGCCGACCCACTGTCCGGGGTCGACCGGTGCGCCCGCCAACCCCCTGCCAAGGTCCATCCACTATCCGTTTGTCGGTCCCCTGTCCGGGACCGACTGTCGCGCCCGTTGACCCCCTGCCAAGGGCTGGTCAGGTGTGTGTCTGCCGACCCCCTGTCTGGGGCCGACCATTGCACGAGGGGCGGTTGGTCACCGGGTGTCACAATAAGCCTGCCGGGGTGCAAGCCGACAAGCACATGCATTCACTAGTTTCTAATAGTGTGGGTCTATATACATTCCACGAAATACCACTGACGCCCACGCCCTCTACCCCATCATCGGCCATGTGCAGGCCGTCGCCTGCCCCGCCGCCCGCAACCCACAACCATTGGTCTCCCCTTCTTCTTCCTCCTCCCTCTCCCATCCTTCTTTTTTTTTATCTCATTCGCCTTCCTCCTCCTCCTTTTTCCATCCTTTTTTCCTCCTCCTGGAAATCATAGCACTTGGCCTTACCAGGCCGAATGTACCTTACCCCGATAATGCATAGAAGGGGCATTCGGCCACAAGTGCTGCGATTTCCAGGATAAGGAGGAGGGGAAAGAGGAGGATCCAAGGAAAAGAAAGGGAGAAAAAAGGAGGAGGATGGGGGAGGGAGGAGGAAGAAGGGGGGAGGAGGAGACGATGGATCAGCGGCAGTGGGTTGCCGGCGGTGGTGTGCATAGGGCATCAGTGGCAAAAGTGAAGGTGACCTTTAGATGGGTGCCTAAGGTATTTTGTGGGTTGTATATACCCCCACCCTTTGTAATATTGTGCCAAAATTTTCACGAATCTCCCAGTAGCATTATGTGAGACTGGAAGACCAATATGTTATGAAATTTTCTGTCTTTGAGGTGTTCAAATTTTATTCCTTTAACAACCCTCTGGCTGAACTCAATTTTTCTAATCGTCTTTACGTGATTCAAATGGTAGTTCGTTGGAGATAAAGTTGCTTATGCACTCCCTTAAGGTCTGAAGGTGATTGCTTGTGTTGGTGAGACACTTGGCAGTGAGAATCGGGATCAACTATGGATGTAGTTGCTTTACAAACAAAAAATATTGCTGGTTGTTTGTCAAACTTTGAAGTTACATGCCTTCAGCTGCCAGCATGGGTTACTGTGCTTATTAGTATTCTTTGTGAAAAAATTCTTGAGTACAATATTCTATGTAGTTTATATGTTCTTATTAATCTGGAGTTATTTAAAATAAGGTGATCAGTGCTACGGTATTGTACTTTTCTTTCCTTACATTCAAGTTATGTTGCCAGTGCCTTGTAGCTAGGCCAGCATTTTCAAAGTTAATTTTGTTTTAAATCCTAAAGATACTCATGAGCTTTCACTGAAACTATAAATTTGTTGCTAGTTTTTATCCTTCTTTTGTCATCAGTATAATATTCCTTACTATTGACAAAATTAAAAATATTGAAGCCTAAGATTATAGTTATGACAAAAGAAATATATTTTGTAATGAAATGAAGTCAGGCTTTGATAGTCAAACTTACATAATGTATCATTAATTTTCAGGATAACCATATATAGAATACAAGAATAAACATGAATATTTTTTGTATACTCTTGACTGATCGAGGATGATAAGAAGTTGCTGATTGAAAATCCATCCGTGATTGAAATGTTTTGTGATCAGAGAATATGGTGGATCATGATGCCACCATTGCGATTAGTTGGAATAATGAAATGAACAAGATTAAAATATGTAAAAAAAATTTAGGTGCAAAAAATATGTAAAACTATAAAATTTAATCAAAATAAGAAAATGACAGTAGTTGGAAGGAATCATGTTACTAAGATCGATGTATTTGGAAGTGTGCTTGAATATGAAGACCCTAACATACCCTAGTTTTGGCAAAACAAATGATAATTTTCTATTCTTCGTGATGCATCAAGTGTCAATTGAGCACGATGGCTTCCTATGTTTTGGTATGTGTTTAATGTGTTCATGTGGTATCAATAATATGTTTTGACTAGCTAGTTCTTTATTGCAGATCGGATACGAGACTGGTCCAATGTTGTACTAGCCTATGAGCCAGTTTGGGCCATTGGAGGCAGAGTTGCAACCCCATGCAGCTCAGGCGCAGGAAGTGAGTTCTAAGAAAAACACAAACTATTATTTATATTCTCTTATATTTGTTTGTGCAAATTTATTGTTGTAGAAACTCAATTAACGATTTGACCATTTGCATGACGCACTCCACGCACCTGCTTCTGATAATTTTACGATGCAAGTAACATTAGTTTCGCCATTTCAAGATGAGAACATTTTCCTATTTGCTAACCACTTATCCTCACTGTAAAGTTTCAATCAAATTGGCTGGGGTAAGCATGTTCTTGTTGAAGACGTACAAGTTTGGCATAAGACTATTTTAAAAAAAGCTTTTTATGTTTGGAGACTCACAATTCAGAGGGAGAGGACTTCCCTCCCCACACACATATTTTAGTTTTCCATCAATGCAAATCATAAGGAGCAATTCCGCGAATATCATCGAGTAGGACTTCATCTTATACAACTTGTCCAAAGAATGTGTTTCCTCTAACATATGTTCCAATTTCCTTCTCGATGCCATTAAGACTGGACATTAGATTTATTAGAATATCAGTGCATCTTTAAATCTTTGTAAACCAATTTTTTTCCTGAGATACGTACAAAGAGGCAATATATCCAGTCGTGGATGGTGCTTTGTCTCTAGAAAAGCTTCATCTTACCCCTTTAGGTCAGGCAATTAGTTTGCATGAATGCTGCCATGTGTTTTAATGTGTGGCAAAGATGCCATTAAAAAATGCTCACTTAATTTGTAATTTTGTATGCCAGGTACACTCTGGTTTTTGGAATTAAGTGGTCGGCTTCACACGAATGTGAGTGCTGAAGTTGTTGAATCGACAAAGATCATATACATCCACTCTAATCCTTTTGGGTCGGGGGCGCCCTGAATAAATCCTCTGTGTTCTGAAGAAAAAAAAAGAGGATCATATACGGAGGTAAAGTATTTTTCGAAAGTCTAAAAGAGAATGTTGAGAATCTTCTCTTGCTTCCATAATTCCATTCTCATGTGTGATCACCACGATAACTGCAGGTTCTGTAAATGTATTCTTCTCTCATTCAGTTTTTTAGGTGGTGGGGGTTGAAAAATGACTAGAAAACCTTTGGTTTTTTAGTGTACATGATTTCTCCCTGGTAATGTAGCGTAAAATTTTACACAAAAAAGTAGCTATTGAAATTTATTGTCATGGATAAGACCGAAACACCCCCATGGCTTCTCTCTTTATTATTTATGCAGGGGTAGTAGCGGGTATTAAATTCTTTAGCCCAATGCTTATTATGTACTAAAGATTTTCTCCTCCAATTGCAGGCGGAATTTGTGGACATCATCAAATCTGCTATGGTGAAGTTATCTGCATAGGGGTTTGTGGGCCCTCTATGATCCCTACAGTCTGTTTGCAAGCTTTGAGAAGGAACCCTAATCTATTGTCCTCTTTGACTGATGTGATTTATGTTTCCCAAACGCCCAAGTTTTGCAGTAGGAAAATGATTCGTCTCACTTTCTATAGGCTCCAACTCAGGCCCCTCGATGTGACAATTGTTAGATATCCATATTACCCCTTTATCAAGTCCAAATGAGATATCTGATGCTTTAAAAAAAAAATTTAATGATCTGTCATATATTTTTAGGGATGTGTGCTTTTCATCTTAAAAAATATATAACTTTCATTAGACATCCATATTTTTAAAATTTAATATTTTTGAAACTCATCGAGCTCTATAAATCTAGAATCATGGTGACTATTAAATTCTGAGAAAAAAAATTGGATACAAGATTAACTTATAATAAAGTGACAATTACCGAATTATGTGACATTGACTATTTATAAATAACTCAAATATGTTATTTTTTAAAATCAAACTGTCACGTTAACTGACTAAATATCACTTTTCAAAACCAAATATCACGTAAACTTACAATTATAAAATCAAGAGATGTTTTATTGACAATTTGCGCCTGATAAAGTGCCTTTTGATTAAATAACTATTAGTTTTATATAAAATTTTGGTTTTGAAAGTGATATTTAGTCAGTTTACATGACATCTTGGTTTTAAAAATAACATATTTGGGTTATTTATAATTTTCAGTAAATGTTATTTAATTTGGTAAATGTTACTTAATTATAAGTTAGTCTTGTATCCGATTTTTTCTCTTAGAATTTAATGGTCACCATGAGTCTAGTTTTGTAGAGCTTGATGAGTAGATTTTAAAAATATTAATTTTTTTAAATTTGGATATGTATAATGAAAGTTATGTAGTTTTTATGATGAAAAACCAACTCCTCAAAAAATATGATTTAAAAAATCTGCAGATGTTGGAGCTGGCCTGTCGATTGTTTGCCACGTATAGAGATCTGCTGATAAAAAGGAAAATTTAGACAGTTGATCTTTGCCACCTTTTTTATATATGGGAGTTGGCTCATCGGATGTTTACCATCTATAGGGGCATGTATACTGGGGTCTGCCTATCATTACTCTTGGCAGTATTTTTCCTGGAACTAACAAGTCCAGTGAACACGGGTTACAATTATGAATAAGATTGTTCTTTCTCGTACCACTGGAATTGCATGATGATTGATTCTTGATTTCTAGATATCTACATGAATCATATCTTGTTATGCCTTGGTGCCACCTTAATGACCATGAAATAACAGTACCCCTTGTTGGATCCCCCGACTTATAATTTGTGTTGTAGAGATTAATGCAATTTCCTATATAAAAATCATGCCTTCTATGAGAAAATATATGGTATCACGGTGATACCCGCTAGGCTCATATAACGAGCCAATGAGAAACACCTAAGTTGCCATGTCAATGCCCTTTGACAACTTGGGCAGATGGCGGGGGTGACCACCTGCCCGTTCTTTGATCTTGTGCCCTTCCAGCTGCCATCCGACCACCGCCGCCCCTCCGACCAGCACAGCACTATTGGGCTTGCCATGTGCAATGGCCTCCGCCAGCCAACGCCTGTTGGCGGCAGCAGCGGTGGTGATTCCTCCGCGCCATTCTCCTCCTCGAGGGTGGCTAAGATTTTAAATAACCCCTTTTTTTGTTAATCCCATTATTCAAGTTATATTCCACATTGCAGTTGTCACAATGCCTCTTTTTAGATAGTGAAAGAATATGCGTAAATGGAGATTTAAAAAAAAAAAAACTTAATTCTGTCAAATATATCTTTGTTCCAATCTCTCGTTAGATGGTGAAAATTTTCACCGAAACAATATGTATGATTACTATGTTTTTATTCGCAAGGATATGTGGCCTTAGTCAAGGGTTTAAATAAGTGTTACGGTATATTTTCTCCTGCTCTGTAGTTGTGGGTGACTCTCTCGCCTTAGTGGTGGGTGTCTCTCTCGCCTTAGCAGCGAGTCTCCCAGTATGTGGGATTAAAAAAAAAATAAGGGCATTCCTCTCGCTCTTGTGGTAAGTTTCGGTCCATGGGTCTATCTAGTTTCAATTCACTAACCTCTTCGAATCCGTTAGCCACGTTACCCGAACTCACTTGTCATGGGATCAGTGATCAGATCCGGTCAAAAAACTAGTTTGAATCCAAATTTCAGGAATGGTTCTATATACCCGACCCACTGTCAGTGGCAACCCCCATTAGTGACGGTTAAGAGGTGAGTGATGAGAAAAAGGGCCAATTTGGACAGCACAAACTGCATGCAGGACGCAGGTAAGGCCAGTTGGTTCTCCATAGAGGCTAAGTCCATTTGCCTTTCAAGTAGCTCATTTGTCCTGGTTTGGCATTTCATCAAGCATATTTGTCAAGGGTGTGGAAAGAGGCTTTAATGCACTAGATAACTGCTTTGCTATTCAGCTGATTTGAGCAGTTGGTAGGGGTACTGCTCCTAGTAAGCATTAACCCGGGTTCGATACCCGTTCTCCACTCGGTGTCCCGCTCCAGCTCGTTAGTGCAGCGACTTTCTAGGGCCAGGTGGGCCCTTCCCTTTGCTCGGTGTGGCACTTCCGCAGCTCCGCTCACTAGTGTAACGGCTTCCTATGGGCCAGGTGGGCCTTTCTCCTACGACTGTGTAGCTGTGCACCTTTGTGGTGACTCCAGGGTTTAGCTAGGGCCCCACTATGTACCCAAAAGAAAAAAGATAGACTTAGTGAACAGCCCAAAACAAAGAGTTTCGGTTAAACCTAAGGACAGAGGAGGAAAATACCCCACCATACACTTCAAAATTTCATTTGCATGCCATCACCTCTAAACTAAACCTAAAACCTAAGATCTACATGTCATGTGTAGAACCCTAGACCTAATCCGAACCCTAAAACCTAATACAAACCCTAAAATCTAAGATCTACATTCCATGGGAATGAACCATAAACCTAATCCCATAACCTAAACCCTAAAACCTAAGCCGCCCGCTGCTGCTCGCTGCCACTACTGCTCCTCTGAGCCGCCCTGTGAATGCTCGCCGCCACCGCTGATCGAGAGAGAATGAGAGAAAGAGGGGACGAAACACCCATTGTTTTTGGGACCTCTTCTTAATGGGATCTTATGAGTGCCATGTTCGTTAACCCTATCTGTTGCATGGAACTAAACACCCGTTACCCAAAAAAGAAAAAGAAAAAGAAAAAAGAACTGTTATTCAGCCATCCAGTTTTCCATCTTGATTGGGCCATCATGGCATGGGACCTGATCACCCCATTCTCTTGCCTGCCAATCAGGCTTAGTGCGATTCACTGGTCGGAGGGGGGATGCAACTGACAACTGCCACGTCAGGATGGCTCAATCCGGGTGGAAAACAGGATGGCTGAGCACTGAGCAGCATTTCTCTAATGCACTCCCACCCGCTGCCATCATCTCCCACCCCAACCGCTCAGGTTTTAAACCACTCACGGTTTACATATAAGAATCATAAATAGAGGAAAAAGGTTTCATGGGAGGAGCGTGGAGGTACAGGCAAAAGCCAACCTCTCCACCGCCATTTCCTTCCCCTGCCGACTCCTCAACGCCTTCATTTCAACACCGAAGAGCTTAAATGAAGCCCACCCCTGCATTACCTGATGACACCTCCTTCACTTACTGTCCTCTGTACCATAAACGTAGGGTCCTACGGCTGTGACTCGTAGGATGAAACTCGAAGACTTTCTGATGGAGAAGTACACCGAGCACCAGAGGCGACTTGATCTCGAGGAAGAGGTGGTCCAGAGTTCCATCCCCGGCTCTCCGGCTTCGAGAACACCTGAGAGTTTCTAAGTTGGGGCTTGTTGTATACACAGGTGGCCGAGCTACAGGAGGTGCTCGAGAAGGAAGAGAGACTGAGGCAGATTCTGCAGTGGGCCTTGCACGGGCCCATAACTTGTTGCTCATGTCTTTCATCATTGCTCCCGCTTCAGGTACCCCCCACCCCCCGAGTCAGTCTTGATGTGCTCCCTTCTGTAAACAAAGTATGTTGGAAACTACTGGTCCCCTGAGCAGTCTTCAGAAGGTAATCAACCATAGTTTGGGGAGAGCTATTCAGCCCGAAGGTTTTCCCGATTCCGCTCAGCCCAGTCCGATTGAGGTGGTGGTGTTAGAGAACAAAATGTCACGAGTGACTTTATAAATGTCGCTAGTGAAATTCAACCACCACTCGTACATGGTCATGTCAATCGGGTTGAGCGGAATCGGGAAAAACCTTTGGGCTGAATATAGCATTTCTCCTATTTTGGAACCGACGAGACAACGACTGCCACCTGGCGGAGCCGCTACCCTGCGGAGCCACAAACATTGCCATCCAGGTGAAGCCACCGCCCCGGCAGACCATACAACTAACAAAACTCATCGCCATCACCGGCGTAATAAACTGCTAAATCGGGCGGATCTCCATTCCTAAAATGAAAAGAAAAATAAAAAACATCAAAACAACCACCACAAAAACATCCCAAAAAGATTGGAGCTCGGCTCCGGGGAAGACCACCACCATTGAATGGTTGCAGAAAGAATTAGAGGTTGACGTCACGCCCCCCGAGTTGTCGTCGATCCACCGCTTCCTCATCGCACCTCCGGGATCCGCTCCGCCCCGTAGAGGCTGGGGATCACACGACCCATGCCGGAACATCCACCGTTTGCGGGCTGTGTCCTGATCAGCCACGCCCGATACAGATCGGCGAGAGTTAGCTACCCCGAAGATGGACCTCAGCCCACGAATCTATTAGAGGGGCCGTGCCGCTACCGGAGCTCCGAAAACAAAAACTCCGCCGTTGTGAAACCCCTATCTACAAGGGAGGAAAGGGGGCCAGATTCACCCCTAGCCGATGACCTGGCCTCCCCGGAGCCACCGGCGGCATCCGAGGAGGCCAAGCGGGTGCTCCGAAACCCTAGATCTAGGGGGGAAAGTGGAAGGGGAGAGAAGGCACACAGAGCATGCTGAATTTTGATATACTTCATAAACATCCAGTCGTTTACCAGCCATCAGGCTCATAACTTAAAACAGCTAATGAGCAATCCTGAACCAGATCTTAGTTGCATCTCTTGTAATCCCCACCACCTAATTATCTCAATATCACTAGTCCTACAATGTAACAGGTCCAATCCTCCCCAAATCAAACTTTTGTGGAATACTCGCGGATTGGGCTCCACAACCGTCCCCTAAGTAGGATAAGGCTAGTTTGTTGTTCCTGCTGCTGCAATGGTAAGAGAAGTCGTTCGAAGCAAAAACGAGCCAAAAAGAATAAGATCATCGAGCCGTGTCCTATCTATTTCTGGTCGCTTCATGAATCCATTTCGCCACTGGCTCGGTAGTTCCTGTCAAGACATATAGACACTATTGCAGCATCCTTTACCACATCCTTTGTAACAATTTGCCTTTTCATGTTATTGCAGATCTTTCCCTCCGCTTTCTTGATCTCTTCACAATAATCTGAGACACTCCCTTACTAGGGACCGGAGAACGATTTTGTTCCAACCTTCCTTAAAGAGGTTGGAGCATCCTGCTCTCTCTCATTGGTCCATCTCGAGGGCTTTTGGTCATTTCACCATGATAAACATTATGAAATGATAAATATATCCTTGGAATGGACCAATGAGAGAGAGCGGGATGCTCCAACTTGGAACAAAATTGTACCCTTACTGGGGCTACCTTCACTCTCCATTCTACATATGCACCAATACCATCTTAATATGTTTAACATCATTGTACTAAATGTGTGTAATTCCTATCTCTACTCTACTGTCTCTACATATCCATCCATTGGCTGCAAACTTGTTGCCATCCTTGTCGTAAGCTTCTAAACTCAACTAAAGTGCAACCATCAACTCTAAACAAAGGGCTCTTCATTCAAAATACCCTACTAGACCAATCATGATCCCATACTTTCTTCACCCCGATTGCCTAGGATTCTAACTCATGAATTCAATCCGTTCGCCAAGGCTAGTGCCCATATGTCATGAAGTTGTTACTAATCTGGATTGTTCAGAGGGGTGTGGTAAGCCATCCATTAGTATGCTGCAATAGTAGTGTACTCCTATATTAGGTGACCAAATGAGGATGATCACAAAAAATCGAACTTAATGATTCTATGTAGAAAAAATATCTTTAAAATCTTCTCAAAGATATCATATGATCAAGGACCATTAACCGTACTTCCATGTCCAGTCTCAAACTTGAATGCTCAAACTTGAATGCACATGCAGGAACCATCTTGCATGTCAAATTCTGAGATCAGTCAATTGTTGGCAATCAGGTTACTCAACCTGGAGGTATGTTACCTGCATATGGGTATAGGGATCGAGTCCTGGAAGGATCAAGTACAGCGATCATTCAGATTGTAGGCGGATTCGAACTAAAGCGAAGGATCCTGTAGGAGTATCTTATCCGACAAGGGAAGTTTCCAGCACATTTACTCACAAAATGAATGATCAGGGTATCGTAGGTCCGTACTGCAATTTCACACTCAGTTTGGTGTGTGATTGCCTTATATACACTCTGCAAACAAAGTATCTCTCTCCTTTCTAGCAGACTATAACTTCCGTAATGAGCTATCCTGGATAAAGAGAACTCCATCTAATCAACATTTCATTGCTCATGAATTCTTCCATACTTTCTTAAGAACATTCCAATTTCCAGCCAACAACAGTGAAATGTCGGCATCTCCATTGCTTTCTTCCCTTCTCTCCATGATGGCTCGTCACCAGAAACTAACACCAGAGTTCGAGATCTTGGTTTAGAAGCACTCTTACCCTTGGTAACATCCTGCACACCAATTCGCACCTGTACACTATCATCAGCCATTAGGTGATGGATCTCAGAAATAAGTGTGTGCCCATTTCATCATCGACAACATGATTTCAGATAACCATGATAGTACTATACTGACTCTTCCTAAATCCCCAAAGTACTTACATAGTTACGATTTGGTTCTTAAAAGAACCTTTTGACCTTAAACACTGCATCTCAGATACGGAAATCTCTTTCAGGTATGTGTCCTAATCATCACCAATCATCAAATATAAGTTATATAACCCATTGAATAGATCACAGTTCTGCTGGTTTTCCTTTTAGATGTTTTGTTCCAGAATAGTCTTACTCATCAGATCACATCTTGCTATTCTAATGTTACCCTCATTTATGCATTCAACTCACACGATAGCAAACCTAACTTTTGCAAAGAACCTTTGTCGACACTCTATCAGCTCGTCATTTGTGATAGTTCCAAAACACAGTATCTACTAGGTTAACATGATCCAGTCAATCAATTATATCAAAAGCATTTGACACAGCACATAGTTGTAATCAGGATACAGAGTCCTTTGGTGTAGGTACAGGTGCTTCTTGCAGACATAGCAATGGTAGAAGAAGAAATCATTTGCCTGGAGAGAGAAGTGGAAGACCTGAAACTGTCTTTGTACCAAGAGAAGAGAAGGAAGGAAGAATTGAATTTGCAGCGACAGTCGTGGCAGCAGCAAGAAAGGCACTTCCTTTGCAGCCGGAAAAAGATCAGAGAGGCTGAACGATCACCTCAATTGCCAAATACAGAAATTAGAGGTCAGATCCATGTGAAAGAAAGAAGTGATGCTTCCGGATTTGAGACTGGAATTTGGAAAAAATTTAGAAGGCACTATAGCAAATTTTCTGAATCTTGCAAGAGACTAGTTGGGTAACTTATTAATGACCAACTGGTACTGGTACTATTATTTTTCTTGTCTTCCACTGAAAATCACCATTTTGAAGTGTGGGGTTGCAAACCCATTTCTTTCCATTCCCCATGACTAGGTTGAATGAATCTGATGATTGTATTCTGCCAGATGAGGAAGCTGAAAGCTCAAGAAGATGCAACAAACGAAACCAAATTCAGAGTCTTCAAGATGATGTATTCAGCGCTTACACGCCAAATAAACTCTCAGAGGAATTAGTCAAGATTTTGATCAGCATCTTCCACAAACTAAGCCAGACATCAACCCGAGTCAACTGCGAACCAGCTACTTTTCCTAAGCTTAATGTCCCTTGCATGAGCTCAAGAAGTTTTGTGTCTAAATCTTCATCTAAATCTAGGATGTCTGTGTATTCATCAAAGAACACAACACAAACGCTAGAACCAAATGGCATATTGCTGGAAGATGATGGAACAGCAAGGGGCATTGGATCACATAAGAGATTTATCCAATTAACAAGAAGTTCATTGGATATGAGCCGCATCTCCTTGTGTCTCCCAGATATCAGAAGACTCAGGTAATTCCCACTTAACACTTGCAGACTGTTTTAGTAACCTATACCAAAGAAGCATATTGTTTTTCTACATTTGGAAGAAATGATCGATATCTATATCAAGAACTATATATTGTTTGTTCCATGTTACAAACAATAGATGCATATGTTTTATTACAGCCATATATATCCAATCCAATTTTGCTTGATGTGCAAGACACGTGAATTCTACTAGTTTAGTAATTGGAAGCCAATGTACTTTTCAGATAACCCACATACCCTTCATAAAGACCCAAGGAAATAAACATCATTTCTAATATCTTACTAGCATGCCAACCACCTTGAGGAGGCAAGAAAGATGAAATAAAATAGACCGGAGAATGATCAAAGAAGGCTCAGTCAGAAATGACCGATCACATCCCACCACCATTGAATACGTCAGCAACATTTGAATAGGAATTTTTTAGACTCCAAAAATTCACATAGTTGAATAATTAAGATTATGATGATTTTATACATCAGATATTCTCATAGATTGTTTCTAAATTTCTGAATGTTGTTCTACACAGAACTACTGGCCCTGACTACATGTGAATGTTCTGTTTCAGGGTTTACATGCATCAGCTTTGCATTATCGAACCAAGCTTTATGACCTACAAGCAAAAGCTAGCATTCTGGATCAACATTTACAACGCCTGTATAATGCATGTAAAGTCAGCCAGCTCTTTACACTATAAGCATAAGAAAATCAAATACAGAAGCTAATATGAAGGGTTTCTATCCGTTCAGGCATTTCTGCAGTACGGTTTACCGCCTTCACTGGACAAATTGCTTGCACTGCTAAACAAGGTAAATTTGTTTGGTAGCACCCAAAGCCGATCAAGCTTGACATAACATTCCTCAAGAATAGCTTGAGTTCATATTGAATTTGAATCGGGCTTAGGTTGTGTTTCGTAACTTTGGTTGGCGTATTTGTAGTTCCAACTACCGGAGTTGGAACTACAGCCAGCATTTTACACCGGTTTGGTTCGTTACCATATAGTCAATGAATGTGCTTTTGACTACACCAAGCCCCCTTTTGCTCTAATTGGAACTGCATCAAAAAAATGTGTGAATATGCAGCACTTGATGTTCATGGTTGACTTGGTCAAACGACATCAACACCAGAACCAAATGAGATTTTGAAATACATTCTACAACTACACCAGAACCAAATAACAAATTTCAAAATACAGCTTGTCAACTACCAATAAACCAAACAGCTGTATTTTAATCTACAGTAGTTGGAACTCTGTGTAGTAGGAAGTACACTGTAGTTGCAACTACAAGCAACAAACAAAGACTTAACAAGGCCAATTCAAGCTATACTATTTAAGATTAAAACTGATTGCGGTTGGTTGGTTAAGGTTATTTATAAGAAAAAACACTAAACTCAAGATCAAACTTGAATTTAAGCACGAGCTTTGACTTTTTCACAAATCAAGCATAATTTTAGGCGTGAAAATTAAGCTTAAGCTTGATTTGCATTGGATCGTGCATACTGTATGTACTATACAAACATGTTACGGACATAATACATAAATTCATAGGGCATTTAAAGGTCCATATGGCTTTTATAGGCTATAGAAACCACTCCAATGCAATAATAATTAAATTTTAGTTTATAGTTTAAGGAACCGGTCTGCCTAGGCCAAGTAGGCAATGAGCCAAAGCTGCCAAACGTGATTGTTAACCAAGACGGGACACAACGAATAATTGACTAAAAAAAATAAATTAAATATTTGAACAAGGGACATTCCTAACTAACACAGGTCAACTTTAAGTGAATTGAATCAGACCTGATCCACAAAACAAAGAAGCAAAGGAAATAATAATTTTTATATTTTCATAACAAGATTAGATTTTTTTGTATTTCTCAAAGAATTTATTAGGAAATAAGTAGATGAATAGCTTCAAACGAAATCCATAAATTCACGTGGGGATTAAACAAATGGAACCATAAGAATTAGAATTCATGAAAATAAGAATTGTTCTAAAATCTTCTTCAAAAGATCCCCACACGTTCATATCTAAGTCATGAACTTACATAGCTTGATTATATTTTATGTGGGGCTTTTTCTCGACGAATAAATACCCTATTTCTCAATAAATTCTGGTTGTTTACAACTTCAATTAATTCCCTAGATGTCTGGGAACTTATATACAGTTCACTTTATAACCTATTTGCTATGCTATCAAAGTCGGGACTAGTCGGCGACTAGTCCCCGACTAGTCCCTAGGCGGCCTTTTGCCGACCGATTAATTCTGATTCTGTCATTTCTGAGCGGAATCCCGACTAGACCCGACTAGCCCAACTAGTCCCCGACTAGCGATTGTCGACTAGTCCCCATGCAGCATTCTGCAAGCAAATTTTTTTTTTTTAAGGAGTCTTTGCAAGCAATTTTGTTTAGATTTTTTTACATTGGCTCAAAATCTTGAGTCGCAAGACTTACAACTATGACTCTTTCTTGTAATTATCTGTTGAGCACCTGAGAATCTCAGATAAAAACATAGACAAATAATTAGTTTATTTGTTGATATCCATATAACCCTATAATCAAAATTGGGGTTGTTCACAGATTAAACATCATCAAACAAATATTGTGATGAATTCTTAGTTCTGAGTCTTCTGACATGGGCATGAAGTCAATACAACTGTGTTATGTTAGACTGTTACTTATGTATTTATACCCATGCTGTGAAGTGTGAAGGTATGTATTGTTATTAACCGACTAATATCATATACTTATTGACATTTATGCTAGTTCATATATCATATATGTTTAGGGAGGGAGGGAGGGGTTAGAATAAGTTTTGGCCGACTAGTCCCGAATTAGTCCCGACTAGTCCTAGTCGGCCCTTGGCCGACTAGGGCCGACTACCGACTTTGACTGCATAGCCTATTTGATCCAACTATGAGCTTATGATTCAATTTTGAACATAGCTCTTCAAAATCCTGCCGACTAGGGCCGACTACCGACTTTGACTGCATAGCCTATTTGATCCAACTATGAGCTTATGATTCAATTTTGAACATAGCTCTTCAAAATCCTGTCATTTTTAGAATCTCAAATATATAATGCCCACTTTTGTTAGATGGATAACTGGATAACCAATAAACTGTTATTTAGGCTGCAGTGAATGTTGGAGGTATAGTACTGAATGCTTTGGCTATTGAGCACTTCATTCTCAGGCATTCTTCCGATACCAAAAATGTGAGTGAGCCATATATTTGTGTTGTTTCTCTTCCATTGTTTTTTGTTCAGCTAACAAAGTTCCTACTGGCCTATAAGGTATCCATTGACGAAAAAGAAGCACTTCTACAACATGCCTATGGCCTCTGCTACCCTGAACCGAATGTAACATTTTCACTCTGTCGAGGCAGTTGGTCTTCACCAGCAGTAAGTAAATAATTCCGTCCTTCCAACTGTCTATATGCGTCTGACAAACTTTCATGTAACTAGTGTAAGAAATAGATTATCATGAATCTAAAAGAGCGCACATATAAACCCTTGATATTTTCTATTTAGAAAGATTGAAAACCAAATCATTCTACTAACTATTCAAAAGTTTACAACGTAAGATGTGATTTAATTTTTGAAAAAGATGGATGTTTTGTTCGATATTTGATGTCCTCTTGAATTTTGACCAATTTTTATATGTTATCCTTTGATGCCCTTTCTCATCAAAAGATTCAAAAGAAAGATTTAAGGAGTGAAGGCCACCTATGTCTTGCTCATGGCACTCTGGTCTATAAGATAATTCAAGTTTGATTGTTGGCATACATCATGAACCTAGTTCTCAAAATACATGGTGTTTGCATATGCAGTTGAGAGTATACACTGCAGAGGGCGTGGTGAACGAGTTGGAGAGGGCAAAAGTAGAGTATCTGGAAACTTCAGTAAGTATTACCAGCAAGCAGATCTTCATGCCCAAGCTTCTGCATTGGCACATGCGAGATTTTGCAGATGATGTTGAGTCTCTCCTAGAGTGGATCTACAGCCAACTACCAGGGTCTGGATCACTAAAGAGATCGATTATGGACTGCCTGAGTAGAGACACAAAGATTCCGTTGTCAAAAATGGTGGAAATTCAACCTTACGAACCTGAATTCCGTTATTTGTTGCCTTCACTTTCGACAATTTAACATATGTAATATAAAGAGACCAAAAAACAAGACAATGATCTCAATAGTTAAAAGAATGATGACTGCTCCATTATCCATATTTTAAAATAATGCAAGAATCATTAATTAAATTTAGAATAAAATGATGCAGGACACCTCAAATTTGGAACAGATTTTTGTGTGCAGTATATTAGTTTTGAGAATAGCTGAAAATGTGAAAGTAAACCACTTGTTTTCAATGTGGTGAAGACACTTCACTTTTCCCAAATTTTACCATGCCCCCACATGGACACAACATATTTCTTCAAGACATACTCGATGTGTCAACATTATGTTTTCACAATTTAGAATTTTGCCGTGTCAGATTCTTCATGACACTCGGACACTTGACACCCTTGTCTTGTGGCCAGGTAGACTACAAGTCATGTCACTCAGATTCTTCATGACACTCGGAAATTTCAACACACGACAATGAAAGTAGCAGTAATGAATTAAAAACCGAGGGCAAAATGAGAAGATATCACGGCACCTATCACCAAAAAGTTGCATCATGAGAGAGAGAGAGAGAGAGTTTTCAAATTTTCAAATTGCATAACAAAACTACGAAACGAGGGCGACCCATGGAAATACATCGGTTTCTTACTCGTGCAAAAGGAATATTTCTTGGCAAATTGGGGTACTTATGATGTTAGTCCCACATATTACATGGAAGGTAGGGATCTTTACCGGCCCAGTTCTTCCACACACGAAGGACCATCAAATTGAGGATCCTCATCAACACTATACCCCTCTCTCTCTCTCTCTCTCTCTCTCTCTCTCTCTCTCTCTCTCTCTCTCTCTCTCTCTCTCTCTCTCTCTCCAAAAAGTCAGTTAGCTTTCTTTTAGTCCTTCTGGAAAAGATTTGTCGTTACTGACAAGCAAACCTGATTATCACTAAAGAATGTGACGCCATATTTACATTCGGGGAAGGAATATCAACAAGACAACAAACAAAAAATAGTATTAATTGTCATTAGAAAGAAAGAATGGGGGGGTTGGATATCGGGCAGCAGGGGATGAAAGTACGTCTGTCAAGTAGAAATTTGTTATAGCAACAAAGTTTTTGTTAGATTCTCAAGTTTCTCTTTTTTGAGAATAAGTAGTAGCCTAGGTTGCGACAGAGGCTTTTCATAGGTACTATCTTTCATAAGACGACAGGTCTTCCCATTGGTCTTCTTCAGTGGCCAACCCCCCCCCCCCCCCCCCCCCCCCCCCCCCCCAAAACAAAAAAAACAAAATAAAACCAAAATAAAACAAAAATACAAACATGAGTTTATATACAATTGGGAATCAACTGAAAACATAACATAATAGACTTAAAACTTCCATGACCTGAAGTACTAGCAAACTCATATTCCTTTGGATTTTTTTATTAAACTAAGACACCTAAATTCACTTTAAAAGATGAAAAACCACAATTTTACAATAAAAATCAAAATATTTATGGTACAAACTTCATACTCAAGAAAAGAACAGACAAATAATATTTGGACAAGCAATCATAATTCATTGAGGAAACTGATTTTGATTAGGATCTTAGCTCATTAAGGAATCCAACTTTAAGTCTGGAATTCAAATTCATTATGATTGAGGATTCATATTTAAGAGGATCGTATCCCATTAAGGGAATCCTACTTTGGGTATGAATCCTATATGAATTATGAATCCAGATTAAAGTAGAAATCCAAGATAACTTGGGAACCTATTCTTCTCCGTCAACAAATATGCAGGATTAATATTTCCAGCCTTTTGATGCACCAATATCTATCAGATCAATTCCATCTATTGATGGGTTTGCTCAAACTTGCATGATTCTTGATCACCGAGTTTATTAAGCTTCCATTGCATTGAAAATAGTCAAGAGTTCATTAAAGGCAACCATCATGCGTCGATTGCTATTGCACTTGATGATGAAGACCCGCCATCTAGCCACGAATTACTCAATGTTTAGTTATTGGATTCCAAATAAGATGTATTGTCCTTTGACACAGCTACATGCTTCTTTATTCACAAACTTAAATGATGGTTAGCAATTCCCAATAAGCTAAAATTCATGATGATATAATTGTCCGCTTCTTGAAGATAAAATTCACCTTTCGGGTTGATGTAAGCATCATATACTGTGTATCCAGATGAACCTCTCATGCTCAACAGCCACTGATATTGAACCCATTAAAATTTTCTTGAGAGTGAATCAGCATGTCATCACTATCGTTATGTTGATCAACACCCTGGACCGTTTGCATAACATCTTTCAAACTTGTCTCCTCCTGCTCAAGATTGCTTAATCATCTGACTGGAATTGTTCATCCAGTGGCCACCAGAATTTGAAGAAACTTCCTAATTTTCAAAAAACTAATTTGTGAAGATGGCTCTTCTATGGTATCTTCTATTTCACATTCAGTTTCGACCAAAAACAGGAAAATAATTTTAGCTAAGTTAAGCCGCCTTCTCTGATGCCTCTTCGTTCTCCATGTACTCCGGACAATCATCGGTCCTTGAATAGAAGTTCGTAGGTGTTTATTCTCTAAATGTAATCCACGTCTCAATTATCAAAACACTGGCGACCGCCGTCACAATAAGACATATGCGTAACTTCCAATTGTATATAGCATTGTACCAAATCCTATCCCCCCATGTCTCGAGATTGAAAGTGATCAAGCATTGTTTTGTGACAGGAATAATCACATTTTCTTTGGATGCAACCTTATGTGGATGTTCAATTTGAAAAAAAAGTTAATTCATTAATTTCTTTGTGAATCCACTCTTGAAAATTAAATTACACATCTTTTCACCAGACCAAACCTGTGTGCGGAAAGTGATAGACTTGTCACTACGCACAACGACAGGTTGATCCAGAAATAGGACATCATGGCTAACATGAGGCTATGGCACCTAATAAACATAGGATACCCTCAAAATTGATAATAAAACTAGTAGTAAGGGCGCTTGAATTGTATGTCCATGATTTCGCCTCCATTGCTTAAAATTTGCATGTTGAAATCAATTTCCAGAGGTTTGAGTTGACCTAAAGGATATCAACTTCAAATTCAAAACCAATTGGGATCAATTATGGGATTTAGGGGTGCTGAAGTTATGAATACAACAAATACATCCTTAAGTGTAGTGGCTTGTAGTCACACTTTTATAAACCAATTTCAGCACGAAAGAGTGGAGAGAGCGATTTCTAATATCCATTAGGGCATCACATAATAAAATCTCTAAGGCTTTGCACCACATATTCTTAGAAATGACAGAAAGATAGTTCAAATTTTATTCAACGTATCATGTTAAATTCAATACCCAATAACCACTTTACGTTTATATAGACCTTAAAAAAATAAAAATAAAACCTTCATAATCTAACATAGTATCCTATACTAGGAGTCCCTTATATTTCCTTCCAAACGCAAGTCACATAGAAGTATGAAGAAAGAAAAATGTTTTGACTAGGATCCCTCATTGTAGGAATTCTAATTTCAATGATCCTATTTTGGTAAGAAATCCTAACTTATCACGGAATCCTATTTTAAGTCAAAATTGCTGGATTATTTAGGTAAAAAATCCTATACAATTATGAAGAGTAATTGGACTAGAAATCCAAGATAATGTATGGAACCTCTTCTTCTCCATCTTTGTGCATATAGAAGCCTTTTCAAGTCTAGAGATCTACAATGGGGCCCAAAAGGTCTGGCATGTTTAATGCATCAATGATTTTGGAGCATGAGAACTGGGTTCTAAACGCAATAAACATTAGTCGAGACAATCATATGGAGGCCAGCCAAGTTTTTTTCATTTATTTATTTGGATTTGTTTTAGTCAATAGAGACTTTGTTTTATTTTGGAAAAAGAAGGGGCTTAATCGCAAAAGTAAAAAAAATGCAGGGAATTTATCTCAAAGTTTGAGGAAAACAACTTCCAACCAAATAGTGTATCCTAAATTGTAGGAAAGGATGAGAAATTGGACTCCCTTTCCCGTAAGGAGAAAGTTTGGGACTCTCTCCTCCCTTGAATAATGTAAATGGGAGAGAGAAATATTGTGGGGCCTTTCACCTATGGGAAAAGAGTACAACCTCCATTATTGTGTCTTATTCCTCCAAATAGGTAGGTTAAATAAGGAGAATTTATTAAAAAATTAAAGTATGTTCTGAAAAAAAAGAGTCTAAGCTAAATGAGTCTTATATTTTTGGTGTTTTCCTCTCCTTTGCTGGAATTTTGCATTATATGCTAAGAAATAAAAAGAAAATACACAAAAACCAGGAAAAGAGGATTACATTGGATTAGAATACCTATTTTATGTAAATTTTAGTTATTAAAAATTAGTAGTTGGATCCTAGATTTGTTGTAGGCATCATAAGGATGGGGCCTCCATTCATTATAAAACAGTTTTTTTTTTTGGTATATAAGTTCCGGATTTTAGTGTTTCCTGAATTTTATCTAGAATAGCCCCCATTTTGGCTTTCTAGTCCTCTCATTTTCTCTTGTTCTTTTGTTGATTGCATGTTTTTATCATTAGAGTTCCCGGATCGCATCTATGTCAATCGATATCTCTTTGATGAATCCATTTGCGTATCAATTGGGTTCAAACATGTATAAATTTCTATCATCACCATGAGTGCATGTTAAAACCTAGGAATTTTGGGGGCTAGGTTGCAACAAATCCAGCAAATACTAAGTGAGAAACCACAATTTATAACTGAAATGTGTGTGAAATGTTTGACTAAAATATTTCATTAACAAAGTAATACACGAATTCCCTGGTGAATAGGATATTAATATACAAAAGTTTATCTAGTCAATATAGGCATGAATATGTAGAAGAAAAAAAATGATCAAGAAGTATCATTCTTCATCAAGTGTGCGCAAATGATCTGTTCGAAGCATGAAACGTTTCTAATGAACTCAAACAAGGAAAACTTTATCTTTTGCAATGATCTGACACCATGTCTTATCTACCACATATTACAAAACATGAGAGAATATTGTAAAGGAGAAAAATGCCTTGTAATCGATTTCAAAATTACTTCTGCTTCCAGGTTCTCGGTGTAGAAAGGCAGAAGGGGAGGACAATGTTCATCTAGGCAAAAGATTAATGTAGGGAGTGCGAGAGGTGTTAGGTAGAGGAGAGAAAACAAGTATGGGGTGGGGTGTGTGTGTGTGTGTGTGTGTGTGTGGTTGTTTGTTTGTGCTGGAGAAAAAGAAGGAACAGGGCGAGTACCTTGAGGGCCTCTCCTAATCCCATACAATTTAAAAGCAAGAGTTGGTTGTTTTTATTTGTGTTTACTTATTTTTCTCTTTCAAATCCTCACCATTACCCTTTCAAAGTCACCATATGGAGGAACATAAACTATTGGGATTGGAGTGGAAATATAGTAGCAAATGTAACGGATATGGTGGATCCAAATATAGTGAACAAGATATGGACGGAGCCATAGGCTGTGGAATGTGGAGATAGCAGGGTCCACCGGCAGGGGTGATATACACAAGTAACACAAGCAAGGGCCATGGTATTACAGAGCTGTCGCAACTGGCTATTACAAGGCTCATGCCCACAAGGGATTTCCTAATATAGCATGGGGTGTAGGTGGGGGTCCCCGGCAACCCCGAAGATTAGCGTTTGTGAATGCAAAATGAACACAACTAGAAGAACATCAGTAACCTAATGAGAAAAGATCTCATTCCTAGTCTTATAAACACAGTTTATCCACCTTGAGTTCGACAAAAGCCTCTCTTAGAGAGTAGCTTCCAATATGATGAGCAGTTCAACTCTATAGTACCTACTATTAACCAAAAACTGAGCATGTGGAATATATTGTCGTACACCGAAACAGCAGATGTGGTTTTATGTATTCTTGCACAACTACGACATATACAGAATTTGGAGTACAGCAAAACATGCTGATTGAAACTGTGACTTCATCTAACACCCACTGAATAATAAAGATAATCCTTAAATATAAAGCACAGGATCTGTAATTCTTGCAACTTATACAAGCTGAAATTAGCAGATTATTTTACTCCTCGAACTCTATCAGAATTAACAGAATTTAACTCTTTACACATTTCAGAATACTGAAAACCAAAACATACAAAATACATATGAAGGAATATTCAATGTAGAAATGACACGATTTTGTTCAACAGGTTAAGGCCAAATATGGTTTCTCCACAATTGACTTTGACAGTGACATTTAATGCTTCAGAGCATTTACCTTCAGCCATAACAGTTATTAGGCATAGTTGTGAGCTGCTCAATATTTCTCCAGCAAATCGTAAACACAAGCCTGATGCATCATCAATGATGACAGAAATTGGCATATCCACGGATACAAGGTAAACATTAGAATTGCTGAGCACTTTTGATGCTAGACTCCGAGAGAGAGCAAGAATCTTGTCAGTGCGGATTGAACTCTGATCCTCATGCTCAAGCTCCTCGATATGATCGGTAAAGGTGCATCTGTTGCAAATAATTTTAGCTTGTGAGGTTATACTTATGTTTCTACATTTGTGTGAGGGAAGAATCCTAACAAAGTAAACTCAAGTTTTTATTCTAATTGTCTAGTTTCACAGCATCAAACAAATAGCAATGTTCCCTCCATAGTTGTCAAGGCGTCGAGGCGAGGCTAGGCGCCCGGAGGGAGCCTAGGAGCGCCTAGGCGTGGCCTTATGTGCATAGGCGTGACCTTATGCGCATAGGCATCCTCCAGGCACGGGTATATATGTATAGTCTATACTTGCAGGTATATATGTAATAGGCAGCAATATAACACCTTACTAACATGAAAATGATAAAATTGAGCATATTCTAGTCAAATGCATGCAACACAATAACACATACGTAGTATAAACACGTAAACAACAAAAGGAACAAATAGAATACAAACACTTGCTAACATTGAATTGAGCATATTATAATCAAATGCATGCAACACAATGAATACATAGTATAAACAAGTATATAACAACAAAATGAACAAGAAGATGGGGGAGGGTTGGGTTTTACTTAAAAAAAAAAACAAAAATCAATGCCTAAAACTAGGCGTGCGCCTAGCCTAGGTGAGCCTAAGCCGCCGCTTAGTGTTGTTCGCTTAGGCGCACTGGGGCCTAGCTATCTCCGGGCGCCTAGTGCGCCTAGGCGCGCGCCTTAACAACAATGGTTCCCTCTCCCTTCTGTTTGAGTGATCCCTTCCAAGCTTTTATAGAAGAGAGGAAACTCAAAAAAGCACTCTTCAACTGCCATATCGCACATGAACCGACACATGTCGACATCGCATCTTGTTGGCAACTTCGGCAGAAATAATGGAAAGGACAAGTTATGAGCATCACCTTTTGCCTAAATCACCTATAAGATGTGACATAAGTCAGACATGTGTCGCATCTGTCGGCCGTCAAAGAGTCGCGTTAGCTTGTTCCCTCCTTTCTCTGTCGGTACCCTGAAATACTAGCACTTATCGGTAATTTCAACCGATGTTTGTCGAAATTTAAATCCATGGTATTTGGTCTGTGAAAATTTGGTATCAAAGCACAAGGATTACTTAGGAGGTGATGAAAGTTAAGCACAAACTAATGCCGAGGGGTAGCGTGCCCGGTGATGCAGAAGCATCATTAGTGCATTTCAAGAGCACAAAAAAGTTAATTAAAGTAATGAATTAGAGGCGTATTAGGAGTTATTTTAGTTATTTCTTTGTGTTCTATGTAAAGAAATTTTTATTATTAAGATTTTTTCCAACAAGGAGGGAGGTAATTTAATTTCCGACAATAGGGGAACCTATCTGTAAACCTTCTAGTTGGATATTTGTGAACAAGGGCATTTATTGAGGGTTATAGGTAGTGGGGTCCAAGCATTGTGACCAAATTTAGAAAAAAATTTAAAAACTTGTGAATATTTCATGAATCTTAGTCCACACAAATTATACGTGAATTAGTCTTTGGTCCTATGAAAAATCCTAAATTACTCACAAATAATTCACAAATTACCCTATATCAAATGGTAATTAACTTAGCTTAAAGAGAATTCAATATTTATACATTGACTTATACAAATTACTAACCCATGGACCACGTGAAGTCCAACAAAGGGCCAAGAGAAGAGGTCTTCTATGAGGAAAGGACTCCTTACGCAAGACATGAGTTTTGATTCGTCACATTTCTTCTTTTTCCCCTTTTTTTCTGCTGGAAACCAGAAACCTTTAGAGCATGTTCAGTTAGTGCGAGAGTTGTCCAAGAAAAGAATTTGTGTTTGGGTTTGATAGGAAAACAATAAATTTTTTCCCAAGTTTCCCCATGATTATAAGGAAAATTTTGATGGCGAAGCAGATACTTTTTCGTGTTCTCCAGTGGGGGCCTCATTTTCCCGTGAACTAAACACCTATGATTGTTCTTATTGATCGATCAAAGTTGTCATATTGAATTTGTCGTATAGAATGTACCTCAAGTTTGACATCAGAGTAGCGATTATTCTTATTTTATACAAGAAGATCCTAAATCCCTGGTGGGAAGATACAAACAGATGTTGAGGGCGAAAGTTCCCAGAGTTGATCAAGCCAATCAAGGAACGATGACCATGATGAAGAGACAAATTGAGGATCTCATTCACGAATCTGCACCGTTAACAAGTGAGAAGAGGATCTCATTCACGAATCTGCACTGTGAACAACAAGTGAGAAACTGAAGTCACGAGCACGGGGATGTCTGCTCCTCTACTTCGACTTCTTCGAAAGTAGAATTCGGATATGAAGCAGAGATCCAACGCCCTTCCATGTACGCGATCACTCTAAACAAGGTGTGGCAATGTATAGGTTGGTTTGAGCGTAGGAATCAAGCAATGCTGGTGTCAAAATTGATGTACATGACTTCATCGATAAGATGCCCCAGAGGATAATCAAGATTTGGAGACCAATCTAGATAATTATTTAAAATGGAAGCCCCTTGGAGAACCACAGATAGTCCTTTCGTGAAGATGAAGCTCAAGGGGAGTATCATCGCATGGTGGAATGAGTTGAATAACAATAAGGGTGGAATGAGTCGGATAACAATAAGTGTGCCAAGAAAAGGTTAATAATTCATTGTGGGAACCCATGAAGCATAAACTTCTTAAGCAATTCTAAACCATTGACTATATTTTGGCATTATAAGAAAATGGCATGGTTTAAAATAGAATGTGATGAGCTGGTTGCACTACTTATAACGCCAAAATATAAAGGCTAATTATAGAATTATAAACCACTGACTATTCCAAACCATTGACTACTTATCTGGACAAATGCTAGATGAGTAATTCTCCTGGCCTGTGGAATTTGTCTGAATCCATGGAGTAACTCAAGACGTGCTACTTGGTCAGTTGCAAATGGACATCCATGATGAGTTAGTAGTCGCGAGGACTTCTATTCTCAAAAATGCTTACCAAAATGCAAGGCGAGCGAAGAGGCAAGTCAACATTTGGGACGGAGGATATCTACTTTCCAAAGATGTGCAATATTCCTCTAAGGAGGAGCATGTTTCTCACACGTGTCTGCCAAGTTGGGTGACATGCAGAATCCCACAACACAGTATATTGTATCTATCTCACATAAGACATAACATCGTTTGTCTACGGTGATAATTGGAGTTGGCAAAGGAGAGATTGGAATCATTGGATACTTAGAAGGGCAATGGTTTTACTATCGACCATATAGAAAAGAGCAACTATTGAAGTGGTAGCTTGACAGCCTTGACCAAAGAGAGGGCTCGTTTAGCCGATATTTTTCAGTCTTAGACCTCATTGTACTTTAGCCTTTCTTCCTAAAATATTTAACTATTATAAAAAAAATGAATAACTATATATTAGAGTCGATTGACAAACCTTTTAGCATATTCGAACATCCCTACTAAATGTGACTCCTTATCAGTAAAAGCTTCCATATTCATGGCATGTGGTCTTATAAAATATCCAATGTCCGGCCACAATTTAACCAAATGCCTTTGCCCACTGCAAAAGATAGCCAAATTGAGAGGTAACAGGTGATGATGAAACCGGACTTGAAGAATTTTCTTTGTTGTCTGGCCTGGATCGAGAGATGCAATATCTTCCATAGGAAGTATAGTTGGCACATCATTGAGCTTCACCTGGCTACAAATACATTTAGCAGCACATCAAAATAAAGTACAACAAAAAGAAAAAAAAAAGGAAGGACATACAGCAGACCCAGTGAAATAGGAAAGCAACAAAAAACCCAATGATTAACGATTATACACAACATGGACCATCAAAGCACCTTTCAGGGTTTTCCATCATTTGTTTTGAAGATTTCGCACCTCCATTAGACTCTCCATCTTTCACCACTATTTTCATTAACGGTTCAGTAGAATAGTTCCCAAAAGTAAACTCGACACAAATTAGCAAAGAGGATACAGTTGAAATCTCAGTTGAAAAGGCACATTCTACTTTCAAGCCATTGCCATTTGCAGCATCAAGGAGTGTGTGGACTTTAGGTTTAACAGTAAGATCAAGATCAGTAATAGAAATTCTTGCAGAGGACAGTTGTCCAGACTTTTGTCCAAATGACAAAGCAGGTTGCTCATCTAGCCACGACTCCAACGCTGACCTTGACATCATCTCTGCCAAATCTGTAGAGAAGGGTGCACAAATATTTTCCTCAGCGCTTTGACCTGTTTGACTATAAACAACAGCAACATCGGAAAGATGAACCAGAGGAATTTCTGTGTCGTTTCCAGAGCTATGAATAGGAAGTAAGGAAGCATCATGACGATTGTCATTTGGATCACTTTCATATCCAATCACGTCACTGTCAACTGAGCTAGCAAAGGAATGCTGAGAATCATAAGAACCACTTTCTTCAACTGAGGATTCTGAAAAAGTGTCAGGGTTATTCATCTCAAATGGATCCTTGTTACGTACATTTTCAGCTGGAACCTTTGTTCTGTGAAGCACCTTAGAGCAGAGATTGAGGTCATTATCAAGAACACTGCAAGGCTTTGGAAGAGGTACATACCCGGGAGCTGCATGAAGAACTATCTGTGAAAGCGATCCAGGAAGATAAAACCGATAATTGTTAACTGGATATATTGTTGATAGTACTTTTCCACTGAATAGGTTTCCTGCAAACTCATGAGAAATGCCCCCATTCTGCACTTCTTCCTGGCATGGAGAGGCTATGTCAGATGGCACAAGTTTCTCTACAATACGAGCACGATCACGGACATCATAATCCAAATCATATTTTGCCAGTTCAATAATATAACTTAGGATCTTTTTGAACATCAGTAAGTGTTCTCCTTGCGCACACAATACAACCTGGAGAAGAAAAGAAATGAGTAAGTGATAGTTTTCCATATGATGCCTCATATGGCATGTGAGACCGTATACAGAAAATAGATAACAAGGTTCGAATCATAAGACTGAAAATTTGTTGTTCCTTTCTCATCAAAACTACCTACCAATTTTCATATCAATATGATCATTGCTTATATTGGCTGGAGAATGAATTTTAAAACCAAGGTTTAACATGGTTTCAAGTACTAGCCAAACCAAACCTTTCGACAGTTCAATCACTTCAATGGTTTCCGGCACACTTCCAGTGGGTTTGATTTTGGTCTAAAACAGGACTATTTAAAATAAAAAAAACTGCAAAAGAAAATAAAAGAAAAAGTTACAAAAATCCATGGTGTGCATTATTTAGTAGCATATATTTGATTGATGATAGCATTACACATAACGCTAGTTGAGCATTTGTAGCATTGAAATTGTATATAAATGGGAAAAAATTATCAATGAGGCTTCATAGATTCATTTATTCTTTAACTCCATGGATTGGAGAATTGCTTTATTCACATAAACAATAAATGGGTGGATAATTAAAATTTATTCTGCTTTATCCATATATACAGCATTTTATTCCTCTTCAACGGTTGGTTGTACGTACTTATCCAGCCACTATAGTAGGTCAAAAAATGGCCAACTTATTTGATTGTTTGCATCATTCTTTTATTTCATTGGTCAAAAAGTTGTTCGAGGCTGAATAAACTCCCACTATTATACTATTCTGCACTTCTATCCGTACAAATATTGATGCCTTCAGACTGGAAAACGTTAAATTTGCTATTTTCTCTGGCAAGCAATATTTGTTGTTTGGCTGGGATTAAGTGGAATTACTGCTTTATCCAGAACTTCTCAAACCAATCAGAGTTAGGAGACAAAGGACACAACTATAAATTTCTACAAAAGGAGGGGATACTATAGCAATTATGTTAGGGCTCTAATACATATTACATAGCGGATTTTATTTTAAAGAACTGCAGAAAGTACTTGAGGAATTTGCAATTCGAGCATACGCAACTTGCATGGCCAGGTCTGCAGTGCAGCAGTAATTAGGGTTTGGAGAGAGTTTCTTTGCTGGAAATCGGGAGTTCGAGAGTTCATAATGACCAGTGCGCGTCACACAGGAAAATTCAAAATAGGTCTTCATTCAGGGTGCATTTGGTGCATGCAAAAGTGGTCCGCAAAATCAGATACAGATTTTGCAATACGGTTAGTTGTTTGGTGCTCCTAATATTTACCATTGCCTGAAAAAAATAATTGAAGTGGAGGTGACTGTGAAAAGGACACACAATTGTAAAGCATTGAGCCCCGATGGGGCACCAATTGAAGTTTGAAAAATAATAGAAACAAGATGAATTTGTAATGGTTTTTATTGAAATTTTGAAAACAGGGAGGATGCCAAACGAATGGATAAGTATCATGGTACCTATATTCAAAAATAAAGGTGATGTTCTAAACTGCTCTAGTTATCATGAAATTAAGCCTATGAGCCATACCATGAGATTGTTGGAAAGGGTGGTGGAACAAAGATTAAGAAAGATGACATAAATTTCGATGAACCAATTCAGATTTATGCCATGAAGATCAACGGTGGATGCTCCTTTTTTGCTCCGACAACTAATGGAAAGGTCTAGAAGGATGAAAAGGAATCATCATATGTGTTTTATTGACCTAGAGAAAGCTTATGATAGAGTACCACGAGCAAGGTTTTAAATGTCGATTTCGACGTAGATTACGGTTGTCGAAAAAAGAAAATTTGTCAGAATTCAGTTAAATGACTTTCAAAATTTTGTATCTTTTAACGAAAGATTTCGGTCGAAATCTTTTCAATTTCAATCAACATTGGATTGATTTCGGTCAAACATCGGTATGCTATGAAAAAAACCCAGAATGGAGGGGGAAAAAATAGAATTTTTCACAAGATAAGATGGAATTTTTACCCCAAAAGAAGGAATTTTTCAATAAAATTGTTCGAAGGGAAAATGTTAGTCATTTCGGCTGACGTTTGAATATGTTGGACCGAAATTTGATGCTATAGAAATTTCGGCCTATTCATATGTAGGTTCTCAGAAAAAAGACATTTCAGTGATTTCGTAGAAATTTGTCGACATTTGATTCCATAACCACGAGAGTTAATTTGGTACGAGTGAGTAATTACTGGCATGAGAAGCAATTGTGGTGAGACAAATGAATTTCCAATCATGGTGGGACTTCATCAAGGGCAAGGATTAAGCCCATATCTTTTTAATTTTGTCATTGATGAACTTACTACTGGTATTCAAGAAGTACCATGGTGTTATGTTATTTTTAAATGATATAGTGTTAGTCGACGAGAGAAAGATGCAGTTAAATACTAAATTTGAATTATGGAAGAAAGCTTTCGAAGTTAAGGGCTTAAAAATTAGTAACAGCATAGTGCAATCCTTTGAACAACTAATGGCCAAGAAATACAACAATGCGAATGTTTTCGTTATCTTGGTTCTTTTATATAGAAGAATAGAAAAGTAAATGAAAAAATATACAACATAATCAGAGTTGGTTGGATGAAGAGGATAGGAGATTCGGGAATGCTATGTGATCGATGCCTTACACCTTTAGGGTAAACTTAAGGACAAAAATGAAGCCCACAATGTTATGTGGTTTAGAATATTGGACCATAGAGAGAGATTAGGCACATAAGATAAACGTGTCTGAATGAGGATGTTGGGATGGATGTATGGGTAAACTAGAAGGGATAGAGTGAGGAAGGAGAGCCTTAGAGGAGTTGCACCAATTGAGGACAAAACGAAGGAGAACATATTAATATGGTATGGGCATGTACACGAAGAGCAAATGCCAACATTGCCAAGGATAAAGAACCCAGATTACTATAGAAAGGCCAAAGATGAGAGGAAGACCTAACATAGCGGTATACAACGAAAAAGGTCCACGCAAGGAGGCCCGACCCACACATAAAGACCCGCTACAAAGTGGCTCGGACCCGACCCGATGGCGGGCCAGATGGGACCATACCCACACAAGTTGGGCCTACCGGTCTCATTCAAAGCAAAAGGGGGCCGAGTGGGCCCACTGGCCCCCTCCCCTTAGGCAGGCGCAGCCAACCAAAAACAGAAAAAGGAAAGAAAATAAAGAGGAAAGAAAAAGCACAATGCACAAGGGAGGTAGTGTGGACGTCAACACATACGTGGATCCGTACCAATCCCATGATCCGACAGTCAAAATAAAAGATCAGGTCGCCATCGATCAAAGTACGAATCGGCTCAAATCTCAAAAGATAGATAAGGTTTCTCCTAAATGGTTATTTGCTTCTCATTTTGCTCAAGGGATACCTCTATACAGAAAAATTCACATGCATCCTTTTCACAAATGTTAATTATAAAGACATGAGATTGATCGAGATCCACAGTACAATCTGATATACTGATAGAACAATCAAAGCCCACTATATCATGTATGCATTAGTAATATATATAAACTGGAAAGTGTCACTACAACACTGCAGAATATATAACTAATATAATAGATCTATATATTTAGTAGGATACCATTCTAAAGAAGATAGCATGTGATAAAATTTGCATAACATATCAAAATTTATTTAGGTATTCTCTAGCATCTTAACAAGGATAGTCCATTGTAAGTGCTCCCTATTACTTTTGTGGCTCGTCCTACTTAATAAGCTAGACGATCTTCTCTTTCAGTTTTCATGTATATAACTTTCTGAGCCAATATGCCTAAGTTAAAGGATTTGCTTCATGTAAAAGATCCCAACTCTATTACTGAGAAGCAAATTATTCTTCAGCGTTCTACATTCTGAACAAAGATCCACTTGGCAACCATCAAATATGGCAAAAACATATGAAAATTATGTGCTTTGCCATAGTTGATGGTTAAAGTGGATGCTCGTTCAGAATGTAAAAAACTGGAGAATAATTTGCTTCTCAGTAATAGAATTTTGGTCTTTCTACATGAAGTCAACCCTTCAACTTGGGCACACTGGCTCAACAAATTATAAACAGGAAAACTGAAATGAAAGATCGTCTAGCTTATTAAGCAGGACGAGCCAGAAACGCAATAGGGAGCACTTAAAATGGACTATAATTGTTAGGATGCTAGATAATACCTAAATGGACTTTTCATATGTTATGCATTGATTATCACACCTACTATCTTCTGTAGCATGGTATTTGCTGATTATATAGATCTATTATATTTAATGTCTATTTTGTAGTGTTGTAGTGCCATTTCTAGTTTAATAAATATGTTGTTATATATATATATATATATATATATATATATATATATATATATATATATATATATGGGGAAATGGAGCCTCCAGATGTTCGAGCGAAAACTTACCTCCATATGCATTGATTTCAGGATTCTTTTTCGAGAATAATCATCTTATTTCAGATAGAACGCATGACAAAAATCACACATTTGGAAACTTCTAGGGGCATCAAATATGATGTCAAAAATTAACGGTTACAATGGACGACCGATATAGCTTCTAACATTTGATGCTTCTAGAAGTTTCCAAATGTGCTGATTTTTGACATATGTTCTATCTAAGATGTTAGAGTCTATACATACTTAGTCATGTATAGGTTAGACTAATCATTTCTTGAGGTATGTTCACCCTTGGTGACCCCATCTTATGCACAGCTATATAGGGCCATGGTCCTATTGAGTGGAAGCATCCTTTAACTCACAAATCTCTCTCTATCTCTCTCTCTCCTAATATGGTATCAGAGTCTTAGGCTAGATTCACCACTATCATCGGAGAAGAAACCAGTATCAGATTTGAGTAGAGAATCGATCGAGTCTTCATCGACAACTCTTCTTCATCGCGGCTGACCTCCTCATTGATCTGGATCATAGATCAATCGAGATCCACTAGTTGGTATCATCGATCGAGATCCGCAACTGAATCTCACGTCGTAGCTCCGACGTCGATCAACCATCTCTATTGTGGTCAAGATCGACTCCGTTGAGCCCTCTTTCGTCGAGACTCGAGATTGACTATCTGTCGCTGCCCCGCTGAGATTGGCAGTCAGAGCAGTTAAAGTCGCCGATGAGCAAATCCCGTCGAGATCCAACGGCTACATCATGATCCGGTGGCTGCGCCTTCCTCTTCGACTTCACCATCGGACGAAAATTAGGCGAAGATCAACACCATCAAGCGGGGCCAAGATCACGGAGATTGAGCCGATATCACCACTGCTTTCCATTGAGGTGGTAGATCAGGCCAGATGCTCTTCTCTTCTCGCGGTTGCTTCCATCGGAGATCCGACCAATTGCTCTTCTTCTCCGACAAATCTCGCAGAGACCTCGAGGTTGCATCCTCTACATCGGGAAAGGCTGAATTGAGGAGCTCCCAGCACTCTATTTGCCACTTTCCTCTTATTTCGAGCTTTGCGCCAGATCTCCATCGTGGTAGAGTTGATCCCAGTCATCCTTTAAATCGAGGAGCTCTCGATTGCTCTGTTAAAGGGATGAAGCCCTAATCTGTTAAAGGGACGAAGCTCTCGGTTCAAGCTGGTTCATGAGGATTTTTTTAAGAGTTAAAACAACACTGAGAGGAGCCTCCTCTCTAGGTTTTTTTTTTTCCTTCTTGAGCCTTCACAGCAGCCCCTTTGTTGGTTGTTGATTCTAGTCGTTAATTTTGCCTATGCAGGTCTCTTTTCATATGTGACGATCGAGATCTCTCATAAGGTGTCGAGCGCTTACTTCGCCCTTGTCTTCTCCAGGTTCTCACGCCTATTTGTGATTTGTGATCAAAAGTCTTCTCTTGTTGACTCTTCGTTATGACAACTACAGTGGGACCTTGTACCAGTTCATCTTCTGATGCTCTGTGTCACCTGAGTCCCTCCAGCACCCCTTGGATCTTGAACTCGGGAGCCTCTCACCACTTGACTTCCTACGCTTTTGTACCCACTGACTATGGCCATATGCCCCCAGAGTTCTAAATTCACATTGTTGATGGTTCCCCTTTGCAAGTTTCTTGTCGGGAATCCATCAGCACTACCTCTGACCCTAGTGGTCGCCTTTCTCTCCCTGATTTTCTCCACACTCCTCACATGTCTATCAATATGGTCTTGGTTAGTCGAATGGTTGATGATTGATCTATGTTTCATTGTTACCTTCTCAAATTCCTGTGTGGTGGAAGATCCTCGAATTGGTCATCATGTTGGGACAGGACAGAGACATAGTGGCCTATACAGTTTGGAGCATCTTCATACACCATTGCCCTCTGTTGCTTCACGTGCTACTACTCTTTCTGTTGCCAAGCTTTGGCGTCGTCGGCTTCGGAATCCCTCTGCGATGCACCTTTGAAGCATATTACAGTCCGAACACTTGGGTGATCTCTCTTTCACTTATCATTCTCCCTGCACAAGTTGTAAGTTGGCTAAGCACTCGACCTTTTCTTTTCCCTCCAGTGAGTTCGTGTTTAATTTTCCTTTCGATCGTGTGCACTCCGATATCTAGGGACCATCACCAATTACGTTCATGTCTGCCTACATTACTACGTCAGCTTCATTGATGACTTCTCCTGGTTCACCTGGGTGACCCTCTTGTGTCATAGGTCTGATGTTTGTTAGGTATATTGTGATTTCACTAATATGGTCCATACTCAATTTGAAAAACAAATCAAGGACTTTTGCTCGGATGTTCTCTCTCTCTCTCTCTCTCTCTCTCTCTCTCTCTATATATATATATATATATATATATATATATATATATATATATATATATATATATATATATATATATATATATATATATATATATAAACGGGATATAAGCTGTCAGCATATTTATAGATTTAGGCAGCCGGACATGTGGGTATTCAATCTACCGTTCGATGAAAAAGGGTCATTTGCATCAGCCGGATCCGGCCAGCTATTTAACAGTTGTTAACAGTCTCTCTCTCTCTCTGCCCGACCGCCACACGACCTGGAGATCCCGACCACCCCGCTGCAATCTGGAGATCTCGACCACCGACAGCCCCCTTCTCCTCCCCCTCCGGCGTCGATCCTGCCCCTCGCGCTTGATGGCTGCCGGAGGGGAATGAGGAGATCAGGGAGGGAGGGGGAGCAACAGGGGCTAGATCAGTGCCGGAGGGGAAGGGGGCTGCCGGAGGGTGGAGGTCGGGGATGAGCGCGAGGGGCAGGATCGACGCCAGAGGGGGAGGAGAAGAGGGCTATCGGAGTGGAGGCTGGTCGGGGAGGGGAAGAGGTCGGGGGAGGGGGATAGGTGGAGGGTGGTCAGAAAGGGGGCTGCCGATTGAGAGAGAGAGAGAGAGAGAGAGAGAGAGAGGGTGTGATCTATTTTTTTTTTTAATCGGACGGACAGGATTGTTGAAATCGGATGGCTAGCAGCTGACAACCTAATTTTGAATTAGGCTGTCAGCTCATACCCCGTGTGTATATATATATATATATATATATATATATATATATATATATATATATATATATATATATATATATATATATATATATATATGTATGTGTGTGTGTGTATGTGTGTGTGTGTGTGTGTAAAAATAAAAAACAACAAAGATTCGAAGGAAAGAGAAGATTACTTTCTAGTTCAAGAAATACCTTAGCAGTAGTATTTAGGATCTGATGCTTTGTTTCAACTTCTTCTTTAGTAAAACACCATGCAAGATACTCAAGAAGAGTGGGCAATATCCTAGAAATAATAAGTCCAACAGAGTTATATTCACCCAGAATCCAAACAATCAATGCACGTGACGAAGGCTCCTTGATAACATCCAAATTGCGAGCTAATTGGACTATCACCTTCAGAAAAATATAAAATAAAGGGTCAGAGGATATGCTTATGACTAAAACATATGAAAAATAGGATTTTTAGCATGCAGAAAACTACAAAAATGTATCATCTTGCTCAATAACAAAGTTTAAAATTTTACTATGAAAAATCCCACACCAGCAAAGAAAATATCGATTGCTTATTATCTATCCAGGCACAGAAAAATAATATTTAATAACTCCTATCTATTGCATAATAATATGTTCAAAAAATGTGAAGAATCATCTACCCGGCATACATCGATTTGGTGTGTGAAACAAGAATGTTTGCAGTAAGCAGGTCTGGTAGAATTAATAATAGCTCATTTTTATTATCTTTAAAAGAATCTTGCTATTTTTGAATGAGAGAAATCATAGATTTATTACTTCAGGATCCACAAGAATCAGGATTGAGGAAGCTAAACTCTACTGCTCATAGGAAGATGCAAGGAGCTTAGATCCAGGCAGTTCATGCTCAATGGTAAAAGTCCATGACTGGACCAAGTACTATTACCAAGATCAGCCAGGTTCCTCTACAGTTTAGACATTCCTCTATGTCTATGATTATTTTCTTTGCAGTAGAGGCTGCTAAAACAAAATTTAGACATTCAAATCAGAATGCAATTATAAATAACATGATCATGCGCGATGAAAAATATGGTTATATAGTTGAGCTATAGAAGAATTACCTTCTCATGACTAGCTGGATTTTGCTTTAGTATTGCTTTAATCGACATGATTGTTTGAACCAAAACACCTGCCTCCCCATCCATCTGGTTCACATTGCTGGTAGATGATTCTGTAATCCCTAAATGATAAGCAGAACTAAAAATGAATCTGAAGTAAGATGCTGCATAAATGAAGACCTGATAACTGACCGTGTACACTAAGAGCCAAAAGCCCCTCCAGGCAAGTGTTAGCCACAGAAGGCAGGTTTTGAGCACATAAACCAATCGCAGCAACCGTATCGGCAACAAATCTCCTATCTGGATCCCTAATGTAATCCTAGCAGCACAACTAGATAAATAAACATCAGTCTATTACGCATTATGCAGGGAAAATCATAAATTCAGAGGTTCCTCAAACATGGCCCCAAGAGGAACCAAACCTTGCTCCACCCGAAAGTAGAGGATGTATATTCCATCAGACCAACCAACATGATATTAGGATGCAGATGGAAAACACAAAATGGAAACATAAAGCACATTATATTCATGTATCCAAAATTCTTTGGTTTAAATGGAAATTCAGCGAGCCTCCAGGAACCAATTATTCTTAACATTATTAACCAGAAAAAACGGGATGACTTTTAAAAACATCTTGATCCACAGAAAAAATTGGAGCTAGCATCCTGGAATAGGAGAGCTTGAAATTCCACATTGCAGTCGAACATTCCCCAAGGAACCAAAAAGGTGTTAGACCATTAGGCATTAGCTAGGATTGCCAAGATTAGAATGGACCACTACAAAGTCTTTCTGAACATGTCCGCCCTCTTAATGCTAGGCATCTCCAATGAAGTCATTCATTGAGGTGTTTCTGCCAACTTAAAACTTAAAGAAAGAAAAAGGAACAAAAATCAGGTCTAGACTTGATGACTAAGCTTAGACCAAATAACACTTAAGTATCCTCAACAACAGCATCTTGATAACTAGAGAAACACTCCAATGACTAACAGAATTTTGTTGCCTTATGCCAGTAGGTTGTTCCTTATAACATTTCATTGATTTAATGCTTACCTTCTAATCTTTTTTTCTTTTCTATTAACAATATAAATTTCATGTATACTTACACCAGCAATCAATAGCTCACTTTTGTTGGATCCTGCTTAGATAATTATGTACAATTCCAAGCAAAAAAGATAAGTACAATAAAACAGAATAACTTACTATCAAATGCAATATGCCAAAAAGTTCTGACAGTATAATACCACAACTCTAACCATCAAGCCATGCCTCATCTACTAGGGGTCGGCTTTATGAATTCTTTCTCCATTCATTTCTATTTAGGGAATATAAATAAGTGGTTAAGAAGGATTCATAAAGCCGACCCCAAGTAGATGGAATATGGCTTGATCGTGATGGTTATGGTATTATGACTGTCAGAGCTATTTGGCACACTACATTTAATAGTAAGGGTCCGTTCTTTTGGCGAGTAAATTAAGTTGGACATTGATTTACCCGGGTAATCTCACTTTGTTCCACATTCTTTTGTCCAATATCCCGGGTAAACGGTTTTCCAACATTCCTTTTTTTCCTAGTTTGGTGGCACATTAGAGTCCCACCAAAATTGGTCGGACAATGATTGCTCACCGCAGTCAAGACAATATTTGCCGAGATCTATTTGATCCATCAGAAATTTAGATGGATTTGCCCATCTGAAATGAACATAAGATATTTAATTTCCCGAGACATCATTGTCCTTGCCCATGAATGTCTCAAGCAAATGAATTTCCCATCCTATTTATGTCTCGCCAAAAGAACGGACCCTAAGTGATTATGTTTTATTGTACATAGTTATCTAAGCGAGAACCAATTAAAATGAGCTACTGCCAGTGTAAGTGCATGAAATTTATGTAGTTAACAAAAAAGATAAAAACATCAGAAGGTAAACATTGAAGCAATGAAAGACTATGTTCTATCATTGTGATAGTCATAATGATAGAACAAATCTTTTTCAAATAAATACACTCACATTAAGAGCAGTAACTTCAGTTGGTAGCTTAAAATAGTATGTGTTCAGTATGATTTATTAACTCAGTCAGAAGAAAACACTTCAATCACATACCAGCTTGACATTAGATAACTACCCATGCAAGTTAGTGATTACCTGAAACACCTCAAAAATGAGTGGAGTTGTTGAATCAGTGGCAATGGTTGATAGTATTTCAATCTTTAAAGCTTTCATCTGGTATGAATCCGAGGTAGATATATAAAAATCTTCAAAATAAGGTGCAAAAAGTGAAGGAACTTCTTTGGCAAACACTTGGATGTTACAAAGGATCTGCCAAAAAAGGTAGCAGTAAGTCACTTGCTGTCAATTTTCACCAAAATTAAGCTGCTCATGAAATCATAAAATGATAAAAATAAACAAAACAAAGTAACAAAGGAAACAAGGAGAGAAGTTGAGTTTTAAACAAAAGCTCCAACGTTAGAAATCCGTTAGTTGACATATGCAACCCTGTTTTATCCAGTATCAAATAGATAAATGCAAATTGCATAGCAATTGACATGGAAGGGCGATAGATGCATGACATCGATTTTTGTTTCTGGATAAACAGTTGAGTTACCGGATCCCAATAAAAGAATAAAGCAGAACAGTCTCGGATTTGGTTACTCATCAATACAACTATTACGGAAATTTGATTGGCCTAAAATCAATCAGGGAATTAGAAATGATGTTTGCATCTCTACTGGAGTGCTATACTTGGACGCCATCACACTTTAATCTATGGAGCCAAATTGTCCCAAATTCCCAGGTCTCCAAGGGAAACAATCTTCTTTCCACTTAGTAAGGAGTATAACAAGTCTTCATAAGTAGCGCAGGTTAGCGTTTTTCATTTTCTGAGGTGGTAGACCACCATTTCGTCCATTCCTATGGAAGCTAATTTTTAATTGCAAAGATTAGCTTTAAATCTTCATTCTTAAGGATAGCTTAATCACAAGTTCAAGTAGGGGCATTCAATGTATTTAATAAAAATATTTCTACATTAACAACATAAATATGCCTTCCTGCACTCACACAACACACAAGCAAAATATATAGAAGTGCCAGTGCATTTTCTGCCAACAGGCCTTGATAGACACTGGATTTGAATATTATTAATACAATCAAAAGCTATTTGTTTTAACTGTAACATATCTAAATGTACACGATGTATGCAAGCCTGTCACTCGTAGCACCATGATCTGTCCATCACCACCCCATCCCAGGGCTATAAATAGCCCGGGCTCAGGTCGGGCCACCCCAAGCTTGGTCATGACCCAAACTTCATACTATATGCAAAGAACTGGTTTGAGCCTGAATAGGAATTTCTGCGGGCTTGGCCCGGTCTCAACTTGAAACTTTCTTATAAGTCCAATCCCTAAAACGATCCAAGTCAAGCCCAAATTGTTAAGCACAATTCAGGCCTAAATCAATCTATTTCCTGTTAATCGAATGGCAAAAGAAGATAAGGGCATTGATTATGTTACATACTAAGAATAAATTTGCTAAATAATACTTCATAAATCTGGGCCATATTTATAAAGTTATGTGTGTAAACTCACCTTTTATAAATACGTCATATGCTAAATAATGTTTTATAATCTCAATCCACGGCATTTTAAAGTTGATGTATGTAAACCTTCCTTATATGGGGGTTAGCCGTTGGGGACTTTTGGGGGGAATTTGAAAGTGACGGACTCCCAGAACTCCTGTGAACTTTCATAGTCCATGCTCTTTGAGTTCCCATGCACTTTAAGCTCATGAACTCGAAGTTCCCAAAAACAGCATATAATTACTCCCATGGCCGGTAGAGGTGGTTGCCGACAGTGGCAACTGACGTGGTTGCCAGTGGTCACCACCGGAGGTGGTTTCCTCCACACTGGCGGTGGTCGCTGAGTTTGACCAACAACAATGATCGCGTGGACTTTAAAATTCCACCTATTTAGATGAAGTTATGGGATTGGACGATCGCGTGGTTGTCCACCATCCGATCCCCTCTTCAGAATTAGGGTTTCCCATGGTTACTTGGGACCTAAGTTTATTCACCGTATAAATAATATATGGCTCGAAGGAGGAGGGCACGGTTTTCGGTATCTCTTCCTTATCATCTCACAACACATTATCAACACGAAGCCTTCGAGCCCCGATCAATTCCACAATAGATCGTAGGAAGAAAAAGAGAGAGGCACGCCTTACCCACGACAGTGAAACCCCGCGACAACGAATCTTCAAGCGAGGTATGCCACGAACCCCTTAACCTCGTCACCTAATCGATCACACCCGGCCAAAGGGATTTTGATCCCAGCGGCAACAATCTTTGCCTCTCTGCTCCTCTGCGAACGATTTGAAAAGGTAAAGAAGAGATTTGAGAGACTGAGTACCTATAGCCTGATATAAAAGGAGTAAATATTATATAAATACTTTGCTTTTGAGTTCTTTGATATGATGTGAAAGGATAAAATTTTATATAAATACTTTGCTTTTGAATTCTCTGATATGATGTGAAAGGAGACAATATTATATAAATATTTTGCTTTTGAGTTCTCTGATATGATGAAAAGAAGAAAGTATTATATAATTAATGTCTTACTTTGTATTCTCCGATATAATAATAATAAAGAGGAATATTATATAATAGTTGGCAAAGTCTTCTTATAATAGTTGACAAAGTCTTCTTTTAAAAAATGGGAATCTATATAATAGGGGAGGGTTTTGTGGGGGGTACAAAGAACGGTCATGATCTGTTTTTTAGAGAAGGATAGAATGAGGGGATGAGATAAATTGATGTTGAGGCGAGTGAGAATCATCTAAGGAGAGGGGAACGGTTAAGATTGAATCGAGCTGAAATATGGGGATAAAATTAAGTGGAGGAAGTAATAAATTGGTGACGGACCTGATTGTAAAAAAAAAATTAATAATCATTTAAAGGGTTTTCATGTAAAAAAAACAAGGACAAGTTCGGTATTGATCCGATTGTTCACACGTTTTCTTGCCCAGGGTTATTTCCCTATGGCTGACACCTATACGTGGTCCCCCTACCACCATTAATTCGATATGCATCATAAGCAGTAGCAAAAAAACCAAGAGAGATCATAGTCATTGCCGTCCATTTCATACATCATAGGGCTCAATTTTATACCACTGTCAGCCGTCCAATTCACAAATCGATCACGATCGAGAGAGATTAGGATGTGCTGAAAAATTTTCCCGAGAGCGAGCGAGATCCCGGCACGGATCTCTCTCTCCCCCCAGATGGAAACCAACCCCCCCCCCCCCGCGCGCGCGCGCGCCTCTCTCTCTCTCTCTCTCACGTGCGCGCTCGCTCCTCTGTCCCTAAATGGAAACCTTGGTGCGATCGCCCCCTCTCCCGGCACCGATCTCTCTCTCTCCCCAAACTGAAACCCCCCTCGAGAGGTACGATCGCCCCCATAAACTCCTCCCCGTCCCCCACCTCCACCTTCTCCCTCCCTCCCTCTCTCTCTCTCTCTCTCTCTCTCTCTCTCTCTCTCCGATGGCCTAGGGTTCAGGCGATGCGACTACGACAGTGGGGTGGCGCGAGTTCGAGGGAGCAGGAGGCGCAGGAAGAGCAACAGCGGGGTGGCGATGCAGGGTGATCGAGCTGCAGCAGGGGTTCAAGATCATGTGGTGTGCGAGGTTCGTCCGGCCGGTAGCGGGGTTCGAGCGGCTACGAGGCCGATAGCGGCCAGCTGAGACACATGCCGAAGCCGCCGGAGCTGCGAGTGGCCGGATCTGTACCTCCATGGCCTAGCCCGGCTCTAATTGGCTGCCGGAGTCGATGGTGGCCGGATCTATACCGCCAAGGCCCGGTTTGACCCCGATCAGCTGAGATCGAGAGAATTGGGGAACAGAATCCTGGCGCCGCCCCACCACGCCGGCAGCATCTCCCTCATGCGGCCGATGCCTCTCTCTCTCTCTCTCTCTCTCTCTCTCTCTCTCTCTATATATATATATATATATATATATATATATATATATATATATATATATATATATATATATATATATCCCCCCCCCCCCCCGATTGGTTTCTCAAAATGGATCATAGGTCAACCCTTTGCCCCGTGAAGTTTAGCTAAAAAAACACTGAACCCCCCTGTAGTTTATTTTGTTCCAAATCGCACCCTAAAGTTTGAAATGTTAGCACAATACCCCTTTTGTCAACTTATGCATAAGTGGCATCTCCGGCGGAGCGCTGCCCGATGTTGTTGCCTGCTGAGCAGTGATTGCCAACGTTTCCTCCTCTTCACTATTGTTGGCAGATGGCAATCGGGGCTCGCCGGTATCGGTTTTTTTTTTTTTAAGGTGGTTTTTTGAAGAGCCCGATCATGATCCGTAGAGAAAGAGAGAGAACCCCAATCCGTCTTGCTAGACCACGATCCGCCAGCCTCGACTTCAGCCTGCGGTGAATCGAGCCAGAACCCTCGCCTTCAGCTCTTTAGGCCATGATCCGGCAGCCTTGCCTTCAGCCTGCAGAGGATAAAGGGTCAACCCCCCTTCCTTTTTTATTCCATTGTACTTCATTACCATGAAATAAGCCGATTAAAAAAAGGGTAAATTACACTTTGCCCCCTTGAAGTTTTGCTCAAAAACACTTAACCCCCACGTAGTTTATTTTGTTCCAAATCGCTCCCTAAAGTTTGAAATGTTAGCACAGTACCTCCCTTTGGTCAACTACATGATTTCCCATTTGGTAAATTTTATCTGATCAAAATTGAATTCAAGGGTGCAAAATGTAGTTTTTTTAACTATATGGGGGTATAAGTGTTTTTGAGCTAAACTTCGTGTGTGTGTGTGTGTGTTGGGGGGGGGGGGGGGGTTAAGATGTAATTTACCCTTAAAAAAATTCTTGAGTTTAAAGTGGCATCAGTTGTTGGAGCACGTTGCCCTAACACCTGCTGGAGCCATGTATTGTTATTCTCTCAGATACAACGATGTTGGAGCAACGGGCTCCAATAGTGAAATATGTAGCAAAGGCATTGAACCAATAATTGTAACCAATAATGCCTCCATTGATGGCCTTCGCAAGTTAAGTGATGTTGACATTGCAAAAAATATAATGATGAAACAGATAAAAATTTGTCGGATTTTGATCAAATTTTGATTAAATCCAATTCTAATGTAAGTAAAATGTTTGTTTACTATGAAAAAAAAACTAGAATTTAGGTAAAATGTAATTTTTCGGTTTTCGTTCTAGGTTTTTACATAACTGAAAAAAAATCGGAATTATGCAACGACGACTACGGTAACAACAAGCTCATTGTTATCTACAACCATTTTTAGCGGGGGACAGTCATCGTCGAATGTGGCTACCTTCGCTGAAAAGGTCCACCACAGATGAATGGTCACCACTGACGCTTACATTTGTTAGTGGCGATCATTTTTGATAGGACATTCGCCGCATAATGTAGCATCACGACTGATTGTGAGATTCCGCTACGCAAAATTCACACGCCTACTAAGAATTTTCACGTGCCTCTTGGTATTGGTGCTACCTTAACTCTCGGGGAGGGGGGGTCTATCAGACGGTTGCACCTGATGTGGGCGTCTTCACCAAATGTGGGCGACCCCGCCAAATCTGGGCGCCGTCGCCGAATGTCCATACCTTCACCAAATATGGGCGCCACCCCCGTTGAATTTGGACGCCCTTGCTGAATGTAGACATCTTCACCAAATGTGAGCGCTTCCGTCGAATTGGGCACCCTTGCTGAATATGTGTGCTGACATGATCTTTACATTTTTTTTATTTTGCCATCCTCGAAATATTGTCACATCCCTCAAAATATTATCACATTTTTTGAATTATCATTGCCACTCTTAAAATATTATCCTTTCTTAAGATTTTGTCACGCCCTTAAAATTTTGTCACGCTCTCGCCGAATGTGCGTGCCAACAGGCACGGGCATTACTAGTATTATATAAAAGAAGACTTTGTCAACTATTATATAATATTCCCCTTTTTATTATATCAAAGAATACAAAGCAAGACATTAATTAAATACTACTTTCTTCTTTCCATCATATCAGATAAATCAAAAGCAAAACATTTATATAATATTTCTCCTTTCACATCATATCAGAGAACTCAAAAGCAAAGTATTTATATAATATTTTCTCCTTTCATATTATATCAGAGAACGTCTAATACAGTACTTCAAAGTTACCCAATATTCCCTATGATTCACCCCACCCCTACCCCCCTTTAGGACTTCGATTCAAGTTTTGGACAAGTGATTTTTTTATATAAAACAAAGATAAAAGAATAATCTGAAATCGGTTGAGATTTTGGGCTAGGTTAGTGATTGCCTTAATGCAGTCTAAGGTCTATCCGGCGCAAAGTGTAGAGCAACTCCACCCAAAGTCGATCGAACCAAGCCCAGTTCTGCCTCAGTCTGGCCTGGTCCCAATTACAATCCTCCAAGGGTCACGTAATCCTTCGTCGTTGCTTACCACCGTCCCATAGCATGTCACCATGCTCTATTGCGGAAGCATCGACGAATGTCATTGCCCTTTATTCTTGGTTTTCTTCCTCTTCTTCCTGAACCCCTTCGCTTAACCAGAGGTCCCATCACCCAATCACCAACCCCCTCAAACCCGTAAATATCTAGTGGCTTCCATCAGGATCCTTACTGGAGTCTTGAGGCTCTCGGACTATCTCCACTCCACGACTCCATTGTGTGAAGGAGATGGCTAGAGGCATTGAAATTCCCTAGCCCAAGAGGGCTAAAATTTATAAGTCCAAGGACCCCGAGGAAAGCCCGACACAAGGCCAAAACCCGACCCGAATCGGCCCTGAAAGTAGAGCCGGCTGGCCCCACTTGCGGAAAGGGCCCCACCAGCCCCTGCACCAGGGTTGTACGGGCCCTATGCCAAGCCAAGGACGACCAAGGAAAAAAAATATAAAATAAAATAAAAGGGGATAGCGTGAACATCCACCAAACGTGGATCCGCGCTGAACTTAACGATCAAAACACTAGACCGGAACGTCATTGAACAAGTGCGAAAATGGATCAAGCCATAAAAGGAGAAGCCCAAAATCAAATCAAAGATAACAACCACTAGAGATAAAGATAAGAAAATAAAATCTAGGTGGTTATCATGAGGGGAGGGCACAAAAGATATTTGAGTAAAAATAAGATCCTACCATATCTTCCTCCACCTACCTCTCGCCTTGCCTATAAATAAAAGGGCAATGGGAGAAACAAAAGGTTCCCAGATCCAGAGAAGAAGCTTTGCCTATAAGAAGGCGAGGCTCCAACACTTAGAGAACCAAAGGCTCCACGAGTTTTGTACAAGCATATCCCTTAGGGGGGGTTCCTATTTGCACATATAAACCGTCCACTATAAAGCTAGACTTGAAGACCGATAAAACTCTGCTCCGTTTACAAAAAAGAAAGCCCAGAGAAGGAAATAAAAGTCGACGCTACACCTGTCGCCATCTAGAAGCAAGTACTTCGATAAAGCTCTGCTCCGTCCACGAAAAAGAAAACCCGGAGAAGGAGGCAAGAGTCGGCACTACACCCGTCGCCATCAAAATGGTTCACAAATCCAGAACCAATGTCGATTCCAACACTTAAAAACCGACACTTAAAAACTCCAACACTTAAAAAGAAGATAAATGCTCCAACACTTAAAAACCGAAGGCTTCGTGAGGGTTAGGCAAATACATCCCCCAAGGGGGAATTCCTGCTTGAACATATAAAAGTCCTCCATTGTGAAGCACGCACTTGAGGTCGAGAAAGCTTCACTCCATCAACGAAGGAAAAAGTTTGGAAAAGACGATCCAGAGATGCTACCCCGTCACCAAAGATCAAGCCAAAGCAAAGTAAAAGCTGACGCGAAGCAAGTGCCAAGCCAGCAAACTACGAAGAATGGCAAGCAAAGCAGTACATGTCCTAGCCGATAAAGCGTGAAGCCCAGAAGGATAAAAGCACCGCAAGTCTCTCGTCTCCTACATTCAAGCGCAAAAGTCAAACCAGAGCCGAAGCAATACAAAGCCAAAGTCAAAGCCGAAAGCAAAAGTAAATCAAAGCCGAAAATCAAAGAAAAGCAAAAGCCGAAGAAATACGAAGATCGAGGAGAGACACAACACACGTCCTAGACGGTGAAGCACGAAGCATGGAAGGACCAAAGCACAGCGAATCTCATCTCTCTAAAATCCTAAAACTCTTGTAAAACCTCTGATTTTGACAATCTATCCAAAGTCTCAAAGAAAATCCGATGATCAGAAGACCACAGAGGATCTTTCCCACAATCTCTTGATACATTTTCTCCACTTCGTCTCACCACCCCCGAACACTTGGACGCGGTTGTAACCTCGTACAGTTCTAGCAATAAGACGACCCATCTTTTGGAGCCTACAATGGCCTTATCCTCTTTTCCCTAGAGGAACCCATGACACTAATGAATCCCCATAGAATGTCATTATGTGTTTGTTTTCTTTAGTATGATAAAACTGCACATAAGGTGTCATGTTTGCCTAACTATTGCAGTGAAAATCATAAGTTGAACATGATATATAAATTGCAAGGAACATGTTGGGAGAAATGCCTCAAAGATAGAACAATGTAAGTTTTAGCCCTAGCAAAATGTTTATGACGGTAACGGTTTTCTCAGTTGGCATGTCGATTGGCTAAGATAATACCGGTTGTCTATAAGTAACCCGATGGGTATAGAAGAAGATATGTGAATATAAGTAACCTGATCGGCTTTAAATCATTGTTATACTTGGAAAGGCTATGAACTATTGACTTACAATCCATGAGAGAATAATCGAAAAGTTTTCCGATCTACGTAAAATGTTGCAAGTCAGAGTTCGTTGGTGAATGACGCAAAATATCACGATGTGAGTATTGTTCTACAAGCATGATTAAACAATTACAATAGCAGTATAACACATTGAAGCATACTGCTCAAACGTAAAACAATTACAGAACCCTATGATATACTGCAACGAATTCCTAAAATTATAAAACCTAATATCATTTAGTTTCCATGCAGGTCAGAACTTGGAGGAGGATAATTGAAAGAAAAAAAAAAACCCGTGTTCCTTTAAAGACAAGAGGGTCTGTGTCAGAATTCAAACACTGTATGTTTTGGGCTAGTATACAGCTAGATGCAAGACCTCCCAGATCTTAAGACTCCCATGACCTTCTGCTTCTTTTAACATCTATTACCTACAACTTTCTCAACGTTCAGTTTTCCACCGTTCCTCAAAAAATTGAAGCAGACATTTCAGAACTTCATTTAGTAAAAAGAGTGTCAAAGACCTACCAGTTTGGAAAAGGCTTCTATTTGTCATACTGTGATGAAAGGAAACGAAGCATGCACAAGGCTATAAGCTAAGCTATAACCTAGAATTAAATAATTAAAAGCATAACAAGCACATTGATGAACAAAAGTATTAAACCAGATCATAAATAAGATAAATTTTAATTGCAAACAGCAATACTTCATCAGTCTCTTAACGACACAAATTAAAATGAGGGAGAGGGATACTTGTCCAAATTATAATAAGTATTGAACTGTATTATGACACTGAATGATAATGAGAATTAAGAAACGACAAAGAGTGAACAATAGGGTTACCACATATTTTGAAGCATTAGATGATCTCAGGATAAACAGAAGAGGTTTAATAATTTTCTCAACTTCCTTCTTTGGGGCCATTATCCAGTGCACTCCAGCAGCTGCAAGTACAACTGCACTATTTTGACTCCACAATAGAGGCAATGTACACCGCAGCAAACTCTTCACATCCTCATTTTGGCTAGTGGTTAGGACTGCATCAGCTAACTTATCAACATTGCCATTAGTATACCCAGGTTCTTCTTGCCCCTCAACATAACATCTGAATAGTTTAATGGACTCAGACACAACTACCCCCTTGGATCCCGAATGATTATCAGTCGTGTGACTGATCCCACTAGAGTCCTTATCAGATTGGAAACTGGAAGTGGAACTTGAAGAAAACATAATGGACTCCTTGACAAGCCCATGCCTAGCTACAGTGTAACGTAAAAGAATCTCGATCAGAACAATTTGGCCCCACTCTTCAACATCTGGAAGGGTCTCGCATAGCTTCCTGAAGTTTTTGCCGATCAATGACAGATTATTAGGGCAAACAGAATTGAAGGCAACCGCAGCAGCTCCAACGACTCCAGGCGAATGGTCACTCAACAAGACACTAACAAGCTGTAGAAGATATCAAATTCCAGTAACAAGACTATAATAATATGGCATTTATTCATAGATATTTATTTTGAAAAAAGAGAATGAACAGCGGCCGAACCTCCTCGAGAGCAGAAGTATTTTCCTCCAGGTGAAGATCGTGCAACTTGGTAAGTGCATGAGCAGCGCATTTTCTAACGTATGCAGATGGATCTCTGGCGCACTTACTTACAGCCACCAGCACCAGAGGGCCTACAACATGTAATCGGATTCCTGCCATAGCACGTAGAGCCCATGCCCGAACCAAAGGGTTTGTGTCCGACAAGTCCTTCTGGAAGCAGTTAATCGACAGCAAAGCTTCGTCCGGGCGCCTGAATCAACACAGATTGTAAAAGAAATCGATGTCAAAAGTTGTTGAAACAACATCTGGATAGCAGATCCTGATGTAAATCCCCAAAATACAGCAGCTGCTATGTTGTATGATCTACGTAAGGTTAAGCCGATAATTACTCTGACTGTAAAGGCATCAGATGCCATCATAGAATTAGGGTTCATCTGGATTTTCTGTGATTGGTAGCAGCTATAAAAACCCTTCATCACAATTTTAGAACCTAATTCTAGAAGATTGCAGTTTGATGAAGGAAATCCAGATTGAAAACTATTTGCATAATGCAGAAATATTAGGGAAATCGCATGAAGAATATTCGGTAAATATCAGAAATCTTAGCACATTGATTTCTAACAAATGAATTTGCTACCATGTTAAGGCAGAAAGGAAAGATAGAAATCTGATTGAACCTAACAACAATCTATGCACACAGGAAATCGACAAGGATTCACAGAATAGGGGAGGGAGCGTACTTTTCGGCATAATGAAGCAGGTAGAGATAAACAAGTTTCTTTACTTCGAGCGATTGAGATGCCACGTTCTTCACAACCTGCAGGCCAACAAGAGTAAGGGAAGCTGAATCCTCTGGATCGAATGGAAATGGAGGAAATTAATCAAAACGCATCGATGGGGTGCAAAACGCTCCGAATCTAGATCGGGACGATCTATGGCGACCTGGGGGAAGAAGTTGGAGACGTCGGCGCCCTGGGCGATGAGGGCGAGGAGGCGCTTGAGGGCCTCGGCCTTCTCGGAGTCGAAGCGGCTGTCGAGCAGAGGGGCGATGCTGACGTCGTCGGGGTCGTCGTAGAGGTGGGCGTCGGTGCCGATCCGGAGCACCAGCGACGACGCCTTGCTCAGGTTCTCCACCGTCGCGCCGAATTGGGGGAACATCTCCCCACTGTGATTAGGGTTTCACGGTGGTCGTCCCTTCCCTTCGTTGGATCGGCCTCCCTCTCTCGCGCGCGAGCGTCGGGGAGCGGGGATCTCGCCGGGACGGGGTTCTGGAGTTCGAAGGAGCTCAGAGGATGGAAGTGATCCCTTTTATACGTGCGACCAGACGAGTCAGATGGCTCTCTTTCACAACCATGACGAACAAGCCACTATTCCTGGCGCGGACTCGCAACCAATTTACACCGACCCGTTGTCTTAATCACAGATAACTGGATTATTACGGTAGGTATTTATATGCAGCTGGGTGTCACGTGACACGTACTTGGCTTTTTCTTTTGTTCTTTTTTTTTTCCTTTCTTTTTCTTTTATTTTTAAAACATTGGTGGGTGTCCTGAAACATTGAGGGCAGTGGCCCACTTGAGACTCGAACTACCTCAACCCCATCAGCAATTCTTATTTCACTCTTGGATAAATCGAAGAGAGAAGGAGTCGAACCTACAACCTAGCATCAGTTACTTTTCTTTTTTTTTGAAGGGTTAGCATCAGTTACTTTTCCTTTTCGCTATAGCATGCACGGTGGTTGAACCATTTCCTCGTAACCAAGTCAGTCTTTCCTCAAAACTCTTCCGCATAAAGACATCCTCTCGCTCGCTTGTATAAACACAAAAGAAGAAAATTCTCTATTACTCAAAAGAATTACACTCACTGAGGTGAGGAGTAAAATGAGAACTCTCCTTATTTATAAGTCATAAAGGATATATATACAAGTGGATAGAATTATGCTACTTGTCTCAAAGCTACCTGGTGCGAACATTTTAGACTTCTTCACATTTTTCTAAAATATATAGCATATTTTATAATATCATATAATATTCTAGAGAATTAGATAATCCAATATGGCTCCATAGGATTCTAGAACATTCCACTAGATAAATCTTCGCTCTCCAGTGGCTCCTTGAATATTTGTTTGAATGCCTCGAGCACTTGACTTAGCACAGAAGAAATAGTGTAGGCGTAACATGGGGCTACAAATGGGCATGATTGGGGCCAAATCGGATCCGCTTTTTGTTCGAAGCAGGCAGACCTCCCTCCAAGAATCTGACAGTGGGCAAGGCAAGCTTCATAAGTCCTCCATGAATCATGATGAGGTTTGAACCATGGAAACCTACAGTAGAGCTAGTTCAGCTCTCCATATAAATTATATATGATATGTATATATCATTAAGTGGCTATAAAACCCGATGGTAATACTTCTTACTAATCTTAATTTGGCCTTCGCTCGTCTTTGGCATGTCCTTGTCTTACCTTTCGTCCTAAAAGGGTCAAGTTAGGGCTCATCATTTCTAACCCATGATCGTGGTCAAGAGTTCGAATATGTGTTACGTCATATATTAATTTCCTCCCACTATGCAGGGCTTCCCTTTCGTCTGAGTGGCATGCTTTCCTAGCCGTGGGCATATTAAAAACAGGAGAATGATTTTGTTCACGGCTCTCATTGGTCCATTTCAAGGGCTTTTGGTCATTTCGCCATGATTAATAGCATGAAATGACATTCATGTCCTTGAAATGGGCCAATGAGAACAAAATCGTTCTCTAAAAACAGTGATGCAATTTAGCCATCCAGTTTACCATCTTGATTGGGCCATCCTGACATGAACCCTGATCACAGCCCTCCATTTGATTGTCTGTTGGGCTGAGTGTGTTACACTTGTCGGAGCTGGGTGTAACATACAGCTGCGATCAAGTGCCACATCAGGATGGACGAATCAGAGTGGAAAGCAGGATGGCTGAGAAGCATTTTCCTATTAAAAGTCGGGACATTTCTCTCGCTCCTATTGCGAGTTTCGATCCATGGTCTATCTTGAGCTGGCGCATTAACTGGTGATATACAGACCACTATGGTAGTCCCTTCAAAAAAAAAAATTTCAATTAAGCACAAACCATGGATTTGCCATACCTGGGGGATCCAGAAAGAACATATAACTTTCCATCTATGAGAGATTAACTGCTATACGAATAGGTTTAAGTAGAATTGGCAATGAAGGAGCCAAAATTGTACTGTTCTAGTCTTGGCGGATAGCCCAATTCACGATCATATCACGGATTCTGTAGTGATCAAGGGTTAATTCCCCGGACTCTCTGTAGCCAACTGCATGTTATCAGGAATCATACAAAACAAAAATAGAAGAAAACCCACACGATAAAAAAGCCTCAACATATGTTTCCATGATCATATCATGGATTCCATCGCAATCAAGGGTTCAACTCCTGTATGTAGCACACTGAGTGTTATCAGACATCACAGAAAAAAAAATTAAATTCCAATCCAACTAAACCAAATCAGTCATAAATAGCAATTGAGCCTTCACAGAAATCGATCTCCGATGCCAGTTTTGTTGACGATACGCGGAAGTAAGATTCGGACATTATTCTCAAAGTTATGGTTCAATATACTCACATACTGCAGGTGATGATAAACTCGTAGCCGCATGATCGAATCAAGCACATACCTCCACATCGGGTGCCCTGATGGATTATCAAACAGACGCAAGACGTACAAAACCACACTGCCGCAAGCCAGAGTGCTTTGTAAGGGATCAAGTACTTTGGTTCATTCATTTCGCCCAACCACTGACCATCAAGCCAGAGTCATGGCTACAGATCGATGCACAACAAAATTATTAAGCAGAAATCTGGTCCGTCGAAAACATTACAGACAGGAAGTGTGGACACCGGCGCACGGATAAAACAGTTTGGGCTACTGATGTAAGCCCATAATGCAAAGTTCAAATCATGTTCGATACCCAGAAAACAAATTTGAGGAAGAACCAGCTGAGGTTGGAGGGGACTTGTCATATGATCTTATCACCAGACATCCGGGCGGAGCTCGCCGGTTGCCGGGGGCATCCACCGCCCGGAGTTGTACACACTCTCGCCGACCTTCCAGCCTGGCACGTCTTTCATGATTCTGGCCTCCTCCTCCAGGGATTTCTTCCATTCTTTGACAAATCTGCAGGCAAGACCGAATTAGAATGCTAAAAGATATTATTTAATAAATAATTCTCAAAATTATTTATTGAGGCCTAACACAAGGAACCAGTCTGACGATAAAGGAGTGGGAAGCGGAAAAGGGTGAGGCCTCAAACAAAGAGCCAGTTTGATGATAAAGACGTGGGAAGTGCAGGAACTCAGCTTACCTTTCATCCTCTTCAGCTTGGAGCATGGGAAGTATTGCTCTGCGAGCGGAGTATTTCTCTTCCTTGAGCTCCCTACATGAATTATTCCACCAGTACCAACAGGTTACATAGACACTATTTTACATGGGGGAAAACAAAGAAGCATGCTACATAAAATAGCAATATTGAGCTCTTCATATCATACGCGATGTACTCAATAAACACATTAGATGATACTGATTCATAATCTTCAGATTGGGAAGCAGAATTATGGGAAGCATAAGTAAAAGATACACAGCAAAGATGTCCAACACCGTGGTTACTGAAGATCAAGAAAGCGTTCAGGATTGTTGATGAGCGATTGTTGATGAGCGGGAATGGTCTCGAATATGGGTGGAGACTAGAGCAGTGATGGTTTCTAGAGATATATCCAGGGAAGGTTTCACCATCAGCTTCTCTAGAGTGTACGTAGTCTAGGACATACTCATCCAGATGGATGAATTTCAAGAGTGCCACCTCTCCCGAGCTTGGCTCAGGCAAACAGCATGGCTGGCTGGCTTGCAAATTAAGGGAGGACCATGTCCGATAATTGATACTTGGAGCAAAGGTTTCCATTTGTGAAGATGAGGCTGGTACGGAGAGACCTACTAAGAAGGTCCTTTTATAAAGTTCACTAGCTATGCCATCAAGGCATCAAATAGCCAACAAGAAATATTGGATTTTAAGCACTTTACGATGAAAGATCAGACATTCTACATAAGTGTAGTAATTGTGGTTTTGGCCTAGTTTCAATGAAATTTTGATCGGACAGCACTTGTAAGTTGTGCCCCATGTATTTTAACTCAAGTTACATTATATCGTCAAGGGGAATTGCTGAAGTGGAGGTTGAAAAGGGGCTTGAATCAGCAGGATCTTGAGTTAATCTATGCCTTGAAAAGCTAGAAAGGACAAAGGCCTTCTCAACATTATGAAGGAGATATAGGGTTCAGGTTATTGCACAACAATAAGTTTGTCACAAAGGCATAATTATTGAAAGAAAGTAGGGCAGAATAGGGAACATTCTTGTGAATTTTCAGAGAAAAGGTTGACATAGAAATTGTCAGGGACAGATTACCAAGCTACCAAGCATCAAATATGTACCCTCAACATTACATTTTCAAATTCTAGAATGAGTAAGGTGACTAAGGTCTCAACATTGTCTCAACAGCAGGGCCTCCAACAAGGCAACAATCGAAGACAAAATGTCTGGATGCTGGAAAGTCTGAAACCTCTCTGGTTAGATGACCTTTCCTAATTTGCCAGGGTAGAATGACAAATACTTTCAGAAGCGGTACCCTTCATTGGAAGACCCTAGGAATTTATAATGCACAAAGGTTGTTACAAGGTACCAATATGCTCGGGTTAGTATGGAGGCCAACCTCACACCACCACTCCACTTAGGAATGGAGTTTAATGGTAATCTGGAAGCTTTTTACGAGCACATTACTTATGATGAGATTTTTTTGTGCTAAGATTGTACTACCGTTGTAATTAGGCTGAGCACAAGGTGAGTCGATGCTTCCTCTAATCATTGAAAATGAGAATAAGTAACGTTATGATTCATTTATACATGAAGACTGAAAAAGAAGATTGGCGTCTGGTTCCTCTTCTATATCATTCTACCTGTAACTTCTTCTTTTCTTCTTCCTCAATCCTCCTTTCTTTACTACTTTTTTTAACCAATAAATCCTAGTAATCTAACTAGAAGGAGAAAAAAAAAACTCTAGAACTTCTTTTCCGCCATCTCACTTTTTCTTAATGTCTCCTTAAAAACTCCTTTGCTTAAATAATATTATTCCAAGTCTATAAACTAATTTGAACAAGGATTTTGTAGAAAACCAGCCATTAAGCACCATAATGAAACTAGTTTACCCTCTTGAAACCCTTACCGTAAAAAACTTCACATTTGCTCAGATCTTTTACAATAAATATGCAGAAAAGTGTCCTTAACCCTTGCCCCTTTCTTTCCCTCAAATCTTTTTTTTTTTCTTTTCCACATTTATAAAAACCCCAACAATCCTTAACATACTTAAAGATCCCCCCTTTTACCGACTTTTCAGTTTTTTTATTCAAATCCAGAATTTAAGGGCTAGTCTCTGCCGTATATATATTCAACATGCCACGATGACACTTGGCTACTAGCTGAATATGAGGGGTGTGTATTGGTTGCGACTTGCGACCCATATTGTAGCATTGACTCGCAATGATATACTACAATATGGGTCAATACATCTTGAACACAATCTATTTAGTTGAATCAAATGCATTATAAGTTTAATACTACAAATAGATTAATTAGTCTCTTTTAAAAAAATGCATAAGCTTAAACTGCATCATCAACAAGGTAGTTCTCCTTGTGCGCCAACTAGCCATCTATGTTTCTTGAAGGCCCTCATCTTGCCAAGTTACCTTGGTCAGGTTTTCGACAGCAGTCTTTGAGGGTTGGCATCAGATTGACAATGGATTGAAAAATTCTTGTCAATTTGTGGTGGCTTCTTTATTAGAGGTGTGATCCATACTAAAACAATAACACTAGGATGACGATTATGATTTTAAAACAAGGAGGAATAATACATTTCACTTTAAGTTTTGATCTCCTTTGTCATGGATTACCCAATCCAATACAATTCAAGCTGCTTTTTATCTATTGGCTATAATTTTTTATAAGTTGTAACTGATGTTTAGGTTCTGTCCATTGATAATGGCATGGTCTTTAACTAAGTAAGCCTTCTATGTTGAGATACAAAAATTTGTTCAGTCGTTCAACACACATCTACTTACCACTAGAAAGCAATTAAATCAAGCCAAGATGCCAAAAGAACTAGGTTTTTCAGGTGTACCTTAGACTAACAATCAGATAAATTCTAGTAGTGTGCATATCTTTCCATGACAAGGGTTGGGATGAATACGATACACTACCATGCCGACCCCTGACCAGAGCGAGCATGATGAACTATGCTTTAAACCTTGACTCAAATTTTTCCAATTACATAGAGTGGAGAAAAAATTGTGGCCAAGAACTTTAAATTTTACTTTTAACCCATCCTACTTTTAACCTCCTTTATGCAAGGTATGACGCAGGACATCAAGGACTTGTAGGTTGAGAATTGGACGCAATTTGGGGAGGAAATTCAGAATTTTCAAAGTGCAATCAAATTGGAGTTTGATCTAAAATTGTACTGTGAAATTGGTTTTTGGGCTTACGGAAATAGTTTAGAAGGGACCTACTATAAAGAATATTAAAGATCCAAAAGGGTTTTGTGACATGTTAAGGATTTAAGTGAGAAACTTTCAAAAAATGGATTTACTTGGATTGAATGGCCAGATGGGCTCATTTCTTGGCCATGTAAGCTTGTGGGTGACTGGTCCTTCCTTCTTTCTTGTCAGTAGACTTATACGGTTATACCCAGACTCATCAATGTACCATGAAGTGGTTTCAACTTTCAAGGCAAGTCGTTCTAAAGAGTGTAAAGGATTCAACTTGACCTAGTTGATTTCGTTGTTGACCTATCATCTTTATATAAGTTGTGTTAGAAATATCTTAGTTGTTTACATGTAGGCTAAAAACTTGACTTTTGAAAGCCCCGGACTTGCCGATTTTTCCAAATTTCACCCTTGCCGATTAAAAACCGAACCCGTTTTTTCCCCCGACTTTTACCCTTTTTTTTTCCAAACTTTCCAATTTTCACTGAACTTTCCTAAGTTTTACCCTTGCTGGTTTATTGTTGAACCCGAACTTGGTGACTATGATATCAATCAACCCAGATGACCCCCTCACTCATCCACTCGCACCCCACAAGAGGGAGGGGAGGGGGTGGGTGGGGTAGGGGGGATCAGCGACACAAAAAATAAAGCAGCTAGTTCAATTACTAATGTGTATAGTTTGCAGTTGCACAATATTAAGGATGGCAACTGTGCGGTTTCAGTGCGGTTTTGGGCAAAATCGAAACCGCACCGTAACACCGAACCGCCACATCGAAACTATATCGCACCATAACGGTTTACCATTATGTAAAACCGAAACCGCACCATGCGGTACGGTGCACCGCGGTTTATCATTATAAAGACCTAAACAGTGTGGTTTTATACAGTTTTGATCAAAATCGAAACCGCACCACTACAACGAAAACCGAAACCGCACCGCACTGCGATGGTTTTATATTTTGGCAAACCAAAACCGCACCATGCGATGCGATTTACCGCGGTTTTCAGTTTTAAACCGCACCGTTGCCATCCCTACACAATATGACTAGTGAAATTAATGCTATTAAAACTCCTATTGTAATGACTCATAAAGTTATAGTATCAACCAACAAATAAAAAATAAACTTATAGTGTCTCCGCTTTCCATGAATTAAGGATGTGGACAGGTTTACTACACGCAGCAGTTGGGGCAGTGTTGGTTGCATTTACAATGTTTTTAGGAAGAGTATATCATAGACAATTGAACAATCATATAGGGAGCTCTAGCAAATAGAGGAAAGATACTTACAAGGAGAGGTAATAGGATGATGGAAACAATTTGGTGACTATCACGAGCATTGATAGGCTGGACACGGATTAGAAATGGAGCTACAGGCTATAGACAACGGCTAATGGATCAGTACAAGGTAGCGAAGAAGAAGAAATGCAGAAACCGGCAGCTTAGAATGGCAATTGTCCTACTCCATGATCTCACTGTAACTTTAATTCTATTTGATATGCCAAATTTTAATGTCATATGATGTCATATGCTGGTAAAGTTTGATTCCCATGATTCCCAACCAATCAATCCCACAAAGATCAGGATTTAAATTTCATGAAACCCTTGCAAGATTACCATTAAACATGTTAAGATTGAAGCTAAGATCTGATTAAGGATCGTTGATCGACTTAAGATCCTCAACATCAAAAGCTCTAATTCAACATCTCCTACCCATTTGGTTTTTTTTTTTTGTTGGTGAAAATTTCCTCCCCATTTCTTACTTTCCATAAATTGATCAACAGTTACAGAAGAACACTCAATTCCTTGAACATAGAGGAGAGCAAATCAAAACCCTATAAATTTATAGATTATAAGACAGGAATGGAGGGGGGTAGGGGATTAGATGCCGACCGTCGGATCTTGTTGCCCTTGCCGACCTGGTACATGCCCCAGGCGAAGACGCCGAAGGTGGTGAGGAAGATGGCGACGGCACTGGGGCCCTTAGTCGGGATCCGGCGTGCGTACCGGACCGGCGGGAACCCCCCCGGCGGTGGCCCGTCTTGGAGCACCGGCATATCCCGAACGCTCACCATCCCCGGCTTCTTCCTCACCACCGCCTCCGTCATCCTTCCCCTTCTCTCACGTCCCGGTCCGATCAACTCCGCCCAAAACACCCGGTTGGCTTGAGATTCCTGAAAGCAGCCACAGCAATACGAAATGGCAAGTACAGCGTCGGAAGAGGTCTGTTGGGCGTGCTTCTCTTTGAGATCCAGTCCTTCGCGCAACAGCTTAAGATAGTTCTGTTTCGTAGACTTCTTTTTCTTCGGGTAGGAAATGTTTGTTCACTTTTAAAATTAACTAAACGAACAACATATAAGCCAGCTCAAAAATAGCTCTAGGAAAATTTGCGGATCATATGGCCTTTTGGGTCTCTTCCTTAGCCTTCGTGATTAGCCAGTCCCCAACTCTATTACCGTCTCAATAACAATACAATATACAAATTCCTCGAATGGATTCCTTCATATTTAAACAATCTTCGATCATTGGAGAAGATTTATTCCTTACTTTCAGTTCATTGATGATGGACGATGAGTCACCTTCAATCCAAAGTCGTGAGTTGGGAGCATCCCACAAGACCGCTTGAATCGCATGAAGGCCTACCCATAAGCCCCATGGTGGACTTTAATCTCCATACTCACCCACTTCGGCGTAGTCTGTTACTCAATGCTTTGCTTGAAATCGTTCTCGAGATTGAGGTCGCATCCTAGTGGCAAAGCACATGCCCCTAATTTACAGGTTTTACAGGTTGTGTAATGGAATCCCATGAGGTCTGTGGGAGAAAAATCTTCGTGCCGATCCGAAGACTCCGCCGTAGAAATCTGACCGATCAGTTGAATTTATCCGATCGGTCGAAATTGACCAATCAGTTAATTTCAACCGGTCGAGGTCGGGGCGATCGAGCAAAAAACTAGATTTTTTGCCAGATCCAGTAGAAATCTGACCGATCGGTTGAATTTATCCAATCAGTCAAAATTGACCGATCGGTTAATTTCAACCAGTCGAGGTCGGGGCGATCGGGCAAAAAACTAGGTTTTTTGCCAGATCAGTAGAAATTCGACCGATTGGTTGAATTTTGTCCGATCGGTCAGAATTGACCGATCGGTTAAATTCAACCGGTCGAGGTCGAGGCGATCGGGCAAAAAACAAGATTCTTCGCCCGATCCAGTAGAAATTCGCCCGATCGGTTGAATTTGTCTGATCGATCAAAATTTGACCGATCAGTTAAATTCAACCGGTCGAGGTCGAGGTGATCGGGCAAAAAACTAAGTTTTGTGCCCGATTCAGTGGAATTTTCGATCGATTTGTTGAATTTGCTCGATCGGTCAAGATTGATCGATCGGTTTAATTCAACCGGTGGAGGTTGAGGCGATTGGGCAAAAGAGCCTGTGTTTTGCCCGATCCTGTAGAAATTCGACCGATCTGTTGAATTTGCCCGATCGGTCAAGATTGACCGATCGGTTTAATTCAACCGGTGGAGGTTGAGGCGATCGGGCAAACGAGCATGTTCTTTGCTCGATCCTTTGAAAAATCACCCGATCGTCTGCCTGTCGAATGGACAAAGTCTTGGAACGGCGATTGGTCAAAATTTGTCCAATCGGTCAAGTTTGACCAATCGATCAATTTTAACTGGTGGAGGTTGAACCTTCGTTGGGGCACGTAGCTTTGTGCTGTTTGCACGTAGTGCCTTTGTATCGGTCGACTTAGGCGAAGCGTCATTTCAGTCAAACCTACGTTGGGGCACGTAGCTTTGTACTGTTACAGGTTAGCCGGTCGTGTCGCAACACGAACTGATCTAACTATGGTGAAGCACGGGCGCATGTGTCCTTACGTGACAACGGGAGCATGTGCAACACCAATGATTCGGAGTACTCAGCATAGTGCCTTTGTATCGGTCAACTTAGGCGAAGCGCCATTTAAGTCGAACCTACGCTCCAGGCACGTAGCTTTGTACTGCAGGTTAGTCGATCGTGTCGCAACGCGAACCGATCTAACTGTGGTGAGGCACGGGCGCATGTGTCCTTACGTGACAACGGGAGCGTGTGCAGCACCAATGATTCGGAGTACTCAGCATAGTGCCTTTGTATCGGTTGATTTAGGCGAAGTGTCGTTTCAGTCGAACCTACGTTTCAGGCACGTAGCTTTGTACTGCAGGTTAGTCGATCGTGTCGTAACGCGAACCGATCTAACTATGGTGAGGCACGGGCGCATGTGTCCTTACGTGACAACGAGAGCGTGTGCAACACCAATGATTCGGAGTACTCAGCGTAAGGCCTTTGTATCGGTCGACTTAGGCGAAGTGCCATTTCAGTCGAACCTACATCGGGGCATATAGCTTTGTGCTGTTGCAGTTGATCGGCCTTGGAGCATTGGTTGGATAGAATTGGAAATGAAATTTTAAGAGCCAACGACCGCTCTGAACTATGTCTTCGAGTGTCAAGACTATGTCCTTGGACTTCGTCGAATGCTGAGGTAGTGAGTGCGCCTCGGACTTTGCATTCGAGTGCCAAGGCTGTCTCCTTGGACTCCGTCGAATACCGAGGCAGTGAGTGTGCCTCGGACTTTTCATTCGAGTGCTAAGGATGTCTCCTTGGACTCCGTCGAATGCCGAGGCAGCGAGTGTGCCTCGGACTTTGTATTCGAGTGCCAAGGCTATCTCCTTGGACTTCGTCGAATGCTGAGGCAGCGAGTGTGCCTCGGACTTTGCATTCGAGTGCCAAGGCTGTCTCCTTGGACTTCGTCGAATGCCGAGGCAACGAGTGTGTCTCGGACTTTGCATTCGAGTGTCAAGGCTGTCTCCTTGGACTTCGTCGAATACCGAGGCAGCGAGTGCGCCTCAGACTTTGCATTCGAGTGCCAGGGCTGTCTCCTTGGACTTCGCCGAATGCCGAGACAGCGAGTGCGCCTCGGACTTTGCATTCGAGTGCCAGGGCTGTCTCCTTGGACTTCGTCGAATGCCGAGGCAGTGAGTACGCCTCGGACTTTGCATTCGAGTGCCAAGGCTGTCTCCTTGGAGTTCGTCAAATACCGAGGCAGCGAGTGTGCCTCGAACTTTGCATTCGAGTGCCAAGGCTGTCTCCTTGGACTTCGTCGAATGCCGAGACAGCGAGTGCGCTTCAGACTTTGCATTCGAGTGCCAAGGCTATCTCCTTGGGCTTCGTCGAATACCGAGGCAGCGAGTACGCCTCGGACTTTGCATTCGAGTACCAAGGTTGTCTCTTTGGGCTTTGCCGAATGCCGAGGCAGCAAGTGCGCCTCAGACTTTGCATTCGAGTGCCAAGGCTGTCTCCTTGGGCTTTGCCGAATGCCAAGGCAGTGAGTGCACCTTGGACTTTGCATTCGAGTGCCAAGGCTGTCTCCTTGGGCTTCACCAAATGCCGAGGCAGCGAGTGTGCCTCGGACTTTGCATTCGAGTGCCAAGGCTGTCTCCTTGGGCTTCACCGAATGCCGAGGCAGCGAGTGCACCTCGAACTTGCATTCGAGTGCCAAGGCTGTCTCCTTGGGCTTCGTCGAATGCCGAGGCAGCGAGTGCGTCTCGGACTTTGCATTCGAGTGTCAAGGTTATCTCCTTGGGCTTCGTCGAATGCCGAGGCAGCGAGTATGCCTCGGACTTTGCATTCGAGTGTCAATGTTGTCTCCTTGGGCTTCATCTAATGTCGAGGCTGCGAGTGCGCCTCAGACTTTGTATTCGAGTGCCAAGGCTGTCTCCTTGGGCTTCGCCGAATATCGAGGCAGCGAGTGTGCCTCGGACTTTGCATTCGAGTGCCAAGGCTGTCTCCTTGGGCTTCGTCGAATACCGAGGCAGCGAGTGTGCCTCGAACTTTGCATTCGAGTGCCAAGACTGTTTCCTTGGGCTTCGCCGAATGCCGAGGCAGTAAATGCGCCTCGGACTTTGTGGATATGTAACACATACCTTTGCCTATCACCTCGTTGTAGTTTTCAGGTGAGCCTTTTCGTTTCGAACATCACCCTTAATATAGGGATTGGAGGAGAGTCATAATTGAAAGGCTTAGGATATCGACGGGAATTGTTGATGATAGATTGTCTATAAAGAGTGGGTTGTGGGATTGAAGTTGAGCCGCCGATTCATTGAGCGAGTCTCGGGTCGAAATTGATGTCGTTGTGAGTAACTTCCCTCTGGGTGATCCTGATAGAGTCTTCGCCATTTAGTGAAAGCAGAGGAAGCAACCAGATTGCTCGTGTCCAATCGGTTGTCCGCTCAACCGAGGGAGCTGAGAAGTATGACTTTGAATATCGGTTGTTTGCTCAACCGATCCGATGTTGTCGTTGAGCGAACTAATCTTTTCGAACGGATCCCACAGACAGCGCCAAACTGTGGGGGAAAAATCTTCGTGCCGATCCGAAGACGCCGCCCCACCAGTCAATCGAAGTTGAGTTGAAGGTCTTTGATCGATCTATTGACTGGAAGGTAGATTCGAAGGTCGATGCCTTGGTGACTGAGTTAATACTTCCGATATGCAAACAGAAAGAAGATTAACATGAGGTATGATCTCGGAGTTTAGCCAAAGCCTACGTCTCCGTGCTATAGGGTGCAACCCGAATTCACTAACACTTCACTCGAAGTGACCTCGACAGGTCGAGTATCACTGATCTCTTCTTAAAGAAGATCGAAGGAGATAAAATATCGAAGTCAGAGCTCTGTGTTTTTGAGGCTTTCTCTCTGGATTTTGGATCTCTGGATTCTGGTTTCAGAAATCGATCTCTGGATCCCTTTTACATTTGCAGCCTCTGTTATTTATAGGATTTCCTGGGAGAAAAACCGGGGTAAATGGCTGTTTCTGCTGTCGTATCTGGGGATCCTCCAGGCAGGGCTGGTGGGTCCCACTGTCATCTCTGGGGACCCCACAGGCAGGGCTGGTGGGTCCCGTTGTCATCTCTAGGGACCCCACAAGCAGGGATGGTGGGTCCTGCTGTCGTATCTGGGGATCCTCCAGGCAGGGCTAGTGGGTCCCGCTGTCATCTCTAGGGACCCCACAAGCAGGGCTAGTGGGTCCCGTTGTCGTCTCTGTGGACCCCCCAGGCAGGGCCGGTGGGTCCCGATGTCGTCTCTGTGGACCCCCCAGGCAGGGCCGGTGGGTCCCGCTGTCGTCTCGATGGACCCCCCAGGCAAAGCCGGTGGGTCCCGCTGTCGTCTCGGTGGACCCCCCAGGCAGGGCTGGTAGGTCCCGCTGTCGTCTCGGTGGACCCCCCAGGCAGGGCTGGTGGGTCCCGTTGTCTGTGAGGCTTCTTGCCAAAATTTGCACCCACAAGGTCCTTCCCGTCTTGATGACGGGCTTGTCTCTTGTCTTTGTGAGCAGGTTTATTTGTACTGACTGTGAAGTCCCTCCAACAAATTAAAAAAATTAAAACTATTAGCTTAATGCAAAATAATGGAATATAAAGTTCAATTATTAGGCAATAACTATGTGAGGTATGGCGAGACTGCCTGTATGCGCGAAAAAAAGATGCAGATTGTCTTTATTATCACAAAGCCGCTAACCCGGGGGCTCCCTGGGTGCGATGAAGATTTTATCAAGAGATTGTGAGAGAGATAACTGGAAGGTCCCTTTAATCCCGCATCTCCACGTTACTTTGTGCGAGAGCTCTGAAGAGGTTGCCCAGGACAGAGGTCTTTATAATGGTTCGGGTTTCTTGAGAGGTTAAGTGGTTTTTGCCTTTGCTTTTGTCCCTCCGTGTTTTGCGCTTTCTTGGCTAGGGGGCTTTCGACGTCGTTTGGTCGATCTTCGCATCTCCTCGGCTTTTGCTAGGCCTCGGCGTCCTTGATCGTCGGTTCACGACATCGATCTTGCTTTTGGCTTTGGCGTGGCTCTGGCTTTTGTGGTGTTTGTGCTTGAACGTAGATGGGAGACTTGCGGTGCTTTAGTTCTTTCGGACTTCGCATCGTATCAGCTAGAACATGAGTTGCTTTTACTCGTGTTCATCATAGTTCATTGGCTTTGGTACATTCATTACTTTGGCGCGGGCTTTACCGGTGCTCTGCTTCGGCTTTCTTGCTTTGACTTGATCTTCTCCTCGAAAGGCGGTGGTGACGTCTCCGAGATTTCTTTATTCTTTTGGTTTTCTCCTTTTGTAGATGAAACTTTGGCAACGAAGGTTATGGCGTCGACTTTGGCTTCTCTTCTTCTCCGGACTTCTTTGGTGTTTTCAAAATCGAAGGCTTCTTTTGAAAACGGCGGGTGTTACACTGATCTTTGTATGACGGTTGTAGCGTCAGCTTTTATTGATAAAGATGATGGATATAGCATCGATCTCCGTGCGATGGCTGTAGCGTCGGCTTTTGTTAAAGACAACGGATATAGCATCGACTTTGAGCTTTCTTCTCCAAGTTTTTTTCTTCGTGCGAAGAGTTGAAGTTTTATTCAAGACGACGGGGTGATACCGACTTTGATCTTCTTCTCTGGCCTTCGTTTGGATTGTTGGATTGTGCCTTCCAATTGAACTGTTTCACCCGAAAACCCTCCTCCCCCCCCATATCCCAATGGTCGAGTCTTAAGACAGACAATCATGCGAGTTTAGTGTGAGATTTCTCCAACGATAGATATAGTCAATCACTAGCTTGTCTTTCCTTTGCTTGATAGCGGCAAGCTCCAACATGTTGATGACGTGTCGAGTGCTGTAGAAGCGGTTGATAAACTCCCTATCTATTTGATCCCAACTATTGATGGATCCTGAAAGAAGATCGATATATCAGTCAAAAGCATTATCTTTGAGGGTGCGAATGAACTGTTTCACCATCTCGTCATTATCTGTGTCGGTATTGTTGCAAATCTCGATGAAGTGAGCAATGTGTTGCCTTGAGTTGCCTTTTCTGTCGAAGTGCTGAAACTTTGGTGGCTGGAACCCGATAGGGATGCACAACTGCTGGATCCTCGTGGTATAGGGCTTGGAGTATGCCGCCGTGATTAAAGGAAAGTTACCACCGTGAGAGCGCACCATGTTGGTGACCAATGATTGTATTTGTGGACAATCATCGTTGCAGCAGTCAGAGGTTGTGTAGCCACCAAAACTGGTACTAGAGATACGACCTCCACTGGAACGGGAGTTGAAGAGAGTGCCGGAATAGCTACTAGAATTGTTGGGACAACTTTGATCGGAGCAGGAGTTGAAGACGATGCTGGAGTAGCTACCAGAGGAGTTGGAGCTTGATTGACCGCTGGAGCATCCCTTGCACTTAGCCTTTTGTGACGATCCCTCTCCTCTATTAGCCGATTGTTTTGCCCTATGTGTTCGCCTATTTGCATGACTTGAAGCTAGAGAGCGGACAGTGGATGATGATGCAAGACGTCTCGGAGTTGTGCGCCAGCAACCTCGATGTCGTCGTCGGAGATATACTTGCGATGACTTATTTTCGCTTAATGACAGACGTTTGCCCCCTACACAGGAGGTGCAAGGCCCGTTGGAGAACCCGATTGGGCTCGGAGTTGGGGCTGGACCTTCCCAAATTTTTGGACTTAGATTTGAGGATCGAGGCTTATTTCTTCATGCACCAAGGCCTCGTCGGTGCTTTGGCGAGCATTTTCAGCAGCAATTTTTAAAGAAGAAGATGCTCCCACATCGATTTTTTAAATCCCTTGAATATCTCTTCCTATAACTGTTGAGATATGTCTTTCTTTTTTGGAAGAAACAATATTTGTCTTATTCTTTTCTTGCAGCGGTGATTATGGGTAAGATATGGCTCAATCTTTCAATATATGAGCCATCTTTGCATACTCAAATCGATGGCGATGTGACGTTGAATTTTGTTTCTCGAATCGAGGGATCGTTGTGGATCCACGGTAGGTAGACATCTGAGCTACCTCCCCCTACGCATGGCAGTTGTTTCTTTTCTTTTTTTTTTCTTCCCCCTATGTTTGGCCACACCTTCTCTAAGGAAGGGGCACGATTTTTGAGAAAAAAGGGTCGGTGGGTCCCTATTTTCGGGTGGGTCCACCCGGCCCCTACTTGGCTTCGGATGGTGGGCCCAGTGGGTCCCACTTGCATGGGTGGGTCCACTCACGTCCGTTTGAATCGAGTCCGATCCCTCTCTTTCACGAACCGGTGTGTGTGGGCCGGGTTTGCATGTGGCCGTTGTGTACAGACCGAGTTTAATTTGCGGGCTAATTTCGATGCCCACACAACCATAACAGTCACTGCCACCACCACTACTATTAGTGCCATTCATCACCATTGATGTCACACCCCTCAACCCCCGCCATGGTTATCGTGACCACCATCAATGTCGGTGCCAGCTAACATCGTCGTCATGGCAATCATCGAGTCACCACATTATACTAAAAAGAGGAAGGGATGGGGTGGGTGGGTGGTATTGAACCATGTACTCATAGACCCAAAGACCTGCCCCATGATCCAGCCTAGAGTCCTCTTCATAATCAGTTGCCTAATTTGTAGCAATATTCTTTACCATATTTGTAGATATGATTAATCATATCTTAAGGGCAATCAATTACGATGATTAAGAGGCTTTAATTGTAGCCATTAATGGGTTGTTACTATCTTTGTAATCCTCTAAAAGAGGAAACATTTTTGAATTGTTTTTATAAACATAGCAGCAGGTGGCCCTGATCGACCAATGATTAAGATGGTCTTCATAGGCGAAACAGAAGTAGGTGGCATGCTTTTATTGACCTTGTGATAAGCACATAATTTGTTGAGATACCAGTCCTTGTATCTATCCCTCGGTGCTTGAGGCCACGAGAAGAAGGGTTCTCTTGATATCTTTTTTAGTATCGCCTCAAGGGGCTTAGAGTATCGCCTATACTCTTTGACGCTCTATGCAATCTCTCTTTGGGGTCAACTGACCCCTCCATCATAGGCGTCTACCCTCGGGTCATCACCATTTCTACTTCTTCCCTTTTTAGTTTTTCCTCTACTGAATCTCTTTCCCTCTACCAATGACTTCAGCTAAGGCCCCACGATGGTTATCCTTAATCCAGCCAGCTTGACAATATTTTATTCCACTCGGGGCATGCTTTATCCACTCATGCGAAGAGGTCCACAATGTTGGAATAGAGCCTCTTAGCCAAAGACCAATAAAGTTCGTCCGTCTTTGTTCAAGATGTGGTAGACATACTAGCATAATCGTTTGCGGAGTGTAATCCTCTACCTCCAACATTTCCTCCTTGAACCTCTTCTCAAAGGTTCAAAGGTCTTCGTCCAGTTTTCTGTGACGACCAAGGTCTAAGAGCCAATAACCAAAAGCCAAGACTCATGAGGCAGGAAAACCCAAGATGAATGAGGTGAGGTGAGGTGAGATGTACAAGGCAACAAATTTATACCATATCACTTCGAGAAAAGGAAATTCTGGACTATAAATATAATATTCCATCCCAAACAGATATGACACGTTTTAAAATTGTGAGCTGTTATGGATCCCATAAGAACTCCGTAGTTAAGCATGCTCAAGCGAGAGTAGTACTAGAATGGGTGACCTCCTGGGACGTCCTCGTGCAAGCACGAGCAAAGCAAACAATATCATATTTGTGTGGGGCAGGATGTTACAAAATGTTATTAGAGTCGTTTCTCCTCGCGATGGGGGGGTCTAATCCCACACAAAGACGTATGGCCCTTAAGGCAAGTGGATTGTGATGACCACTATCCAAAAGCCAATAGCTAAGACTCATGAGACGAGAAAAGCTAAGACTCATGAGGCAGGACTAGGTGTACAAGGCCATGCTTAAGGGGGGTGGATTGTGACGACCATGGTCCAAGAGCCAATAGCCAAGACTCATGAGGCGGGAAAAGCCAAGATGGATGAGGTGAGGTGTACAAGGTCACGAATTAATCCCACATCACCTGGAGAGAAGTAGTTTCTACACAATAAATATAATATTTCATTCCAAACAAATATGACACGTTTTAAAACCGTGAACCGCTACAGATCCCATAACAATTTCATAGTTAAGCGTGCTCGGACGAGAGTAGTACTAGAATGGGTGACCTTTTGGGAAGTCCCTGTGCAAGCATGAGTAAAACAAATAATATCATGTTTGTGTGGGATGGGATGTTATATTTTCTTTTCAAGTGAAAGATGAAAGAATCATCTCTCTTTGTCTTGACATATAACCGAGGTAGTGTGTGATGAAAGCTTTACACAATGCCTCAAAGTTTGCAATGGAACCATGCGGTAATTGGTAGAACCATCGTGGAGCTACTCCTTGTAGCGTGGATAGGAAGATGTCGCACATTAATAAATCATTCACGTGTACAAGTATATTATTTGCTGATAATGTAACATATGGTCTGAAGGATAGCTGGTGCCATTGGAAACCTTAAACTCTGGTGCGCTAAATTTCTTTGGCACCTCTGCACACCTGACAACGTCCAAGAGCGGAGAGCTCTAGACCTGCTTTAGGATGTCCTGGTCCCTATTCCCATCACGAATGGACCTTGATGCTTCTATTTTGCCAAACTTCTTTTGCAGAACCTGGTCAACGTGCCTCTCAAAGATTTGAGGGGTGAGGTGAGTCCTATCGTTGAAAGAAATGACGATTAGGGACCCCTTCCCCTCAAATCCTATGTTGTTGGCTTGTCGCCCAATTTATGATTCTAGTGGGCAGATTACGTCGCGTGCTGAGAGGTGCCCAGGGTTCCACAGCTTTCCAGCACTTTGCGATTGTTGGGATGCCATTGGTGGGTGATAGTTTCAAGCCGCTCTACTAAGAGCCTGTTCTTCTCATCCGTCGCCTTCTGCATAATCACAATCACCTCCAAGATGCTGACCGTGGATGTGGTGTCTATGAAGGCTTCTGCCGTGTCTATGAATGGTTTGCCACCATACAGAACCCCGATGCCATCGACGAGCCCACCTGCAGCTTTTGATCCTCCGTCCACTATCGATTATGGTGAAAAAAGGAGGGGGAATCAATAATCTTGGATCTATAGCTCAGGAAAAAGGATTAAGACATATGAAAATCAAGATCTGCAATGGATTTTTGACTTAACATAGGGATCGACGATTTAGCACAATGATCAATAATTTAGCACAAATAACAGAGTCAAATGTCAACAAGACAATGATGGAATCAAAGAATTCAATCCTAAAAAACATAATTACGGGCAAAAGCAGCAAAAACTTTAATAACATATTGATTTGATTCGAACCGGTCAGTTTTAACTTAGGATATAGGTCAGAGGGTAGTAATTAATGTGGGACTCTCCGATCGGATCCCATAGACGATGTAATTTTTGGGGATGTCAGAATCAACTAGTGATCTTTAGCCATCGATCTGCACAAACCAAACACAAAAGAGAAACCGGGAGATCAATCTCTCGAATCTCTCCTCCAATACTCAAATCTGACCAGTGATATTTCGAAAGGGGAATGCTAGAGTTTTTGACCCTTTTATGAAAGTTTGGGCATACCTGAAATAGAGGAGCGGTTCTCTATTTATATGTGATATCAGAAATTTAATTATAACTATCCTTTGCACATTACAATTGTCAATCAACTATCCATGCTGACCTAGCTCAAAGTAATGATTAATCTGTAACTTAGTCCTCAAGCAATCCTTAGAAATGCTTCCGTATTGAGTCTAGGTTATCAACCCCCCCTTTCCCTCTTCACACAGTACCTTGGATCAAATGTTGGGTGCTGAAGTTTCGGTTTAATTATATCTTCAGACGCAGAGGTTTCAAAGAGATCACCGGGCGTAGAGACCTCATTCTTATCATCGATAGACAAGTTCAACTGATATCACACTCTATCGCACCTCCTTCGGCTAAAGACTGGAAAATAAGTTCGGTCTCTATACACACATCAGTTCCCGTTACATGTGTTATGCCGATGATTTACCTTCAGTCAAACGAGTTCTGCCAGTCTATCTTATATTTGGCTTCGGCTACCGGATGATTATCATCTGTCACTGAATAGGATATGTCTCCGACGATTTCCACTCTGGTACACATTACTGAGATGACGCCACATGACCTGCATTTTTACTTTTTTAGGGCATCTATAGGGCTGCAGAACTACATTCATCCAGTAAAGAATCAACTTCATAAGAAGATAGAAATATTTGTATGACAGTCATAGAATCTCTCTCAAGCCTAACTTTTCACTCAACACAGAATATATGCCTAACTTTTAAAGCATCCCGTATAGTCCATGTTTCGATCATAATGACATAATCAATACTTAATTAAAAACGGACAATGAATAAAATAGTACCTCAGGTATCCCTTACAAGAAAACCACCCCGACACATGGGACATCATGATTCACATCACGATTGAAATTAATTTTTAATTAATCACGAGGAAGCCATCAAATACCAATAGATCAAGGATCTTTATATAATATATATTCATATAAAAAAAGAGGATTTTTATGTATGAATTTGGGTTGAAAATCCAGAATCTCATTGATGCAACAACCGATGAGAAGCGTCAAAGATTACCATGCTGAAAAACTTATTGATTTTGTGGTTTCCAAATATTCCAACCAGTAAGTAATAATAAGAGTCGTCCAGTATTATTAAAAAAAATAGAAGAGTCGGTCTGACTCGAATGGTAAATTTAGAAAAAAAAACTTGGCTTTGATAGTTGTTGGAGCAACGGGCTCTAACAAACTAATGTGGCAATCAATGATTGGACCATACTCCACTACCATAAAATAAATCAATTAAAAGAAATCTTAAGTTTAAAGTGGTAAAATGGGCCCCACATGATAGGCTATGGAGTAGTAGATCCTACATGTTATCCCGTGGGTATGGTCAAATCATTGATTGCCACATCAGCATCAGCTATTCGAGCCCATTGCTCAAACAATTGTTGGAGCCGAGTATTGTTCATCCAAAAAAGAGCGAGCAAAATTAGACAAGGACTTAAAGTCTAAGAGCATGTCCAACGGCCTCCCTTAGCATTCGCGCAGCTAAGGGAGCCATTTTTGCCACGTCAGCCAAGTAAGAGAGTGGAATTTTGTTCTACTCCTACAGCCTCCCTACCCACGTCATTCAAAAAAAATGGATGGTCTTGATTTTCTAAAATCAACAACTACAATTGATCATGCAAATATTACATGGGTGATATTGAAATGTAGTCGTATGTCATTTAAATGGATGGTCTTGATTTTCTAAACAACGGCTTCGGTTCATTCTGCAACATCACATGGGTGATGGTGACATGCAAGACCGAGCCAAGCGAGTGGTGGATGCCTCGCTCAAGCGGGCGAGCAAAAATCTGTTAGCTTGGTTTCATTGACTTAAGCAGGGGTTAAGCGAGACCATTGGGGGTGATTATATCATGTTAGGGCCAAAACCCTGAATCACAGCCATTCATTTGCATACCGGTCGGAGGTGAATGGGATTCACCGGTCGGAACTGGATTGTAACGGACGGTTTTGATTCAATTTTGACTATAACATCTCTTTTTAACGGAGGATCCCGTGCCACTGCCTTTGAGTACGCCCTGGTCTGGACAGCTGAGCCCGTCGCCTTCGCCATCGCCCACGGCCGGTATCGACTGAGGCGAAGTTCCAGGGAGGGGCAGACGCGCCGGTGAGAATGGGGGAAGGAGGAGGCGGGCGTTGGTGCGTGGTGACCGGCGGGAGGGGGTTCGCCGCCCGGCACCTGGTGGAGATGCTGCTCCGCTCCGGAGAGTGGTCCGTACGGGTGGCCGATTTGGGGCCCTCCATCAAACTCGAACCCCACGAGGAGGGCGGCGTCCTCGGCGACGCCCTCCGCTCCGGCCGCGCCGTCTATGTCTCCGCTGATCTCCGCAGCAAAGCCCAAGTCATCCAGGGTGAGATTTTTCTTCTGGTTCTTCGATCGATTCGATCCATATACAATGTGCAATGCGCTCCGAATCTTGTGTCTTAGTTTGATTGTATAAATGGGGCTAGTGTCTTTCTTGTCTTTTTGGAGCCAATTATTAGGTCATATTAATTTTTTCTCCAACTTCATCAGATGGAATGAATAAAAGCTAATGCGCATCAAGAGGTTGAGAGATTTAATTAATTTCTAGTAGAGTCTGAGGATTTTTTAACGTGTGTGTGATTTGGGGTCCATTTAAAATCTTGAACAAGTCCAATTGATGCACCTTTGCCGACATTGAGAACTAGCTGCATCACAAGTGTTAAGAACCTGCCTCAAACCGTATCACCTGCTCTGCATTCATTGACGACTTAAGGGCTTCAATTTTTCCAACCAGACCTAGTTGTCAAAGCGCCTATGCAGTCCTAGTCAACGATCTCCCCTTAGTTACCTAGTTGGAGTGACGGATCAGTAGGCGAGCGCCTGAAATTTAAATTCATAGCAATAATTTACTGTTGAATATGAAATATAGTAACTTATACCTGCTTAAATTGGCTAATAATACATTAAAATAGTCCTGTAATAGATGTTATTCTGTATGGAAACTAAATAAAAAAAATCAAATGTGTGGAGGAAGACAAGTCAACCACTTTTTAATGGAATTAGACAGAGTAAGAGGTGGTAGTGGAAGATAGAGGTTGGAGTCCTCATGAGGAAAAAAAAAAGGGGAAACGAGGAGGATAGGACTTTCTAGGAGCTTTTGGATGTTGTTTGACCCGGAGTTTGAGTGTCATAATCGTTCACCGTCTCTTGTTGACCTTGTCTTTTCTTCTTATAATGCACACACATATATATGTATAAAGAGTACGAATATCCTCAAATAGTATAAGCTTGATATCAACTGAACGATCCCATCAAAATCTGATAAATAGTCTAAAGAGCTGAAATACCTAGGTTAGGAACTCAAAATAGTATGTTTACAAAAATAGAAATTATATGTTTGGAACTTAAATTATAATTCTAGCAATCGAAGGTAAACTGTACTTTGAGCTTTGTCAAAAGCACTCCAATTGCGTTTGGGGATGAAGTCTGATTGAAGAAGATTTGAATAAATCTAAGTTGGGGGTGAACTTAGATTTCAGCAAATCTAGGGGTTTTGAGGGTCTTTTGGGCAATAAAGTAAGTTATGATGTTTATGGGAACTTTTAGGGCTTTAGGGAAGAAGTGAGAATGAAAAAAGTCAAAGAGAACTAGAAAAAAAGAAAAAAAAGCTGCACTTCCAACCAGGCGGCGGCCTAAGCGTAGCTAGGTGTGCGCCTATATGCGCTTGCGCCTCAAGGGGCCTAAACTCTTTCTAGGCGTCAGACTTGTGCCTTGTGGAACCTGGTGCACTTGGAGGCGCCTTTGAATGCATAGATGCATAGCACGCTGAAATGGTCAAATTTGGTCCCTATCATGTATAAATGGTATACTAATACCATGAACATCAATGTATATTAAAATGTTCACAAAAAAAAAACACAGACGTATCTTTAAATTTCATTCTCTTTTAAATTCATAATGGAGTTAAATTGATATGAGGAACATCTTTTAAACAACTTATACATAATGTACTTTAGGTGAACTGATTGAGCTTTGGGTGACTTAGTTTTGCATTTGGACTTGTCACCTGACTAAATTTACAACGGGTGCCCAATGGACTTTAAGAACTTGAGGTGGCTACAGTCCAATCGCTCAGGCCTTTAAGTCACACCTAGGCGTGATTGCTTTTGACTGCGTTGTGATCTAACAAAACAGAGAAAAGGGGTTGGAGGAGAGAAAGTAATATGCTAGATTGCGGTATTTATGTATCAAGTAGGGTCATGATCTAGGGTAGGGTGAGCTTAACTCAAATATGATCAAGAAGAGCCTTTATATAGCCTTTAATGGTGCGGTCATAAGTGCGGCCGAGCAATTATAGTGATATGTTAAAAGGATGAAGTCTATTGTTTGATAACTAATTTGTAGCATACACTAACATTAGTACTTATGGCCGTTTTACTATAGGCCATTACTTCCTCTTAATTATTTATATCTATATGGTTAATTAAAGTAATAAATTTTAAATAGTTAATAATACTTGTATAGTAAAGTATTATTTTTGTTACTACATAATATAAAGTGCATGCTTTGCGCTAAGCAGCTAATGGTACATAGGTGCTCACCTTGATAATTGAGTTCTTTGCCTGTAAACCGTACATGTGATAGCCACCTAGGCAGTGGGTCAATTCTTGTAACTATCTTGCTGTCCATGATAACATAAAGAAGATAACAATTGATGCATGATAACCTAAGGGATGACTCAACTATGTAGTCTGATGCGAGACTAATGCAAACGTGCAATCTGAAATCAAATTGCATCAAGCAGAAACTTTAGGAATCTAACCTATATGAGGTGATGTGATCAAGAAAACAAACCCTAAACCAGTCCTAGGCCAATGCAACTATTTGAAGATGCGATATATTCATTACTGAAATTAAATTATGAATTTAAACAGAGCAATTATAAATCTAGAGTATAGTTCAACGTATCAAAGAGTAAACAATGATGAATTGATGCTAGGTAAGGAAAATTCCCTTCCGAGCCTTTGGATGTTTGATCGGATGATGATTCGGGAATGTGAGCACTTCTCAGCTACGTTGTACTTCGTGACACAGAGGTGCCAACTCGAATTTCAAAATCAATAGGCCTCATCCTCAATAGTAGAAGCCTCATGATAAGATGTAGATTTTAATTTCAGCGAAGTGAAGGGTTCTTTCGAAGTGGATGTAGAGGCCGATGAAGGTTTAGGCTAGAGTTTTAGTTAGGGATATGGATAGTGATAGGGTTTGATCAGATTTCAAGGCTCAAATTAGAGTTTTAATGAAGGGTTTAAGGTCTAGAGTATTTTGTTCCAGATTTGATTTGGATTCAATTGGATAGGACTTAGGGTTTGGGAATTGTGGCTTTGGTGTAGGCTTGTGTAGGGAAGGTTAAAAGTTCAATTGTTTGGAATTTGAGGATAGGAATTTTAGGGCTTTGACATGGATTTAGATTCAGCTTTAGTTTTGCTATGGAAACTATGCAAAAAGGATGTCTACGTTTTAGGGTATTGATTATTTCGATGAAGTTTTAGAGAAGGTAAGGTTTTGACTTTTAGGGTTTGTGCGTGCATAAACAATAAGAATGGGAGAGATTGAGAAGAAGATAGATGAGGGCCGCACACCCTGTGGACTTGATCCGGGTCAATGGATTGCCCCACGGTATTCACGTTCTGACACGAGACGAGTAAATTTTGTTTGAAAGGAGATGCAACAATTTCTAAATTTCATTAATCTCCAATAGCTGAACTGATTACAATGGTAGGCCTAAAGGCCTTTAAATAAGCCACTAAACACAATATCGTTAGAATATGATTCCTAGATTAAATATAAACTAAACTATTGAGGAGATAAGAATCTTCGAGTTCATACTTATTTATAAAAATTATGAGTCATGCCTCAAGATCTGTGTGAGGGAAGATTTATTCCACTAAGCATGCACGCTAGATCATGCTCTACATTATATGCTTTCGCTACGTTGGAACTTGATCTCGAGTTTGATAGAATCAGACAAGGATCTACTGTATCAGGATCACCAGGATCCGTATTAGTGTCTCTGAGTCACGATCAAGCTGTCGAGTCACACCCGTTAGTGGTAGGGGTGCAACTCGGGTCGGGTTAGTCCGGGTTGGAACCGAACCAAACTAGTTCGGTTCTACCATATTGAAACCCGAACCAACCTGAATTGGGCATAGACCCAGTCCGACCCACGTTGATGGCATAATGCCTAGAAGTTAATACCCACTTCATTAAATTTACTCTCACTCTATTGGATATATTGTTATTTATCTCTCCCTACTTTTTATTATAGATATAACGTACTAAAAATAATGACATTGTTGGCTTGATGCACAATTACAACTTACATTGATGTAATTTATAAAGTTTTTAATGCTACTGTTTTGCTTTGAAGAATGTAGCAGATTTTACAGTTCACAGTTCTACTCTTTAGTTTCCAATGTCTTAAATCTCCTTATTTTGGAATCAAACATACTTCACAAAAACATTATCAATTTATCATTATTTTGTGGACAATAGCTTTGTTTGGAGACAGTGATAAGCTAAGAAGCACTGACACTGGTACGGGGACACGGGTACGACACGACACGGGTTCGCCGACACGGCAAATCCTAAAAAATGAGGACACGGGTACGGCGGGGACACGGCAAAATAAATGAATATTTTTAAATTTATATTTTATGTATGTTTGCAATTCATATATATTTCAATAACCGAAAAAACCTCGTAGAAAACAACTAAAATAAAAATTTAATACATATTGAATCGCTATCGTTAGTTACATCTAGCCCGATCGGTGAATCGCAGACATCTCTAAATGGTATGGAAAATAACGGCTGTGTTTCAGTTTTGACTTCAACCTATCTGAAACCTCAGAGGATAAGATAAGTTAAAGTCAAACCTGAATCGTAACCGTTCATCATAACCATCCTGACAAGTGAATCACACTTAGGTCCAAATGGCATGCAAAAGAACGGCTGCGATTCAGTTTTGACTTTAACCTATCTGATTCTCTGAGGTTATAATCTCAGATGATCAAATAGGTTAAAGCCAAAACCGAATCACCACAGCTTGTAACCCGACCCTATATCGAACAGTCCATCAACCCGCAGTGTCCCGAGTGTCCGAGGAGTGTCCGAGGAGTGTCCGGCGAGTGTCCGAAGAGTGTCCGACCGTGTCTAGCTCCCGGAAGCACGTAGGACACGGCACATGCGTGTCCGGTGCGTGTCCGGCGAGTGTCCGACGAGTGTCGGTGTCCGACACGTGTCCGACACGGGTACGGAAGACCTAGGGAAGTGTCCATGCTTCCTAGGTGATAAGTTGAAAGCATTTCGTAGTCATAGTCATATCATCTTAACCATCACAAAGTTACTGATAATCTAACCAACGATATATCACTAATTGGCTAGGCATATCAAGGAAATGCTTAAGGTTGATTGTTGCAACATTTCAAGGAAATGCTCTAGGGCATGTCATTTTAACCAATCTAATCAATATATTTAAAGGAAATATGAGAATTAGTGGGCTGAACCCCATCAGTCTAGTTGACTGGCGATGACTCCAATTTTGATGCTTGAATTCATGGTATCTGTCTTCTCTTGCCTATAAAAAAGATTTGTCAGCAATTGTTGAGCATATGGCATCTCTGCATTTTTTTTTGCTTTCCATTTCTTTATAATGGGATTTTGTTTCAGGATTTGAAGGGGTGGAAGTTGTTTTCCACATGGCTGCGCCAGACTCCTCTATCAACAACTACCAGCTTCATCATTCAGTCAACGTTGAAGGTTAGATGTCTTGATAGTTAATTAATAGTATTATGTTTCTCACCACTCTCATCCTTATCATTGTCGTCATCATCGTGATTTTAATGAAGCAAAAATTGGCGTAGGCAAACATAAACCTATGACAATTGGGATAGTGCATGGAAATCTCCTTGCAATAGCGTGACACACTTATATCATCATGTGTTTCACATTCTTGATCTCCTTCAAATGAAGGGGTGCCCATAACCTCGCACTTCTAACATCCTTGTTGAGCGGTTAGTCCCACATCGGCTAGGGGTGTGAGAGCCATGTCTTGACATACCCATTGCCCCCTCCTCATGACTGATTTTGAGGGGGCACATGATTCGTGACTTGATATCAGAACTAGGCCTCAAGTCGTCTCCCCTAGTGGCCCTGTTGTCCTCGCTGAAACGTGTTTCACGTGCGGGCGGGTGTTGAGCAGTTAGTCTCACATCGACTAGGGATGGGAGAGTCGTGTCTTCATATATTTGTTGCCCCTTCGCCCTCATGACTGGTTTTTGAGACGGGTGTTTGAGCGGTTAGTGCCTTGCCACGCGTAAGGTGGCGTTGAGATGCTCCACTGGGAATAATCCCATATCGGCTAGGGGAGTGGGTTCCTTGTCTTCATATAATTGTTGTGCGTCCTCCCTTCATAAGGTTGACCTTTTGGAGCACTTCGAGTCCGGGTGTTGTCAGAGACTCACAATCCTCAAGAAGGTTTACTGTCTGAAATTAGATTAAATAACTGGTTTGTGACTGTATACCTTTCATTACTCATTTATTTGTATGTTTATGCATATGCAGGAACCAAGAATGTTATTGATGCGTGTATTGAATGCAAAATTAAAAGACTTATCTATACTAGCTCGCCTAGTGTCGTCTTTGATGGTGTTCATGGAATTTTTAAAGGGGAGGAGTCAATGCCATATCCCGATAAGGTCATGATTGCTGCTTTTCAGTAATCCCACATTGCATTGCTAATACATTAGATCAGGCTTCATTCTTCTTTCTGACTCTGTTTTCAATACCCTCTACTTCCAGTTCAATGATTCCTATTCAGAAACTAAAGCAGCAGGAGAAAAACTTGTAATAAAGGCAAATGGTAGGAATGGGCTTTTGACATGCTGTATACGACCGAGTAGTATTTTTGGCCCTGGTGATAAGTTGCTGGTTCCATCTCTTGTCGCTGCTGCAAGGGCTGGAAAATCTAAGGTTGTGCACGTTAACAACTATGATTTGATAAACGGCTAATAATTTGTTTCCTACTTTTTCCCTTCAATACCGCTTGATGCCCTTCTTCTGTGCTCGGCTTAACTAGTCAGACTATTATTTTGGAATAATTTATGTTTTCATCGATATTTTCTCAGTTCAATTTACTTTCCATAGAAATCAAGCATTAATCACATCCCTGTATTCCTTCTAGGAGGATCTATTTGTAATAAAAAGCATCCTTTGTGTAGCATGCTTGTCATGCTTTAATTTGTAAGGATCCATTGCTTGAAGTTTCAATTCAATGTCGCATAAAGCATTAAAACACACCTTTGACAGGTGTCTAGGGTGCACAAAATTATGATTTCATGTTCCTTTTAGTACAAATATGTATATATTATGTATTTGATTAACAAAAAATAGGAATATGAAACGCCAATTCGTTATTCTCATTGTGTTCAATATTTATCCATATTAAACATCCTCTCTCTCTCTCTCTCTCTCTCTCTCTCTCTCTCTCTCTCTCTCTCTCTCTCTCTCTCTCTCTCTCTCTCTCTCTCTCTCTCTCTCTCTCTCTCTCTCTCTCTCTCTCTCTCTCTCTCTCTCTCTCTCTCTCTCTCTCTCTCTCTCTCTCTCTCTCTCTCTCTCTCTCTCTCTCTCTCTCGTTGTGGTTGTGGTTGTACTAGTTTTTCCTTGTTTGAGCTTCATGCAGGTTTCATGTGTCTTTATTCCTGTATCTTTAAGACACCTTTGTCGTGATTATACTTTTTTGTATCTTTAAGGCCCTTTGCTATTCTTCTTTCCTCTTCTATCATGTATTGCGGCTATTGCCATGCTTGGAAGATATTGATGAACACTTATTTTATGGGTCGGAGGGCTCACATTGATGACACTGATCCCCTTCTAATTGGGATGTGATTGACAATCTATGTTACTAGGCTATGACATGGGTGTTTGATTTGGGCACTTTGATTTATGTCCGACATGATGAGAGCCACATTGTTGAATTTATAAGGAGTGTGTGTGCTTGCGTGTGTGTGTATGCGCGTCGTGTGTGTGCTCTTTATTGTATTTTATGTATCCTTCTTAATATTTTTCTTCCAAGTACCGCATTATTGACTTGTTTAATATTTTTTAACTTTATCTCTATGACTAATGGTTCTAGCATCTAATCATGTTTTGATGATCTCATGAATTATATTACATGTATGATTGACATGTTTATCTTTTGATTATCCACAAGTAGCAATAAAATTACTACATCTATAGGAGACAACAATACTGCAAACATTAATCATATATATATAATAGTAATAAGGGACTAGGCGTGCGGCCCAGATATATAACATAAGATAAAAGATATATTTGGGCCGTCGATTTATATGCATAAAGATGAGTGCGATTCATCTATTCAATGACTGAGATTTAAGCACATGCACCATTGGTCAAATAAGGAAGCTGATTAAAATTAGCTATCATGATTAAGGCAGGCCAATTAAAATCAGTCCCATGAATAAGGAAGGCCCATTAAATGCTCCATAGTTAATGCCCCATGATTAAGTTTTTTTTTGTAAGCCCACAATTAAGGATGACCAATTACAATAATGATGACCTATGAAGCACAGACACAGGTACGACAACACGACATGACACGGACACGGCGACACGACATTTTCTCAAAAAGGAAGGACACGACACGGCTAGGAAATTAATATATATAATTTATATAAATAATATATAATACATGAATACTACATAGAGATGCTTAACTTCGAAGAATAATTCATAAAGCATGCTCCAACTAGATGGGAAATTACTTGATTGTGTTTAAGAAATTTCAATGGTACCACAATACCCCCTTTTGACAACTACTAAATTTCCTCTTTTGGTAATTTCAATCAAATCAAAATTAAATTGAAGGGGGCAAAATAAAGTTTATTTACAAGGGGGTCGGGTTTGGCACTATAGGATTCTCACTAGTGGTCGTAAGGGTAATGATAACCGTCCAATAAAGTTCACAAAATCCACAACGTTCCAGAATTATTGCTAAAAGATAACCTTAATATTTGTAAGAAAAACCCCATTAATTATATCCTATGAGGCTATAACCTCAGATGATATAGGTTAAAGCCAAATCTTAATCACAAACGTCCATTACACCGAGCCCCAAATAAATCATCCAACTCAGCCCCGATCACATGCAACGAATGCTTGTGTCGTGTCCTGGCCATGTCCGAGTTGTGCCCGACAGTGTCCTGGACAAAAAAAAACCCAGGACACTTCGGAGCCGTGTCCAACTCGTGTCTGAGCCGTGCCCGTGTCCGACATTGACACGGGGGCCTCCAAGAAGTGTCCGTGCTTTATAGATGATGGCCAAATATGGAAGGTCGATTAATGTACTATCTCTTTATTATATAGTACAAATGGGTAAGCATATACATGCTTAGAGATCCAACGGTGATAGTGAGATGTCTTATGTGTAGTGTTTTAACAAGGGTGCTGCTATTTGCACCCGCAAAATTAACAGTGGCCGCCTTCGGGGGCAAACATGTTAGCGACCTGCGATTATGTTTTGTTGCTGGATGCGCTCGCTGCAGCGCCGACAGGCACGAGAAATACTAGTATATATATGTTTGCCTTCATGTATGTTGGTTGTCTGATTCTTTTTGGGAGGCAACATTTAAAAAAAAAAAAATTAAGGACATGTTATTTTACGAGTCCTATATGATGCTCAGTTGTCCTGTGTATTTGCACGGGATAGACTGATCTCCCGGCAGCACAGAAGTTGATACATGATTGGGATCAAGCTGACTATGGTGCAACTGTCATTATTGTTTAGTCTGTTGTACCTACACACTATATTTGCTTGATGTTTTCTCTACAAGAAATTCCTGGCAAGTTAGTTCCAGCTTATGTGAGTGTGCCTCAGGGTTCTTGTATATGTTAACACTTCTATACTCATAAGAGACTATTGGATTCAGTTGTCTGCCCAAGAAGCTCACAACTTGCTCTGCATCTGCTAGATGCACTTGGTGCATGGCTGTTTGCCTAGATTGTCAGCTTTGTTCTTGCTTATGATGCATCTCTAGTGAGACTTATAGGTCATTTGTGACAGCCGCTACCATTGGTATACTTTACCAAGACTTGACATCGCTAACTGTTTGATTTGTGAGGAACTTTGTAGTGTCTTCCTAATATTGGCACATTAACTCTTGGATTGTTCTTGTTATATACCTTATTTTCAGCAACTAATCAAAATATTGAACTCGTTCATCTTTGACATCCTCTTCTTTTGACACAACCTTCGTCGGATATACAAGACTCCTAGCCATTTAACCGAGTCTTACTCCAGCCGTGCCATGAAGGACGACGATAATAATTCTAAACACTAAAGTTGCAATCTCGTCCTACTGTTTTGAAAATCCATACTTCTACTCTCAAGTCATACTAAAGACATTATTCCAATCTTATTGCTAGACTTACTCGAGTCCACTATTCCAGAGAGTCTACTTCCGCTTAAACCAAAGTATGGTTCCTCTCTTTTGTTGGCATAACTTATGAGATAAAAAACAAACTCTTGGTTATGTAAAGTCCAAGTGTCATCAAATCCCTCGTGTCTAGTATTAGGTGTGCAACTCCTTACTATTCTGTTCTAGACACGCTTGCATAAAAAGAAGCATCCGAAGATTTAACACGCTCTCATCCAAGGTATGCTCTAAACTTATGGGATGAGAATGGATTCTTGATCTTGTTGGCTAAGAGGTAAATTGATCCGTAAAAATGTTTTCTCGTGTTTTATCAGGTTTATCTTTTCGATTGAATCCGAATCGTTTCACTACCGAATCATAACGCATTTGCATCATGCTTAAAGCCAAAACCATGTATTCCATACAATCATTGCGTTTGGATTTGATTTAGTGCCTTTCGGACGTTTCTACGGTCGATTTGGGGTCGCACGAGTGCGGAAATTTGCAATGCCCGAGCTCATGGCCTTTGCAATCTGGAGCCTGATAGCAATTTTACACTGTTCATTCGCATGGACCATGCACATAGGTTGTTTATAGACCTCCATGCATATGCTTTGTAAATTTCAGGCTTTAGACCCGTGAAAAGGCAGTGGCTCCTTTTTGCCATGCACATGATGACTTGAGTCATGCGCATGGCCAAGCCACTTGGGTGCCAGTTGGACCTAGGAAGCCACCTGATTGGATCTCACAGGTTGAGGTGTTAGTCCATGCGCGTGGCTCTGTTAATCCATGCCCATGGCCGATAACCTAGATGGGTTTTCTCACCCGTTTCGATGCCAATCAGTGGGGGGAACCTTTGGGGTTAGGGTTTGCTGGGTTTCTAAATGTGTTCCACATATTATAGCCTCTTTTGCAGCCCCCACATCATCTTTTTGGTCTCTCTTTCAAGCCAACCAGAAGAGACAATAGTGGCAGGGTTTTTTAGGGTTTGGAGCTCTTCTTCTCCATCTCTCCTTACAAGAAGTTATGGTCTCTTGGATATCTTTGAAGATCTATTTTAATCTTCAATGGGTTTTCATCTTTGCATCATTCATCCGTTTGGTGAAACCCATTAAAGAGAATTATAGCCTCCACTGCCGTTAGCTTCGTTGAGAAGTCCTTTCTCTCTCGTCCATCCCCATCATTCTTGATCTTGGGGTTTCTCTTCATCGGTTGCGGCCGTTGTTGAGAAGTTTGCTCACTCTTCGGAAAGTGGTTCTCGTGGATGTGATGTTCCTCGAGACGTCGGATCCAGGCTCCAGCTGATGACGTCTGCAGTTTAGTCAGACGAGATGGAATCATCATCGACAAAGCAAAGGGAAGTACCAGGCGAATATGACGTGGTTGGGGGAGTCCGCCATCAACACCGATGTGGATTCAGGGGTTGCTTAGGTTTGTATGTGTCGAGGGTATATCCTTGGTCATTGTATGATTCACCTGTTGCTTTAGTGGATTTGGACAACACTCAAAGTTTGCTCGTCGAGGTTTTTCCCGTGGGGTTTCCTTGTAAAAATTCTTTCGTGTACTGTAGCATAATATCTAGATGTGTTAGATTTGTTTATTCTTTCATGATATTTGTTTACGAGAGATTGTGAGAGAGAGATGGTTAGTATTAGAAGTGACCACTACATGTTTAGTGAAATGTTACTTTGAGTTGTTCGTAACCTAGACGAGCGTAGGCCGCTTCCGCCTTCGATCTTGTTGCTAGCCTTCGTTAGTGACCCCGATCATTTTTTTGTGCCGTTAGGGGACTCTCATTTGTGTTTGAGTTTTTTGTGATTTGATCGAAGACTCCCCCTCGCTCCCCGTTCAATTGGGTATCAGAGCCTCGTGTTCTTGATTTTGGTTTTTACCCTTATGTTGTCTATGTCTTACTTTGTGTTGGCTTTTGTTGCGTATCGTATGTGTAGCATCTGTGTGCTTGTTGTGCCAACTTGCTTGCCTGTCAGTTGTGATGGATTCACAGAGGGAAGACAATGTTATTAGCAAGCCTCCGTTCTTCAAAGGGGAAAATTACCCCTACTGGAAGGTATGGATGCCCAATTAAAAACCATCACCAAGACCTTTACCAATAACCAACATCGTCCACGAGAGCATAGGGTGAGGGAGTCACTTGAATCTAATTGGGACAATGCTGAGTCAAGAGGTAAGATGTTGCTTCACCTAGCAGATATTAACATTGGAAGAAAAACCCAACATCGAAAAGAAGACATCTCTCGGAACCTTGTCTCCACGGACCCTTCAATCTAGCCTCTTCGATCCCATCTCCTGTATCACCGTTCTAATCCCTTCTGTCACTCTCAAACTCATCTCTAGTGCATCGTTTGTGCATTAGAGATCTATTATCCTCTCATACACCTTTGATTAGTTTTCTAACCTCCCTCTTCCCAACCACCATCTCCCTCTCTGCAACTTATCTCTATTTTCGGGGGGGCTTGCGTGGATTCTTGATAACATGATACTTTTTGGGCTACGTTTACATGAGTAACATCACCCCTAAGGTAGTCCCTCACTTATAAGTTATACCTCGCGATCCTTGATCCTATTGTCCATTTCTTGATCTCTTTGCTAGATTGCTCCTTGTTGTCCTTTAATTACAACCACCTTATTTTTTATGTGAACTTGATCCCGAGAGCCTTCTAGCTGATCCATCTTTAGGGGATATCCATCAGATAATTTTGTGCTTGTTTTAGAATATATATCGTTGGTGATTTTTAGTCTAGCTTATTGTGATAAAGTATGTACTAAAAACTTACTTTTGAACAAAACTATTTTTATTACTTGCTACAACTTTTATCATTTGAATTGTGTCTTATAAATGAATGCAAGTTAGATTATTAGCTTTATATCTATTGTATTCTCTTGCTGAATTTAAATAGATCCAGCAGATTCGACTTTGATGGTTGCTTTCTTTGGTGACCATGTTTGGTTTGGCAAAGGGTGGGTGGGATTAGAAATTGGAAGTATAAGAGTGCTTCTTGCGATTTTTGTACTGGTTGATTGGCGTGACTGTAGTGTGGAAAATTAATCGGCATGGCTCGACTTAAAGAAAATTTAAGGATGGGGAGCAATCATTTAGCATTGAAGCTTAAAGGAGAATTTTTTTATTGTTTGTGTTGGTGATGTTTGTTACCGCAACATTGGTGATGCGGAGCAGGTTTCCAGTTCAGTATCCGACATGCACATGTCTCAAGGCCACATCAACCTGGCATGTGTCTCAAGGCTCTATTAAAAAAATAAGTAATTTTCAGAATTAATAATTTCTGGGAATTGTAATTTCGGAGTAAAATAATTATTTAATTCTGAAATTATTATTTTAATCCGAAAAGGCTATTTTCGCATTTATCAATTATGGTAGTTTTAAATGTGCTTTTTATGTAAGATTTGGATAGATTCAAATCTAGGAAGGGTTTTCTTTCTTAGTTATCTTTTTAGGAAAGTAATCTTTTATTTTTCTATTTAGAGAGGCCTTTGCCTCTCATTGTAAGGATACTATGATTAATGAAAATTGAACCTTTTGCTCAATGGTGGCTGTGATGGCGCCTCTTGCTTCATGTGGGCGTGAAATCAAAGGAATAGCACTTATAATAAACCATAAAAGATATTTTGGTGGTTAACTTGACTCACGAGACAGTGATCACTTTACATTTTTCATAAACATTGAGGATGTGGAGGGACACTAGGTAGCTCTTAGGCCCAGTGCAAGGTATATCACCAACTTGAACTTAAGATTTCATTAGGAAAGATGAGTGCAGACAATTTATGTTGTGGTAGTAGTAATCGTGTGAAGAATCAAAGCTATGCTTACATACCAAAAGTAAATGATGTGTGCCTTCTGCTTAGTTTTGGATTTCATGAGGTTAATACACAAGCAATGCAATAGTTACGTTAACATGACACATTTAGGATAATCTCACTGTTTGGATAATTGGCAAAAAAGATGCAACTTAATTCCGTTTGTATTTTTTTGCCTACCATCTTTTGCCAATTTACCTCCAACTGATCAAGCATTCATATCATTATAATCTTAAATATTATTTTGTGAATTGTGACTTCTACTTTGCAGCATGAGGAAATAATTGCTGTCGAATGCTGTATCGCTATGCCTCACCCTGATTTTCTTTTTCTGTATTAAGAAATCAATGTCTGGAGTGATAACCATCTCCTTTGGTCTGCAAAAGCAGGGTACCTTACTCTTCTGATAACCATGTGTATTGATAACAACCGGTGGTCATGTAAAGTATGCAGACAACCTTTTGTAAATTGCTTTAGCTAATGAAATCGATTATCAAAGGGAACGGAAATATCAGTCCCGTATAATTACACTGTGGACATGTTTGTCTTCTGTAAAATCATCTACATAACATGGATCAGATAACAGTTAATGGACATTTGATTTTGCTTCTTTCCCCTATCAGTATATTATTGGTGATGGCAGCAATGTGTATGACTTCACTTATGTTGAAAATGTGGCTTATGCCCATGTATGTGCGGAGAAAACTCTTGCCTCAGAAGGCGCTGGTGCCGAGAAAGCTGCAGGACAGGTACTGATTTTATCGTCTTTGATTTGTATGAAAAAAATCCTATAACATGATGCTCATGCAGGCCTATTTCATTACAAATATGGAACCGATGAAATTTTGGGAGTTCATGTCATTGATTCTTGAAGGTCTTGGATATGAAAGGTACACGACTGTTGTGATTCTGCAATTTACCTCTTACTTTCCGTAGTGATTTAACCTTAGTGCATTGGGGTTTGTTTTAAGTGGTTGTGCCATCTTCGTTCATGTCCATGAGTTATCAGCTATGGCTAGTAGTAGACTTGTATTCTCTTTACTTTGATCACTACTCTTCTATGCCATCTTCGTTCATGCCATCGGTTAACAGCTACGGCTGGGCTACAAATAGACTTATATCCTCTGTCGATTTGATTACTATTCTTATAGTACTTGAACCTCTATTTTTTTCCTATTGATACTGATCTGTCAATAACAAGTACGCCAAAGGATCTAATTGATAGTTTTGCTTCGTCAGTATCCTAACAGGCCATTGCTACTGTAGTAAAAATGCTTCACAGAATCAGTGTGTTATGCTAGACTTTTCAAATAAGATTGGAGTTGAAAAGTTTGTTGAAGAAAAAGGATGTATTATCTATCATATATTGGAAGTTACATTTTAGTTCATGATTCCTGTCAAATTGCACCCATGATAGTGTTTTTAAGAAGATTTCAGGGTGGCTAAGTGGGAAAAAAAATCCATTCGTGAATCTTTGCCATGTCGCCTCTCTCCTTCCCCCCCCCCGCTCCTTGCGCACGCACACACAACCACACACACAACCACCCACACACGCAGGCTCGCATACACAACACACGCACACATGTGCAAGCGAGCAGGTACTGATGGCATCTCCTCTAGTTATTATATATTAGTTTGGTTTCTTTACAGGCCGAGATCAAAAATTCCTGTCGCTGTAATTATGCCAATAGCCCATGTAATAGAGTGGACGTACAAGTTGCTCTCTCGGTATGGGATGCGTGTGCCCCAGCTGACACCTTCTAGAATTAGACTTCTCTCGTGCAACAGGACTTTCAATTGTTCAAAAGCCAAAAATCAGATTTCTTATGAGCCTATTGTATCACTCGAGGTTTTCCTTTTACAAATTATCTCACTTTGAGTTAATGGTCTCTATTATCAAGCTAGTAGATAGTTTGACACTAATCATTTATGCTAGTATATTTTGCTTTTTATGTATAGGATGGTCTGAAGCGAACTATTGAATCATATCCCCACTTGAGAGCTGTGCAGAAAGTCAGAACATCAAAAGCTTTTATATACCTAGGAAGCGGAAACGGTATGAACATGTTAGATTCACATATTTGGGATTTTGTTCTTTTACTATTATTGTTGACGTTTATTATTTGTATGTTTCAGTTGCCCACACGCTTCTTTGGAAAGATACGAAACAGACGCTCACCATGTTGCTACTCTTGGCTACTATTTACTATTATTTTTTCGCCTCCGGATATACCATCATAACGGCGATGGCAAAGCTTCTCTCTCTAGTTGCACTATTCTTGTTCATTCACAGCATGTTACCTGAGAAAATGTATGCTTCTTTCCTTGCTTTGTCTACTGCACAACTATCTTATGACTGATTCCAGTCTCTTTTCTTTTCCCCCTTTTGCAGAGGACTTTATCCACAAAATGTCCATTCCTGAACGAAAGACATTTATAATTTTCGACTCTTACTAATATCTAGGAGAGAATCCTTTCAAAGATTATAGTGATTTACCATTCACAAAAAAAAAAAATCATCTTGCAATGAGTCTTCTGAATGTGATTCAACATTGTTGTTAGAAACCTGAAACTTGCATCCAGCCAGATGTCCATATTTTTGACCATGGAGTGGGAATGCAATATCCAACAATTGGATTACGTCATGCAGCTTTAGAATTACTTTTCATGCTATTTTTTACCACCGTCCATTTCCTTCATATGAGTTCCTTTTCATCTACCGACCATTTACGGAAAGAGCTGTTGGTGCAGATTAGGATACAAAATTGAGAACATACCGCCTTCATACTTTTATTTCTCGGAAGAGAGGGCACATCATGTTGCTTGCTCAGTAAGTTCTTCATGGAATTCTTCATTTGGCATACTGAGGTCTCTTTGCAAGGGGAATGACTGGTTGCTATTTTTTAAGGTAAACTGTGCTATCACTAAGTAGTCTGTTTCATGTCCCGATTCCATTAAGGAACACATGCTATCAAGGGAAGTGGAGAAACTGTAAGGGCACATTCGTATTCGAAGCAGTGATGTGAAGTGAATTGCATTTGCTCGAAATTCAAAAAACCTGTATTGTAATGAACTGAGAAGAGAAAGATGCAAGAAGGAAATGATTATTGTCTATCCAGCTTTACCTAAGTCAATGCCCTTCTCAGCAGATTATTAATGTAATTTCACGCAAACGCACTTCACTTTACTGCTTTGGCATGCATGGGCATAAAGATCTGTCTTAATTTGATCGTTGTTTTACTATGTATAGTTGTTGGGTTTAGTCCCACATCGGCTAGGGGCTGGGCGGTGGTGTCTTCATATACCCTTTGTGGATCTCCTCTTGCGACCCGGGTTTTGGGGCGAGAGCCGTGAGAGGGTATCTACAGTGGTATTAGAGCGAGGTTCCATCCAGCCAGGTTCTAGTCAGGCCAAGGTGTGGCCAGGTTGTACCTCTTCCTCTGCTCTTGCCGCACGAGAGAGAGAGAGAGAGAGAGAGAGAGAGAGAGAGAGAGAGAGAGAGAGAGAGAGAGAGAGAGAGAGAGAGAGAGAGAGAGAGAGAGAGAGAGAGAGAGAGAGAGAGAGAGAGAGAGAGATTTGTTTGATAGTTAGGTGTGGAAGCTGGAGATATTTGTTTTGTTTGTGCTGTAGATTTCTTGAGTTCATGTTGTAAGTTTCTCTATATGAACTTTAACAGGTGGCAATGTGGCTATTGATTCTCAGCTTCCTTGGTGCCATGTCAGCAGGGACAATATTCAAAATAGGTCCAAATCAAATCATCTTTCTTGTTTCTTTCCTTTACTCTTTATAAGAATATCAACATCAACTCATCTGTTCGAATATAACTCGAAAAAACCGAGTGCTCTGCTCTAAATTCATTGAACTAATTCAGGCTTGCTTCCTTTCCACAGGTGTTCCCATTGCCTTTATTGGCTTCTATGCATATGAAAAATGGGAGGATGAAATCGATGGCGCGTTCGATGAAGCTTTCGTCTACCTTCTAAAACTGAAGTCCGACGTAACCAAGACGATACAGAGGCGCTAAAAGTTAGGTCACGCGATAATCTCGGGATTGGTTTAGCACGCACCGGGAGCCAGGTCTTGTTTCCGGCCCGGGGCTTAAACATATAAACTTGTGAAACCTTTGTGCTAGGTTTTGATGGGCATCAAGTCCTTGTAGAACATTGATTTTCTTGGACAAAATTTTACTTGCCCTCTTGGCTGTACTGATGATGCAATGCAAATTTTGTTGTCTACTTTGAGCGCTTGATTAGTAGCGATGCACCATAACCATCACCACTAAGTAGCCGTATCTCACTTATTTGGGGTCTGTTTTGTGAGTGCTGTTGGGTTTGGCTCAAGAATCTATTTGTTTGAACCATCGGGTAGGCGGATTTTAATGGCTATCGGGTTGGGTTTGGTTTTATTTTGGGAGTCATATGTAGCCCATAAGGGTATTTGGGTTGCTTTGTTTTTTTTTTTTTTTTCCGATGGAGAGAGAGAGAGAGAGAGAGTTTGGTTAAGGTTCTACTTTGTGAAGCATTGGAGCTTGAAAGAGATGCTTTGGGTTCGGATTTGTTGATGGAGTAGTCGGTGCATCTTCATTTATTGCCACCATCATAATAAAGCCTTGCCAATCTGCAAGCTCTCCCTGCCGATGAAGTCTAAGATAGAGTGAATCACATAAATTGTCTCTTTTGTGATTGTTTACTTTTCTTTGTGATTGTATTTTCTTGTTTATCTCTCGCCATCGATTTCTATTAAAAACAAGCTAGTAGATGTGGTGCACGCAAGATGTTCGACAATGTTATGTAGCGAGCACCGATTGCATCTCTTGCTCAACAAGAGGTATCACCGGGGTCGATCCAAAGAGAGGTTTGACAAGTCAAACGATTGGGATAAATCAAAATCAAAGACAGGCAAAAAATAAGGTTGAGTGCTTCCATTGTGGAAAGAAAAATCACTACAAAAAGAATTGTTGAAAACTAAAGAAAAAGATTAAAAAAGGGAAGAAGACAGAGAGCTCGAACACGATGAGTCGTTTTGGAGAGTCATGGATAGCAACTATCGGTATCCTCAAGTAATCTCTCATCTTCTTTGTGGATTCTTAACTCATAATGCCCTTTCCATATGTGTTCAAATATGAAATGGTTTGCCAGATATGAGAAGGACAACAAAGTCTTAAGAGCATCTCCAACGGACTCCAAGTTCATTCGGAACGGTAGCAAAATTATATGGGTCCACTATGAAATTGGGGCTTCAACTGACTCCCTCACTTTTCGCCAGAGTGCAAAAAAAAAAAAAAATTACACCAGAGTCCGATTTCCCTACTCCTCTAGCTGGTACCGGCGAGAGTAGTAAGAAAAGCTTTGCAGTGGGCCCCCTTTCTAGTTGAATAAAACAAAAGGCCACTAGCGACATTATTAATTTCCCTATCAGTCCCTTGTCTATTGCCCCTTGCTATGTTGGCCTATTTGAAACATTTGATCTTTTTTTTAAAATGGGCATATTACAAAAACCTCCCCCGAACTATGAACCTCATTTCATTTTGGTCCCTCAACTATTTTTTTGGACAATTTGATCCCTGAACTATGTTCCGTTTGCAATTAGCCCCCTCCAATAACTTTTTATTTTGAAAATACCTTTGTCCTGGTAAACACAGATCAAATATTTTAAAACAATTTTGTGTATTATTGAAAACTGATAAGGATATTTTTGGGATAAAAAGTTGGCTGAGGGGGATAAATGCAGACAGAACATAGTTTGGGGATCAAATTGTTCAAAAACAAAGTTGAGGGACCAATATGAAATGAGGTGTATAGTTGGGAGGTTTTTATAATTTACCCTTAAAAAAACAAGGAATGTTGAGAAAATCTTAATTCTATTATTCATTGAACCCCCTATATATAGGCATAATAGTTTATTGGGATAGAGACGGGGTAAATCTCCTATCCCATGAATCTAGGGGTTTCTATCCGGTGGACATCCATATCGGATGCAACCATCGTTTCATAACACTCCCCCTTGGATGACCACTATTCATTAATGGTTGCCTCATGAAAACCTTAGATGGAAAAACCCAGTGAAAAAAATCCTATCAAAGAAAAAAGAGTACAACCTTAGTTTTTCATGAACAAGTTCTTCAGAAACTATGGTGGTGCGCATGATGCTGCCTCGTTAAAACCTTTTGGTAGAGAAACCCAGTGGAAAAAACCATTCCAACAAGAAAAAAGAGTACAACGCGCTTAGCATACTTTGGGATGCTAGCATACTTCAGGATGCCTGACATTCTTCAGGATGTCAACCTAGAACTACCCTCCCCCTGATTACATTGTTCAAAAATAAAAAAACTCCCCCTGATTACATCATTTAACAATTTCCTTGATGAAGTCTTCGAAGCCCAATTTCGTGCACCAGCTTCTGGAATGTTGACTTTGGTAGTGATTTGGTGAAGAGATCTGCAAGGTTGTCATTGGATCGAACTTGCTATACTTTGATTTCTTGCTTCTCTTGGAGTTCATGTGCGAAGAAAAACTTCGGTGAAATGTGCTTGGTTCGATCTCTTTTGATGAATCCTCTCCGAAGTTGTGCGATGCATGCGGTATTATCTTCATATATCGTAGTAGGTTCATCTGTAGCAGAAGGGAGTTGACAACTGCTTGATATATGCATGACCAATGATCTCAGCCATACGCTTTCTCGACTTGCCTCGTGTAGTGCCAGAATTTCTGAATGGTTCGAGAAAGTAGCTACAAGAGTTTGTTTCATAGAACGCCAAGATATAACTGCATTACTATTCATAAAAACATATCCAGTTTGTGAACGACCCTTATGTGGGTCAGAAAGATAACCTGAATCTAGATATCTAATCAAGTTAGTTTAATTACGAGAGTAAAAGATTCCCATGCCAATAGTTCCACGAAGATATCTCATTATATGCTTAATTCCATTCCAGTGCCTACAAGTAGGTGCATAACTATATCTAGCAAGTACATTTACATAAAAAGCTATGTCAGGTCTAGTGCACTGTGCTAGGTATAGTAATGCCCCAATGACACTAAAATACAGTACTTCAGGACCAAGTACATCCTCGTTTTCTTCTCTAGGCCTATATGGATCTTTCTTAACATCCAGAGGTCGAACGACCATAGGTGTACTAAGTGTTGTAGCTCGTGTATCCTGAGCGTGGATTTTCTGTATTAACATTAATAAAGATGACTTTGGTTATTGCTTTAATTAGAATACTACTTTGGTATATGTTAATACACATATAATAAAGGACCCTAGGGAACACAGTAGGCCACTAAGGCACATGGTGGATCCATGCTTGGGAGACCCAGTGGACCAGTTGTGTGTAGACCTAGAACTAGTTCACAGCTTAGGTGATGCTGGTCGCTTCGCCGAGAATAAGCTGTTGGCAGGTAGAGGATGTGATGAAGTCTCCACCACGGGAACGTGGGATTCCCATTCACCTAACCAGGCACGATGATCGTGTTGAACAGGAACCAAGACGGTGCACAGTTCAGTGATTCAGACACTGGTGCATAAACCGTCTTACTACTATTGATAATTTGTCCTTAACCCTGAGGGACCACGTACACTGGGCCAACCAGTTGTGTGGTGCTTTGATATGCCAACGTGTGCAGACCTTCCATAGTCCAATACCACGGTACGTTGGGTTACCCGGCTGGCGCTTGAGTGACATGTAATCCCTACATGTTATCCGACATCCAGTGTTGGATGTGTGCGTTTTGATGAGTCAATCTGTCCACACAGTTAACCCAGGCCTAGTGGTTGTCAGTATGACTGACGATATTCCGGATGCTAGGCATAGCACCGAAAGATGTGTGGTATTATAGATGACAAGTCATTAATTCCTAGTTAGATGATCGATCGAGATCTGACGGTGCTCCCCACTGCCCGAGTCGTATCATGGCACCAGTAATAGAAGGGACTAAGGATTATCAGAGTATAGTAGAGAACAAGGTTACGAGGGAGTAACATAAGTTTAGGATCACTAGAGTTCAACTCGCATCGCACTCTGGGTGGCTACGCGGGTTAATCGGATTAGAGCTGATTAACGGAACTTTCGGTGTGTCACCGGAACAGTTAATCAGGGATCCGGTTGGAGCTAGGGATCCTGAACCCTGAAGGTTCCACCATGTTATTGCGTATAGGAATTGTTCCCCGACCAGGTTGGATACGTTGGATGCGAAGTAGCACGATGGAGCGCAAGCCCGGAGCCTAAGAACCTAATTCACATGTGTTAGGGGCCGTAGAGGTATTTTGGTAAATACTAAAATATGGCTCAGAACATATTGAATATAAATCTTAGAATGAGCGGAATAATTCCAGAAGCTCATAGGTGCTGACGGAACTCGATTCCGAGTAGCGCACCTTACTCAATCTCTCTCTCAGTTTTTCACTTTTCAAAAAGGGCGTTTTCGTCCTGGCTTCACGATAGACCTGTGGAAACCCTAAAAACCGCCCCCTATCATCCCTATCTACCTAGGGACAGCCCTAGCTTGCGTATGGCACTAGGAGGCTGGTCCTATATGAAGATTAAAGGGGGAGGGTCTAGCCCTAGGTCTTTCCCCTCTCTAGAAACCCGACCCCCTCTCCCTCTCTCCCTCTCTGAGGTTTTGGCCAAGGAAGAAAGAGGAAGAAGAATGAAGAAGAAGGAGAAATGAAGGAGAAGGAAGAAGAGAGAAAGAGAAGGAGGAGATCTCGCGGCTCGCCATTATCTTCGCAACGAATTCCTCCGTCGGCTCGTAGTCCTTGCACTCAGAGATAGGACTTCGAGGATTCCTCAATTCGCAAAGGACAAGGTGCCATCCGACAGCTTCCTTTGCGATTCACGTGCTTTTCATCATCGTTTCGTTCACTCTGGATCATAGATCCACAAGGTATGATGATTCTAAACACCTAACTAGATACATGCATGTCTTCCGTAGATCGTAGTATGCCTCTAGGGCGTCCGCACATATGCTAAGATCATAGATTTGTATGTAGATTATTTTGTAGAATTAATTGTAATATAACATACACCGTATGATCTTCAGATCTATCTTTTGCTTCCGCTGTGACTCTGATAACAAGATCCAATTCCAAAAATTGGTATCAGAGCACGCTTTGGTGTGTGTTTCATGCATGAATTCGTGAAAACATCATGTGAATATATGATGGCATATGTTTGTGTCGGGGTTCGGCGTAGATCATGCATATGGATTGTGCTATGTATCGTCTTTTTGCAGGTGCCGCGCTGAATAGTAATCTATGATTGCATGCCTCCGGGGGTCGGACCCCGGATTTAATTTTGAATTGATTATTATTGTGCTTGTGGATTTTAAGGCTCTAGATGGGCGGGGGTGGAGGTTGACCACCCTCGGTTCCCTGGCCATGTTTTCTAGGATTGTTTCCTTTTCTTTCTAACAAAATTATACACGAACTAGCACTTGCTCGGAGCGTGTTAGTTTTTCGGTCACAGGAAGAAGGAGATGATGCTACATCCACGGTTCAGGCAAGCAGTACCACGGAGTGCAAAGACCCGGCGAAAGCATGCACGTTGGCGATGATCAGGATCATCGTTGGAGATTGTGCAGAATGGAAGAACATAATATCTTGGCTGTCCTATTCAGGTTCAGGGGTCGGACCCTGGACTTGATTCAGTTTGGATGTTTTTCTATTGTTCTCTTTCTTAGTGTTTAGAAAACCCCGATGATAATTTAATTATCTATCTTGCTTGTGAGTTAGTCTCTAGATCAGACTTAGGGTTAGTACTAAGCTTATGGACTCATCGGTGTCTCTATATGGTTCTAACACGTGCGAATCCGGTGGCTAGCTAAAAGAAAAGGTGGTAACCGCCCTCGTGGTAGTTCAGGTAGCCAAGTACTGTGCACCGCGATAGACACAGTGTTAGATTTGTTTAGAGATAACTAATGTCCCCATAAGAAGTATGATAACCCTAGTTGGATGCCTTTTCCTCACATGGTCCTAGCGACCAAGTTAGGTTAGGATTCTACTAAGTGATATCCATTTCTAGTTGACGTTTGATGGTAGTGTGAACTCATCATGATTTGGTTATGCCACCATTAGGTTGAGGCCCGACGGAGGTTGTCGGATGTCCCTATTTGGCCAGCATCGAAACCTGTAATGAGATGAGGTCTACTATGATATCAGACATCAAATTGTGAACGAGGCATTATTATAGTGGGAGTCCTTTCCACGTTGATCTTAGGCTAGGCTCCAGATCTTAGGATTATAGGCAAACTAGTAAGGTATTGGGATCCTTGGAATCTATGTAATATGATCCTTGCAAGAAAGGCGAAAGCTGAGTATTCGAGGTAGGGACTATGATATTTTTCGAGGATACTAATGCTTTGCAGGAAGGTTTGTAATCCTAGTGGAAGTGCGGTACACCAGGGTCTAAGTCTAGAAGGTCGTGACCTTTCTAGATATGCATAAAACCTCATAAAGAAGGGATGTGTAAGAGGTTCCCTCCAAAGGGCAGCCCCTGGCCTTCACAATCAACCGGCTAAGGGTCTGGGTGGGAGGTACACAGTTCGATATTCCCACCGGGTGAGAGCTGTGTTTCCTTCCATGCTGGTTCACCTAGTGGTTTCCTTCGGGATATGGAGGATGCCAGTGGCAGTGGGTGACGATTTTTTCCTGCACCGCGGGAGCCTATGAACCCCCCTGCTGACACCACATCGATTTATGGAAAGCATCCGAAAGCTTATGTGAAGCCACCGTTGCTGCGTATGCGGGTCACATAAAGCTGGCCAAAAGGAGACTAGGAGGTCTTTCAGTTTGCCATGGGTAATTTTGATGAAGACTGGGTCGTAAAAATCCCGTTGGCAGAATTGGTTGCATTTTCTCACCGAGATGCTGTCTCCAATTCAAGGCCGATAGTCTTAGTGCTCGAGCCCAAGGAATTTAGATTCCTGGATGTCTTCACTTGAGGTAGTGAAGACATAGCGGCTGGAGTAAACATTATCTATTTTTAAATTCCATAAAATATAATGTAGTAGACCCTAATTTTTGCATTAAACAATTGTTTACAGAAATCATGACCAAGCTCGACCCCCTTGCCTCCATCCTTAATGATAACAAACTTATGGGACCAAACTACGAGGACTGGAAGCGTAACCTGATGCTCGTCCTAAGGGTTGGCAAACACATAATTACCCTAAGTACCCCTCAACCGGCCATGTCGGGACCAAGTGCTACTGAGGCTCAGTTGATGGAATGGAAAGACTGACTAGATGCTGATGAGATGTGCAAGTGCTACATAGTGGTATCCTTGCAGACCGTCCTTCAGAAGCAAGTCAAAGACATGGCCTTCGCTTCAGACATGATGCTCTATTTAAAGAAAATATTCGAGGGTCGTAGTCAGGTAACCCGTTACCTGACCATCAAGAATTTGGTGTCCACGAAGATGGCAGAGGGGACTTTAGTTTGGGATCATATACTGAAATTGTTTGGCTATGTGAATGAGCTTGGTTCCTTCGATATCATCTTGGATGCAGAGATCTAGACCGATATTTTCCTTGCGTCTCTGTCAGGAGCATTTGAGGGCTTCGTTACCAACTTTAACCTTAACTGGTTGAAGATGTCTAACACAGAGCTCCTAGCGGCGCTCCAGGCGGCAGAGGATAGGATGAAGGCATGAGCCCAATTCCTGAACATAGAGTGGAAGTCTTCTCTGAAAGCCAAAGGCAAGTTTCAGAAAAGAAAGTCTAAGAAGACCGTGAAGATGGGCTAGGTGCAGTCGTAGGTTCCTAAGCAGGATAGTCCGACAAAGTCCAAAGAAAAATATTTTTGATATGGCAAGAAGGGGCACTAGAAGAGTGACTGTCGTACAGCTCCCAAGAAGGCTGAGACAGGTATATCTCAAATCCACATAGTGGAATCCCTTGTAGCATCCAGTTGTTTTCCAGTTTCATGGATTGTGGATTCTGGTTTCACTAACCATGCTTGCAATAATTTGCAGGGGTTCAAGAAGACAAGAAAACTGGGTGATGGGGAGATAATCCTAAGCATGGGAACTAAGGCCGTGGCAGAGGCTGAAGCAGTTGGAGATGTCGTCTTGCAGTTTCTTAATGGAAGAAGTTTATTACTTAGAGACATACTTTACGTACCGTCCTTGAGACGAAACTTAATTTTTGTTTCCTTATTGAATAATGAAGGTTTTTTAGTTTTATTTAATGCTTCTGGTGTGTCAATTAAATTGAATGGTTTCTTTGTTTGTAAGGGAAAGACACAGAATGGTCTCTATATAATTAACTCCAATCATAAGCATGATAACATAACTGAAGCCTATGTGGTTAATTCATCTAAAAGGAAAAATCCCTCAGATAATCCAACACTCCTTTGGCATCTAAGGCTTGGACACATAGCCTCAGACATGATTCACAGGTTGGTTAAGGTAGGATTTTTAAGTCCAGATATTTCAGAAAGCCTACCAACGTGTGAGTCTTGCCTGGAAAGCAAGATGACTAAAAGATCTTTCCGAGCCAAAGGTAGCAGATCTCATGAGGTATTAGAGTTGGTACACACTGATGTATGTGGGTCTATAAGTGTCCGAGCCATAAGAGGCTACGAGTATTTCATCACCTTCACGGATGATCACTCGAGGTTTGGATACATATACCTAATGCGGCGGAAGTCTGAATCCTTTGATAAGTTCAAAGAGTTCAGAGCTGAAGTAGAAAAGCAGACGGGTAAGAGTATCAAGTCTCTTCGATCGGATTGAGGAGGCGAATACCTATCGGATGAATTTATTGGGTACCTGCGTGAGCATGAGATCGTATCCCAGTTGACTGCACTAGGAACACTACAACAAAACGGTGTATCTGAGAGGATAAACCGAACTATGTTAGACATGGTTCGGACTATGATGAGTTATGCAATATTGCCACCTAGTTTTTGGGGATATGCCCTAGAGACGACAGCATATACTTTGAACTTTGTTCCATCAAAGTCAGTACCTCTAACTCCTTGGGAGCTATGGTTGAAGCAAAAGCCAAGCCTACATCACTTTAGGATTTGGGGTGTAACACCTGTGGTGTTAGATTTGAGAATAATCGAAATCCTCAATGGCTAGTTTCGTCTTTTTATAGCCAGATTTTTTCTTTGGGCTTTTTCCCAATAAATGGATCGTAAACCTATGAGATGTTTTACGTTCACATTCTCCGTAACTTCGAGCATGTCACGATGGTGCGTTCCGTGCAACGATCATGTGTATGCGCAGCCAGTTTCGGCAGCCCGGCAGGTAAACCCTAGAAAAACGATAATTGGTCGATAGTTGTAGCTGTTTTGTTTCTTGCAAGAGATTGAGTGATCGGATCGTAACGAAATAGGATACGTTAGGTGAGTCTCTGAGAGAGCCTTCCAATGAGCCTGAGTTAGGGTCGATCCGACACCCGGGTGAATAGTTATTGCTATTTTAAGTTTTGGAGTCTTTCCTTTTTTTCGGAAGATCTAGAAATTAGAAAATTATGTACCAAGTGCTGATGCGTTCGTGTTGACGAGACCTTTCCAACGAATCCTCTCGGGCCCTATTCCGACTTCCGGTTTGATAGTTACAAGTGATTATTCTTTTCAACCCGGTTGATGGACGAATCGCACCCGGATTCCAACCGAGCCCGGTTCAGGGCTCGGGACCGAGCCCGACCAGCCCTAGAGCCTACCTCCCGGTCTCCTAGCATAATTTAAGCTCTCCTAACCTCTCTCCCCAGTGATTTAAAATCCAAAATTCGGATGGGAATTATCGGGCAGGATTGGGATGATATATCCCTATCTTTCTTATCTTTATCCCCTCCCGCTAAGGCCTTAACCGACTCTATCCCCCACCCTATCTCTTTACCAACCTAGAGTCTATAAATAGAGAGAGAGAACGAGAGGAAGGGAGAGAGAACAAGATGCAAAGGGAGAGAGAACGGGATGTAGAGAGAGAGAGAACGTGAGAGAGAGAAAGAGAGAGAGAGAACGGGATGCAGAGAGAGAGAGAGCGAGAGCCGGAGACGGAGAAGGAGAAGAGATCGAGGGAGATGGAGCAGCCGACCCGCCCCTCGCCGGAGCCCCGACGAGCACGCCGAGACCCCCAGGTCAGCCACCCTCCTCCTCCCATCCCCTCCGCGACCCAAACCCGCGACCCCCGGCCCTTCCTTTTCCCTTGCCGCGGCCCACACGGGCGGACACCGCCGCCGCACCGAACCCCTCCCCGGCGACCACCGACCTCCGACCTCTGACCAACCCCATGCGAACCCCCCTCCGGCCGAGCTCTCGGGCTCCGACGGCCGCTCCGGCCGCCTCCCACCGCGCCTCCTCTGTGGGGGTGGTGCGAGAGAGGCCGGCCGAGCGCTCGCTGGCACTCCAGGCCGCCCCTCCCGCCGGCCGCCGACGCGCAGGAACCAGCCCCCTCGGGCTGGTCTCCTGGAGAAGAAGAAGATGGGGGGGGGGTAGATTTGTAATTTCCCAGGTTAATTAGTTAACCCCAGACCCGATCCATTTAACCCTGAACCCGACCCGACGTTGCAATGCAGACCCGACCCGACCCAGCAGACCCAACCCACGCAGTGAACCGGTCTGGTTCACCTGAACCAGACCCGTGAAGCAGTGAATTTTGGTTCGACTGCCATTTCTCCGTCCGAACTCGGAATTGGACGAAACCAGCGCCATTTCGACCGGCTCGGAAAATACTACCTGTTGGCCATAGTCTAGAATAGTAATTATACTGTTTAATACCCTATTTTATCCTTTGACCTGATATTATCGCGGTACCGTGGTTTGACCGCCGTTTCATCGTCCGAACTCGGATTCGGACGAAACCAGCGGCATTGTGCTCAAAATATTGAGTCCCACCTATTAAACCTAGAAGATAACCCTAGAACCCCTTCTACCCTAGTAATCCAGCCATGCGATCGATTTTATCGGTTCTACGTGGTTTGACCTGAAACCATCCGACCGAAGTCGGATTCCAGCAAAATTGGAACCATCGGAAAGGGTTCTTCGAGCCCAATTCGATGAGTAGGTTTAGCTTCTATTTATTTGTTTGGCCTAGTAGTGTTTAGGTTTGAGTTCTTCAATCACACGGATTTGCGTGCTGTCGACTCAATGTTGGTCCCCTATCGAGGGTGCCCGATTATCCTTGGCATAGAACCCTCATCGTAGATTCTTTTATTTTAATCGATAGAGTTGTGATACGGAGCTGTGGTTATTATCAGACCTTGATCGTGGTGATCCAGCGGAGACGGATCAGAAGCAACTAGCAAGCCGGAGTCGTGTGCGATCGACAGCCAGGTGACATCTACTACCCTTGTGTGGTCTTTAATAGTGGGAAATGAGAATGACTAAGGGTAGGTGTCCATGACACTGCATGCGGGCCCCATCGGGCATCGTCGCATGTGGTCAAGTGGACCCCGCCTTGCATGCGGAGTCGCGAGTCCGGCGACGCATGCTTAAAATATTAATAAAATAATAATAATGACTGCTTTTGTTTGTATGGACATTGTAATTAGGATTCCTTTAAATTAAATAATAAATTGAATAACTAATAATTATCGGAGCCCACCCTCCCGAGAGGAGTATGGCAACCCTAGCACACGGGTCACTGGGATGAGTGTTTTACTTTATTGATTTATTATGTCGCATGGGTTGCGAGAGCAGTACGGGACCAGGGGTAAATTGTTGGAAATTGATAAGCATTAAATAGACTTTTTGTAGCTTCATTGTATATATTGAAAGATGTTATATGAGAATCTACCTGGTTAGAAGGTAGGGACCCCGTGCGCGTAAGGGCCGTGAACCACCCTGCGCGTACAGCCGAAGTTAAGTAGGTTAGGGGTCACGGGCAAGGGTTGTGGTAAAGCCAATAGGTGGTGCCCTCGAGTAGGGATTGGCCTAGCAACCCTGTCCCGGGGAGTTGAAGTCCCCATAGTAAAGCAAGTTGGGCGGTAGAGCTCCACTGTGAAAGACGGGAAACCCCTTATGATCATCTGGGTGACTAGTGCATGGTGTTGGTGGATGCACGGCGAGAGAGTTGACCCTCTACATCGAAATAAAAGGCCCTATAGTAATGCCCGACCGGGGGCAGGATGAACAAAATATCCGGGGTTCACATTTTGATAGTGTGTGTTTTATCTATATATGAATTTAGAATTGTGTGACTATTTATCTGATGACTTTGTGACTTTATATGAACGTCTTATTTAAATTGTTCTTTAATGCTGTAGAACATCGAATGGACTTCATGTTAGATAACCTAGTGACAGTAGGAATTGCATTTGAATATAGACTACTGATAGGTTTAGGTATCATTCTGCAAACTTTGATTCTACTAGAACTGATAGATCTCATCTTAATTTATTAAGATTAGTTGTCTCATATTATTAAAGACTATTAGGATGTCACTAGCCATTAATTTGGCTAATCTCCCAAATTTCTATTGGGGGCTACTCTTTCCCACGAGTAGGCTCAGTTGCAGGTCCGGAGGTTCAGGAGTAGTAGTAGGATTCCAGAGACGGAGTTAGAGTTGCAGTGTTACCTTTCTGCTTAGTACGTTAATCTTGTAGTCTTTTCTCTTCAGACATTATAATTGTATTGGAATAAGTGTTTTTATCGGTTAGTTAGTATTCTATGGTTGTAGTTGCAATGGTTCCAGCTGAATTCTTTTGGGTAGGCCTCTCCTCAAGGCCCTAAGCATATGATAGATCATGATGAAAATATAAGTATATATAAATGACTAAATTGATTAACTTTGTAGATATGAACCCTAGACTGGTGCACCTGAGTGTTAGGTAGTGGGTGAAACCACTTGGCTAGCCGTAGGAGGCTTGAGCCTCGTGCTCCCTCAGATAGACTCCTGTCAGTATGTAGTGGCACCGCCAGGTCACTCATATTGAGAGGATATGACTTTTGAAGGTCGAGCTTGACTAGATAATGTCTTCTCTCTTTTGACATTTCTCTTTCTCTGCTTTTTTTTTTTAAAAAAAATGTTTTCGAGAAATCAAATTTAAAAGATTCCCTTCTTGTTTCTCCCTCCTCCTTGTTTTTCATATTAGAGAGCGTAGAAGAAGCCCTGTGAGAACCCAAATTGGTATAGTTAAGTAACCAGACTCAAAACCCTCTTCTTTTTCTCATTTCACACCCCAGGGATCGGTCTTCAGATTTCTGGGGCGTGACATGGGGTTGTCCAGCATATGTGCGGAAGGACAAGCGAGATAAGATGGAGTCAAAGACTAAGGTATGTCTGTTCGTTGGGTATCCAAAAGGGATAAATGGTGGTTTATTTTATGATTCTGAGGATAGAAAGGTTATCGTCTCGACGAACGCCGTATTCCTGTAGCAGGATTATTTAATAGACCATAAGCCCACCAGTAAAGTAGTTCTTAAAGAATTGCTTGGTACTGATGGGAGTACACAGATAGAAAACGTAGTGGGAGCCGATACTACTAAGATAAACGATACTGTAGAATCGACTCCTATGGAACCACCGCAGGCTCATCGCAGTGGGAGGACCACAAGAGCTCCTGATAGATACATTGGAGAAGCCTTCTTGGTAGATCCAGAGTTTCAGGAGGATGATCCTCTAAACTATGACGAAGCGATGGTATCCTCTGACCATGCAGCATGGCAGAAAGCCATGGAGGCAGAACTGACATCGATGTTCCAAAACTCGGTTTGGACACTTGTAACACCGCCTTATAATATTAAACCTGTTGGGTGTAAGTGGGTGTACAAAAGAAAAAGAGGTTCGGATGGTACTGTTGAGACTTACAAAGCTAGACTAGTCGCTAAGGGTTATACCCATCGAGAAGGGATCGACTATGACGAAACCTTTTCTCCAGTGGCTATGCTTAAGTCAATCCGGATCCTCTTGTCTATTGCAGCCCATTATGATTGGGAGATCTGGCAAATGGACGTCAAGACCGTATTCCTCAACGGGGATTTGGAAGAAGACATCTATATGTATCAGCCTCCAGGCTTTGTCGTAAAAGGTCAGAAAAGTTTGGTATGTAAGTTGCAAAGGTCCATTTATGGACTGAAGCAAGCATCTAGAAGTTGGAACATGCGTTTTGATCAGGCTATCCAGTCTTATAGATTTGAACAGAACGTGGATGAACCATGTGTTTATAAAAGGAGCGATAAGACTACAATAGTTTTTCTGGTACTTTATGTGGACAATATCCTGCTCATTGGAAACGATGTTGGATCGTTGTCTACAGTGAAGGTGTGGTTATCCTCTTAATTTGACATAAAAGACCTGGGTGAAGCGAGTTATATTTTGGGGATCAAGGTAACTTGAGATTGCCAGAACAAGACTCTCTCGCTGTCACAGTCAGCTTACATAAATACTATCTTGGTCAGATTCAGTATGCACAACTCCAAGAAAGGACTGGTTCCATTCAGATATGGAATGAAATTGTCCAAGGATCAGGATCCTAAGACTCCTAAGGAGAGGGCAGAGATGCAGAAGATACCTTATGCTTCGGCTGTAGGAAGTCTGATGTATGCTATACAGTATACGAGACCAGATATATACTATGTAGTAGGCATGATGGGCAGGTATCAGTCAAATTCGGGTCCAGGGCACTGACTGCTGTTAAAAGTATACTCAAGTATCTCCATAGGACGAGAGATTATGAGTTAGTTTACTCTTCACAGGAACTGATGCCGATTGGGTATATGGATTATGACTTTGTATCAGATCCGGAATCCAGGAGATCAACATCAGGGTTTGTATTTTCATTGGGAGGAGGAGCTGTCAGTTGGAGGAGCATGAAGCAGGGATGCATCGCGGATTCGACGACAGAGGCTGAGTACGTTGCAGCGTGCGAAGCAGCCAAGGAGGCGGTGTAGCTCAAGAAGTTCCTCACGGACTTAGGATGTGTACCGGGAGCTCAAGATCCTATTGTCCTTTACTGTGACAATAGTGGAGCGGTAGCACAATCCAAGGAGCCAAGATATCACCAGAAGAGTAAGCATATCGAGCGAAAATACTACATTATCCGGGACTTGCAGAAGCGAGGGGAGGTTGCAGTGACTCAGGTGGCGTCTGCAGATAATATGGCGGACCCTTTTACAAAGGCGTTACTGACCAAGGCTTTCGAGAAGCACGTGGATTCCATGGGAGTTAAGACTGTTGTTCCCCGCTAGGCCAAGTGGGAGATTGTTGTAGCTCGTGTGTCCTGAGCGTGAATTTTCTGTATTAACATTAATAAAGATGACTTTGGTTATTGCTTTAATTAGAATACTACTTTGGTATATGTTAATACACATATAATAAAGGACCCTAGGGAACACAGTAGGCCACTGAGGCACATGGTGGATCCATGCTTGGGAGACCCAGTGGACCAGTTGTGTGTAGACCTAGAACTAGTTCACAGCTTAGATGATGCTGGTCACTTCACCAAGAACAAGCTATTGGCAGGTAGAGGATATGGTGAAGTCTCCACCACGGGAACATGGGATTCTCATTCACCTGACCAAGCACGATGATTGTGTTGAATAGGAACCAAAATGGTACACAATTCAGTGATTCAGACACTGATGCATAAACCGTCTTACTACTATATATAATCTGTCCTTAACCCTGAGGGACTACGTACACTGGGCCAACCAGTTGTGTGGTGCTTTGATATGCCAACGTGTGCGGACCTTCCATAGTCCAATACCACGGTACGTTGGGTTACCTGGCTGGCGCTTGAGTGACATGTAATCCCTACAGGTTATCCGACGTCCAGTGTTGGATGTGTGCATTTTGATGAGTCAATCTGTCCACACAGTTAACCCAGGCTTGGTGGTTGTCAGTATGACTGATGATGTTCCAGATGCTAGACATAGCACCGGAAGGTGTGTGGTGTTACAGATGACAAGTCATCAATTCCTAGTCAGATGATCGATCGGGATATGACGGTGCTCCCCACCGCTCGAGTCGTATCAAGGCACCAGTAATAGGAGAGACTAAGGATTATCAGACTATAGTAGAGAACAGGGTTATGAGGGAGTAACATAAGTTTAGGATCACTAGAGTTCAACTCGTGTCGCACTCTGGGAGGCTACGTAGGTTAATCGAATTAGGGCTGATTAACGGAACTTTCGGTGTGTCACCGGAACAGTTAATCAGGGTTCTGGTTGGAGCTAGAGATCCCGAACCCTGAAGGTTTCACCCTATCTTTGCATATAGGAATTGTTCCCCGACTTGGTTGGATACGTTGGATGCGAAGTAGCACGATGGAGCGCAAGCCCGGAGCCTAAGAACCTAATTCACATGTGTTAGGGACTTTAGGGGTATTTTGGTAAATACTGAAATATGGCTCAAAACATATTGAACATAGATCTTAGATTGAGCGGAATAATTCCAGGAGCTCATAGGTGCTGACGGAACTCAATTTCGAGTAGCATACCTCACTCAATCTCTCTTTCAGTTTTTCACTTTTCGTGAAGGACGTTTTCATCCAGGCTTCACGATAGACCTATGGAAACCCTAAAAACTGCCCCCTCTTATCCCTATCTACCTAGGGCCGGTCCTAGCTTGCGTATGGCACTAGGAGGCCGGCCCTATATGAAGATTAGAGGGGGAGGGGCCGGCCCTAGGTCTTCCCCCTCTCCAGAAACCCGACTCCCTCTCCCTCTCTCCCTCTTTGAGGTTTCGGCCAAGGAAGAAAGAGGAAGAAGAAGGAAGAAGAAGGAGAAAGGAAGGGAAAGGAAGAAGAGAGAAAGAGAAGGAGGAGATCTCGTGGCTCACCATCATTTTCGCAACGAATTTCTCCGTCGGCTCGTAGTCCTTGCACTCAGAGATAGGACTTCGAGGATTCCTCAATTCGCAAAGGACAAGGTGCCATCCGACAGCTTTCCTTGCGATTCACGTGCGGTTCATCATCGTTATGTTATCTTCGGATCATAGATCCACAAGATATGATGATTCTAAACACCTAACTAGATGCATGCATGTCTTCCGTAGATCGTAGTATCCCTCAAGGGTGTCCGCACATATGCTAAGATCATAAATTTGCATGTAGATTGTTTTGTAGAATTAATTGTAATGAAACATACACCGTATGATCTTCGGATCTATCTTTTGCTTCCGCTGCAACTCTGATAACAGGATCCAATTCCAACACTAAGTGTGTAACATTTATAGATATTGAATCTCTTTAAGAGTTTTTCAGTATAATTAGACTGATGGACTAATATTCCATTCTCTATATGCTCGATTTGCAGGCCGAGACAAAACTTAGTTTTACCTAGGTTTTTCATTTCAAATTCATTTTTTAAATAATTAACAGCTTTCTCAATCTCTTCTGGAGTCCTAATTATATTTATGTCATCAACATAGACTGCTACTATTACAAATCCATTCAGGGATTTCTTTATAAAGACACATGGGCATATGTGATCGTTTTTATATCATTCTCTAGACAAATATTCGCTAAGACGGTTGTACCATATTCTTTCGGATTGTTTTAAATCATACAACTCACGTCTTAGTCTAATTGAGTGTATATTTTTAGATTTTGCTTCTGGCAAATCAAATCCTTCGGGGACTTTCATATAAATTTCAGTATCTAGTTCTCTGTATATGTATGTAGTCATTACGTCCATTAGACTCATGTGGAGTTTTTCAGATACAGCTAGGCCAATTAGATATCTAAATATTATTGTATCCATTACAGGAGAATACGTTTCCTCATAGTTGATCTTAGGTTTCTGCGAGAAACCTTGTGCCACAAGTCGTGCTTTATATCTTTGAATTTTACCCTTTTCATTCATCTTCCTTATAAACACCCATCTAAACCTACTGGGTTTATTCCGGATAGTGTTTGTGTTGGAATTGGATCCGCTTATCAGAGTCGCAGTGAAAGCAAAAGATAGATCCGAAGATCATACGGTGTATGTTTCACTATAATTAATTCTATAAAACAATCTACATGCAAATCTATGATCTTAGCATATGTGCGAACACCCTAGAGGCATATTACGATCTATAGAAGACATGCATGCATCTAGTTAGGTGTTTAGAATCATCATACCTTATGGATATATGATCCGGAGAGAATGGAACGATGATGAACCGCACATGAATCGCAAGGGAAGCTGTCGGATGACACCTTGTCCTTTGCGAATTAAGGAATCCTCGAAGTCCTATCTCTGAGTGCAAGGACTACGAGCCGACGGAGAAATTCGTTACGAAGACGATAGCTAGCCACGAGATCTTCTCCTTCTCTTTCTCTCTTCTTTCTTCTCCTTCCTTCCTTCTTCTTTTTCCTTCTTCGTCCTCTTTCTTCCTTGGCCGAAACCTCAGAGAGGGAGAGAGAGAGGGGGTTCGGATTTTGGAGAGGGGAGAGGCTCAGGCCGACCCCTCCCTCTCTATTCCTCTTATAGGGCCGGCCTCCTAGTGCTACAAGCAAGCTAGGGCCGGCCCCTAGTAGATAGGGATGAGAGGGGGCGGTTTTTAGGGTTTTCACAAGCCTATTGTGAAGCCTGGATGAAAACACCATTCACAAAAAGTGAAAAACTTAAAGAGTAATTGAGTGAGGTGCGTTACTCGGAATCGAGTTCCGTCAGTGCCTATGAGCTCCTGAAATTATTCCGCTCATTCTAAGATCTATATTCAATATGTTCTGAGCCATATTTTAGTATTTACCAAAATACCCCTACGACTCCTAACATATGTGAATTAGGTTCTTAGGCTCCGGGCTTGTGCTCCATCGCGCTACTTCGCATCCAACATATCCAACCAGGTCGGGGAACAATTTTTATATGTAACGACAGGGTGGAACCTTCAGGGTTTGGGATCTCTAGCTCCAACCGGATCCTTGGTTAACTATTCCGGTGACACACTGAAAGTTCCGTTAATCAGCCCTAATCCGATTAACTCGCGTAGCCACCCAGAGTGCGACGCGAGTTGAACTCTAGTGATCCTAAACTTATGTTATTCCCTCGTAACCCTATTCTCTACTATACTATGATAATCCTTAGTCTCTCCTATTACTGGTGCCATGATACGACTCGGGCGATGAGGAGCACCGTCAGATCCTGATCGATCATCTGACCAGGAATTGATGACTTGTCATCTATAATACCACACATCTTTCGGTGCTATGCTTAGTATCCGGAACATCGTCAGTCATACTGACAATCACCAATCCTGGGTTAACTGTGTGGACAGATTGACTCATCAAAACGCACCCATCCAACACTGGACATCGGATAACCTGTAAGGATTACATGTCACTTAAGCGCCAGCCGGGTAACCCAACGTACTGTAGTATTGGACTATGGAAGGTCCGTACATGTTAGCACATCAAAGCACCACACAACTGGTTGGCCCAGTGTACATGGTCCCTCAGGGTTAAGGACATATTATCTATAGTAGTAAGACGGTTTATGCACCAGTGTCTGAATTACTGAACTGTGCACCATCTTGGTTCCTGTTCAACACGATCATCATGCTTCGTCAGGTGAATGGGAATCCCACGTTCCCGTGGTGGAGACTTCACCACATCCTCTACCTGCCAACAGCTTGTTCTCGGTGAAGCGACCGGCATCACCTAAGCTGTGAACTAGTTTTAGGTCTACACATAGCTGGTCCACTGGGTCTTCCAAGCATGGATCCACCATGTGCCTCAGTGGCCTACTGTGTTCCATAGGGTCCTTTATTATATGTGTATTAACATATACCATAGTAGTATTCTAATTAAAGCAATAACCAAAGTCATCTTTATTAATGTTAATACAGAAAATCCACGCTCAGGACACACGAGCTACAACAGTTTGTACTATAGGTACAAATACTACACGTTTTTCAAGGAAATTCAGTTTCGTTTGAATAACATCTTTCTATTTTGGCTAATCATTCCTTTGTCGACATTCATGGATGCTATTTGGTTCGTTATCAATATTTATATCATTGCCCTTTGATATTTCAGTAGCTATTGTATATGTAAATACGTCATTGATGACTACTTTCTTTCGGTCCTAAATTTTTTATGAATATGAATAGAATATTGAGATCTCATTATTGTTTGGTACCGATACCATTTCCCCAGTCGCTTCATGGACCTGCGACATAACCTCGTCCAGAGTGTTATGTATGGATTCAGAAAAATTAGCCCTTTGATTCTCAGTCGCTTCAAGGACCTGGGGCATAATCTCAGCCGGAGCATTATGCATCACCTCTTCTAGAAGTACTTCTTCTGGAGTTTTCTGTGGGCATGATTTATCATTCAACTTCCTTTTTTGGGGAGCTGTATCTTTTGAACCTATAGGTCTGCCACGCTTCTGACGTGCAGTGGACTCATTTGCTGCATTGTTCGAATTTTGTCCTTCTGGGATACTAATTCGAGCAGGTGCATTCATAACTGGCTCATATGACTTTGTCATTTTCGCTGTATCATTAAAAGCATCATGTATTTGATTTGTAATTTTCTGTAAATGCATAATTCTCCTAACTTCGTATTCGCATTGGGAAGTCCTAGGGTCTAGATGAGACAAAGTGAAAGTTTTCCACGATAATTTACGTCGTTCTTCTGAAATATTAGTTTTCTTATCTCCCCCTAACGTTGGGAATTCTATCTTATCGAAGTGACAATCTGCAAATCTTGCAGTAAACAGATCACCGGTTAATGGTTCTAGGTATTTAATTATAGACGGTGATTCAAAACCGACATAAATACCTAGTCGTCGTTGAGGACCCATTTCGGTTTTCTTTAGTGGCGGAATAGAAATTTGTACTGCACAACCAAATTTTTACAAATGCGAGATACTATGTTGATTTCCTGACACCAATTGAGACGGAGAGGTTGTATAATAGGCTATAGGTCTAAGCTGGATCAGCATTGCAGCATGCAATATAGCGTGTCCCCAGGCACTAGCAGGAAGTCTAGATTGCATTAAAAGGGGCCTAGCTACTAGCTGAAGGCGCTTAATTAGAGACTCCGCTAGGCCATTCTGGGTATGAACATGTGGAATATGATGTTCTATATCAGTTCCTATTGATGAACAAAAATCATCAAAGGCTTGAAAAGTGAATTCAACTGCATTGTCTAATCTAATAGATTTTATAGGATGGTTTGAAAAGTGAGCTCTAAGCTTGATAATTTGAGCAAGTAGTCTAGCAAAAGCTAATTTTCTAATGGATAAAAGACATACATGTGACCATCTAGTCGAGGCATCTAAGAGCACCATATAGTATCTAAATGGTATGTTAAAGGGATGGATATGTTCACATATATCACCTTGTATTCTCTATAGAAAAGTTGGTGACTTAAAAGCTATTTTTAGGAGGGATGGTATAGTAATCAATTTTCCTTGTGAGTAAGGAATACAATTTATACCCTTGGTTATTACGTGATTCCGTAGAGGGTGGCAATTAGAGTTATTTATGATCCTTTTGAGCATAGTGGATCCAGGATGACCTAGGCGGTCATGCCAAAGGGTCAAAGTTTTAGGATCGTTAAACTTCTGGCTTACTAATGGTTTCTCATTAGCAATGAGTTTCTGACTCCTAATTGTATGAGATTCGACTATCCCAATACGAGTATAATATATTCCTACTGAAAGGGTGAATAATTTTTCTAATGTGAACTTTAGGTTTTTAACGTTAGATACGATGCATAAATTCTTTATTATCTTCATTTTGTGTTTCGATATGGTATCCATTCATGCAGATATCTTTGAAGCTCAGTAGGTTTCTTTTAGAACTACTGGACTACAAAGCGCTTTGAATAAACAGGTAAGTACCATTCGGTAACATCAGATAGGCTCTTCCAGTGCCTTCGATTATTCGGTAATACCAGATGGGCTCTCAAAAGACCATGGAGACAAACATGACAGATGATTTTGATGACACCGATGACCTCGATGATGTTCCTGATTGCACCCAGTTGAAGCCCCCGGATTTCTACAAAGATAACGATGATGGACCGGTGTTATGACGGAAGAGGAAGTTTTTTTTTTGAGAACTTACCTTGCAGGGATTGTGAAGGTCTCTCTACGAGCGATCTCTTCCTCTCTCTCTGTTCAAGCCCAGGTGACGATGTCGAGGTTGTTGAAGGTCAAACCGATGGACTCCGTCCCTTCCTTTCTATCTCTCTCTCTCTCTCTCTTTGATATCTGCTTTGATCTCTCTCTAGTTGGATCGGCCGGGGCTCTCAGTCTCGTCTCGCCGACGAAGCGGTGACTCCGACTGGTTGGTCGTTCGATCTCCTATTCTCCTCTCTCTCTCTCTCTCTCTCTCTCTCTCTCTCTCGTCGTGCTGGGCTCGGATAGATCGTTCATGCTGATAACATGTTGAGAAAATCTTAATTCGATTATTCATTGAACCCCCTATATATAGGCATAATCGTTTATTGGGATAGAGACATGGTAAATCTCATATCCCATGAATCTAGGGGTCTTTATCCGGTGGGCATTCATATCCGATGCAATTAACCACCGTTTCATAGCAAGGAAGAGGTTTTTGAGGAACCCATTGGAGGTAATTCAATTCCTACTCTATTCTTTGCTCACGTGGCATCCCGTTAGAGATACTCTAATAGATAGATAAATGAGTGGAGTGGCCCACCTAATCATACACGTGTTAGCTACGTGAGCGTAAACCAGGGTATTGTCTTGTTTTCAAGGAAGTAGCTCATCTTGTCCTTCCCTTGTATCAATGTCGGCCACCAACACACACCTCCCTCTCGTCCCGACTCGAGATCTGTTGGAATCACAGCCGTCCAATGGCATGCACCACAACGGGTGTATCGCTCTCTACCCAGTAGCTCACCCCGGACGGTTCTGATGCCATCGGTCTTTGAAACCGGGAGCCTCGAACAAATCGAGACCGCAGGCTACAGTCGTCCCCACCCACCCGTTTTCTGTTCTTCCATCGGCGCCCCCGCCCGTTTTCCGTGCTTGTCGCCAAACGCACTCTGTGCTCCCACTCTCAGTCTCAGCCCTTGTCTCCTTCTTCCTCCTAAATCCCCAATTGTAGGTAAAGCCCATTCAAATCCCTAGCCCTCAGCTTTAGTTTCTCCCCTTATCTCATCACACGTGGAATCAAATTTGAAGTCCAAATCGAGTGATCTTCTGATAGCCCACCATGAAATCTCGTCCAGATTAGGGTTTGGTTTACCAATTGTACCGTTTCCTTCTTTCTTTTGATTTTTAATTTTTTTTTTGTTAATGAATACTAGCTGATTCTAACAAATAATGTTTGCTTGAAGGTTGACCACATCTTGATCTTGATGTGATAACATTTGGTTGCTGCTGCTTAGACTGTTGCTTTACCCTTTGGTTAATCTTTGAGAATGCTAGTCTTGGTACAATGGTACTGGATTATTATTTAGGGTAAATTACACTTTGCCCCCCTGAAGTTGGGTCAAAAACACTTAACCCCCCTACAGTTCAAAAACTACATTTTGCCCCCCTTTCAATTTAAGTTTTGATCAGATAAAAATTACCAAATGAGGAAATTAAGTAGTTGACAAAAGGGGGTATTGTGCTAACATTTCAAACTTTAGGGAGCGATTTGGCACAAAATAAACTACAGCGGGGTTAAGTTTTTTTGAGATAAACTTCATGGGGGGAAAAAATGTAATCTACCCTTTTTTATATATTGAAAATGCAATATACCTAATACAATTTTAATGCAATTATGTATGCAAATTACACATCCGTCCTAGTAGATGGCTAAGAAACACTACATTGGGATCGTTATACGTGTTTTGTGTCTATTATTGACGAATAGAGGGATAGATGATGGTAATAGAATTTGAGTTGGTTGGATGAAGTGAAGGGGAGCTTAAGGGGTGCCATGTGTTTGAACGCATGCCTTTAATATGTACTCAAGGGAAAATTTTACAAAGTACAAGAAGACCCTTAATGTTTTATGGTTTAAAATATTGGACCATAAAGAGTGCCTAGTCACACAGGATAAAGCATGACATAGATAAGGATGTTAAGGTGGATGTAAAACTAGGAGAATAGAGTGGGGTATGAGTATACAAAGGAAGTCTCAATGTTGAAATGAAAAACATATTCCAGTGGTAAGGGCATGTAAACGAAGAGCATAGGTGGTCACTCTAAGGAGAGAGTTTCTGGTTTAACATGTTTTATGGTTTACTATGGAAGTGTCACCGATGAGGGCAAGACCCAAAATAACCTTGATGGAGGTTATTAGAAAAGACAAGGAATAACCTTCAGTGAAAACAACAATAACCCTTAATATAAATGATTGGTGAAGAAGGATTCAGTAGGCCAACCCCAAATATATGGGATTGTTAATGTATATAGATGGGTCGGGTTTACATGTACAGTCGGGTCGGGTTGTATGGTCATACATGTACATATATTGGGCTTGAGTCTCTCAATAGAGAGCATTCTATTCCTCTCCAAACCCTAGCCGTCACCTAACATGGTATCAGAGCTCTAGGATTCTCCCGCGCGGCGACGACGACAACGGTCCTCCCCCTCCGGCAGCACCTCCCCGTCTGGCCTCCCTCCTCCATCGGCCCCCCCTTTCGCCGCCCGACAGCCCCCCTACAGCCACCGCCCGACCTCCCTCCTCCACCGGCCCCCCCTTCCGCTACCCCCCGACCCCCTTCTGCCACCCGACCCCCCCTTCCGCCGCCTGACAGCCCCCGACCCCCCTCTCCTCCACCTCCCGACCCCCCTTCCTCCACCCGACAGCCGCCCGGCCCCCCCCTTTCGCCGCCCGACAGCCCCCGACCCCCCCTCCTCCACCCCCCGGCCCCCCTTCCTCCACCCGACTGCCCCCGGCCCCCCCTCCTCCACCCCCGACCCCCCTTCCTTCCCGGTTCCCCCTTCCTGTTGAGCCTCCTCCATGGCTTCTACTGCCGTATCGTCCGTCGTTGCGATCTCTCCACCGCTGAAGGCGGTCGCCTTTCAGTTGTCATCGGCCAGCAACTGGCCTGATTGGTCCCTCACCGTTGAGGCCGCGCTCTCCAGTCGTGATCTGTGGGGTCACATCACCGGCGATGATTCTCCTCCAGCTGTCCTCTCTGGCTCCTCCTCTGTCACCAGCAGTGCCGCGTCCTCTACTGCGATTGCTACTGTCCCGGCTACTCTCACCGTAGCCACGGCTGCCGCTTTCACGTGGCGACGTCATGATCAGGCCATCCGGGCCTATCTCCTGGATTCTGTTGCTTGTCCACTCCTTGCTCCCATCGGCCACCTTCCTACAGCGCGCGCGATGTGGGAGTATCTCTGGGACCGGTTTCTCCTGCGCGGCGGCGCACGCCGGGCATCAGCTTATCTGTGACTCGCAGTCTGCACGTCAGGGGGAGCGCACGATTCAGGACTTCTTCAGTCAGATGAGTGCATATTGGCATGAGCTGGACTCCCTGATCCCGGAGCCGTGTGCTTGCCCCCGCTCTTGGGATTTCCAGCGCTACCTCGATGAGGGCCACCTGCACCAGTTCCTAGCAGCGCTTCGGCCGGACTTTGCTCTCATCGCTGCTCAGCTCCTGCACCGTGAGCCACTCCCTCGGCTAGAGGATGCTCTACTAGCCTTGGTCGACAAGGAGACCCGCCTTCAGACTCAGGGCGCTCGTCCTCCTCCACTTGCTCCTAGCTCCGACACTGTCCTGGCAGTCGGGTTCTCCGATGAGGCTGTCTTCTGTCACTACTGCAAGGAGCCCGGTCACATGAAGCGCGAATGCCCTACACGTCCTCCTCGCAACCCCCGCTGGGGTCCGGATGAGAGAGCCACACGCTGGGCGTCGACTTCCCCCGACGATCGATGCGGCGGTCGAGGTGGACGGAGCCGTGGACGTGGTTCGTCCTCCCTCCGCCACTTTGGTGGTACAGTGGCTATTGCAGAGGCTTCGACGCTCCCCACTGCTACCACAACACCTTCTCAGCCTGAGCTGGACCGTCTTCAGCGCCTCGAGGAGCTCCTTCTTCGCCACCTAGCCTCCACCGGCTCCGCGACTGCTCATGGCTTATCTGCCACCTCTGGTACTACTGCTCCATGGATCTTCGATTCGGGTGCCTCATGTCACCTCACCTTTGACTCCACTGTCCTCACGGACTGTTCTCCCACTACCATCCACCAGGAGGTCGCACTGCAGATGGGACTTTCATCCCTATTCCGCAATGTGGATCCATCACTACCTCCTCTGACCCTTCTGGTCGCCTGACCCTACCTCATGTCCATCATGCCCCCCGTCTCAACATTAATCTAATCTCTATCAGTTCTCTTTGCGACTCTGGGCTGACTGTCACCTTCACCCCTTCTGTTTGTGTTGTGCAGGATTCGCGGACGGGTCAGAGGATTGGGCTGGGCCGTAGAGCAGGAGGCCTTTACCAGCTGGACCATCTCCATGTGTCTTCCGTTCCTGTTGCGTCTGTCATGTCTGTCATCTCTGATGCCGACCTGTGGCACAGAAAGTTAGGTCATATATCAAGTGATCGACTCAAAAGCGTATTCCGTTCGGGCGCTTTGGGTCGAGCGTCTTTCTCCCCCCTCTCTGTTTGTACGGGTTGTAGACTGGCAAAGCATCTAGCTCTTCCATTCTCTGCTAGTGCTTCCCAGTCTGTGCTTTATTTGATTTAGTCCATTCAGATATTTGGGGTCCTGCTCCTGTTGCATCTATTTCGGGTTACATGTATTATGTGTGCTTTATCGATGACTATTCTAGGTGCACCTGGGTTTATCTTATGCGTCATCGATCTGAAGTACCTCACATCTTTAGGAGATTCACCACTATGATACACACTCAGTTTGGTCGGCGTATCAAGACCTTTTGGTCTGATTGTGCCAAGGAGTATCTCTCCTCTGAGATGCGTGAGATTCTTCAGTCTCACGGCACTCTTCACCAGCAATCCTGTCCCCACACCCATGAGCAGAACGATGTTGCTGAACACAAGCATCGTCATGTCCTTGAGACTGCACGAGCCTTGCTTCTCTCTGCGTCTGTTCCTCACTCCTACTGGGCTGAAGCTGTCATGACGGCTGTCCACCTCATCAATATCACTCCGTTGTCTGCTCTGTCCGGTGCCACCCCATATGAGCGTCTCCACTCCAGCCCACCTGACTACTCTCTTTTTCGCACGTTTGGCTGCACGTGCTTCGTTCTTCTTCCTCCCCATGAGCGCACCAAACTCTCTGCGAGGTCTGTTAGGTGTGTTCACTTGGGGCTTAGTCGGGAGCACAAGGGGTATCGGTGCTACGATCCCTTGGCTCACAGGATCCGTGTCTCCCGTCACGTTTCCTTTATTGAGGATGTCCCGTACTTCTCACCTGAGTCTCGGGATCTTTCCTTGCCTCCTGCGTCACCCTCCTCGCCTTCCCCACAGCTCCACATCCCCGTTCTACCCCCGTTTTCTGTTGTCCCATCCACGCCTACTTCTTCTCCATCTTCCCCGCCACCTCCATCACCACCATCACCATCGCCACCACCTCCTTCGTCTTCCTCGACACCTCCACTACCACCTGTTACTCGTGTATATGTTCGTCGGTCTGCAGCTCCTCCTCTAGAGTCGGTTCACACTGGTACTACCTCGCCTGATGCTGCTGCCCCCTCCTCCCCGGTCGTGGATCCTGTTACTGTTCAGCATTACCCAGCGCGCGAACATCAGCCTCCTGCCCGATATGACTACTCTCCTGACAGGTTTGGTTAGTCTGCCTTTCCCTCTGACTCTCCTGACTCCTCTGGCTACTCTGCCAGTGCCTCCTATTCACCTTCTTTTTAGGCTTTTCTTACTGCTATACACACCCATCGGGAGCCCCAATCGTACCGTGAGGCAGCTTTACATCCAGAGTGGCGGCAGGCCATGTCAGTTGAGCTTGAGGCTTTTCAGCGGACCCAGACATGGGATCTGGTGCCTTGTCCCTCCGGTGTGGTGCCTGTTAGCTGCAAGTGGATATTCAAGGTCAAGACTCGACCTGACGGATCCATTGAGCGGCACAAGGCTCGCCTAGTTGCCCGTGGCTTCTCCCAGGAGTATAGGATCGATTACGAGGAGACGTTTGCTCCGGTTGCTTAGATGACTACTGTGCGCACCCTCTTAGCTGTGGCAGCTGCTCGAGGGTGACCTCTCCATCAGATGGATGTCACCAATGCGTTCCTCCACGGTGACCTCTCCGAGGAAGTCTATATGGCTCCTCCTCCGGGCGTTTCAGTTCCTCCAGGGCACGTGTGTTGCTTGCGCCGAGCCATCTATGGGCTCAAGCAGGCCCCTCGTGCCTGGTTTGAGCGATTTCGCAGTGCAGTTCTGGCCGCCGGGTTTGTTGAGCGACACTCCGACTATGCCCTGTTCACTCGCTCCTCTAGTCAGGGTATTGCCGTTCTTCTCCTCTATGTGGATGATATGATCATTACTGGGGATGACAGTGCCACCATCGCATCCCTTCAGCGGCACCTCCAGAGTCAGTTTGAGATGAAAGATCTGGGCTCTCTTTGCTACTTTTTGGGACTTGAGATTGCCCGGTCAGCTCGTGGTCTGTTGGTCTCCTAGCAGAAGTACATCTTCGACATCCTTGCTGATGCTGCTCTTACTGACTCTCGCACTGCTGATACACCCATGGAGCTCAATTTGAAGCTTCTAGCTACAGATGGTGAGCCGCTCCAGGATGTCTCCCGCTACCAGAGGCTGGTTGGGATGCTCGTCTATCTCACTATGACCCGACCAGACATTGTCCATGCTGTTGGCATTGTCAGTCAGTTTGTTCAGGCTCCACGTTCGGTTCACTATGCAGCTGTCCTTCGGATTATCCGCTACCTCCGGGGCACCATCAGCCGTTCCTTACTGTTTCCCTCCACCTCTCCGTTGGTGCTGCGTGCCTACTCCGATGCAGATTGGGCAGGAGATGCAGCCACTCGCCGCTCTACTACAGGATACTGTGTGTTTCTGGGTGATTTACTTATTTCGTGGCGCAGCAAGAAACAGGAGTCTGTTGCTCGCTCCAGCACCGAAGCCGAATACAGGGCTATGGCTTCCACTACCGCAGAGATTGTCTGGCTTCGCCGCCTTCTGCTCGATTTGGGAGTTGTGATATCCGGGCCCACCCCTCTCTTCTGTGACAATCGGAGTGCTATTCAGATTGCTAGCAACCCGGTCTTCCATGAGCGAACAAAACATATTGAAGTTGATTGTCATTATGTTCGTCAGGAGTTTCTCGACCACACAATCTCCCTGCCATTCATTTACTCATCGGAGCAGACTGTTGATTTCCTGACGAAGCCCCTTACGATTGCTCGCTTCCGGCATTTTATCGGCAAACTCTCGGTTCATGATCCACCGTGAGTTTGAGGGGGAGTGTTAATGTATATAGATGGGTCGGGTTTACATGTACAGTCGGGTCGGGTTGTATGGTCATACATGTACATATATTGGGCTTGAGTCCCTCAATAGAGAGCATTTTATTCCTCTCCAAACCCTAGCCGTCATCTCCTAACAGGGATAAAGCCCAATGCTTATAACTATGCTATGGTTTTTGGTTATGTTGGTTTTTTAATAGGATTTGATGAATGGGATATTTCTAGTTCAGTCTAAGATGGTGGATGATGCGAAAGCGGTAGTTTTGAAGTTGAATGTTGCTGAGGGGCAAGGGATGGTTACAATACCAGTATGCAATATGGATAAAACCTTGGTACATAAGGGAAGTTCATGAAGGAGCTTTGATAGAAAAGTTGACATAGAATTAGCAAAACCAGGTAAGGAATAGGGTTCTCATTTTTTAAACGAGTGTAGAAGTGATAAGAAATTTGAAACATGTGATGCATTTAAGGCAACATTAGGGTATTGGTCCTACACATCAAGCCAAAGTTGCCAACACTCTTGCTACTACTAGGATCAAAACAAAACCAATCTTGTTAGAGTGCATGGGCATGACATTATATCTGGAAGTAGCAATTACTAGGTCGACACACTTATGTTGGAGAAAACTAGTTATAATTCACTTATCATTATGTAAGGGTTCGTTGCTTATTTTGCTATTCATCTCCTTGGAGAGTATCTCCTCATTGTAACTTTTCTAAACAAGGGTTATGGTTTTCAAAGTATGTCACATAACACCACTAGCAGTAAACCAAGCGGAATGGGCTATCATCGACTAAACTAACAAAATGTGCAGAAGCGATCGAAGCAAAAAATAAGCCTTCTCTAATGGTAATTAAACCCATTTGTCTAATATACTTTGTGACACTGAAAGCGGATCAAAGCAGAGTTGGAGAACCAAAAGGCAATACAAATGAGCACATAATAAGTTCATTCCTTAAAAAATCCACTAATAAGAACAAGATGCGCCACCCAATTTCTAGGAATCCACCAAGAAGGTTAGCTATGGAGTGGAGTAAGTAGGATATAGATGCACATAATCATACTGATCGGTATATCCAAAGATGGGATGCCCATGTCCTAATGCATGTGGCTCTGCTGTTGACCATAATCATAGTTGTAGTTGTAAAATGACGATGAATCATCATGATAGTGTGCTGGCTCTTTGTAACCATAAGTGTCTCATAATTCACGAAGGCCTTGCTTGGGCGAATCGCTTCGTAGCCCAGCTCACAGAACCAAACCCAATTTCGTTCAAGCGACCAGTCTAGTTCACCCGGGCGACCCAGCTCTAGACTCCAAGGTAGAAGTCATAGGAAATTCGCCCGGGTGAGCTCTCCGTGTCGCTCGGGCGAGATCGTTCCTGGAGGCATCCTAGGGACGTGTTCTTTTGGCATATAGACTTTGGACTTGTTTTTGAGCCGTTGGATCGGAATTTCGGGGGAGATCTATTGTAGACATATTCCTACTATATAAAGGTCTAGGGTTTATTTTGATTATGATGAAGCATAGTTTGTGAGAGGGAGGTTTGGTGAGGTTTCTTGAGAGAGAAGGTGTCCCTAGGTGAAGGGGGTTATTCTCGTTGAAGTTGGGTGTTGCTTGTAACTTCTTGGTTTCTCCATTATAGTGAATCGTTTGATCGTATTCGCCCATGGTTTTTTCTCGCAGGGGTTTCAACGTAAAATCTCTACCTCATCTCTGTGATTGCTTTACTTTTGTTTTTGTCTTGGATTTTCCTTGTTTATGCTTGCTACTCCAACTGCTATGTGATTGTGGTTGTTTGTTCCGCCTTTGATCCGTCGGAGGATCATTTTGTGATTTGATCTTTGTGGATCCATTGTGGTTGGAGCTAATAGTATCAAATCATATCGACTTGATACTGTGCAAGATCCTAACACCATGTACCAAATATTATTTTCATGGGTTAATAGTTGGGTGGAAATATCTTGGTTTGATGGGTTTACTACATAATGTTGTTACCAAGAACTGCCTTTTCTTTGTTCATGATCTCTTCTTGCATCATAAAAAGTTGGACGAGTATTCCTCACTATGTGTTGCTTTATATGGAGCTTTCCTATGCCATGATTTAGTGAATAAATGATTGATTGCATATATGTAATTTTTGTTTTATGGATAAGACATACAACAAACAGACTGACTGTGTTCAGGTCTTTGTAAATCCAAATTGTATCATTTTTGACTGGATCTGCTGAGCATCTGCATTTCTGTCCTAGTGTTGCAAGTATTATGATGCTATTTTGCTTCGTGACTAGTGTTGTTCAGCATCTAGTGTACGATTCCACTCTGGACACCTCGTTTGTTTTATTTATTGCTTCAGGTCATACCCACTTCAATGGATTATAGCTCAGAAGATTCCTCAGACATAAGCGATTCTGAGATAGGTGACTGTGTGGAGAAATCCTACTTACATTTGAAGATGAGGAAGCTCATAGTAGAAATTGCCGACCACACTTACAGATGCCCTTTTTGTGTGGGTAAAAAGAAGCAGACGTATTGTTACAAGGAATTGCTTCAACATGCCAATGGAATTGGTGATTCGAATCGAAAGGCAAAAATGAAGGCAAATCACCGAGCCTTGTCGAAATTCCTGAACAAAGATCTTGCTGATCCAGAAAGCCCCTCGCTGCAACTGATGGTCATAGAGAAGGACCCTCCTCCAAAGCTCAAGCAAGATGATCAGTTTGTGTGGCCATGGATGGGTATACTTGTCAATGTTCCAACTGAGTTTAGAAATGGAAAGCATGTTGGTGAAAGCGGAGCAAGGCTAAAAGAGCAGCTGTCAAGATTCAATCCCCTTAAAGTAATTCCTGTATGGGACTTCGAAATAGGCCATACAGGAAATGCGATAGTGGACTTCAGAAAGGACTGGAGCGGATTTAAGGATGCTATAGCTTTTGAAAATCATTTTGAAGCCGAATGTTTTGGTAAGAAGGATTGGTATGAAAGAGAACACTGTGAACCAGGCCTTTATGGATGGGTTGCACGAAAGGATGACTATGATTCTGAGGGTCCCATCAGGAGGTATTTGCACAAAAATGGAAATGTGAAAACTGTTAATGAACTTGCAAAGGAAGAGGCGTGCAAAACAGATAAACTTGTTGCAAATCTGGCGAGCCAGGTTGAAGCTAAGAACAAACGTTTACAAGAACTGGAATCTGCGTACAATGAAACTAGTATGTCCCTTGAAAAAATGATGGAGGAAAGAGACCTGTTGCATCAATCGTATAATGAAGGTGTGTATAATGTTTGTTTTTGTGAAATTTCTGGTTTCTTCTTATTTTGGATTGCTTCCTTTTAAGTGCTTACATATTTATTCAGCTGTCTCACTCATGCAAGCCAAATAAGTGGGTGGACCCTTGCTGATGGGCCCTTATTGGTTATACTGTCTTGGTATAATTATGGACTCTCTGTGCTCTATCGTCTCTTATTTTAATTGAATCAACCCATTATTATCATTGAAGAGAAAATAACAGCTGGACCTTTTTTTGCAAACTGATAGCATTTAATATAATTTTTTATCCAGTAAATAAATCTCTTTACTTTTCATTAAGATGTTCTAGCAAAGAAAGGTTTCCAATGCAAGAGTAATCTGTGTAGTCAAGGCGTCGCCTAGGGGCCGCCTAGGCCATCGCCTAGGCGTTTTGGATCTCCGACCGCCTAGGCAGTGGCTAGGCGGACGGTGGAGTTTGGGCGGCCGCCTGGTCGCTAGGCTATAGACCCCCGCCTAGGCGCCTACTTTAATAATTGGTTTTTTTTTTTTGTTTTTTTTTAAAAATTAGTCAAGTTCAAATTGAGTTTTCTTGGCTCCCATTTGGTTTTATAGTGTCCATGTTGCTTTATATATGGCCAACACCATGCCATCATTAATGGGAAAGAAACTATTGTGTCCATGTTCTCAGGGTTTGAAGAGGAAAAAGGTGAAAAATGAATTTAAGGATGGTTCATATAAGAGTGACAATGATGTAGATGGTTAGATGATTTAGATGAGTAATTTTATTTTATTTTTTTTGATACGCGGATGTAAAATGTTTCAAAAAATAATAGATTACCTAATATGGTTATGTTTATGCTTATGATATTTGCTTGAATTTATGGGTATGATAGGGTTATGTTTCTCTTGTTGTGTGATTCATATTTGTTGCAATATATAATTATTGTGGTTGACGTGTGATTCCTATTTGCTGCAATAATAATGGTTTTGTAGGTTATCATACGCTCTGTATCATACCAATTATCAAATATTATTATTTCGACCATATCTATCTCTAGAAATTAAATTTTATTATGCATAAAACCACAAATTACTTATGTATATATATTACTTATATTTATTTAATATGTTTAGTTTTTATCGCCGAGGCAGGCCAAATCGTCTAGGCATCACCTTGTCGCCTTGGCTACACTGAGGGTAATAGTCTTTAGTTGCAGTGAATCTGGGAAGTTGTTGTCTCACTTTTTCCAACTCATTGCATGATTCATTTATACTTCAACATTCGGGCATATTGCCAGCTACCGAGAGCTTACGAACCTGGCTTTGTTGAAAAATTCCTTCTGTTGCATTTAAGAAATATAATAGCGTCGAAAATTGTGCATCTTGTAGCATCAAGGTTTTTTCGCACAAGTATATGTCAAATAGTGGCTTTTGCTCATAACTATAAAATCTAGCTTCTCTTATGCTTAGGTGGGACATTGTTTTTTATTTCTTAAATAAAGTTGCCTTTGCGTTAGGTATAGCCTCTGTGTCTTCTTATATCCATCCATGTTTTTTGTTTTTTTTTGAAAATCCCTCTAGAAGTAGGATGGGGGTTCGGCCTAGACCCCTACCAGTTTATTGAAACTTGAAAGAAAAGAGAAAGTGGTACAAAGCAAAAAGAGTCGAACCCTAAATCACAAAAGATTATGAAGGGTAGTGGTGCAACTCTCTTTTGCCCTCTTTATGTACCGAAGGTCATGGTGCAACTATCACATTCCTTTTTCCACCCTTCCTCATCCTTCTGCTCTTCCCCATTGCTTGCGGAAAAGGATTCAATTAGGTTGAGCAGACCGAGATCTGACAGAAAACATATCCTGCTTAGACCAGACCATGCTCCAGATCTGTATCTGCAGGTTGCTCTTGGCCCCAAACCTTGCTGATGCACCAGTTGGGTTGCATTTGGGTCTAACGATGCTGGACCCCATTTGAATGGAGTCAGCCAGAGTAGACCTAACACAAATTGGGCTTAGTAGTTTTGAGTCTTGATGCATATAGCTAATAGTAGATCAGAATTCAAGCTGAATTTAGATTTGACCTTAATCACACTCGATAGTTAAATGGATTGGATCAAAGTTTGAACCTTTGGTAAATTTTGAATTGGGTATAGTCATGATGGATACGGATGCAGCCTGACTTGTTGGCACCCTTTACAAGAAGATTCTTTCAAAACTGGAAATTACTCTGCTTACCAAGCACCAATTGTGGAGTCTGCTGGAAGTTATCTATTGTAATAAGTGGATGCCACCTTTAACCACTCCTTGTAGAGATACAGTATGACACACACACACACACACAAAAAAAAAAATGCCGGTGCTATGTCGCACAATTGAATCTTCATGGGTCATCTCTTGTCCTAGAAAAGATCCAGTTTTAACTTACTATGTTCAAAGTAAAAGCTTGACAATCGTATGAGCAGCATTACTGTGTTCAAAAGTTTTCTATTAAGCAAATCAATTGTTTGAGCACCATTACCATGTTTAAAAGTTCCTTTTACCAATCATCAGTAGTCACAGTACTCTTGAACCTGATGATATATTAGTGCAGTATAATAATCATTCCCTTTCTATCATTCATTGATGACATATATATTTTGTAACTTCTATTAAACAGAGATGCGAAAGATGCAGTGCCTTGCTCATGAACATTCACGCCGGATATTTCAGGAGAACCAAAGCCTAAGGTCACAATTGGACTCAAAGCAAAAAGAACTTGATTTGAGATCCAAACAACTCGATAACTTGGTTGCTCGAAACGACATTGAGAGAAAGAAACTTGATGACGAGAAACAGAAGGTAATGATACTCTCACTTTGATCCACCACCACCATGTTCATCCTGAGACAACATGTTGATTTGGGGTTGCATATTCATCATTCTCACTTCTGATTTATGTTGATGTCATTTATTCCCCATGTAAATATTATATAATAATAATATTTTATTTTTCTTATGTTATGCCAAGGTGTTGAGGTTTGTCCCATCAATAACTATGTTAATGAAGCACACCAACAACCGGGCAGGTGCCGCACCACCGTGCAAGCCCTGCATTGCACTCAAATCCCATAAAAATGCTCAAATGAAAAACCCATGGAAGGCCCAAATAGGGGAGTGATATTTTCACCCCTTTTTTTTTTTTCTTTCTTTCTTTTTTCCCCCCAAGAACTCACTTTTTTATTACTTTATTTTATTTTTGGGTGGGGGGGGGGGGGGGGGGGAGCCTTAGAGCACCATGGAAGAATAATGAAGAATGATGATGAACTAGCTTATAATGTCTCCTATATCCCCTCTATTTCTATCCTCTTCTCCACAAATTATACTTTCTCCCTCTATTTCAACTATTTTCTCCACATATCCCCCATCTTCTCGATGATGGAGCGACGTCCTCTTATCCCTCAGTGTGAGAATGGCTACCGATTGTACACGATCGGAGACCCTCAATGTACCCCGTGGCGTGATTGTGGCCCTCGCCTCAGCATCACCACCCCTAGCATCCCTGACCTTATCCTACCTTGGTGTACCTCCCCCTTTTTTACTCCATTGCTTGATACAAATACTCCCACCAACCTACCACTAGTTGTATTGTTAGGTGTTTGTTTGCCTATCAATTTGTGAATCTTTTTTTAAGACGTCATATGCAAAATTACCTGATTCTGGTTTACATTAGTTGGTATCATATTACTAGTCGTCATGTTCCATCATGACGGCAGGTCCTCTTATTCCCTTAATCCTTGTGATACTATCATTACCGAGGCTTACAAAAGGTTCATTCAAAAATTGAAGAGTTACAATCCGTCCTTTTTCCATGTTCCATAAACTTCATTGTGATGTTTAATTTTTACCCATGTTCAAAAGCGAGATCATGGCCTAGGCTTACCCTTTGCACCATTTAAAGAGTGGGTTTCCCATTGACATCCATCCCTATCACTTGAGGCAAAGAAATTGAAGGTTCAAGTCTTACTTGATGGGGCTGAGGATGAGTTAAGTTGGCTACGACAACACATGAAGTTGGAGCATGCATGGTCCGCTTTCGTGTAGATCAATCGATCATTGGTCAGTTTGCGTGTTCCTACCATTGAGCTGCCTATGGACCCGCCACCATCAATGAACCTTGCGCCAACAAAGTAGCCACTGGTGAGGCCTCCATCTTCGGTGGAGCATGCATTATCAAAGGAGCCACCGATGGAGCTTCCACCTTCGGTGGAGCTTGCAACACCAAAGGAGCCACCGATAGAGCCTTCACCTTCAGTGGAGCTTGCCACTCCGAAGGAGCCTCCACCTTCAATGGAGCTTTGTCCTCTGGTAGTGCCATCGTTGGCCCCCGACCATAGTGGAGCTTCCTCAACTCATTGAGCCACCAAATAAGTTTTTATCTTCAATGGAATTGCCACTACCTCTGGCATCCTCAGGTGAGCTGTCACATCTAATAATGTAGTATGTGCTGCCAGCCGTGTCGTTAAATGATATTTGTATTACCTGACTGATCTTTCCGGTAGAACCGCAACAGCACATCGATTTCATTGGAGTGACCATTCGACAACAATTATGGCAGCCCTTCGGTTGATGTCAATGTTACTCGAACTCCATGTCATTGTGGCACCATGATTTGCTTTGCTGGCCTACACCAAAGCTTTCCCAATGCATGTCCCCCGAGTAGATTCAACGAAGATTTTGCATAAGGCGCAAGGAATGATGACCGTCCGATGCGTCATCCATCGATGGGTCTCTACCACCAGATCGTTAAGTCGAAGCAATACTACAAAGGCGGCATCTTTTGAGATTCTACGGACTTTTGCTATTAGCATGCTAGTAAACTCAAGGACGAGTTTTTCGTAGTAGGGGGAATTAATGTGATTTATTTTCCATGTAAATATAATGTAACTATTATTTTATTACTATCATATGTTATTTTTTTTTTTTGCATGGTATGCCTAGGTGTGGAGGTTAGGTGGCACTAGGGCCGGCTAGATACAAGGTGAGGCCTAATGTGAAACTCTAAATAAATTTTTAAGGATTAATAGATTAATAGTAGTTATATTAATTAATTTTTTATATAGTATAGAAAATTTATTTTAGCTGTATGTTTAGATTTTTTTATATGGGCCTCAGGCTATTTGATTGGGTTGTGGCCTTCTTTTCATATGGGGTCTTCTTAGGGTATTTTAGTGGCACACCGGTACACCACCACCAACAACCACCACCACCACCAACCATGACTATCACCCACCTCTCTTACCCCATCGCTTGTAGCCAAATCTCCAACTAGTTGTGTTTGGTGTTTGTTTGCTATCAATTTGTTAGTGCCTAATAAGCAAAATTACTAGGCCCAGGTTTACATTACATATAGGTAGCAGCTGGGTGGTATCTAATCTCTGTAGGAGGACCATTTTCTATAGGGGGAATTAGCAAGAAGCCATTTTTAGAAGAACTCTTAGAGCTGCAGTTCCAACAACCTTTCCATTTGAGCTCAAACCCCTCTGGATGAAAATGCCCCTCTTCTTCCTTCGAATTTAGATTTGGCTGCCACTCATCCGCCGCCGCTGCTGTCCTCGCCGCCGGACCTAACCGAACTCCACCCCGCCCCCGCCGCCGAACCTAATCGAATCCCACCCCGCCTCCACCGGATCTAATTGAACCCGCCCCCCACTGCCGGACCTAACCGAACCTTCCTCCCCCCCGGTCGGACCTAATCTACAGGCCATGGGATGAACCCTAGACCTAGAAATCCCAACCTAAATCAATCCCAATCGCCGCCTCTCGCGCTCGTCACCTCCGCCTTCGCCTCCGTTGCTTGCTGCTCGCAGTCGGATTTGCGTCCGCTGCTGCACGCCTCCGCCTCCGCTGCTCCCCTTCATCTCTGCCGTTAGAGGGGCTAGAGCTTAAATGAAAAGTTTCCTGGGTTTATCCTAATGTGGGGTTGGTTAGAGGGGACTTAGGCTAATAACCCCTTTTATATATTATAAATGCTTGACGAAAACACATGCCTATCTTAGATATCATTTTTTTCATCTTGTAAAAGTAGGCGAACAATCTTATAATGATCCAAAATGACTGTAGCAGTAAGAGTTCTGCAGAAGTTTGTGAGGATGCCTAATGTGTATTTTCTTGTTTTCCATTCAGAATACATTGGCGAGTTTGGAGCAGAAAAAGGCTGACGAAAATGTCTTGAGGCTTCTTGAAGAACAGAAGGTTCGTAGCTGTCAACCTGATGTTATTTACAGAAGAAATATTAAATTTTATCGATGGATTGGATAATTGGCAAAAGCTATCATCTGACTGTGTATAAAAATGCACAGAGGGAAAAAGAGGCTGCTCTCAACAAAATACTTAAATTAGAAAAACAACTGGATGCGAAACAAAAACTTGAATTAGAGATACAGCAGTTGGAAGGAAAGTTACAGGTAATGAAGCATATGGGAGGCGAAGAGGACTTGGCTGTTAAGAGAAAGATGGAGCAAATGAGTGAAGAACTGAAAGAAAAAATGGAAGATCTGAAAGAGAAAATTGATGAAATGAAATATCTGGAAGAACTAAATGGAATTCTCTTGGATAAGGAACGCAAAAGCAATGATGAGCTGCAAGAAGCTCGCAAAGAATTGATCATGGTATGATACATTTCCTTTTTCTTGATACATAGACTTTTTTTTTTTGAATTTGTACCATTTGGTACTATCCTCCAAAGGTTGCAATAGTATAATAGAGAGTGTACTCAGTGCCGTTCTTTATTTCATGTTCTAGTGCATAAAAATGTTCATATGATCTGCATGGTACAGGGCTTGAAGGATATCTTTAATAGTCGTCTTATTGGAATCAAGAGACTGGGCGAAATTGATGAAAAGCCTTTTAAAAAAGCATGTAAGCTAAAATTTGCAAAAGCTGAAGCAGATACTAAAGCTGCAGAGTTTTGCTCCGAGTGGCAAGAGCATTTGAAGAACCCAGATTGGCATCCTTATAGAATTCTGACAATCGATGGGGAACCTCAGGTATGAAAGTGAAAGCTTCAACTAACACTGCGAGAACTGCCTATATATGCTTTGCTCTTACCTTCTGTGCACGCACCACATGATAATTGGGAACAAAATGAATTCATCTGGAGAAGAATGGAAACTAATATTTCATGCATGCTACATGTTTGTAATTATCATGTCCTTTTCAGTCTTGCTCCTTTCTTGGTATTCTTTGCCCTTCTACTGCCTGTTACAAACAAAAAAACCAGAAGATAAATCATGCTAAGCTTGTCTGATAGAGTTCTTAGGTCCTGTAGTTGAGCACTTTGCCATCTTTCTTCTACCATGTAACACCAGAATGTCATAGGGCCTAGGTGACAGCCTGGTACACAAGCTTTTCCCATGGAATGGGAGCAAGATGTACAAGGAAGCCAGAAAGAATGCTAGAGCCTTTTGGAGTTCTGTTAGGTAGAGGATTCCCAATCATTCCCAAGTACTTTTAGATTTGTTATATCATTTGGATGGTTCAAGGGTGTCAGAGATAGTTGTATATAGTGATGTGTATATGTCTCTTATACTCTCTTTTGTATATGGTGGACTCACACCCAAACTTTTATTAGTTTTATATGTTGGGCACTTGCTCCTACAGGGAATGCTATTCATTTTATCTCTTTTTTGCCTGTCTATGGGGATGTTGATTGTACCGATGATACTACTAGTCTACGCGCCACCACTGGTTTCTGTGTTTTTCTGGGAGACTCTCAGATCTCCTGGAAAAGCAAGAAATATGAAATCATCTCCCCCTTAAGCACAGAGGCAGAGCATTATGTGTTGTCCCCGACAACAACACAAGTCGTGTGGCTCTACCACCTCCTCTCCAATTTAGTGTTGCCCTCACTACTCCCACTCCTCTCTACTGTGACAACCAATGTGCTATTCAGATCGCCAGTAATCCGATTTTCCATAACAAACGAAGCACATTGAGATTGACTGCCACTTGTTCGTCATGTCTACTGTACTACTATCACCCTCCCTTATGTCTCACCTACTGAGAAGCTTGCGGACTTCTTCATGAAGATTGACGCATGCACATTTCCTGTATTTGTTAGGCAAACTCTCAGTGGTTGACCCACTGTGAGTTTTAAGGGGGGTGGTTTAGATATATTTGTATATAGTGTTGCGTATAGGCCTCTTTTCTCTCTTTTGTATATGGTGGATTCACACCCGTACTTGTATGTATTGGGCACTTACCCCTAGATGGAATACTATTCATTATGTTCCAAACCCTAGCAAAAAGAAATCTAGAAGGCATTGAAACTATCTGGAGAATTCTACTAATATCTATCTTATTGTAGGCCATTCAAGTTCATTATTTATGCTTGCCATGTGTCTTCATCTTAGGTGCAGTGACAAAAGGGTATATAAATGGGTGAGTGAATTTGTAAGAAAGATCACCGTTTTGACTCATGTGAATCTAGCAAAACCTTTATCTCGAAAACAAAGGTGCAAGATATATGATCCCGATGGATCCTCTTTCTTCTAGACCGTTCCTTAATCAAGCATCTATTATTGTTGACCATTTTAACGGGACCAACCTTGTTCAATTATATTACTTATTGTTTGTTATTTTAAAATTCATGTACCATGGATTTGTACAAGGACAAAGACATAGTTTATATTAATGAAGGCAGTAATTGTAAGCGGTTTTGTATTAACTTCACGACATGCTACCTTGTCTTATTTAGTTGCTTCCCAAGTGATCCCAACCCTAATTTTTTTAAAATGGCCAAAGTTTCCGCACATAATCCCGAATTTTGCAATTTGCCATGCAAATAAGGGAACCTTGCATGTGTCACATGGACTTGAGGCTCAGGATATGTGAATTTTGAAACAATAGATCTGTAGTAAAACTTTTATGTGCCCTTTATTCCGCATATGATTTATTAAATTTGAAATTTGGAAGGAAACATGTTCCCTTCCTCTTTCCTTATGTCTCAAATGATGTGGAAATTGACGCTCGGCTGCAGGAAGTTATACGCGAGGATGATGAGAAACTGCTAGCCTTGAAGGAGCAATTGGGTGATGAAGTCTGCAAAGCTGTTACCGTGGCATTGTTGGAGATGAATGAATGCAATGGCAGTGGTAGATACGTCATTCCAGAGCTCTGGAATTTCAAGGACGAACGAAAAGCAACTCTGAAAGAGGTTATACAATATATATTGAAACAGTGGAAGAGTAATAAGCGGAAACGGTAAGAACATGTATGCATAAGTCTTCCATCAAAATTTTATATGAAATGGAAAAAAAATTTGTTGTTTGATATTGTTTCATTTAATATATTTTCGTGGGAAGTATTACACCTTTTGTACACAACATCTGGCGAAAGAAAACAAGCAATGTACAACAGGAATAAGTGCAAATTGAACTTTGCCTGTGCTAGTCACTCCCTTGATAAGAAAACAGCATCCATTATTTTCTTGCACCCTCATGACTAAAAAGAATTATAACCAGTAGGCCATATCTTAACATGAAAGGTGACATCTTCTGCTTCACTTGGTTACTGCTTCTTTATTCCAGAGCTGTAGTTTTCTGCAGAATGGGTCCAATTTGCCTGCCACTGTTGGCTGCGTGATTTTGTATTCTATGTTTTTGAGGAACAAATGATAGGGCTAAATTGTTAAAACTTAAAATGAGAGGCTTGAACATCATCTTTATGGAACACCAATGACCCCGCCTGGAAAACTCTATCATAATATAATTAAAGGATGATATTTCACACTCAAAATTTTAATATTCTGTTGCATTTTCTTTGAAGGTTATTCTGTAGGTTTCTGTCAAGTTACATGAGTGTGTTCCCTTTTCATGTTACACTAGTAAGCAACCCGGGCAATGCCCGGATAAACTTGATGCATGTCACTTGGCACAGACGACATCACAGCCGTCCGAAGAAGTATGCAAGTTGGAGTGAGTGTGATTCACTCGTCCGGGTGTGATTCACTTGTTAGAGAGAGAGAGAGAGATAGTACTAATGATTTTCCTAATTAAGTGCTATTGAATAAATATTTATCATCTTTATGATAGGTTTTTAATAGGATTTATAAGAGAGAGCCACGTTCATACACGGGAGAAGGATTCTAGCTCTTCAAAAGTGATCCACATGTCACAACACGGGAGAGAGGGATCCATTTTAGTAAGAAACCCGGGCAATGCCCAGATGAACTTGATGCACACCACTTGGCACAAATGACATCACATCCATCCAAAGAAGTGTGCAATCTTGAGTGAGTGTGATTCACTTGTCACTTGTTAGAGAGTGATATATAGTACTAATGATCTTTCTAATTAAATCAAATGACCATTAAATACCATTGAATAGGTATCTATCATATTTATAGTAGAGTTTTAATAGGATTTATGAGAGAGAGCCGTGTTCACACATGAAAGAAGGATTCTGACTCTTCAAAAGAGGTCCACGTGTCTCAATACGGGAGACATGGCTCCATTTTAGTATTATACTTTTAGATTGTATAAGAAGTTGCTTGTGGCCTTGTGTGTTTATGAGTTGAAGAAACAAAACATGGAAGGACACACCTAAATGAACAACATTTTTCTTGGGGTTTTCTTACAAATTCTCGTGTTTCTGCATTTGTGCCATGCCCAATTAGTATGTGTGCATTTTTTTTTTCCTTCTGTAAACTTGAATACCATGGAATTTTTTTTGACTTCCTATGGCCAACTTCACAGTACTATCACTTTACAACTTCATCACCCTTATGCGATCGACACGGTTCAATATTCCATATTAAACACCTTGCTTATGTAATTTGTGTGAGAGTAGCCACATCATCTTGAAGAACTTTAGAAGAATTTGTTGATGATACTTAACTCACCTTTACACTTAATAGATACAGTGTTATTCTCAAATCCAATTGGTTGAAGAATTATGGTGATTTGGGTGGTGGTGGAATTGGTCTCTCGTGGGCCTAGATTTTACATGACAATCCGCCAAAGAAACCTTATGGATGGTTCTTTATGAAGGATATTCTTTATATATTGTAATTGGCTTGCATATGCTACATAAGTGGTGTCCTGTTAAGACTTATGTGGGTGCAAATTCTGGCTAACGCCCAACAGTGGGACCCGCAGCCCTGCCTAGGGCCCACGAAGACGACAGTGGGACTTGCAGTCCTGCATGGGGTCCACGAAGACGATAGTGGGACCCGCAACCCTGTCTGGGATCCACGAAGACGACAGTGGGACCCATAGCCTTGACTGAGGCCCACGAAGACGACAGTGGGACCCGCAGCCCTGCCTGGGGCCCATAAAGATGATAGTGGGACCCACACTTGCCATCCGGGGACTGGTAAATCCCCCGGATAATTGTCTAAACTCTTGATATTCCAGGAAATATTCCCAGAATACTCTCAAACCCTTATATATAGCCAACCCTGTAAGCGATCCCGAGGGGAATTCATTATTCCACTTTCCACTTTCTGTTTTCCAGAGTTCTCTGAGCCTTCTGGTCTTCAGACTTCCTAACTCTTTCTACCTCTGTCTACTTGTAACAAACACTCCTCGGCCTGTTGAGAGTAACTTTAAATTTTCAGTGATAGTGGATTCAAAGGACAGGGACGTAGGCTTCGGCCGAACTTCGTCACCATCCTTTGTGTCAATTCTCTATCTCCCTCTTTCTCTATCTCAACAGTGACTGTGTAATAGCTCAGCACTTGACCCCTTAGCGCTTCACAGTGTGCCACGTTCCGAAGGGTCAAACCTTCAATCGACTGTTGGAGGGGGGTTACATACGACGGCCGAAATCATCCCCCATAGTTTGGCGCCGTTTGTGGGATCGACTCATATCGAATCGCGACCACCAGGTTTCCCAGATCTTCGGTCAAGTAGCAACTACCGATAACCTGAGCAATCCATCTGTCTCCATCGCTATACCAGAATGGCGAAGACGTGACCCGTGGATCAGCCGGAGGGAAGTCATCTAAATTGAGATATTCAAACAACGGGGGTTAATCCTCTGACGTCGGAAACCAGCATCAACGATGGAGTAGGCGTCCGCCGGTCGATCGACCCTTCTCCTCCTTCCAGACAATCCATCGTCGACACCTCCCGTTGACATCCGGAGCCTTTCAATTCCGACTCTCCTTCGATCCTTATGTTGGGGGTGATGTTCGAAACGAAATAGCTCACCTGAAGACTATAACGACCGAGGGCTTGGAGACAACCAGCTCTCAAGCATCCTTCAGCATTGCAGATTGTCCGAAGATTCAAAAGCCGATAGACAAAGGTATGTACCACATATTGACAAAGCTTACGGCCCTAGACTTGGCACTCGAATGCAAAGTCCAATGGCGCACTCGCAGCCTTGGTATTCAACAAAGTCCAATGAGACAGCCTTGGCACTCGAATGCAAAAGTCCGAGGCGCACTCGCTGCCTCGGCATTCAACAAAGTCAAAGGAGACATACTTGGCACTCGAATGCAAAAGTCCGAGGCGCATTCGCTGCCTTGGCATTCAATAAAGTCCAAGGAGACAGCCTTGGCACTCGAATACAAATTCCGAGGCGCACTCGCAGCCTCGACATTCAACAAATTTCAAGGAGACAGCCTTGACACTCGAATACAATGTCCGAGGCGCACTCGCAGCCTCGACATTTAACAAATTCGAAGGAAACAGCCTTGGCCCTCGAATGCAAAAGTCCGAGGCGCACTCGCTGTCTTGGCATTCAACAAAGTCCAAGGAGACAGCCTTGGCACTCGAATGCAAAAGTCCGAGGCGCACTCGCTGCCTCGACATTCAACAAAGTCCAAGGAGGGTCTTGGCACTCGAATGCAAAGTCCAAGGCGCACTCGCAGCCTCAGCATTCAACAAAGTCCAAGGAGACAGCCTTGGCACTCGAATGCAAAAGTCCGAGGCGCACTTGCTGCCTCGACATTCAACAAAGTCCAAGGAGACAGTCTTGGCACTCGAATGCAAAAGTCTGAGGCGCAGTTGTAGTCTAGGCATTCAACAAAGTCCAAGGAGACAACCTTGGCACTCGAATACAAAGTCCGAGGCGTACTTGCTGCCTCGGCATTCAACAAAGTCCAAGGAGAGTCTTGACACTCGAATGCAAAGCTCCGAGGTGCACTCGCTGCCTCGACATTCAACAAAGTCCAAGGAGACAGCCTTGGAACTCGAATGCAAAAGTCTCAGGCGCACTCGCTGCCTCGGCATTCAACAAAGTCCAAGGAGACAATCTTGGCAATCGAATGCAAAAGTCTGAGGTGCACTCGTTGCCTCGGCATTCAACAAAGTCCAAGGAGACAACCTTGGCACTCGAATGCAAAAGTCCGAGGTGCACTCGTTGCCTCAGCATTCAACAAAGTTTAAGGAGACAGCCTTGGCACTTGAATGCAAAGTCCGAGACGCACTCGCTGCTTCGGCATTCAACAAAGTCTAAGGAGAGTCTTGGTACTCGCATGCAAAATTCCGAGGCGCACTCGCTGCCTCGGCATTCAACAAAGTCCAAGGAGACAGCTTTGGCACTCGAATGCAAAAGTCCGAGGCGCATTTGCTGCCTCGGCATTCAACAAAGTCCAAGGAGATAACCTTGGAACTCGAATACAAAAGTCCCAGGTGCACTCGCTGCCTCGGCATTCAACAAAGTCCAAGGAGACAGTCTTGGCACTCGAATACAAAGTCTGAGGCGCACTCGCAGCCTTGGCATTCAACAAAGTCCAAGGAGATAGCCTTGGCACTCGAATGCAAAAGTCTGAGGCTCACTCGCAGCCTCGGCATTCAACAAAGTCCAAGGATAGCCTTGGCACTCGAATGCAAAAGTCCGAGGCGCACTCGCAGCCTCGGCATTCAGCAAAGTCGAAGGAGAGTCTTGGCACTCGAATGCAAAGTCCGAGGCACACTTACTGCCTCGGCATTCAACAAAGTCCAAGGAGAGTCTTGGCAAAGTCTGAGGCGTACTCGCTGCTTCGGCATTCAACAAAGTCCAAAGAGAGCCTTGACACTTGAATGCGAAGTCTGAGGCGCACTCATTGCCTAGGCATTCAACAAAGTTCAAGGAGACAGCCTTGGCGCCCTGATGCAAAGTCCGAGGCACTCACTGCCTCGGCATTCAATAAGTCCAAGGAGACGGTCTTGGCACTCGAAGACATAGTCTAGTGCTGTTGTCGGCACTTCAAATTTTATCAAAGTTTTATAAAAATTTCATTTCCATTCTCACTCAACGTCACAATTAGTCCGGTTTGGGTTGCGACATGACCGGTTAACCTACAACGGTACAAAGCTACGTGCCCTAGACGTAGGTTCGACATAAACGACTCTAACCCTAAGTCAACCGATATACGGGCACTACGCCGAGTACTCCGAATCTTTGGCGTTGCACATGCTCCCGAGTTATATAAGAACTCATGCTCCCGAGTTATATAAGAACTCATGCTCCCGTGCCTTGCCACAGTTAGTACGGTTTGGGTTGCGACACGGCCGGCTAACCTGCAACGGTACAAAGCTACGTGTCTTAGACGTAGGTTCGACCGAAACGGCTCTAAACCTAAATCAACCGATACACGAGCACTACGCTGAGTACTCCAAATTTTTGGCGTCTCAAATGCTCCCGTGTTACATAAGAACTCATGCTCCCGTGCCTCGCCACAGTTAGTCCGGTTCGGGCTGCGACACTGCCGGCTAACCTGCATTGGTACAAAGCTACGTGCCCTAGACGTAGGTTCGACCGTAACGGCTTTCAGCCTTAGTCAATCGATACACGGGCACTACGCTGAGTAATCCGAATATTTGGGGTCGCACATGCTCCCAAGTTACGTAAGAACTCATGCTCCCTTGCCTCGCCACAGTTAGTCCGGTTCGGGTTGTGACACGGCCGACTAACCTGCAACGGTACAAAGCTACGTGTCATAGACGTAGGTTCGATCGAAACGGCTCTAAGCCTAAGTCAACTGATACACGGACACTACGCTTAGTACTCTGAATCTTTGGCGTTGCACATGCTCCTGAGTTATGTAAAAACTTATACTCCCGTGCCTCGCCACATTTAGTCCGGTTCGGGTTGTGACACGGTCGGCTAACCTGCAACGGTACAAAGCTACGTGCCCTAGATGTAAGTTCGACCGAAACGGCTCTAAGCCTAAGTCCACCGATACACGGACATTACACTGAGTACTCTGAATCTTTGGCGTTGCACATGCTCCCGAGTTATATAAGAAATCATGCTCCCGTGCCTCGCCACAGTTAGTCTGGTTAGAGTTGCGACACAGCCGGCTAACCTGCAACGGTATAAAGCTATGTGCCTTAGACGTAAGTTCGATCGAAACAGCTCTAAGCCTAAATCAACCGATACACGGGCACTACGCTGAGTACTCCGAATCTTTGGCGTCGCACACGTTCCCGCATTATGTGAGAACTAATGCTCCTGTGACTCGCCACAGTTAGTCCGGTTCGGGTTGCGACACGGCCGGCTAACCTGCAACAATACGATAATACGTGTCCTGGCGTTGACTCAACCGAAACGGCGTTCCGCCTAAGTCGAACGAAACAAAGGCACTGCGCTAAGTATTTCGAATTCTAACCACCATCAATCAACTAGTTCGAGGTCCTGCCCTCGGCACACAAAGACAAAGTCCGAGGTAGGCTTCGCCGCCTCGGCGATTTCCAAAGCCCGAAACGTCGACAGCTTCTTGACCCAAGAAGACAGCCTCGGCACTCAAAGACAAAGTCTGAGGTAGGCTTCGCGGTCTCAATAATTTCCAAGGCCGAGAAGACAGCCTCGACACTTAAAGACAAGGTCCGAGGTAGACTTCGCCGCCTCGGCGACTTCCAAAGCCCGAGATGTCGACAAAGTCTCAGCCCGAGCGGACAGCCTCGGCATTCAAAGACAAAGTCCGAGGCAGGCTTCATCGCATCGGCACCTGCCAAAGCCCAAGACGTCGACATCGTCTCGACCCGAGGAGACAACTTCAGTATTCGAAGATAGTCCGAGGCAGGCTTCGCCACCTCGACTTCTAAAGCCCGAGACATCGACACCGTCTCGGCCCGAGGAGACAACCTCGGCATTCGAAGACAAAGTCCGAGGCAGGCTTCGTCGCCTCAGCACCTTTCAAAGTGACGTCGATATCGTCTCGGCCCAAGAAGACAGTCTTGGCGTTCGAACACAAAGTCCGAGGTGCCATCGCCACCTCGGCTTGCAGCAAAGTCCAAGGAGATAGTCTTGGCACTCGAATACAAAGTTCGAGACACTATTGCCGTCTCGACATGCAGCAAAGTCCAAGGAGACAGCCCTGGCATTCGAAGACAAAGTCCGAAGCGACCTCCACCTCGGCACTCAACGTGCCTGGAGAAACAGCTCCGGTACTCGCAGACAAGTCTGAGGCAGGCGTCCCCTCCTTAGCACTCAACAAGTACTCCAAGGAGACAGCCTTGGCACTCGAAGACAAAGTCCGAGGCAGGCGTTGCCGCCTCGGCATGCTCCAAGTGTTTATTGCCTTGGCACGCAACGTCAAAATCCGAGACTTAAGTCTCGGTGTTCTATCGAAGTCTGAACTCACAACCTCAGCATGCCTCAATGAGACGACCTAGGCCTGTTTATTCGGCACCTAACACTACTTATACCGTGCCCTATCACTAGTTGGATTGATCAGTGTATTGTCTCGATCAACTAGGATTCAGTAACAAATCATTTCCAATTTCACCCCTCTCAAAGGCTGACTGTTGTATACCGGTCGGGGGTTATTTGATACAGCCGATCGACATGCAATCAGCACAAACATCCGCACGTCGAGGGCTGTCTAGCTTAATCGACATGCATGACCTCTCGCGACATGGCAGGCAACGCTACAGACCGTTGGTCGACGAACGGCGATTTACCTTTCGGCATCAGCTAACATTTCGGCAAGTAACAGACAACTTCATAATATCTATTTAGAGGAAGGTCTCCAACTTGAGAGAAGGGGAGCCCTATTAAGAGCACAAGCCAACATACAACTCAATTGGAATGATGAAAGGACATACAACAAAATACAGACCAGCACTATCAGACACCACAGGAACAACATCAACGATTATGATTTGCTATCCATTGTTTTGCAAGGCATCCCATGCCCCCACAATGTTCCTAACAAATGAGCACGTGCCAGCACTCCACGTCACGTGAAGGTGGTAACCCGTGAAGCACTTCACTGTCATCCCGTGAAGCCACAGTGACCCTCCCATGAAGTCCGTGACTGTACAGTGAATCTCTCAGTGAAGCCCGTGACAGTCACAATGTTCTCTTTCTCTTCTCCTTCGACCCCGACTGATCGACGCTAGCACCTTCACCCGATCGATCAGTGACCAGCGCCTCCGTCGCATGCCCGATCAACCGTCGACGCCCAACCGACCGACGTCACCCGATGAACCTTCAACGCCCGATCAACCGTCGACTCCTGACCGACCGACGTCACCCGATCAACCTTTGACGTCCGACCGACTGACGACACCGGATCGACCGTCGACGCCCGCTCGACCACCGCGCGCCCGACTCCTGTTATTCCAGGAAATATTCCCAAACCCTTAGATATAGCCAACCCTATAAGCGATCCAGAGGGAATTCATTATTCCACTTTTCACTTTCTGTTTTCCAGAGCTCTCTGAGCCTTCTGGTCTTTAGACTTCCAAACTCTTTCTACCCTTTGTCTACTTGTAACAAGCACTCCTCGGCAGTGGCGGAGCCAGAATTATTTTGTGGGGGGGGGGGGGGGGGGGGCAAGGTTTGAAGTCAGAGTTAACAATTTTAGAAGGAAAATGTTATTCATACATTTTTTTTTCACTTAAATCGCACCATCCTGATGTGGTCGCTTATCACAGCCATCCATTGTACTCGGCCTCAATAGGCGAATCGCACTCGGCCCAACTAGCTGGCTGAGGGACGGTGTTGAATGGATGCCATACAAAAAATAATAAAATAATTGTGTTTCACATTGATTGATAACACACACCTGAGGTGATATTTGAATAAGAGTGCCTCACGAGAATCATAGACATGCAGGAAAGGAGAGCCTGGGTGAAGGATTGCCAATGTCTTACACCAGGTAAATAAACAATCAGACGTATTAACAAAATAACCCATCACAATCATTAAAAAAAAAACATACACCTAAAGAAATGGATTGTTAGGAGGTGTTTGGCATCATTCCGGGACTGTCCGTGTTTATTCCCAGTTTCATATTTTAAAATTAATGGATAGTATTTGTTAAGGTGGAATGAGTGATCGGGAACGATATATAGTATCACTCCGTGCGTTTCTATGCTAACTGGAACGCTGAACCATCGATTTACTTTAGAAATAGTAATTGATGAGAATACCCTCTTTCGGATGAGGTTTAAGCGGAACATATGCTCCTCATGCCAAACACCCCCTTTGCTTCTAACCCGTGTGAATGCAATCACGCAGGGACATGGTTAATATGAGAAGAACATGACCCAACCCTTCAAATTGTTCAAAATTGTTAGATAAAATAAGGAAATAGGGCATCTGAGGGACTCGTCTATGAGATCCTCAATGGACATGCACTCGTGGACAGAAGAACTAAGCTTCACCTGCATCTCGGATCACTCCAAATGAAAATCGGCATACAAAACTAAAAGAATAATAATGAGGAATAATCTCAAAAACAATAACAGAAAAAAAAAGTTTATAGAAAACAAAGCCCTGCAATCATTGCTAAAAAGGTTAAACAATTTTTCACAAAAAAAGGAGAACGATTTTGTTCCAACCTCCTTAAAGAGATTGGAACATCCTTTGCTCTCTCATTGGTCCATTTCAAGGGCTTTTGGTCATTTCACCATGATTAAAAGCATGAAATGACAAGCATGCCCTTGAAATGGACCAATGAGAGAGTTCCAAACTCTTTAAAGAGGTTGGAACAAAATCGTTCTCCAAAAAAAGGGGGTAAACAAGAGGGGCCCAACGTAGCCACCAATCATGGGAAAAAGAGACCTCTCTGAGTCCCTTTTTCTGGAGTTAGATCTCATGTTTGGTACAAAACAGGAACTCATCCGTCCAGAGGAGTGTACTTCACTAGTTGGATGTCTGCTAACAAGGATTTGGTTGTGAGTGGGATGTACCTAGTGCGATCCTACGATGTGGGGGGGGGGGGGGGGGGGGTAACATAGCCTATTTAGGTGTTTGATGCCAAAACAAGACCAATAAAATAATATAAGAATGAAAAGTTTTTCGAATTTCAGGGGGGGCAACTCCCCCCCTCGTCCCCACGTGGCTCCACCCATGCTCCTCGGCCTGTCAAGAGTAGCTTTACATTTTCAGTGATAGTGGATTACAAGGTTGCGTCTTACCGCACAGAGACGTAGGCTTCGGCCAAACTTCATCACTATCCCTTGTGTCAATTCTCTATCATTTTTTCTCTATCTCAACAGTGACTGTGTGACAGCTCAACACTTGACCCCTTGGCGCTTCACAACGTGCCACGTCCCGAAGGGTCAAACCTTCAATCGACTGTTGGAGGGGGTTACGTACGACGGTCGAAATCCTCCCCTACAGTGTCGACGATCGATCGGGTGACGGTCGGTCGGGCGTCGATGGTCGATCAGGCACGCGGTAGAGGCACTGGTAATCGATCGGTCGGGTGAAGGTGCTAGTGCCGATCGGCTGGGGTCGAAGGAGAAGGGAAAGAGAACACTGCGATTGTTATAGGCTTCACTGAGAGATCCACTGTGCAATCACAAATTTCATGGGAGGGCTATTGTGGCTTCACGGGATGGCAGTGAAGTGCTTCAGAGGTTGCCACCTCCACGTGACGTGGAGTGTTGGCAGGTGCTCATTTGTTGGGAACATTGTGGGGGCATGGGATGCCATACAAATGGATGCCTTGCAAAACAATGGATAGCTAATCATAGCCGTTGATGTTGTTGTCCCCGTGGTGTCTGATAGTGATGACCTGTACTTTGTTGTACTTCCTCTCATCATTCCAATTGAGTTGTATGTTGGCTTGTGCTCTTAATGGGGCTCATCTTCTCTCAAGTTGGAGACCTTCCTCTAAATAGAGATTATGGAGTTGTTTGTTGCTTGCCGAAATGTCAGCTGATGCCGAAAGGTAGATCGCCGATCGTCGACCAACGGTCTGCAGCGTTGCCTGCCATGTCGCGCGAGGTTATGCATGTCAATTAAGCTAGACAACCCTTGACGTGCGGATGTTTGTACTGATTGGATGTCGATCAGTTGTATCGAATACCCCCCGATCGGTGTACAACCGTCAGTATTTGAGAAGGGTGAAATTAGGGATGATTTGTTATTGAAGGCTAGTTGATCGAGGCAAGACACTGATCGATCCAACTAATGATAGGGCACGGTACAAGTGGTGTTAAGTGCCGAATAAACAGGCCTAGGTCGTCTCATTGAGGATTGTTGAGGATGTGAGCTCAGACTTCGGTAGAACGCCGAGACTTAAGTCTTGGACTTTGGCGTTGCGTGCCAAGACAATAAACACTTGGTGTATGCCGAGGCGGCAACGCCAACCTCAGACTTTGTTTTCGAGTGCCAAGGCTGCCTCCTTGGAGTACTTGTTGAGTGCCGAGGCGGGGATGTCTGCCTCGGACTTGTCTGCGAGCACCGGAGCTCTCTCCGGGCACGTTGAGTGCCAAGGCGGAGGTCACCTCGGACTTTGTTTTCGAATGCCAAGGCTGTCTCCTTGGACTTTACTGCATGCCGAGACGACAATAGTGCCTCGGACTTCGTATTCGAGTGCCAAGGCCGTTTTCTTAGATTTTGCTACATGTGGAGGTGGCGATGGCACCTCGGACTTTGTATTCGAACGCCAAGGTTGTCTTCTTGGGCCGAGACGATGTCAACGTCACTTTGGAAGATGCCGAGGCAACAAAGTCTGCCTCGGACTTTGTCTTCGAATGCCGAGGCTGTCTCCTCGGGCCAAGACGGCGTCGATGTCTCGGGCTTTGGAAGGTGCCGAGGCGGCAAAGCCTGCCTCGGACTTTGTCTTCGAATACTAAAGTTGTCTTCTCGAATCGAGACGATGTCGACATCTTGGGCTTTGGAAGGTGCCGAGGCGGTGACGCCTGCCTTGGACTGTCTTTGAATACCGAGGCTGTCTCCTCGGGCCGAGATGCTATCAACGTCTCAGTCTTTGGAAATTGTCAAGGCGGCGAAGCCTACCTCGGACTTTGTCTTTGAGTACTGAGGCTGTCTTCTCGGGTCGAGACGTTGTTGACGTCTCGGGCTTTGGAAATCAACGAGGCGGCGAAGCCTACCTTGGACTTTGTCTTTGAGTGCCGAGGACAGGGCCTCAAAGTGGTTGATTGATAGTGGTTAGAATTTGAAATACTTAGTGTAGTGCCTTTGTATCGGTTGACTTAGGTGAAGCGCCATTTCGGTCGAGTCGATGCCAGGACAACATATTATCGTATTTTTGTAGGTTAGCCGGCCGTGTCGCAACCCGAACCGGACTAACTGAGGCGAGGCATGGGAGGATGAGTTCTCACATAACTCAGGAGCATGTGCAGCGCCAAAGATTCGGAGTACTCAGCGTAGTACCCGTGTATCGGTTGACTTAGGCTTAGAGCCGTTTCGGTCGAACCTACGTCTAGGGCATGTAGCTTTGTACTGTTGTAGGTTAGCCGGCCTTGTCGCAACCTGAACCGTACTAACTGTGGCGAGGCACGGGAGCATAAGTTCTTAGATAACTCGGGAACATTGCAACGCTAAAGATTCGGAGTACTCAGCGTAGTGCCCGTGTATTGGTTGACTTAGGCTTAGAGTTGTTTCAGTCAAACCTACGTCTAGAGCACGTAGCTTTGTACCGTTGCTGGTTAGCCGGTTGGTCGCAACTCGAACCGGACTAATTGTGGCGAGGCACGGGAGCATGAGTTCTTACATAACTCGGGAGCATGTGTAACGCCAATGATTCGGAGTAGTCAGCGTTGTGCCCGTGTATCGGTTGACTTAGGCTTAGAGCCGTTTGGGTCGAACCTACGTCTAGGGCACGTAGTTTTGTACCGTTGCAGGTTAGCCGGCCGTGTCGCAACCCTAACCGGACTAACTGTGGTGAGACACGGGAGCATAAGTTATTACGTTACTCGGGAGCATGTGCGACGTCAAAGATTCAGAGTACTCAGCGTAGTGCCCGTGTAACGGTTGACTTAGGCTTTGAGCCGTTTCGATCGAACCTACGTCTAGGGCACGTAGCTTTGTACCATTGCAGGTTAGCCGGTCGTATCGCAACACGAACCGGACTAACTGTGGTGAGGCACGGGAGTATGAGTTCTTACGTAACTCGGGAGCATATGCGACGCCAAAGATTCGAAGTACTTGGCATAGTGTCTGTGTATCAGTTGACTTAGGTTTAGAGCCGTTTCGGTCGAACCTACGTCGAGGGCACATATGTTTGTACCGTTGCAGGTTAGCCAGCCGTGTCGCAACCCGAACCGGACTAATTGTGGAAAGGTACTGGAGCATGAGTTCTTACATAACATGGGAGCATGTGTAACGCCAAAGATTCGGAATACTCAGCGTAGTACTCGTGTATCAGTTGACTTAGGCTTACAGCCGTTTCGGTCGAACCTATATCTAGGGCACGTTGCTTTGTATCGTTGCAAGTTTGTCGGTCGTGTCGCAAACCGAACCGGACTAACTGTGGCGTTGAATAAGAATGAAAATAAATTTTAATAAGACTTTGATAGAATTTGAAGTGCCAGCGACTGTACTAGACTATGTCTTCGAGTGCCAAGATCGTCTCCTTGGACTTATTGAATGCCGAGGCAGTGAGTGCCTCAGACTTTGCATCCGGGCACCAAGACTGTCTCCTTGGATTTTGTTGATTGCCGAAGCAGTGAGTGCGCCTCGGACTTTGTATTCGAGTGCCAAACCTCTCTTTGGACTTTGTTGAATGCCGAGGCAGCGAGTGCGCCTTGGACTTTGCATTCGAGTGTCAAGACTCTCCTTGGACTTTGTTGAATCCGAGGCTGCGAGTGTGCCTCGGACTTCTGCATTCGAGTGCCAAGGCTCTCCTTGGACTTTGTTGAATGCCGAGATTGCGAGTGTGCCTCGGACTTTTGCATTCAAGTGCAAAGGCTGTCTCTTTAGACTTTGTTGAATGCCGAGGCTGCGAGTGCGCCTCGGGCTTCGCATTCGAGTGCCAAGGCTGTCTCCTTGGACTTTGTTGAATGCTGAGGCAGCGAGCGCGCCTCGGACTTTGCATTCGAGTGCCAAGGCTGTCTCCTTGGACTTCGTTAAATGCCGAGGCAGCGAGTGTGCCTCAGACTTTTGCATTTGAGTGCCAAGGCTATCTCCTTAGACTTTGTTGAATGCCGAGGCAGCGAGTGCGCCTCGGACTTTTGCATTCGAGTGCCAAGACTCTCCTTGGAATTTGTTGAATGCTGAGACAGTGAGTGCGTGTCGAACTTTGCATTCGAGTGCCAAGGCTGCCTTCTTGGACTTTGTTGAATGCCGAGGTAGCGAGTGCACCTTGGACTTTTGTATTCGAGTGCCAAGGCCGTCTCCTTGGACTTTGTTGAATGACGAGGTAGCGAGTGCGCCTCAGACTATTGCATTCGAGTGCCAAGGCTGTCTCCTTGGACTTTGTTGAATGCCGAGGCAGCGAGTGCGCCTCGGACTTTTGCATTCGAGTGTCAAGACTCTTCATGGACTTTTTTGAATGTCGAGGTAGCGAGTGCGCCTCGGACTTTGCATTCGAGTGCCAAGGCTGTCTCCTTTGACTTTGTTGAATGCCGAGGCAGCGAGTGTGCCTCAGACTTTTGCATTCGAGTGCCAAGGCTGTCTCCTTGGACTTTGTTGAATGTCTAGGCAGTGAGTGCACCTCAGACTTTTGCATTCGAGTGCTAAGACTCTCCTTGGACTTTGTTGAATGCCGAGGCAGCGAGTGGACCTCGAACTTTTGCATTCGAATGTCAAGGCTGTCTCCTTGGACTTTGTTGAATGCCAAGGCTGCGAGTGCGTCTTGGACTTTGCATTCGAGTGCTAAGACTCTCCTTGGACTTTGTTGAATGCCGAGGTAACGAGTGCGCTTCGGTCTTTTGCATTCGAGTGCTAAGGTTATCTCCTAAGACTTTGTTGAATGCCGAGGCAGCGAGTGCGTCTCGGAATTTTGCATTAGAGTGCGAAGGCTGTCTCCTTGGATTTTGTTGAATGCCGAGGCTGCGAGTGCGCCTCGGACTTTGTATTCAAGTGCCAAGGCTGTCTCCTTGGACTTTGTTGAATGCTGAGGCAGCGAGTGCGCCTCAGACTTTTGCATTCGAGAGCCAAGGTTGTCTCCTTGGACTTTGTTGAATGCCGAGGCAGCGAGTGCTTCTCGGACTTTTTTGCATTCGAGTGACAAGGTTGTCTCTTTGGACTATGTTGAATGTCGAGGCTGCAAGTGTGCCTCGGACTTTGCATTTGAGTGCCAAGACTAGGGCTGTGGGCTTTGTCGATATGTGGTACATGCCTTTTTATGTCGTCTTTTGAATCTTCGGGCAATCTGCAATGCTGAAGGATGCTCGAGAGCTGGCTGTTTCCAAGCCTTCGGTTGTTGTAGACTTCAGGTGAGCTCTTTCGTTTCGAACATCACTCCCAATATAGGGATCGGAGGAGAGTCGGAATTGAAAGGCTCGGGATGTCGACGGGAGGTGTCGACGATGGATTATCTGGAAGGAGGAGATGGGTCGACCGACCTGTGGACGCCTACTTCGTCGTTGATGCCGGTTTCCGACGTCGGAGGATTAACCCCTGATGTTTGAATATCTCAATTTAAATGATTTTCCTCCGGCTGATCCACTGGTCACGTCTTCGCAATTCTGATTTAGCGATGGAGACAGACGGGTTGCTCAAGCTATCGGTAGTTGCTGCTTGACCAAAGGAGCTGGGAAGCCTGGTGGTCGCGATTCGATATGTGGCGATCCTACAGACGACACCAAACTGTGGGGGAGGATTTCGGCTATCGTATGTAACCCTCCTCCAACAGTTGATTGAAGGTTTGATTCTTCGAGACGTGGCATGCTGTGAAGCGCTAAGGGGTCAAGTGCTGAGTTGTCATACAGTCACTGTTGAGATAGAGAAAGAGGGAGATAGAGAATTGATACAAGGGATAGTGACGAAGTTCGGCCGAAGCCTACGTCTCCATGCGGTAAGATGCAATCTTTGAATCCACTATCACTGAAAATGTAAAGCTACTCTTGACAGGCCGAGGAGTGCTTGGTACAAGTAGACAGAGGGTATAGAAAGAGTTTGGAAGTCTGAAGATCAAAAGGCTCAGAGAGTTCTGGAAAACAGAAAGTGAAAAGTGGAATAATGAATTCCCCTCTGGATCGCTTACAGGGTTGGCTATATATAAGGGTTTGGGAATAGTTCCTGGAATATCAGAAGTTTAGGCAATTATCCGGAGTATTTACCAGTCCCCGGATGGCAAGTGCGGGTCCCACTGTCTCCTTCGTGGGCCCCAGGCAGGGTTACGGGTCCCACTATCGTCTTCATGGGCCCCAGACTGGACTGCGGGTCCCACTGTCGACTTCGTGGGCCCCAGACAGGGCTGCTGGTCCCACTGTCGTCTTCGTGGACCCCAGGCAGGGCTGTGGGTCCCACTGTCGTCATCGTGGGCCCCAGGCAGGGCTGCGGGTCCCACTGTTAGGCATTAGCCAGATTTTGCACCCACAACTTAAGACTCCATTAGTTTGGGCAAAAGAGGGAGGTGTTGGCCTCTTTATAGAATGGTTGGGCTGGGGGTGGAGTTTCTTTTTCTTGTTCATTCTGACTGTTGGTTTATCATGCGGCTTTACCGAGACAACAAAGATGAGTGAGAGAAAGAGGAAGAGACATAAAAGAGTATCAAGAGGAGGGGAGACAAGAGACAGGTGGGCGGATTTCTCATCATATCGTGGATCTTTTATATGGGATTTTGTTGATCGATTTACTTGGTATTCTTTTGGCACATCAGGCTCATGATTTTCTAACTCTTTTCTTGTGAATTATATTCTTAGTGCTTTGTCTTAGAAATATTGGCAAACCAAGGCAATGTTGGGAACGGGGTTTCGGTAGCGAATTGCACGGTATGACTGTCGTTCAAAATCATGAGCAAGTGCCGGATTTGTGTGGAAACTACGTTGGACTGCCATAGACATCGAATTTCTTACGAGTAATGGTGGACACATGTATGTAGTGTTACCATGGGAGGAATCCCAAAGGGCACACATGGGGAGAAAGTATCAATTGATAGAATCCAAGATCAATGCTCAATGTATTAGGGCATCATGGTCGACATTAATTACAACCGACAAGCGGTGTGGTCACATACGAGTGAGAATACTACACTAGTGTAAAAGAGAAATACATGTAATGTAAAGAGAAACCTATAACTACTCTTAACACCTCCCTCAAACTCAAGGTAGGGACCCACATAGAGTTTGCAAAGAGTCCGACTTGCAAGCAGACCAACCTGGAAACCCAACTGACCTGCAAACAGGACAAACAGGGAACCCGGTGGATCTGCAAGCAGACCAGCTGGGGAACCAGCTGACCTGCAAGGAGGTTGATCAGGGAACAAACCAATATGTATGCAGACTGACTTGAAAACATGTCACTATATTTACATCTCGAACACCCCCTTTCCTGGAGAAAGATGGAACAATAGGCCACCGACAAGAAAAGAGGAACACCGAAAGACAACATAGCAACCCATGTAACTTAATTGAAGTGGTGGCAAGACCAGCTGTGTAGGAATCATGACCACGGGAGAATCACGAGCATAGTGAAGCACCACAACTACTGCTGAGTCAAAGCTGGTGATAAATCTGAACAAGGCAACGATCCCCGAGCGGCAGTACTGCTAGAACAACGACCTTCGACGGAGAATTGCAAGCAGAAGAGGCTGACGATGCAACCGGTGTCAGAGGATGACAAAGGGATGTCGTAGCCACGTAGGCAGGTAAACACAGATTTGCAGCGAAAAGGGTTGCGTGGCTTTAAGAGCAAAGAGCAAGACGCAAGGCACGACTCAGGGAAGAGCAAAATGCGGTGTGCGAAGCGCAAAAAGTGGCTCAAAGATGAGCGATGCACATCTCAACTCAATGAATAGCTAAGCACGACTCGGAGAGCGAATTACGGAGCATGAGCACGATTCAAGGAAGTGCAATGTGCAGTGCATAAGGCGCGACTAAAAAAGAGCGATCTGCGGTGCAGCTAAGTGAAATACTAAGCGTGGGGGCACAAAAAAGTGCAGGAACGCAAGCGAACAAGGGTGCAGACGTACAAAAGCACATGCACACGATACGCGAAGCATGCACGGATGAACGTGGTGGATGACTGCGCAAGGGCAAGTGTGTACTGCGACACACAAGCCTGGACGGGTGCATAAGCAGGCAACAAGCAGTGGCAGCACGAGCGACACAATGGAGCAGTCAATGATTAAACCTTTGATGCTTGACCTTATACTATTTACCATTAAAATTGTGGAGGATCTTTACCCTCTGAACGAAAGACAGTTTTGGATGAACCATGTATAGCACTCGGATCGTTTTTGTTGTGTTTTTTTTTCTTTCTTTTTTATGTCTTCACGATATCATATGACAGATCATTAACAAGGTTCTATGACCCCTAGTAAATCCAATAAAATTGTGCATGATTGTCTATCACCGAGATGTTTATACTTGATGATTCGATTCTGTTTCAGAATTCTTTATATCAAATGTGGTATTGGCTTTGTGTTTGCTTGAGAATCAGACCCTTCGGATTTGTAGTTTCAGGACGGGATAGTGCCGGAGGTTTGGTTGCGGATTGGTGCTCCCCTTAGAGGAGCACAGTTGCCCTCTCCAAATAGGAGCCTTGGAAATGGCCAAGACCGTGTATATATCACGTTCTGAAGATGAAAAGCTCTCTCTATCCTTCAGTGACTCATCATCGGTTCCGCAGGTAATCAGGTGGCTAAGTGGCTAAACATTTAGCCATCACTTGTGCTCATAAGTGCTCATTTTCTCTTCTTAGCATGGATTCACACTATCTCGAGTACTTAGTGAACTCTCTGTTGTATCACCTGAAAACTATGTTGGAATGGCAAAAAAACTTTATGTATATATTCTATGTATATATTCTAACCCACTTAGTGATATTGTGACAACACGCGGAGTGCTCCAGAAAGGCGGCAGGGCCACTTGGGAGACCCTTCCGGAGTGGGCTCAGCTCTGATACCATATGACAACACCCAGAGTGCTCCAAAAGGTCGGCACTATGAAGAAAGGAGAGCACAACAAGTACATGAAGACAATGATCTCTGCTCCCTTTACCGACGTGGGACTAACCACTCAACATATATCATATCTCTTCCACCAAACTCGCCATGTCAGCTCGATCAAGATAGCCCTATGTTCTAATTCTTTTTTTGAGTTGCGCAGAGTTATTGGCTAGCTAAGGGCGTGTTTGTATTCCTTGGGGGTGAAGTAAAGTGAAGTAAAATGCTGCATTTTGGTCCTTCCTCTCATCGGGTAAACCCTTGGAGCAACGTAAATGTTAGGAGATGACGGCTAGGGTTTGAAGAGAATGGAATAACATTTTATTGAGGGACTAAGTCCATATATATGTACAACATAAGACCCAACCCGACTATACATAAGACCCGACCTGTCTATACATTAATACTCCCTCTCAAACTCATGATGGATCATGTTATGAGAGTTTGCTGATAAAATGCTGGAAGCGAGCAATTGTTAGGGATTTCGTGAGGAAGTCAGTAGTCTGCTCCATCGAGTAAATGAATGGCAAGAAAATGGTGTGGGCGAGAAACTCCTGGCGAACATAGTGTCAGTCAACATCGATATGTTTCGTGCACTCATGAAAGATCAGGTTGTTAGCAATCTGAATAGCACTCTGGTTGTCGCAAAAGAGAGGAGTGGGCTCAGAGATCACTACTCCCAGGTCTAGAAGGAGGCGGCGTAGCCAGACAATCACTGCGGTGGTGTAAGTAATAGCCTTGTATTCAGCTTCGAAGCTGGAGCGAGCAATAGACTCCTGCTTCTTATTACGCTAAGAAATAAGGGAGTCACCAAGGAACACACAGTAGTCCGTGGTAAAACAGCGAGTAGCAACATCTCCTGCTCAGTTTGCATTGTAGTAGACATGCAACACCAGCAGAGAGGTGGAAGGGAAAAGTAACGAATGGGTGATGGTGCCTCGTAGATAGCGGATGATCCGAAGGATCGTTACGTAGTGAATAGAGCGAGGAGCCTGAACAAACTGACTGACAATGCCAACAACATTAGCAATGTCTGGTCTTGTCACAGTGAGATAGACTAGCATCCCAACCAGCCTTGTTATCTAGAGACATCTTGAAGAGGCTCACTATTTGAAGAGAAGAGTTGAGAGTTGAGCTCCATGGGTTTGTCAGCAGTGTAAAAGTCAGTGATAGCAGCATCGTCAAGGATGTCGAAGATGTACTTCTGCTGGGAGATCAACAATCCACGAGCTGATCGAAAATCTCAAGGCTAAGAAAGTAATAAAGAGGGCCCAGATCCTTCATCTTGAACTGACTCTGGAGGTGAAATTGAAGGGATGCTATGGTGGCACTGTTGTCCCCAGTGATGATCATATCATCCACAAACAGAAGCAGAACAACAAAATCATGACTGGAGGATCGGGTGAACATGGCATAGTCAGAGTGTCTCTCTACAAACCCAGCAGCCAGAACTGCACTGCGAAATCGCTCAAACCAGGCACGAGAGACCTGCTTGAGCCCATAGATTACCCAACAGACGACAGACGTGCCCCGAAGGAGCAAAGATGCTCGATGGAGGAGCCATGCACACATCCTCTGAGAGGTCACATGTAGAAATACATTAGTCACGTCCATCTGATAGAGAGCCACCCTCGAGCCGCTGCCACAATGGAACCATCAGGTCGAATTTTGACCTTGAAGATCAATTTGCAGTTGACAGATACCACGCCTGAGGGGTAAGGAACCAGATCCCAAGTCTGAGTCCGCTGAAAGGCCTCAAGTTGCGCTGTTATGGCATGTCGCCACTCTGGGTGCAAAACTGTCTTACGGTACGACTGGGGCTCTCGATGGGTGTGGAGAGTATTAAGAAAGGCATGGTATGACAGAGAGTAGGAGTAACCAAACCTGTCAGGAGAGTAGTCATGTCTGTCAGGAGGGTGATGTTCGTGCACAATGTAGCGCCGAATAGTGTTAGGATCCGCGACCGAAGAGGAGGGAGCAGCTGCAGGCGAAGGAGTACCGATAGAGACTGTCTTGGTGGGAGGAACTGTGGAGCGGCGAATGTAAACACGTGTGACAGGTGGTGGTTTATTTGAGTGAGATAGGGAATGTGGGGGAGGCACAATAGGTGGGGGTGGAGAAGGTGAAGGCGAGGAGGGTCCCGACGATGGCAAGGGAGGCTCAACCGGTGAAGGCACAACCGTGGTTGTGGGAGCAGGATACAGAGGTAGGAAGGGGATGATGAGAGGCAGTGGAGGCATAGAGGGTGACGCAGGCGGTGAGAGATCTCGGGGCTCAATGGAAAAGTACAGGACATTCTCAACAAAGGAGACGTGACAAGAGACACGGATTCGGCGAGCCAAGCGATGTAGCACTGATAACTCTTGTGCTCCCGACTCAGCCCCAAGTAGACACACCTAACAGACCTAGCAGAGAGTTTGGTGCACTCATGGGGAGGGAGGAGTACGAAACACGTACACCCAAAGGTACGAAGAAGGGAGTAGTCAGGTGATGTGGAGTAAAGTCGCTCATAAGAGGTAGCACCAGAGAGAGTGGAGGGAAGAGTGATGTTGATAAGGTGAACGATGGTTAGAACAATCTCGGTCCAGTAAGAATGTCGAACAGAAGCAGATAGAAGTAATGCTCGCGCTGTCTCGAGGACATGGCGATGCTTGCGCATGACGATTCTGTTCTATTCATGGATATGAGGGCACGACTGTTGGTGAAGAGTGCCGTGAGTTTAAAGTATCTCACACATCTCAGAGGAGAGACATTTATGAGCACAGTCAAACCGAAAGATCTTAATGCGCCGATCAAACTAGGTGATGAGCATAATATTGAAGGTACTGTAGATATGAGGAATCTCTAAGCAGCGACGCATGAGATAGACTCAGGTGCAGTGGGAATAATCATCTATAAAGCACATATAATACAGAAAACAAGTAAAGGAGGCAATTGGAGCAGGATCTCACATGTCAGAATGTACTAGATCAAAAGGGACGTTGGATCGGGAAGTACTAGCAAGAAAAGAAAGAGCTAGGTGCTTTGCTAATCAACAACTAGTGCAGACAGAGAGGGGGGAGAATGACATTCGACCCAAAGTGCCAGAGCAGAAAACGCTTTGGAGTAGATTACTGGATATGTGACATAACCTTCTGTGCCACAGATTGGCATCAGAGGTGACAGACAGAGTTGACTGAACGGAAGGAGTGGAAGTGAGAACCTTAAGGTGATCCAACTGATCTACGACCTAGCCCAACTATCTGACCTGTCCGCGGATCCTACACAGAACAAGAAGAAGTAAAGGTAACAGTCAGGCTCGAGTCACAAAGAAAACTAACAAATATTAAATTTATGTTTAAGAGGGGAGCTTGGTGAACACGAGGCAAGGTCATGCGACCAGTGGGATCAGAAGCAGAGGTGATAGATTCACACTGCGAAATAGGGACAAGAGTGCCATCAACAGTGCGAACCCCCAGTGGGTGGGAGCAGAGGTACAGTCGGTGAGTATGGTAGAATCACTGGTGAGGTGGCAGGAGACACCAGAGTCGAAGATCCATGGAGTAGCAGTACTAGGAGTGATGGACAAGTCGTGAGTTGTCGAAGAGCTGGTAGAGGCAAGGTGCTGGAGAAGTAGCTCCTCAAGTCGCCGAAGATGATCAGAGTCAGACCGGGGCGGAGCAGTAGTGGTGATGGGTGGTGCCGGAGTAGCTAGATCGATAGTAGTTGCAATGTCGCCACTATGGCGGAGGAAAGATTGACCACGTCCACGACCGACTGTCTCAATGAAGGGACCCGGCCCAAGAACACCCTCAAAGCAGAGTGGCGGAGGAGCATGGTGGAAGGCCATATTGCCAAGAGAGGCCATCATCGTGCAAGAGTGAGGAGACACAGAGATGAGTGTAGAAGTGGCCTCGGAAATCCTCAACGAGAGACGATAGGAAGCTAACTAAGCAGAGGGGTGGCAGTGGCTAGAGGAAGCAGGGGAGGTGGTGTGACGACTATGGCGGCAGAGGGGTGCTGCGGGGTCTGAGAGCAAGGGAGGTGCGAGGGCTGCGGTGGACCTCAGGGGTTTTGAACGGGACGTGAAGGGAGGAAGAGAGGTGCGATGAGGTGCTGAGGTGGTGGGGGGTGAGGGGGGTTGGAAAGGGGGCTGCGAAGAGGGGGATCAGGTAAGGACTGCAGGTAGGGGGATCGGGTGAGGGGGGATCGGGTGGCTGGAGGGGGGGGGGGGGGGGGGGGATCGGGTGGTTGCGAGCTGAGGGGGCTGCGGGAGAGGAATCAGAAAGGGGGTTGGTTGGTGGAGGGAGGAGTAGGTGGCTGGAGGGGCTGCCGGTGTGGGTGGAGGGGGGTCGGAGGGGTCGTTGAGGGAGAAACTGGAGGGGCTGCTGGTGGCTAGAGGGGGTTGGAGGGGTTGCCGGTGTGGGAGGGGTTCCCGGTGGCTGGAGGGGACTAGAGGGGGTTTGAGTGAGGGGCTGTGGTTGGTTACCGGTGAGGGTGATCAGAGGAGGAACTGGGTGAGGGGCTGTCGTCGTCGTCGCAGCGGGAGAAACTCTAAATGTCTGATACCATGTTAGGAGATGACGGCTAGAACTTAGAGAGAATGGAATAACACTTCATTGAGGGACTAAGCCCATATATATATACAACATAAGACCCGACTCGATTGTACAGAAGACCCAACCCATATATACATCTATATTGTATATATCTATCCTAAAATGGAAGCCTCTCTCCCGTGTTGTGACACGTGGGCGTCTTTTAAAGAGCTAGAATTATTCTTCCATGTGTGAACACGGCTCTCTTTTAAATCCATTTAAAAGAGAGATGCTACTCAGCTCGAAGGTTTTCCCGATTTCGATGGCTCGATTGACATGGCAGCGTGCAACTGGTGGCTGAGACCCACTAGCGACCTTAAAGTCGTTTACACCACCAGTTGCATGCTGCCACGTCAATCGGGCTAAGCGGAATCAGGAAAACCTTCGAGCTAAATAGCATTGCTCCATTTAGAAACATACCATAAAGATGATAAATTTTCATTCAATAGCATTTAATGGTCATTTGATGTTAATCTCTTTATCTAATAAGTGAATCACACTTACTTTAGATTTCACACTTTTTCGAACAGTTATGATGTCTTTGTCAAATGGCAGGCATCAAGCACATTCAGGCATTGGCCGGGTTTCTAACCAGTTAACAGTAAATACTGCATTTTTACTCCACTTTACATCTTGCCCAGGAATTGTACTTCAAAGATCTGCAGTAGAACTCTCATATGTAAAGTAAATCTGTGGATTTAACCACACTTGAATACGAGTGTGGCGTTATGCTTTACTTCACGTTCGAGATTCCCCTCGCCCCCCAATGAAAGCTCTCTCAATACAAACAAATAAAGCACTAATAAACTAAAATAAAGTTTTAATTCATGTCTGATTACAATTGGCCACTTAAGAAAGGAATTCCATCTACTTCACTCTACTCTACTTTACTAATCTTACATCACTTTGCCTCACTCCCAAAGAAAACAATCACAACCTTTTGTTAGGGTAGTACGGCTATGCTCTAGTAATGTCCGTTGCTTTCGCATTGCACGGCTGAGAATGTTTCCAGCCTATTTGTGGCTCCTTCATTATGTTTTTCCTTTAGGAGCCAGTTTGTGGGGCTGTAATGTCAGTCCCATGCTTTATTTTTTTGGGATTATTAGTCTAAGGCCCCTCTAACTAACCCTATAGTTTAATAAACCCCTCTTAGGTGCTGTAGTGCTTTAAGTCCCTCCCTCCCTCAGGTTTTTTGAAATGATCATCTTGCCCACTACCCCTTTAGAATCTGATGTATAGTTTTTTTTATACATGTGTTCAGTGAAATTCCCAATACTAGACTCAAAACAATGTATCAAGCGAATTTATACTCCATACATCCGAATTTATATTCAATAGTTGCTACAATATTTTTACTGTAGCAGTAATATCTCGAGGTATAAAATCGGTTGCTACAACGAAATCACTGTAGTAACCGAATTTATACTCCGTATACACCCAAATTTATATTCTATTATCCCGAATTGAAACAATGTAACTATAGATCCTGGAGTATAAATTTGAGTTAGCGGAGTATAAATTCTGGCATATCAATTGGGTCTATCGAAGTATAAATTTGAGGATACTTTAGTCATTTGATAGGGGTTGAACAAGTCAATTGGGGTTTAATGTAAGTGTCTTTTTGGTTTGCTCAAACTCAAACATTGTGGGGATTGGGGCTTAAAAGCATCTTTACTGGCTTTTCACCACGCCCCCTTATTTGTTTTTCTTTCCTCTTAAATGATAGGGATTTTTGTATACACCTCCCTAGCAAATATTGATATAATAAATAACCCCTTGACATATCTTGATTTTTGTCCAAAAAAAACCTTATAGCTATTTTATTCGATTTACTTAAAATAGTTGCCTCAAACCACGGAATCGCTGTGGTTCAGGGTTTAGCCATCGACACCTGTCCCCACCTGTTTGGTCACCCGGCCCTTATGATGGAAGCCCCTTTGGGTTCTCCCGGTGGCATGTAGATCTCAACGATCCGAAATCGTCCAGAGAGGAGAAAATAACAGGTGTCGACGGTCGGACCCCGAACCATGATGATACCGTGGTTCGGGGCGACTAAGTTAAGGGCTTTATATATTTTTTTACCATATTAGCTTTGGATTGTTCGGTCTTTTTGCACGCCGTCATCGCTGCTGCCCGATGCGTCGTCATCCTTTCTTCTCATCGTCATTCTCATCCCGCCTCCTTCCTCCCCCCGACGACAGTGGCATGCATTGTTGATGGCCGGGGGTAAAATGGTCATAAAGTTGTGCGTATGAGTGCTTTTACAAAAATCGAGATATGTCGGGGGTTATTTATAAAACCTACAAATCGAAGGATTATATGTAAAAGCAATGTTTGTCAGGGGGGCATTTGCAAAAATTCGGTGCTAAGGGTGTTATGGTCATTGAATCAAAGCTCAAACAGTATAAGAACAGAGGCGGGGTTAGGGTTTGGTTTTGGGGGCTGTGATTAGAAAGAGAGAGGCTCGAGTGGGAAGCTGGAAACCCTAGAGAAATGGATCTGATTTGTGGGAAGAGGGGAAGGTGGGAGGAGGAGGAGGGTGCCGCTCTCTGGGCTTGGTGTCCTTTCCCTCCCTCTCCACCCCTCTTCATCCCCTCCACAACAGATCTTGTTGGGTTTCCTCCGCGATGATGGGTTTCTCCAAAAAAAAAATACACTTGATATGAGCCCCCCATTGGATCTGATCGTTTTTTCCGTCGATTTTTATTTCTTACTTTTCGATCCCTACTCGTGGATTTCTGTTTCAATTGCTTGTCGAACAAACGGATGCATTTCTTACAATTTTTTTTATTTTCACCCCCATCTTTTGGGGCAATTATTCATTTGTCCTCTGGTATGCTTGCAACCTAGTAACAGATTAAGATTTGGGTTGAAGAGGAACGTCTAGCGACCAAATTTACATACTGTTTGTTAAACTGATATGTTTTTACAAATTTGTAGTTTCGCAATTGATCCATTTCCTGGCTGGCCACACTCAGGAATGGAACCAGGTCAGGTCTCTGGATTTTTGTTGGTAGATGTAGAGTGAACCCATTTTTTCAACATTTTTTTGGTAGACTTCATGAGGCCAGTTAGCTGTTGTATTACACTAGTCACCACAAATGCACAGAAAATATCTGTGTGGTTTGAGGGGTCAACCCAGGCCCAACCCAACCTAACCCTAGGTCGGGTTGAATTTCCCAAACCCGACCCGCTAGGCGGTGGTTTCAGTGTCTGTTTTATCGGTTTTGATTTTATCGGTTTCAGTGTCAAAATGTACGGTGTGATAGATTTTCGATTCGGTCTCGGTTTTCACCTGCTTGTTTTCATTCTAGACATTCAAGTTCAATATGAGGGTGAAATCGTACCGCTATTAAGAAATTTAGGAGTGTTTGGTATGTGGAACAGCTGTTGCCTTTAATCCTCTTCGAGATGGGGTTATTATTGTCAATTACTATTTTCAATGCAATTTGATGGTCTAGCTCTTCCGGGAGTGAGATTTTTTAGTTGCCAAGTCCTTCATTCCATCGGAACAATTACTAGCTGTTAATTTCAAATCAGGGAATTCTGGAATGATGCCAAACACCCCCTTAGTAACTCTGTCTCATCAACATCATTAAAGATCGAGGAAAAATAACTGATATAGCGGAGGGGCATAACAAAAAATAAACACAGAACCAAAACCCTTTTTAGTATAGGGTTTTCTCAAAAGGCTTTATATATAAAGGAGTCAGATTTCCGTTTTGGTTCGCTTTATTCATACCGGGGAACAAAAGCGGAATAGATTTAATCCGTTAATTGGGTTCGGTTTTCTTTCGGTTCAAAGTAACTCTTTGCATTCTTATATGGGTGATGGTCCATTGTTGGATGAATAAATGGCTATCCAATGATGGTTATAAAAAACGGGATAGATAGCCATTAAAGTTTCACTTACGAAGTGACATCAACTTGTATTCAATAGATGATTCAATGGAAAGATTCTAATTGGGCCTTTTCAATATTATCTAATATTAAATGTTTATTTATTAAATGGTTGGGTATCCGAATTGAGGCTCGTGTGGATTTTCCAACCTAAGCCCGCCCAAATTCGAGTTGGGTTCGGGTTGGCTTGCCCAAGTTGCTGACGTACCTACAGGGAGCCGTCACTCCCACACGGAGTGGGAAGATGCCATGACATGAGCGGGTACATGAAGTTGCCACATCGAGCGGAAAGTTTGCCATACTGAGAACACTTAGCAAAAAACCCAAAGCGGGAGTTGAACCCCTGACTTGGGGTCATAAGAGGAAGATGCAACACCAACTGAATTTTATTATAACCACTTCCCTTCTCCTGATAATAGTAACAATAATCTTCGAATAATTAATATATTTATGAATAATTAACGAACTCAAAGCCGAACGGAGCATTCTTTGAATAATTCGGCAATGTGGGTCAAATCTATGCAAATTCTGAATTATTCAAAAATAATTCATGAATGTTATGAATCATTTACAAATTTCTGTTTTTTATGTGCTACATATTTTGGGTATATATATATATATATATATATATATATATATATATATATATATATATATATATATATATATATATATATATATATATATATATATATATATATATATATATATATATATATATATATATATATATATATATATATATATATATATATATATATAGGGCCGGGATGCTGCCTCTCAAAGTAGCGTTTTTGCTGCTTTGACAACCCATCATGGCCGTGTCACATGTGATCTCCGGCCAGAATCAACATCAACAACCTCCGATTACCTCCACCGATGATCTCCTCTAACACCATTTGTCGGTGTTTACCGATAGAGGACTATCATGACTACGTCCATTGTGAGCCGTCCATTCATCACCTCACCTCATCTAGCAACCTCCGACGACATCCACCGTCAGCGATCACCTCCGGTGACTTCTAATACCTCCCGATTGTGAGTTCTGATGGCCTTTGTCGTCGTTTATGGCTTTAATAGCCACCGACGATCTGTCAAAGTAGCAAAGAACGCTGCTTTCAAAGGTAGCATTCCGTTTCTCATATATATATATATATATATATATATATATATATATATATATATATATATATATATATATATATATGGGGACGGGGAGCCTGCACCCGAGGTGCAGCAAGAACGCTGCACCTCAAGCATTGTTTACATACCTAGAAGTTTTGGAATTTGATGAAATTTGGTGAGGATGTTGTCTAGGGTAAGATGATCATCCTCACAAATTTTCATCAAATTCCAAAACATCTAGGGGGGTCAAATTATCGAAGCAAAATCTGTAGATTTTAACGGTGACTGCGGACAGCTGATTTTGCTTCGACCATTTGACCCCCCCTAGAAGTTTTGAAATTTGATGAAAATTTGTGAGGATGATCATGTTACCGTAGACAACACCCTCACCAAATTTTATCAAATTCCAAAACTTTTAGGTAGGTAAACAATGCTTGAGGTGCAGCGTTCTTGCTGCACCTCAGGTGCAGGCTCCCCGTCCCCTATATATATATATATATATATATATATATATATATATATATATATATATATATATATATATATATATATATATATATATATATATATATATATATATATATATATATAGAGGAATGGGATCCTGACTATCAAAGCAGGAAAAAACCCTGCTTTGATTCATTGTTTGACCATCCTAGAAGTTTTGGAATTTGATGAAATTTGGTGAGGGTGTTGTCTAGGGTAAGATCATCATCCTCACAAATTTTCATCAAATTCCAAAACTTCTAAGAGGGTCAAATGGTCGAAGCAAAATCTGCAGATTTTAACGGTGACTGCAGATTTTGCAGATTTTGCTTCGACCATTTGACCCTCTTAGAAGTTTTGGAATTTGTTGAAAATTTGTGAGGATGATGATCTTACCCTAGACAACACCCTCACCAAATTTCATCAAATTCCAAAACTTCTAAGATGGTCAAACAATGAATCAAAGCAGGGTTTTTTCCTGCTTTGATAGGCAGGATCCCATTCCTCATATATATATATATATATATATATATATATATATATATATATATATATATATATATATATATATATATATATATATATATATATATATATATATATATATATATATATATAATTACTAATGGAATATAATATGTTTTTATGTTTATGAACTTCTCAACTTATTCCAAATTTTTTGGATATTTTTCAAACTTCAAAATTCACCCCCTCGGTGAGTATATTATTTATTTTCGAACGTCGAATTTGTTACTATGTTCCTTGCTATTGAAATTGAATAGAAATTTTTTTTTTGTTATGTAATTTTCATATCAAAACTATCATTAAGTTTAGTGATAATGGTCATATCTATACTATAAGGAAAAGAAAGTTAGAATGTGAGACCTGCGAAGAACTCACTGACCTTTCCTGAAAGCTATAATGCCACCATGGAGAGATCAGGAGGTGTTGGAGATAAGGACGGGGTGGATGCCCATGGGACCCATTTTCCTGATGTTGCTCCTACCTTGGGAGATGGGGTTCCACAGGTTGATAACCCGGTGGTAGGGGGTTTCTCTCGGGGCTCCGGGTTAGCAACCTCTTCTTGCCTTTCGAGCGTATGTCGCTGCCGTCGACTGACAGATTGGGGGTCGAACTCGATCGAGGTTAGGGCTTCTCTTCGTGCCAGATCTAGAGGCCTCGGGTCTGTTGTGCAACACCGGCCACCATGGCCGAACTCGACCTGCGCAGTCCAGACCACTCCATATCGCTTGACTTCCGTCAAGAGCCCTCGCCATTCGGGGCTTGAGTAATCGATCCCCTCATGCAGAACATACGGTATCAATTGGCTCACATTGGTAGAGAGTAGCAGGGGCTACCTCCTAACATGTTGGAGGATGACACCATTCTTAATATAGCTTCGGCTGTCGGATTTTTCATTTCAGTGTCAGACTCGGGGTGTTTGCTAGCCCAGTTCCATAAATTGGAAAGATCTAGGGATACATAGTCATAGGACCTTTAGACCGATTGCTTTGCTTGTGTTGTTTTTGGGCTATTTGTGCTAGCCGTGTTGGTTGGGTTTCCACCGCGGGTGCTGGTGCCCTTTGGCACTCTGTATTTTTTTTTCTTTTGATAAACTGGTAGGGGTCTAGGCTGAATCCCCCCCCCCCCCCCCCCTCATTTCATCGAGAGGGATTTCTCAAAAAAAGAATGTGAGAACCGTTCACTCTGCTCGGGCCATTTCTTGGGCCACATATTTGGGGTTGAGAGGCTAGTAGGTATGATATACGACAAGGCTAAGGGTGGGACTTGGGCGGGTTGAAGGGTCTGTTGGAATTGGGTTCCGCTAATCAGAGTCGCAGCGGAATCTAAAAGAAAGATCCGAAGATCATACGGTGTATGTTTCATTACAATTCGTGATACAAAACAATCTACATGCAAATCTATGATCTTAGCATATGTGCGGACACCCTAGAGGCATACTACGATCTACGGAAGACATGCATGCATCTACTTAGGTGTTTAGATTCATCATACCTTATGGATCTATGATCCGGAGATTACGGAACGATGAAGAACCGCACTTGAATCGCAAGGAAAACTGTCGGATAGCACCTTGTCCTTTGCGAATTGAAGAATCCTCGAAATCCCGTCTCTGAGTGCAAGGATTTCGAGCCGGCGGAATAATCCGTTGCGAAGACGATGGCGAGCCTCGAGATTTTCTCCTCCTCTTTCTCCTTTCTTCCTTCTCCTTCCTTCCTCTTCCTTCTCCCTTCTTCCTCTCTTTTCCTTGGCCGAAACCACAAAGGAGGAGGACTAGGGGTCGGATTTTTGGAGGGGAGGGAGTAAAACCATAGGGTCGGCCCCTCCCCTCTCTATTCCTTTTATAGGGCCGGTCTCCCATGGCTCCAAGGAGCCTAGGGCCAGCCCTTAGGTGGATAGGGATGAGGGGGGATCGGATTTAGGTCTTCCGGGTGTCTATCGTGAAGTCCGGACGAAAATGCCCTTCACGAAAAGCGGAAAACTGAAAGTGAGACTGAGTGAGGTGCGCTACTCGGAATCGAATTCCGTCAGCGCCTGTGAGCTCCTGGAATTATTCCGCTCAATCTAAGATCCATATTCAATATGTTCTGAGCCATATTTCAGTATTTACCAAAATACCCCTACGGCCCGTAACACATGTGAATTAGGTTCTTTGGCTCCGGGCTTGCGCTCCATCGCGCTACTTCGCATCCAACGTATCCAACTAGGTCGGGGAACAATTCCTATACGCAACGAAAGGGTGAAACCTTCAGGGTTCGGGATCTCTAGCTCCAACCGGATTTCTGATTAACTGTTTCGGTGACATACCGAAAGTTCTATTAATCAGCCCTAATCCGATTAACCCGCGTAGCCACCCAGAGTGCGACGCGAGTTGAACTCTAGTGATCCTAAACTTATGTTACTCCCTCGTAACCCTGTTCTCTACTATACTCCGATAATCCTTAGTCCCTCCTATTACTGGTGCCATGATACGACTCGGGCGGTGGGGAGCACCATCAGATCCCGATCGATCATCTGACTAAGGTTTGATGACTTGTCATCTATAACACCACACACCTTCCGGTGCTATGCCTAGCATCCGGAATATCGTCAGTCATACTGACAACCACCAGGCCTAGGTTAACTGTGTGGAGAGATTGACTCATCAAACCGCACCCATCCAACATTGGACGTCGGATAACCTGTAGGGATTACATGTAACTCAAGCGCCAGCCGGGTAACCCAACATACCGTGGTATTGGACTATGGAAGGCCCGCACACGTTGGCACATCAAAGCACCACACAACTGGTTGGCCCAGTGTACATGGTCCCTAAGGGTTAAGAACAGATTATCTATAGTAGTAAGACGGTTTATGCACCAGTGTCTGAATCACTGAACTGTGCACCGTCTTGGTTCCTGTTCAACACGATCATCGTGCTTGGTCAGGTGAATGGGAATCCCACGTTCCCGTGGTGGAGACTTCATCACATCCTCTACCTGCCAACAGCTTGTTCTCGGTGAAACGACCGCCATCACCTAAGCTGTGAACTAGTTCTAGGTCTACACAGAACTGGTCCACTGGGTCTCCCAAGCATGGATCCTCCATGCGTCTCAGTGGCCTACTGTGTTCCCTATGGTCCTTTTATTATATAAGAATTATCATATACCATAGTAGTATTCTAATTAAAGCAATAACCAAAGTCATCTTTATTAATGTTAATACAGAAAATCCACGCTAAGGACACACGAGCTACAACAATCTCCCACTTGGCCTAGCGGGGAACAACAGTCTTAACTCCCATGGCATCCACGTGCTTTTCAAAAGCCTTGGTCGGTAACACCTTTGTGAAAGGGTCCGCCATGTTATCTGCAGACGCCACCTGAGTCACTGCAACCTCCCCTCGCTTCTGCAAGTCCCGGATAATATAGTATTTTCGCTCGATATGCTTGCTCTTCTGGTGATATCTTGGCTCCTTGGATTGTGCTACCGCTCCACTATTGTCACAGTAAAGGACAATAGGATCTTGAGCTCCCGGTATGCATCCTAAGTCTGTGAGGAACTTCTTGAGCCACACCACCTCCTTAGCTGCTTCGCACGCCGCAACGTACTCAGCCTCTGTCGTCGAATCCGCGATGCATCCCTGCTTCACGCTCCTCCAACTGACAGCTCCTCCTCCTAATGAAAACACAAACACTGACGTCGATCTCCTGGATTCCGGATTTGACGCAAAGTCAGAATCCGTATATCTAATCGGCATCAGTTCCTGTGAAGAGTAAACTAACTTATAATCTCTCGTCCTACGGAGATACTTGAGTATACTTTTCACAGCAGTCCAGTGCCCTGGACCCGGATTTGACTGATACCTGCCCATCATGCCTACTGTATAGCATATATCTGGTCTCGTGCACTGCATGACATACATCACTTCCTACAGCCGAAGCATAAGGTATCTTCTGTATCTCTGCCCTCTCCTCAGGAGTCTTAGGACCCTGATCCTTGTACAATTTCATTCCATGTATGAATGGAACCAGTCTCTTCTTGGAGTTGTGCATACTGAATCTGACCAAGATAGTATCTATGTAGGCTGACTGTGATAGCGAGAGAATCTTGTTCTGGCGATCTCGAGTTACCTTGATCCCCAGAACATAACTCGCTTCACCCAGGTCTTTCATGTCAAATTGAGAGGATAACCACACCTTCACTGTAGACAACGTTCCAACATCGTTTTCGATGAGCAAGATATCGTCTACGTAAAGCACTAGAAAAACTACTGCAGTCTTATCGTTCCTTTTATAAACACATGGTTCATCCACGTTTTGTTCAAATCCATAAGACTGGATAGCCTGATCAAAATGCATGTTCCAACTTCTGGATGCTTGCTTCAGTCCATAAATGGACCTTTGCAACTTGCACACCAGACCTTCCTGACCTTTTGCGACAAAGCCTGGAGGCTGAGACATGTAGATGTCTTCTTCCAAATCCCCGTTGAGGAATGCGGTCTTGACGTCCATTTGCTAGATCTCCCAATCATAATGGGCTGCAATGGACAAGAGAATCCAGATAGACTTAAGCATAGCCACTGGCGAAAAGGTTTCGTCATAGTCGATCCCTTCTCGCTGGGTATAACCCTTATCGACTAGTCTAGCTTTGTAAGTCTCAACGGTACCATCCGGACCTCTTTTCCTTTTGTACAACCATTTACACCCAACAGGTTTAATGTTGTGAGGTGATGTTACAAGTGTCCAGACCGAGTTTTGGAACATCGATGTCAGTTCTATCTCCATGGCTTCCTGCCATGCTGCATGGTCAGTGGATACCATCGCTTTGTCATAGTTCAGAGGATCATTCTCCTGAAACTCTGGATCAACCATAAAAGCTTCTCCAATGTATCTATCAGGAACACCTGTGGTCCTCCCACTGCGATGAACCTGCGGTGGTTCCATAGGAGTCGATTCTACAGTACCGTTAATCTTAGTGGTATCGGCTCCCATTACGTTTTCTGTCTGCGTACTCCTATCAGTACCAAGCAATTCTTCAAGAACTACTTTACTGGTGGGCTTATGGTCGATTAAATAATCCTGCTCCAGGAATACGGCGTTCGTCGAGACGACAACCTTTATATCCTCAGGATCATAAAATAGACCACCCTTTGTCCCTTTTGGATACCCAACGAACAGACATACCTTAGTTTTTGACTCCATCTTATCTCGCTTGTCCTTCCGCACATATGCTGGACAACCCTAAATCCTAAAGTGTTGTAGGCTTGGCTTTCGCTTTAACCACAGCTCCCAAGGAGTTAGGAGTACTGACTTTGATGGAACAAAGTTCAAAGTATATGCTGCCGTCTCTAGGGCATATCCCCCAAAACTAGGTGGCAATGTTGCATAACTCATCATAGTCCGAACCATGTCTAACAAAGTTCGGTTTCTCCTCTCAGATACACCGTTTTGTTGTGGTGTCCCTGGTGCAGTCAACTGGGATACGATCCCATGCTCACGCAGGTACCCAATAAATTCATCCGATAGGTATTCGCCTCCTCGATCCGATCGAAAAGACTTGATACTTTTACTCGTCTGCTTTTCTGCTTCAGCTCTGAACTCCTTGAACTTATCAAAGGATTCAGACTTCCGCCGCATTAGGTATATGTATCCAAACCTCGAGTGATCATCCGTGAAGGTGATGAAATACTCGAAGCCTCCTATGGCACGGACACTTATGGGCCCACATACATCAGTGTGTACCAACTCCAATACCTCCTTAGATCTGCTACCTTTGGCTTGGAAAGACCTTTTAATCATCTTGTATTCCAGGCAAGACTCACACGTCGGTAGGCTTTCTGAAACATTTGGACTTAAGAGTCCTACCTTAACCAACCTGTGAATCCTATCTGAGGCTATGTGTCCAAGCCTTAGATGTCAAAGGAGTATTGGATTATCTGAGGGATTTTTCCTTTTAGATGAATTAATCACACAAGCTTCAGTTATGTTATCCGGCTTATGATTGGAGTTAATTACATAGAGACCATTCTGTATCTTTCCCTTACAAACAAAGGAACCATTCAATTTAATTGACACACCAGAAGCATCAAATAAAACTGAAAAACCTTCATTATTCAATAAGAAAACAGAAATTAAATTACGTCTCAAGGACGATATATAAAGTATGTCTCTAAGTAATAAACTTCTTCCATCAAGGAACTGCAAGATGACATCTCCAACTGCTTCAGCCTCTGCCACGGTCTTAGTTCCATGCTTAGGATTATCTCCCCATCACCCAGTTTTCTTGTCTCCTTGAACCCCTGCAAATTATTGCAAGTATGGTTAGTGGAACCAGAATCCACAATCCATGAAACTGGAGAACAACCGGATGTTACAAGGGATTCCACTATGTGGATTTGAGATATACCTGTCTCAGCCTTCTTGGGAGCCGCGCGGCAGTCGCCCTTCCAGTGCCCCTTCTTGCCGCATCGGAAATATTTTTCTTTGGGCTTCGCCAGACCATTCTGCTTGGGAACCTGTAACTGCACCTGTCCCATCTTCACGGGCTTCTTAGACTTTCTTTTCTGAAACTTGTCCTTGGCTTTAAGAGAAGAATTCCGCTCTACGTTCAGGGATTGAGCTTCTGTTTTCATCCCATCCTCTGCAGCCTGGAGCGCTGCTAGGAGCTCTGCGTTAGACATCTTCAACCGGTTAAGGTTGAAGTTGGTAACGAAGCCCTCAAACGCTCCTAACAGAGATGCGAGGAAAATGTCGGTCTGGATCTCTGCATCTAAGATGACATCGAAGGAACCAAGCTCGTTCACATAGCCAAACAATTTCAGCATATGATCCCGAACTAAAGTCCCCTCTGCCATCTTCGTGGATACCAATTTCTTGATGGTCAGGTAACGAGTTACCCGACTACGACCCTCGAACATTTCCTTTCGGTAGAGCATCATGTCTGAAGCAAAGGCCATGTCTTCGACTTACTTCTAAAGGACGGTCTGCAAGGATGCCACTATGTAGTACTTGCACATCTCATCAGCATCTAGCCAGTCTTTCCATTCTTTTAATTGGGCCTCAGTTGCATCTGGTCCCGGCATGGCCGGTTGGGGGGGGTACTTAAAAATCTTTATTATTCAATAAGGAAACATAAATTAAATTTCGTCTAAAGGACGGTACATAAAGTATGTCTCTAAGTAATAAACTTCTTCCATCAAGGAACTGCAAGACGGCATCTCCAACTGCTTCAGCCTCTGCCACGGTCTCAGTTCCTATGCTCAGGATTATCTTTCCATCACCCAGTTTTCTTGTCTCCTTAAATCCCTGCAAATTATTGCAAGCATGGTTAGTGGAACCAGAATCCACAATCCATGAAACTGGAGAACAATTGGATGCTACAAGGCATTCCACTATGTGGATTTGAGATATACATGTCTCAGCCTTCTTGGGAGCCGCACGACATTCGCCCTTCCAGTGCCCCTTCTTGTCGCATCGGAAACATTTTCCCTTGGGCTTCGCCGGACCATTCTACTTAGGAACCTGCAACTGCATCTGGCCCATCTTCACGGGCTTCTTAGACTTTCTTTTCTGAAACTTGCCCTTGTCTTTCAGAGAAGAATTCCACTCTACGTTCAGGGATTGGGCTCCTACCTTCATCCCATCCTCTGCCGCCTAGAGCGCCGCTAGGAGCTCTGCGTTAGACATCTCCAACCGGTTAAGGTTGAAGTTGGTAACGAAGCCCTCAAAAGCTCCTAACAGAGATGCGAGAAAAATGTCGATCTGGATCTCTGCATCCAAGATGACATCGAAGGAACCAAGCTCGTTCATATAGCCATACAATTTCAGCATATGATCCCGAACTAAAGTCCCCTCTGCCATCTTTGTGGACACCAATTTCTTGATGGTCAGGTAACGAGTTACCCGACTACGAGCCTCGAATATTTCCTTTAGGTAGAGCATCATGTCTGAAGCAAAGGCCATATCTTCGACTTGCTTCTGAAGGACGGTCTGCAAAGATGCCACTATGTAGCACTTGCACATCTCATCAGCATCTAGCCAGTTTTTAATTCCTTTAATTGGGCCTCAGTTGCACTTGGTCCCGGCATGGCCGGTTGAGGGGTACTTAGGGCAATTGTGTGTTTGCCAACCCTTAGGACGAGCATCAAGTTACGCTTCCAGTCCTCGTAGTTTGGTCCCGTAAGTTTGTTATCATTAAGTATGGAGGCAAGGGGGTCGAGCTTGGTCATGATTTCTGTAAACAATGGTTTAAAGCAATAGTTATGGTCTACTACAATCTATTTCATGGAATTTAGAAATAGATAATGTCTACTCCAGCCGCTATGTCTTCACCACCTCAAGTGGAGACATCCAGGAATCTAAATTCCCTGGGCTGGAGCACTGAGACTATCGGTCCTGAATTAGAGACAGCATCTCGGTGAGAGCATGTAACCGCTTCTGCCAACGGGGTTTTTACGACCCAGTCTTCATCAGAATTATCCATGGTAAACTGAAAGACCTTCCAGTCTCCTTTTGGCCAGCTTTATGTGACCCGCGTGCGCAGCAACAACGGCTTCACACAAGCTTTCGGATGCTTCCCACAAATCTAGGTGGTGTCGGCAGGGGGGTTTATAGGCTCCCGCGGTACAGGATAAAACCGTCACCCACTGCCACCGGCATCCTCCATGTTCCGAAGGAAACCACTAGGCGAACCAGCATGGAAGAAAACACAGCTCTCACCCGGTGGGAATATTGAATTACGTACCTCCCACCCAGACCCTTAGCCGGTTGATTGTGGAGGCCAGGGGCTCCCCTTTGGAGGGAACCTCTTACACATTCATTCTTTATGAGGTTTTATGCATATCTAGAAATGTCACGATCTCCTAGACTTAGACCCTGGTCTACCGTGCTCCCACTAGAATTATAAACCTTCTCGCAAAGCATTAGTATCCTCGGAAAATATCATAGTCCCTACCTTGAATAGTCAGCTTTCGCATTTCTTGCAAGGATCACATTACATAGATTCCAAGGATCCCGATACTTCACTAGTTTGTCCATAATCCTAAGATCTGGAGCCTAGCCTAAGGTCAACGTGTAAAGGACTCCCACTACGATGACGTCTCGTTCACAATTTGATGCCTGATGTCATAGTAGACCTCATCTCATTACAGGTTTCGATGCTGGCCAAATAGGGACATCCGACAACCTCCGCCGGACCTCAACCTAATGGTGGCATAACCAAATCGTGATGAGTTCATACTACTATCAAACGTCATCTAGAAACGGGTATCACACAGTGAAATCCTAACCTAACTTGGTCGCTAGGACCACGTGGGGAAAGGGCATCCCACTAGGGTTATCATACTTCGTATAGAGACATTAGTTAATTATCTCTAAATAAATCTAACACTGCGTCTATCTCGGTGCACAGTACTTGGCTACCTGAACTACCACGAGGGCGGTTACCGCCTTTCCTTTTAGCTAGCCACCGGATTCGCACGTGTTAGAAGCATATAGAGACACCGATGAATCCATAATTTTAATACTAACCCTAAGCCTGATCTAGAGACTAACTCACAAGTAAGAATGATAATCACATTATCATCGGGGTTCTCTAAATACTGAATAAAGAGAAACAACAGAGAAAGCATCCAAACTGAATCAAGTCCAGGGTCCGACCCTTGAACCTGAATAGCACAACCAAGATATCCTGCTCTTCCGTTGTGCACGATCTCTGACGATGATCCCCTTCATCGCCAACGTGCACGCTTTCGTCGGGTCTTTGCACGCCATGGTACCGCTTGCCCGAACCATGGATGTAGCATCATCTCCTTCTTCCTGTGACCGAAAAACTAACACGCTCCGAGCAAGTGCTCGTTCATGTACAATTTCGCTAGAAAGTAAAGAAGACAATCCTAGAAACATGGCCAGGGAACCGAGGATAGTCAACCCCCACCCTCGCCCATCTAGAACCTTACAAATCCACAATAATAATCAATGCAAAATAAAATCCGGGGTCCGACCCCCGGATGCATGCAATCACAGATTACTATTCAGCGCGGCACCTGCAAAAAGACGATACATAGCACAATCCATATGCATGATCTACGCCGAACCCCGATGAAAACATATGCCATCATATATTCACATGATGTTTTCACGAATTCATGCATGAAACATACACCAAAGCGTGCTCTGATACCAATTGTTGGAATTGGGTCCCGCTAATCAGAGTCGCAGCGGAAGCAAAAAGAAAGATCCGAAGATCATACGGTGTATGTTTCATTATAATTCATGATACAAAACAATTTACATGCAAATCTATGATCTTAGCATATGTGCGGATACCCTAGAGGCATACTACGATCTACGGAAGACATGCATGCATCTACTTAGGTGTTTAGATTCATCATACCTTATGGATCTATGATTCGGAGATTACGGAATGATGAAGAACTGCACTTGAATCGCAAGGGAAACTGTCGGATAGCACCTTGTCCTTTGCGAATTGAAGAATCCTCGAAATCCCGTCTCTGAGTGCAAGGATTTCGAGCCGACGGAATAATCCGTTGCGAAGACGATGGCGAGCCTCGAGATTTTCTCCTCCTCTTTCTCCTTTCTTCCTTCTCATTCCTTCCTCTTCCTTCTCCCTTCTTCTTCCTCTCTTTTCCTTGGCCGAAACCACAAAGGAAGAGGACTAGGGGTCAGATTTTTGGAGGGGAGGGAGTAGAACCATAGGGCCGGCCCCTCCCCTCTCTATTCCCTTTATAGGGCCGGTCTCCCATGGGTCCAAGGAGCCTAGGGCCGGCCCTTAGGTGGATAGGGATGAGGGAGGATCGGATTTAGGTCTTCCGGGTGTCTATCGTGAAGTCCGGACGAAAACGCCCTTCACGAAAAGCGGAAAACTGAAAGTGAGACTGAGTGAGGTGCGCTACTCGGAATCGAGTTCCGTCAGTGCCTGTGAGCTCCTGGAATTATTCCGCTCAATATAAGATCCATATTCAATATGTTCTGAGCCATATTTCAGTATTTACCAAAATACCCCTATGGCCCGTAACACATGTGAATTAGGTTCTTTGGCTCCGGGCTTGCGCTCCATCGCGCTACTTTGCATCCAACGTATCCAACTAGGTCGGGGAACAATTTCTATACATAACGACAGGGTGGAACCTTCAAGGTTCGGGATCTCTAGTTCCAACCGGATCCCTGATTAACTATTCCGGTGACACACCGAAAGTTCCGTTAATCAGCCCTAATCCGATTAACCCGCGTAGCCACCCAGAGTGCGACGCGAGTTGAACTCTAGTGATCCTAAACTTATGTTACTCCCTCGTAACCATGTTCTCTACTATACTCCGATAATCCTTAGTCCCTCCTATTACTGGTGCCATGATACGACTCGGGCGATGGGGAGCACCATCAGATCCCGATCGATCATCTGACTAGGGTTTGATGACTTGTCATCTATAACACCACACACCTTCCGGTGCTATGCCTAGCATCCGGAACATCGTCAGTCATACTGACAACCACCAGGCCTGGGTTAACTGTGTGGACAGATTGACTCATCAAACCGCACCCATCCAACACTGGACGTCGGATAACCTGTAGGGATTTCATGTCACTCAAGCGCTAGCCGGGTAACCCAACGTACCGTGGTATTGGACTATGGAAGGCCCGCACACGTTGGCACATCAAAGCACCACACAACTGGTTGGCCCAGTGTACATGGTCCCTCAGGGTTAAGGATAGATTATCTATAGTAGTAAGACGGTTTATGCACCAGTGTCTGAATCACTGAACTGTGCACCGTCGTGGTTCCTGTTCAACACGATCATCGTTCTTGGTCAGGTGAATGGGAATCCCACGTTCCCGTGGTGGAGACTTCATCACATCCTCTACCTGCCAACAACTTGTTCTCGGTGAAGCGACCGGCATCACCTAAGCTATGAACTAGTTCTAGGTCTACACAGAACTGGTCCACTGGGTCTCCCAAGCATGAATCCTCCATGCGCCTCAGTGGCCTACTGTGTTCCCTAGGGTCCTTTTATTATATGAGAATTATCATATACCATAGTAGTATTCTAATTAAAGCAATAACCAAAGTCATCTTTATTAATGTTAATACAGAAAATCCACGCTAAGGACACACGAGCTACAACAGGGTCTACCCATGCCCAACCCGACTTGCACAAACCTTAGCTCGTTTTGTCTGTGGAACCCAGGGAACCCGTGGAAGCCCAACCCGTGCTTGCCCATTCTAGTTCCTCGGGTTGCCCAATTTGCAAAATAATAGGCGTGTTGGGCGAGTTGCCCAATTAGAAATGCTTGTGCACATAAATAGATGGAAAAAAAATCCGACAGATTTTTGAATTGGATAAAAAAAATATTTGATTTGTATAATGAAAACATATAGTCCAACCCATATCCTCACATATGTCAAACGAATTCCTATCATTCAACATCAAATAGACGGTCTTGGATTTCCATAAAAAAAAAAAAAAACTACAAAAGCATTCAACCTTAGTGTCACTTCCTCGGGTTGGGGAGATCGCTGCCCAAACCCGTCCAAATTGAAATCATGTTGATCTTTTTTTGTCCAAACCCGTCCAAGTTTTTAACCAGCTTTGTCCATGTTTGTCCATTGTTCGGGTTGGGCTGGTCGGGTTCGGGTCAGACCTGCCCAAGTCCCACCTCTAGACTGGGCGGACTAAAGAGTAATTTAGGGGTGGTGGATTTTTGTTTTTTTTTTGAGGAGTTTCTGATAGAGTTTTTTTTTTGTATTTCAAAGGGGGAGGTGACTTCCGGAAGGTGTCATAGTCCGGCGCAAGCAAGAAACCACCGCACACTAGCGAAAAGATAGGCCTTGGGTCGAAACAACATCACCACATCCACCCAAAAGAGAGGGGGGAACACCACCATGCCGCACATTGGCGGAAAATAAACCCGCATCCTGGGCAAGCACGGCCACCACACAAACCGCCGGCGGTGGAAAGAACCAGCAACATAGAAAAAAGAAAAGTAAAAGCACAGGCACACGGACTCAAAAAGTTACCACGGTGCGTCTTCGATCTCTACTAACCAGACACTAATGTCTCGCACCACTTGGATCTACCACCGGACAGAGGTGGGTTTGGAAACGGCCACTGCGGATGCCGGTCGGGGTCCAAAACGCCACCCCACCGCGAATCAGCTGGGACACCCACAATCCGCTGGCGGAGGGCTCCCATCCAAGTAGGAGGCTGCATCGCGACTCTATGCTGCTGATCTGAGGAGGAGGACACCCTTATGTACAAGGGGAGGCAAGGAGGGTAAAACCGACCCTCGAAAGATGTCAGCCATGATCTTCTGGCCTCCCTGAAACCGGCGACAGTAGTTGAGGAGGCCAAGAGGGGCTAATTCTAAACCCTAACATAGGGGGAAGGAGTTTAGGGGGTGTTTAGTATCATTCTGGATTCCGGAACCTTTTGTTTCTATTTCCAGCTCCATATTTTAGAGCTAATGGATAGTTTTTGTTTGGCTGGAGTGAAGGAGTTGGGAATGATAATTTAGTATTCCGTGCGTTTTTATGCCAATTGGAATGCTGAACCATCGAATTACATTAGAAATAGTAATTGACAAAAATGCCCTTTTCTGAATGAGGAGGAACAACTGTTCCTCATGCCAAACACCCCCTTGTATACGGTGGTGTTTAATTATTTCCTAAAACTGGGATGGGGCTTGCTCAGCATGAGAATAGAACGATAGGGATCCCGTTAAGGTAACATGATCATGTTAGGGATTCTAATGATACTTTTCTAAGTTTGAATGATTAAGGATGGCGACCGTCAGATAAGGGTGTACGTGGTCTCTCTTAAACCTTGGATCTGATTGATGGGTGAGGATTTTAAAATTTTGGATAGGCGCTACTTGCCTATAAAATAGAACACAATCTCGCAAATCCTTGATCATTTTCTTATTCAATAATTCACAATTGGATGGTGGGCGAGTTTAATGTCCAATACCCATGCCCTAATAAAACGAATATAAGAAGAAACATAAGAGCTGAGCATTTCATAGTGATACATTAGTTTTTACCTCAAGTAATTGCCTATGTGGTGGAGAAAAAAGAAAAATTATATTAAATTCATTCCCGAAACCCGAATAGGCCAGTATGGGTTGAGTATGGACCCCCTTATACCCGAATGGGTATGGGTTGGGTACCATACCTGAATGCGTATAGTATGGCTGGTCGTAGGGGATCTAAGGATAGGGTCGGACCCGTTGCCACCCTTATTTATGGTCCTATCCTTGCTTGACGCATCAACGATTGGAGTCGGGGTTGGGAGCAGGCTGAATCAATTCTTCTGCTCTATGCTGCGATTTCGTCTAGATTCTAAAATTGTTTTTTTTTTCAGCAACCAATAAAGCGTGGTAACACGGGGTCTCAGTATACCTTTCAATGGATCGAAGTTGGATCGGTAACGGGATTACCGGATTCAGATCGTTATTGGATCATTGGATCAAAAACCCCAATCCATATCCGTGTAAGTATGGATTGGATCAAATTCAGATCAAAATCTGGATCATAGACAAGAGACATCGGATTGGTGTGATATCGTTGAGTGTCGAATTCATAGAAAGAACAATTGATTCTAAACTTGGGACTCGAAAGGACCAAGATAAATCTTTTTATAATAACCGATAGGGCCTTAGATCTAAAGCAATTAATCAAATCTAACATTGGATAAAATATAATATATTATGTTATAGTTTGTCGGATTAAGTTCTTAACAGATCGGATTGACCTAGATAAATCTATATATGATTTGTTAAGTAAGCAATATATTATCGGATTTGGACTGTAATCGGATTATCAAATCAAAAAAAAAAAATCCATATCCTGTTGAGCACTGTGGTGTGGCTCGGAATCCTATTTGGAGGAGAGCTGGTTGGCTCAGAGCCCTATTTGGAGGAGAGCCATATGTTCACGACATCGAGTAGAAATCTGGCGGGATTGCCCGCTGGCACAAGTCTATCGGAGAGGTGAAGCTTGTTGGACGTCGTAGGAGACTTCGAACGTTTGTTCATTGGTGGTGGAGCGACATCGGTTGAGGTGGAGCTTGTTTGGACGTCGGAGGAGACTCCGGGCATCATGGCCACCAGAGGATGGTTAGTGGAGGTGATCGTCAGGCATGATAATCAGCCATTGGCATTTAGTTGGGTGCATACACAAACCAAAGGTGTAGGACACATGTTTGGATATAAGCATCGGCAAGGTACTTTTGATACGCCTTTAGAACGCGCGTTCAGGACACCGAGGAGGGGTCGTTCGGTACCGTCAGGGTGCCGTTTGGAGCGCCATCAGAAAGCGGGTTCGTGATATTGACACGGTACCGTTGGCATTGTCAAAGTGCTTTGAAGACGATGAATAGACGTCTGATTTGTGACATCTTGCTATGGTGGAGATTGTTGATGATGGCTTGAGTCAAACCCGTCTCCTCAACCTGGAGCCTGACTTTTCCGACTCGTCTTTCTCCAGAAAGGCGTGTCTTGCTATAAGTAGTCGTGCGCACGACTTTTTCAGGTTGTGCGCATGACTGTGCCTGACAGACACGGGTTTGACTCGGTCTTGCACGATTGGACTTTCTAGATCTTGTTATTTTGGGGGAATCTCGGGATTAAGCTCTTGTAACCTATTCCCCGAGTTTATGAAGGGGTCTAGGATTTTGGGAAATAAAATCTTTAATCCTTGGATCAACCTTTGGATCAATTTTGGCGACAGCTCTTGGTGAAGCTTCTCGCGGAGAAGATGAACCCAGGGAAGGAGCGTGCCTTTCTCCTCTCCCCAGGCCGTTGAAGAGCCGGTGAGCGGCGTCCACGACACCATGTTGGAGCACCGCTTTGCGGGTGCTTTATGATCAATCCTAGAGGAATTCTACTTAGAGGAAAACCTAGAAAGACCCCCGTTCCGGGGAAGGTGTCTTCGGACATGGTGACGAGCCATGGAGAAGCGCAAGGCCGTTGGGAGATTCGTGGTGCTTCGATGATGATTGATCGGACAGATCGTGACTGGTAAGTATCTAGATCATGCCTTTTGTGGAACCCGTGAGGGTTATCTCTGTGGAGATTGCCATGTGCAATCCGTTCAGTCAGATCTGTCAGATTTGTGGGAGAGAGCGTATAAAGAGGTAGAGCTTTTTTCTCCATCTATTATGTTGCATGTTCAGTTTTGGTATTCTCTATTTGGTGGTTTTCCAGAGGACCATTGGCACATGTTGGAGACAATTTGGTCTCCGTTGATGCGTATGGTCATCTTTTGTGGTGGAGAGATATGTGAGGATTTGTTAGAAGGCATAGAGTGCCATCGGGTGTAATCCTGTTTATCTGCTTGATAGTGGATTCCTGGAGGAGGTGGTTGCTGGAGAGAGGACATAGCCCCGTTTGGGGTGAACCTCTGAAAATCTTTTGTCCCTCTCTCTTGTCTATGTTTTTTTTTGTGTTTCTTGTGTCGTAACGGACCGGTGCAATATGGAATACATCGATAGAATCTGACGTTTCAAGGATCCATGGCGCCAGACCGCTTATCCGCATCCTTCAGACTTTTCTCTACGTCGGGTTCCGTATCGTTCGCTGCGCAACATATCCGACTTAACGGATCTGATCTGTATCAAAATATGATCCATTGACAGGTCTAGGTCTTAGTATCACCCCGCCAAAACCATACACCACAACATGAAAAGTGGGCTCCGCTTCCTTTGAATAAGTGGAATTAGAGCAAAACCGCTAAGGCAAAGACAGCCCAATTAAGTATTGATCGCTAGCTCGATCCAATCAATGGTCATTGCATGTGCGAATCTTGGCTGTTGATGTACGTCATACTCACGGGATTATGGAATATAATAAATAGCAACTATATATGCTTCCTTCTCCCTGTTTCGATCTCCAGATCTCTTTGAGCCCTTGCTCTTGTGCCCTATCCTCTAACCTCCTTGCCAGTCCACCCCAAAAAAAAAACAGTTCTTTGCTTGCGCCTTTCATGCCCTCAAAATACGATTTTCTTTGCACTTTTGGACATCAAAATCAGTATATTCTCGCTCACTTGCATCTCAAAATCGTTTGCAATTCAAGATTTCTAATAAATAGGATCACATAAAAAAAAACAAAATAAAAGTAATAGTGCTATAAAAGGAATAAAAATAGAAAAAAGAGAGAAAAAAACTCTCAAACATACGAAATTCGTAGAAGTGTTCATCAATTACCCAGGGCGATCTACCAGTATGTCCATATAAGCATACAAGATTGGATTGTCCTTCAGCTTCATGCCTATCAAGACCAAAGTTTTGGTTGGGATGTCGGCAATTCCCCATTGTAACACAGTAAAATCTTGTCATCATAAATCCAGAGGAGTACGTTCCACATCATAAAAACGTACGGGTGGTGGTAACTGGACGCTGTGCTTCTTAATCCATACATGGTTGATGCGGTCGCTGAGCACCCATATGTCCATCACCGTCTTCGTCGAAGAGGAGCTCGATCCGTCGACGCCTCTGCATCCCAAATACAGCTTCTCCTCCGCTCCGCCTGACTATGGTAGAGTGAAGTACTCCCACTCAACACCATAGCGAGGGAAGCGTCGAGGCGGCGGTATCCTTCTGAACTTTTCATCTCCGAGATCGAAGGAGAGGATACACCCCTCGGTCGAGTCGTATTCACTAGCCATCCAATTCATGACTAGTCGTATGACATGCATCTGACTTCACCGGCAGATCTCCATGAGTTGGAAGAAGAGCACAAGGTGAGCACCTCAATCTGATGAGGAGTCCGGTTTAGACAGTAATGGCAACTTTGCGGCTTCAGTGTGATTTTGGACAAAACCAAAACCATACTACAACACCGAACCGCCACATCGAAACCGCACCGCGACGGTTTACCATTATGTAAAACTGAAACCGCACCATACGGTGTGGTGCACCGCGGTTTATCATTATAAAGACTTAAACGGTGCTGTTTTATACGGTTTTGATCAAAACTAGAACCGCACCGCTATACCGAAACCGAAAACCGCACCGTACCGTGACGGTTTTATATTTCAGCAAACCAAAACAGCACCATACAGTGCGGTTTTTGGTTTTAGGCCGCACCTCCACCATCCCTAGGTTTAGATACGCTACGAGTTTGTACTCATTTTGTTGGGGGGGTGAAACCCTAAGCGGATCAGATGAGGCCGACGTCCTCCCTTAGGTGCTGGAACAACAATGGATTCTTGGGTGGTCGGTTCCACTCCGTGATGCTTGCTTCCGAATGGACGTATGCACGGAGGCGAGAAGCTGATGTCGTCGATAATAACTTAGTTCTTCGGGGTCCAACTTGTGTCCAGTGGCGGACCTACCTTAGGCCCGGGGGGATCAAGCCCCCCCCCCCCCACCCCTCACTTTAGAAAAAAATTAAAAGTTTTATACATACTTCGTAAGTCTATATGTTAGTGTTGGCTTCAATTTTTTTGCTCGACTCCGAACGATGTCGTAGAGGATTGCATGAGGATCACAACATCTTTTGAATAACTGAATTCCGATAAAAAATGAAGTAGGAAGCGTCCATTTCGGTTCCGGTTCTCATATCTTCTTATCTTATTCATTATGTACACCGAATTTTCATGGGACTTGGTGTTAGGTTCATAGCAATAGATCAATTTGGTGAAAATGACGATCAATAAGTTGGTTTTGCACTAGGTCCCTCTCAAAAAAGATGCATTTACAACAAATCCCTCCGTTGACTTTTTCTATCCTTTAACTGACAAAACTGTCCCTAATACTAATATCAATGCAACAAAGAGTTATAATCTTCAATGTAGAAAATGCTGCTTTTTAATTATTATCAAAATTTTACTTTTTTGCTACTGTTAAAGCATCTTTTTGTCATCCTTATCGCTAAAGACGATATGCTATAAAGGCCTACCACCAATTTATCCAATTTTTTTTTGCTGCGGAGTGTTTTTGCTCCAAATAACTAAGCCATCTAGACCGTTTATGGAAGAATAGAGAGTTGTCCGATTATACTTTACACACAGACTCGTGCACTACACTATTACCTGGCCTTTTTACATACAATCAGATTGCACTCTTTTCTCTTGCATATAAGGGAACGGTCCAGATGTCCCATGTAGCATTGTAACAAAAGCCATTATTTTGTCCGCCACTTAATTAAGTAAACGTTTGTGGACCATTGGATCGAGGTTTTGATCCAACGGCCATCAGCTCTCCTCCATGGGGATAGACCCCAACATTTTGTTCCTTCCAAAGATACCATATGGCCAACACAGAAGAATCTATGCTTGTCCAAGTTGTTGTCCACGAACAATGTAATCCACTCATTGCAACTCCTCCTGAAGGCTCTCACGTCACGGGCAATGGGCAAACCAAACCAGATCGACGACATCTGCCAAGCTGCAAGAGAAGGAAAGGTGGTCTATGGTACTCTCGGCCGCCTCTCGACAGAAGGGGCACAAGTTTTCCGTATGGGGAACATGCTTAGCGATGGCAGATTTAGTAGGAATACAATCTTTGAGGGCCCTCCAGCAGAGCATGAGTATGAGAGGAATGGCATCATTGAATATCTAGAATCGTCCCTATTAGATGTAGAGTTTCTATTAGTCCCATCTTAGTTGTGATATTGTAATGGTGTGCGTTCTCTCCTTATATAATAGTAACTCTACATCTAATAGCTACTAGCGTTTGGGGAGAAAACTCATTGTATTGATATCTATATAACATGACACGTCTGTTTTGTGCTGACTAGACAAAACAAAAGCTGACTAGGACAAACTGACTGGACAAAAATAAACTGAATAATCTAACCATTCGTTCAAAAATCAATGCACAATCTCTATTTCCCCGTCAGCCAACTCCCTCCCCTTGGTTTCAAATCCTGACCCATTTAAACTACACTAAACCCCTAAAATCCCTGCCCATTTAAACTGCACTAAACCTAACCGTTCATCCCGTGATCGTTGTTCGTATCAACGGCTATAAATCAGCCTGCTGAAATTTCGGCCGTCTCGACTCCCAAACCATCGGGTCGATCTCGAGGAATCCGTTCGAATAGAGATAGTTGTGATTGATTGATTATAGGGGGAGGGGGAGTTGGTCGCGCCGAAGACGCCCGCTTCGTGCCAATCAGCACGGGTGAGGAAATGAGTGTTCCTATGAATGCCGGTGTTGTCGCCGAAAGTGTTTTGCTACCGAAGACGTTCAGGTGTTGCTGCTGAAAGTGGCCCGCTGCAGTGCCGACAAATGTATTGCCGCCGAAGACGACCAGTTGTTGTGCCGACAGGCACGGGCATGCACTATCTATATAACATGTTAGGGCAGTTCGGATTGTTTACAACCCTACCATCAAAATCACACAAGACAAGTTTCGGAGACAAGTTGTCCATCCGATCTAATTGTACGTATCAACCACATCCCAATCCTCATATCCTCAAGCCGTTTTCAAACCGTTTGATCAAATCGAACGGTTCAAAAACACCCCTCAAATCTCTCAAAGAAGTCCACGATATTAACCGTCCCCCCTAAAATCTCTCTCTCTCTCTCTCTCTCTCTCTCTCTCTCTCTCTCTCTCTCTCTCTCTCTCTCTCTCTCTCTCTCTAAACTGATCGCACACCTCTCTCTCCACATCGTCTCTCTCTCTCTCTCTCTCTCTCTCTCTCTAAACCGATCGCACCTCTCTCTCTCTCTCTCTCTCTCTCTCTCTCTCTCTCTCTCTCCACCCATTGGGTGGGGGGCGGCGGGGGAGGGGGAGGTGGTGGTGGTTGGGGGGGGGGGGGGGGGGGGGGGGGGGGGGGGGGGTTTGCGCCGAAGGCGTCCCTGCCAATCGGCACGGGCACTAGTTTCTAATACATTACATAAGACTACCTCTCCTTATATAAGGAGAGAACGCACACCATTCCAACAGATCACATCATCGACCTCGTCGGATAGGGATGGAATCCCTTCTATAGATCTAACTGTGACTTCATCGGCACCCATAGAAAGCAGCAATTTATGCCCGATTCCAGTGGCTGGTATCCGAATCGAAGAGATCGCGGACCGTAAGATCTGGGTCCTCAACGGTGTCAACGAGGAGCGGGGTACTTGGGTTTCCATGAGTGGGTAGCCATGAACTCGCGAACATCGATGATATTCCTCCTAGCGGATGAATGTCCTGAATTCGGTTATAAATTTAATCTAATCGATCTAATCCATTAAGAACCCGATCGATATGACAAATGTACATATAACATAACCACATAATATATCGGCACGCAGACACGTGGCTTCCACTGGATTCGGCATATTTAGTTCTTTCATCTTTATTAGGTTGTACTTTCTGAGCTTGTTTGCCCATGAACTGGAATAAATTCTAAATTCCAATTCTATTTGTGGCTAATGGTTTGTTTTTCTTACGCTAAAGATTAACCGATAGGATATTGAAAAACTATAGAAATCGGATATGATTCCTTAAGCATTGTCGAGTCGAATCAGGTTAATTTTTTTTTTAACAGATCGGATTCGGATATAGCCTAATCCGATCTGTCGACAGGCCGGTCTACCCATGCCCCCATTGGTCCTTTTAAATCTTAAGAGCTTAATTAATATTAAGTGAATTGTACCTTCACTTTCAACTTACAAGGGACCTATGGGCAATTGCATTTCATTTACCCACACTAAAAGTTGGTGAGCAAATTGGTTCTATCTTGAGATTTCTCTTATTTGCTGGCAGTTTATGGTCCAATAGCCATTTGACACATCAGCAGCTAGAAGCCCTTGCTTCAACTACTGTTTGCTAGCTCCAATCAAAGTTGTGGACAACCCGTTGGGATTGGTACCCAATAATCAAGTAGAATCCAAGGAAGAAACGGTAGGATTGGCTGTGTTTTCAAAAAGAAAAAAAAGGGTTGTTTTGACTTTTGTGGGTGTAAAAATTGTACCGGACCAGATCAGAGCAGCATGGGCCCGCACAACGGCCCAAATGGGTAAGCCTGCCTGGGCTCACATGGGCCCACTCTACGAGGCTCGCAGATCAAGCCCTACCCCTTATTGAGCCCGAACAATGGCCCAATAAGGGCCCAGCAAGGAGGCCCAGAACCAGTGCCACGTCATCAGCGCCACGTCATCACTGTCATATCGGGCACGTGCCTACGCTATAAAAGAACCCCCAAGGCATCCAGGAGAGGGGTTGGCCATTCAATCAGAGGAGGAGGATCCCAGAGCAAGTGCTAGAGCTCAATTCTCCCCTTCTTATTCTCTTCTAGTTGCTCCGTGCAACCCGACTGTACGAAGCTTCTCTTGGCCTGTCAAGAGAACGCTCACCCCTTATTGACTTGAATTATAGTGAAGATCAGGTGGCACCTCTCGCCCGGAGACGTAGGTCGTAAGGCCGAACTCCGTCACCAATCCTTGTGTCATCATTGCTTACTCTCTCTATCTATTCTCCCATCTCTCTAACTCTACAAATCGTCCACATTCAATCAAGGCTGTGGGGTGGGGTTCCCGATCAAGGCGGCTCGGAAATTTCCCCCCACAATCTTTGGCGCCGTCTGTGGGATATCGATAGAGGTCTTACCCACACCTCTACCGACTCCTATTCAGCTTGTGGTGACGAGCCACAAGTCCTCCTCCAAATCAACCTCAAAGCCTTCACCACGCCGACATCAACACGCTCAATGGTGAAGGCCAGCACCAACACACCAAAGGCGGGTGCTGATCGGACAATCGACGTGCTAATCGAAGAAGAACAAGAAGTCTCAGTTGCAACCAATCGAAGAAATGTTTATAAGCGACTGGGGCCACAAGGAAGTCATCCGGGAAGCCACAGCAATCGGCAGGACCCACCATTCCCGAGGCAACAATCTGGCAAAGAGCACGCCACCCAAGGGGACAACGATCTAACTACATACCAAATTTCGGCTGCTGATTTCCAGCTGTTGAACCTTCTCAAGAGGAACGCAGCCCTCGAGCAAGAGAGGGATTCCCTAAAGAAGGTAGCTGAAAGAGCGGGGGTTGTGGCCCACAACTCTCCAACTATCGATGAGGACCAACCAAAGACCTTCGATTCCGCCCATTCAAGTCGGAAGCTCGAAGGCAATTCGGCTACGCCCTCTCGAGGCTAAAGTCCGATAAAAAGGCTCCTGGCAACCCAGGTCAATCAAAGACCTTCGATTCCGCCCATTCAAGTCGGAAGCTCGAAGGCAATTCGGCTACGCCCTCTCGAGGCTAAAGTCCGATAAAAGGCTCCTGGCAACCCAGGTCAACCAAAGACCTTCGATTCCGCCCATTCAAGTCGGAAGCTCGAAGGCAATTCGACTACGCCCTCTCGAGGCTAAAGTCTGATAAAAAGGCTCCTGGCAACCCAGGTCAACCAAAGACCTTCGATTCCGCCCATTCAAGTCGGAAGCTCGAAGGCAATCCGGCTACGCCCTCTCGAGGCTAAAGCCCGATAAAAAGGCTCCTGGCAACCCAGGTCAACCAAAGACCCTCGATTCCGCCCATTCAAGTCGGAAGCTCGAAGGCAATTCGGCTACGCCCTCTCAAGGCTAAAAGTCCGATAAAAGGCTCCTGGCAACCCAGGTCAACGAAAGACCTACGATTCTGCCCATTCAAGGCGGAAGCTCGAAGGCAATTCGGCTACGCCCTTTCAAGATGAAAGTCAGATAAAACGCTCCTGACAATCCAGGTCAAGCTAAACTATCAACTATACTCATCTGAGGCGATGAGAATAAGTCCGAGGCGACCAGTGCCTCGGCACTCTACAAGCCCAAGGCCCAGCCCTTGGCACTCGAAGACAAAGCCCGAGGCGATCAATGCCTCGGCACTCTACAAGCCCAAGGCCCAGCCCTTGGCACTCGAAAACAAAGCCCGAGGCGATCAATGCCTCGGCACTCTACAAGCCCAAGGCCCAGCCCTTGGCACTCGAAGACAAAGTCCGAGGCGACCAACGCCTCAGCACTCTACAAGCCCAAGGCCCAGCCCTTGGCACTTGAAGACAAAGTCCGAGGCGACCAACGCCTCGGCACTCTACAAGCCCAAGGCCCAGCCCTTGGCACTTGAAGACAAAGTCCGAGGCGACCAATGTCTCGGCACTCTACAAGCCCAAGGCCCAGCCCTTGGCACTCGAAGACAAAGTCCGAGGCGACCAACGCCTCGGCACTCTACAAGCCCAAGGCCCAGCCCTTGGCACTTGAAGACAAAGCTCGAGGCGACCAACGCCTCGGCACTCTACAAGCCCAAGGCCCAGCCCTTGGCACTCGAAGACAAAGTCCGAGGCGACCAACGCCTCGGCACTCTACAAGCCCAAGGCCCAGCCCTTGGCACTTGAAGACAAAGTCCGAGGCGACCAACGCCTCGGCACTCTACAAGCCCAAGGCCCAGCCCTTGGCACTTGAAGACAAAGTCCGAGGCGACCAATGCCTCGGCACTCTACAAGCCCAAGGCCCAGCCCTTGGCACTCGAAGACAAAGTCCGAGGCGACCAATGCCTCGGCACTCTACAAGCCCAAGGCCCAGCCCTTGGCACTCGAAGACAAAGTCCGAGGCGACCAACGCCTCGGCACTCTACAAGCCCAAGGCCCAGCCCTTGGCACTTGAAGACAAAGTCCGAGGCGACCAACGCCTCGGCACTCTACAAGCCCAAGGCCCAGCCCTTGGCACTTGAAGACAAAGTCCGAGGCGACCAACGCCTCGGCACTCTACAAGCCCAAGGCCCAGCCCTTGGCACTTGAAAACAAAGTCCGAGGCGACCAACGCCTCGGCCCCCTACAAGCCCAAGGCCCAGCCCTTGGCACTTGAAAACAAAGTCCGAGGCGACCAGCGCCTCGGCACTCTACAAGCCCGAGGCCCAGCCCTTGGCACTTGAAGACAAAGTCCGAGGCGACCAATGCCTCGGCACTCTACAAGCCCAAGGCCCAGCCCTTGGCACTCGAAGACAAAGTCCGAGGCGACCAATGCCTCGGCACTCTACAAGCCCAAGGCCCAGCCCTTGGCACTCGAAGACAAAGTCCGAGGCGACCAACACCTCGGCACTCTACAAGCCCAAGGCCCAGCCCTTGGTACTTGAAGACAAAGTCCGAGGCGACCAACGCCTCGGCACTCTACAAGCCCAAGGCCCAGCCCTTTGCACTTGAAGACAAAGTCCGAGGCGACCAACGCCTCGGCACTCTACAAGCCCAAGGCCCAGCCCTTGGCACTTGAAAACAAAGTCCGAGGCGACCAACGCCTCGGCCCCCTACAAGCCCAAGGCCCAGCCCTTGGCACTTGAAAACAAAGTCCGAGGCGACCAGCGCCTCGGCACTCTACAAGCCCGAGGCCCAGCCCTTGGCACTCGAAGACAAAGTCCGAGGCGACCAACGCCTCGGCACTCTACAAGCCCAAGGCCCAGCCCTTGGCACTTGAAGACAAAGTCCGAGGCGACCAACGCCTCGGCACTCTACAAGCCCAAGGCCCAGCCCTTGGCACTTGAAGACAAAGTCCGAGGCGACCAACGCCTCGGCACTCTACAAGCCCAAGGCCCAGCCCTTGGCACTTGAAAACAAAGTCCGAGGCGACCAACGCCTCGGCCCCCTACAAGCCCAAGGCCCAGCCCTTGGCACTTGAAAACAAAGTCCGAGGCGACCAGCGCCTCGGCACTCTACAAGCCCGAGGCCCAGCCCTTGGCACTTGAAGACAAATTTCTAGGCGACCAACGCCTTAACACTCTACAAGCCCAAGGCCCAGCTCTTGGCATTCGAAGACAAGGTCCGAGATGTCATCGCTGACGTATTGGTATTCGATCAAAAGTCCAAGCTTAGTCTTGTCACTCAGGTCTAAGCATTAGATTGTCAATGGCCATCACCTTTTCTCGACGATTAACGGTTCCAAGCCGGTCAGGGGGTGGTTGGTCTGACTCTGTCAATGCGTGTCTCCACACTGGTGCAGTCGACGGTGGGTAACACGGGATAAAATGGTGCTTCCTTGATCCTGGCCAAGTCAACACCCTCGCGTGACCGTAGTACCTGATGAATACAGTAACCAGGTACGGTAATACATTGGGTGAAGACCGGCTGGCCATCATGCGGCGTCATCCTAGATTATCTCTAAGAAACCCCCTCGAATGTAGCATTGTCCCTTGCCGACATCCTCACGCACCAGCGTTTTACCGAAAAAGTGTCGGTTTCAAAAGGGGCTGAAATTCGAAAAATACACTATTTTCAATACCGACACTTTTTGGCCTCTTCTAGCAGCCCCAATAATGGGGTGTCGGCACCAACAAGCAGCCCCCCCCCCCTCGGTTTCGCACAAAAACCGAGTAGGGAAGAGGTGACGGCACACCATCAGCAGCACACCCCTCGGTTTCGTCAAAAACCGAGAGGGGGTGTGTGTCGGCATCAACAAGCAACCCCCCCTCGGTTTCGCACAAAAACCGAGTGGGGAGGGGATGACGGCACACCATCAGCACACCCCTCGGTTTCGTCAGAAAACCGAGAGGGGGTGTGTGTCGGCACCAACAAGCAGCCCCCCCTCGGTTTCGCACAAAAACCGAGTAGGGAAGAGGTGACGGCACACCATCAGCTACAACCACCCCTTGGTTTCATCAGAAAACCAAGAGGGGGTAGTGTCGGCATCAACAAGCAACCCCCCCCTCAGTTTCGCACAAAAACCGAGTGGGGAGGGGATGACGGCACACCATCAGCACACCCCTCGGTTTCGTCAGAAAACCGAGAGGGGGTGTGTGTCGGCACCAACAAGCAGCCCCCCCTCGGTTTCGCACAAAAAACGAGTAGGGAAGAGGTGACGACACACCATCAGCAGCACACTACTCGGTTTCGTCAGAAAACCGAGAGGGGGTGTGTGTTAGCATCAACAAGCAGCCCCCCCTCGGTTTCGCACAAAAACCGAGTGGGGAGGGGGTGACGGCACACCATCAGCTACAACCACCCCTTGGTTTCATCAGAAAACCAAGAGGGGGTAGTGTCGGCATCAACAAGCAACCCCCCCCTCAGTTTCGCACAAAAACCGAGTGGGGAAGGGGTGACGGCACACCATCAGCAGCACACCCCTCGGTTTTGTCAGAAAACTGAGAGGGGGTGTGTGTCGGCATCAACAAGCAACCCCCCCTCGGTTTCGCACAAAAACCGAGTGGGGAAGGGGTGACGGCACACCATCAGCAGCACACCCCTCGGTTTCGTTAGAAAACCGAGAGGGTGTGTGTGTCGGCATCAACAAGCAACTCCCCCTCGGTTTCGTACAAAAACCAAGTGGGGAGGGGGTGACGGCACACCATCAGCATCACACCCCTCGGTTTCGTCAGAAAACCGAGAGGGGGTATGTGTCGGCATCAACGAGCAACTCTCCCTCAGTTTCGCACAAAAACCGAGTGGGGAAGGGATGACAGCACACCATAAGTAGCATGCCCCTCGGTTTCGTCAAAAAACCGAGAGGGGGTGTGTGTCGGCATCAACAAGCAGCCCCCCATCGGTTTTGCACAAAAACCGAGTAGGGAGGGGGGTGACGGCACACCGTCAACAGCACACCCCTTGGTTTCATCAGAAAACCAAGAGGGGGTAGTGTTGACATCAACAAGCGGCCCCCCCTCGGTTTCGCAGAAAAACCAAGTGGGGAGGGTGCGACGACACACCATCAGCAGCCCATCCCTCGGTTTCGACAGAAAACCGAGAGGGGGGGTGCTCGGCGCCATCCAAACTTATTAGTCAATCCAATTCAAGTGGCGTTCGCACGCTAGGATCAGCCAAAGACGAAGAGTTATCCTCCATTGGGTTGGTTGAATAGCATCTCAACCTAACCTATTGAGTTGGCCGTACAAACTTCACAAGCAAAATTCCTCCTTCTTATCTGGGGTGGACTCATGGTAACCGCCGCGTCATCACTAGGGCCCAACTGCAGTCCCTAGTGAATGCAGTAACTAGGTGCAGTTGGGTGTCTAACAGAGACGGAGGAGTTACCGCGTATCGATGCCTCTTCAAGACGCACGTAGGACACTCGGCCAACGCGTTCTTTAGAGTCATCTCTCTACAAAGGTGAATACCGAAAAAGTTACTCGTCAAGGCGAACAATGTTTTACGTCCACTTTGACCGGTTTTTCAGCGCCAACACAACGGCATATTATACGCATTGATCCGGCTCACGTATGAAAAACTACGACGGTCGAAAGTTTTCGAGCTCAATTTGTTCGAAGACTAGCATCAGAATAATTACACGGTAATGACGGATGCGCTCACGCCCTCAATTTGGTTCGTTACGCGCCCAACTCGTAGCAGGCCAAGCACCGGGTATGAAAGAAGAACTCGCACCTCTCCCGACCCACGCGTACGTGCTCTTGGCGACAACTGATCAGAATGGGAATATGGAGTCGAATGAACCAAACACCCTCCCGCGCAATCTCCTCATGTAATTCGTCACACGGCGACGATGACGAACCTAACTCGTCCTCCCCTGCCGCGCACTCCGTCTCGCAGCGGACCGAGGCGACCCCACCGTGCGTGCTGTCTCACAGCGACCCGAGGCAACCCCGCATGTCCTCTTCGCAGCAGCCCAAGCCAACCCCGAGGGGGTCAGCGAACCACACCCGGGTGTCCCTCCTCGCATGACAACGGCTTCCATGCGCATCCTCCAGCCACTGCCGTCCGCACCCAGCATCGACCACCGCTGTTGCTACAGCCGTCCGACCCGTAGCACAGCACAAGAGAGATGGAAAGAAGAAGGACCTCGCGCACAGATCCCTCTCGCACCCACTCTCTCTCGCGAGGACCTTCTCTCTCGCCGAAGGCTATCTCTCGCACCCGCTCTCTCTCTCGAGGACCTTCTCTCTCGTCGAAGGCTTTCTCTCGCACCCGCTCTCTCTTGCACGGATCGCCGCAGAGAAGGAAAGAGAGAGAAAGAATGGGAAGCGAGAGAGAGAAAGGAAAAAGAGAGAGAGACGCCCGCTCTCTCACCGAAGACCAGAGAAAAAGAAGAAGAGAAGGGGGGAACACCCACGCCCTTCTCCGACCCGGCCGGGGCCTGTGCCCGAAGCCGCCGACGGCCGACCCCAGCCCCTCGGCCCGCGTTCGAAGCCGCACGCCGACCGCAAGGCACGCCCCGCGCTGCAGCTCGTGCGCAGCCCGCCGCCGACCGCCGCCGCTGCGCCCCACGCAGCCGTCTGCGCGCAACCGGCGTCGCTTTGCGCCGTTGCCCCACGCTGGTCCGATCTTACTGGCCCCTGCGCCCGAAGCCGGCCCGCGCCCGCCGCCACCGCCTGCTTGCGCCCCGGCCATCGCGCGGCGCGCACCGCCTCCACGCTGCCGCTGCTGTTGCTGCTGTACCACGCGAACCAGGAAAAAAAAAACAGAGAAGGAAAGAGAGAGAGAGAAAGAAAAGAGAGAAAGAAAAGAGAGAGAGAGGGACTCTCTCTCACGTGAATGAAAAACAGAGAGAGAGAGAGGGGCGTCCGCTCTCACATGCAGGTCAAAGCCAAAAACAGAAAAGGAGAGAGAGAGAGAAAGGAAAGAGAGAGAGGGATGCGCTGCTCTCTCAAAGTCTCTCACGTGAATGACAATCAGAATGGAAAGAGAGCCTCACGGGATGCAGCCTCACGGGATGCGCCATTCACTTGCCGGGCCCCATTCTCCTGTGTACAGCACAAGCAAAACAAAAGCAAAGAAAGGAAAGAGAAAAACAAAAAAAGAAAGAGAGAAGCAAAGAAAGGAAAGAGAGAAAGAAAGAAAGGAAAAAGAAAAAAGCTTTTCTTTCACCAAAAGGCTCTCGGTATGCTCTCGGTACCCTCTCGGTATGCTCTCGGTATGCACTCGGTATGCTCTCGGTACCCACTCGGTATGCACTCGGTACCCTCTCGGAATCCACTTGGTCGAAAAACGCACTACCTTTTCGGAAACACCCCCTTGCAAAACCGAGACTTTTTGGCTTGCACCAAAAGGGTCTCGGTAACCACTCGGTATGCTCTCGGTACCCACTCGGTATGCACTCGGTACCCTCTCGGTATCCACTCGGTCGGAAAACGCACTGTTTTTTCGAAAACACCCCCTCGCAAAACCGAGACTTTTTGGCTCGCGCCAAAAAGGGTCTCGGCATCGGCGGAAGAAGGCCCTGCTAATACGAACCGCGGCACCGACAACCCTCGCCAACCGCGCCAGGATCCTAAAGCGTTTGCACCATGGAATCCCAGCCGACCCAAGGGGTCCTGACCCGACTGGAAGGGGGTAACTGTGGGTGCAAAAATTGTACCGGACCAGATCAGAGCAGCATGGGCCCGCACAACGGCCCAAATGGGTAAGCCTGCCTGGGCTCACATGGGCCCACTCTACGAGGCTCGCAGATCAAGCCCTACCCCTTATTGAGCCCGAACAATGGCCCAATAAGGGCCCAGCAAGGAGGCCCAGAACCAGTGCCACGTCATCAGCGCCACGTCATCACTGCCATATCGGGCACGTGCCTACGCTATAAAAGAACCCCCAAGGCATCCAGGAGAGGGGTTGGCCATTCAATCAGAGGAGGAGGATCCCAGAGCAAGTGCTAGAGCTCAATTCTCCCCTTCTTATTCTCTTCTAGTTGCTCCGTGCAACCCGACTGTACGAAGCTTCTCTTGGCCTGTCAAGAGAACGCTCACCCCTTATTGACTTGAATTATAGTGAAGATCAGGTGGCACCTCTCGCCCGGAGACGTAGGTCGTAAGGCCGAACTCCGTCACCAATCCTTGTGTCATCATTGCTTACTCTCTCTATCTATTCTCCCATCTCTCTAACTCTACAAATCGTCCACATTCAATCAAGGCTGTGGGGTGGGGTTCCCGATCAAGGCAGCTCGGAAATTTCCCCCCACAACTTTGCCCCCCAAATTTTGCTTTGAATTAGACTTTACCCCCCATGGATTCATTAATTAGACTTTACCCCCCCAAAACTAACTGTTCCGTCAGCTCACCCTCTAAGTCCGCGTTTGGTAGGCGGAAAATTTCATTAAAGGAAAGGAAAGTCTTTCCCCTCCCGAGGGGAAAGTCTTTCCTCCCAGGAGTGGAAGGAAAGAGAATCCCCTCACTTTCCCCCCGATTACACTAACATGGGGATACTTTAGGTATAAAAGTATTCTGATTCCTGTTCACTTTTTCGGCTACCAAACACGTCTAACATCACTTAAGGGGGGGAATTCTCTCTCTTTCCCATCACTTTCCGACTACCAAACGCGGCCTAAGAGAAAGAGTGAGCTGACGGAAAAGAAATAAAGTTTTGGGGGGTGAGCTGACGGAACAGTTAGTTTTGGGGGTAAAGTCTAATTAATGAAAAGATGGAGGGTAAAGTCTAATTCAAGCAAAATTTGGGGGGCAAAGTCAAAATAACCCAAAAAAAGGGTAAATTACACTTTCCCCCCCTAAATTTTAGTTCAAAAACACTTAGTCCCCCCTATAGGTAAAAAACTACATTTTGGTTCCTTCAATTCAGTTTTGATACAAATAAGGAAATCAAGTAGTCGAGAAAAGGGGGGTATTGTGCTAACATTTCAAACTTTAGGGTGTGGTTTGAAACAAAATAAACTTCAGGGTGGTTAAGTGTTTTTGAGCTAAACATCACACGTTCAAAGTGTAATTTACCCAAAAAAAGAAAAAGTTCTTTGCGTGCGCTTTTTACATGCTCATCTCGACCTCGAAATTTGATTTTTCTAGTTTAATAATTCATATTTTTGGCCAGATCAAAATCTGCAATTGCACTGTTAGTAATAAACAAAATAATAAGATACAATCACGCAATCAAAAAAGAAAGATTTAATGAGGTACAACAATTTTTCTACATCCTTCCTTCACAGCTGATTCTTCGATCACTATGCTTACAGGGCCTGACGGGTAACCATCTATATATACCCGCTTCAGTTAGGGTTACATAATACTGCAAAAATTAGTACAAAAATAAATCCCCGAAATTGTAAAGGCGTCCACACGTCAGCCTTCGACAGGGGAATTTTGGATCCCAATATTCTAATCAACAATCAGGCTCCGTCCAACATAACATGCGGAACAACCAAATCCGGTGTTCTCGTTCACTTGTGTTTGCACTTTCAAGATTTCTAAAATATATGGGTTACAATTTTTTGAAAAAAATAACAATAATAAGACTATATATCTCTATTGTACGAAGAGAATTGGGTCCGACGACACAAACCAAAGCATCACCAACCTATACCCCTGCCTTCAATTAAGAGCAATATTATACAAAAAAGATTTAGGAGCATTAGATTTTTATAGTACAATTTTGAGAGGACCGGCATGACACGAGAGGCCCCGACTTCTCCGTCTTACACACACGTGCGTCGAGCATGCATGCGCTTTGTATGTTTATAAAAAAATAAAGAATTGGAGAGCTTACAACCATAACCAGAGTCAATGCACACCAAACATTAGAATCTTACCAGACCTTAGCATCAAGACTGAACCACCCATTCATCAGTTGAATACTGAACCATCTACTGCTCCAACCAATGTATATGTCTGAAAATCACAGGATATCAGGGCACTGAACAAAATGCACAGAGATATTTACACCACAATTGATCAACTGCAAAGCTGGGCACACAGGGCTTGTATCTGGCCATCGGTCGCATTAGGAAATCGATAGCTCTGGGTTCTCCAGCTGCCCCCGCATGCCAAGTCCACCTCATCCCCTCTACGTGATGCCTGAAACCGAGATGTCGAAATGAGTAAGAATCCTCTATAAAAAAAAATCCACAGCTCATTTCAGATGAGCCGCCGAATGTCAACAGAGCTATGCTAGTATCTCAGTATCTTGGTTCGTCAAAGAACATTTAAATTTTTGGGCAAATTACCGAAAACTCCCACGAACTATACACCTCATTTCATATTGGTCCATCAACTTTTTTTTTTTGAACAATTTGAACCCTGAACTATGCTTCATCTACAGTTGGACCCCTCGGTCAACTTTTTTATCTCGAGTATACCCTTATCAATTTCCCATAAGACTGATGATTTTTGAAATATTTAACTTATGCTTACTAGGAAAAGGGTACTTTTGGAATAAAAGTTAACGGAGGGGGCTAAATGCAGACATGGCATATTTCAGGGTTCAAATTGTTCAAAAAACAAAAGTTGAGGTACCAATATAAAATGAGGTGCATAGTTCAGTTGAGGTTTTTGTAATTTGCCCTAAATATTTTGAGAGGACCTACTTCGAAGCTGGTGATGCCAGGGGTCGGGGACTTACCGTGCAGGTCAAGGTCGGCGGCTTGCAGCTACTTTTGGAAATGGGGACACAGCTCAAGTAATGGCACCATGAGCAGTGGTCATTCGCGTTGAAACCTCGGAAAAGGTAAATCAACCCAACAGTGAACCTGCAAAGTTTAAAACCAACTTTAATCTTATTGTTGAAAAGAAAAACGGCGCCAACACAGCTGAACATAAAGGATGGAAAAGAAAGATGGAATCATATGAACTCTCGTAATAATAATGGAAAGAAACACGTACAACCCATTAGCTTACCCAACAACAAGGCATATGATAGCGATGATACACAATATATATTGATACACCTTGTGCTTCCTAACTGGACCTGAATCATGTCCAAGAGGAGCAATCTTTCGGCTAACCCATCCAAATTGGGGGCGAATCAGAAACACAAATCCGAGGAGAAACCCTGAAACGAATCCTCCAATATGAGCGAAGTTGTCCACATGTGGGAGGATCCCGACAGCTAAGTTGAATGCTATGATGAACAGAAGGGTCAAGAATGCTGCAAGCTACCATCAGAAGAGAACCGTTAAATGATAGAAGTATCAGAGATAAAAAGAACTAAATCCCGAAGCCGGCCCCACATCCAAGCAATGGAAATTTTTTAGGGCACCTTATTTGAATAGATTGTCCAGTTCGTCATAAGTTCTGAAAGCATGCTCCCTAGTAATCCAAAAAGAGCACCAGAAGCACCGACCGAGATACTTGATTGGACAAAAAGAGCGGATACCAAACTCCCACCAAACCCAGAAATGACATATAACAGGCCAATTCTCACTGTAAACAAAAGTCCAATATGAGGTTCTCACAAAATTTACATTTCTGCATTCAAGCACTGATACAAAGTCGCAATCCTTAGAATTCATCTTATGTTCAGCTTCACAATAGCATGTGAACAATGAGTACAAAACATATCCATATTAGACACACAAAGAAGGGTAAATGGCTCAGAAAAACAAAACATCACGCTGCATTACTGTTCCAAACTACTTGCAAATCCGAAAATCTGTCATTACTAGCAGAGACATTTTCATAGAAGGAGGGCCGTAACTCATATACCTTCTAAAAAAAAGGCCGCAACTTATAAATCAAGACTTGAACCAAGTTGAAAATGTAGATCCAAACAAGTTACACACAACTCCAAGGTTCGTGCGCGAAGGAATGACAGCACAAGGGGAGAAGATCGGATCTGCCAGGAAGATCGTGCGCACGACTTGCATTGGTAGATCGTGCGCACGATCTCCCCAGGTCGTGCGCACGATCTGGGCGGGCAACACGCAGGTGAGCCGGTTCGGCCTGTGTTTTCATGTGGGATTCCTTCTCCAAGTCGGATATGAATGTATGCCTATAAATAGGCGGTCATAGGACAAACCTAGAAGATCATGGAGGCACAAGAGCAATCCAAGAAAGAGTTTAGAAGATAGCCATCATCAAGGGAGAGGGAGAGAAACTATTAGAGACCGGAGGGTTTAGGGAATGGTTTCTTTTTGTCTTCCGGGTGTGAGGGCTACTGGATCTATTCCTTTGGGGGTATCTCTTTGTGGGTGTATGTGAGATTGGTTAGAGACAATCGTACTAGTACTCGGGTTTTTCCTATACTACTAAATCCATTGATCGGTCGTTGCCAGAATTTCTTGGGTGTTCTGCTTGTATTTATCTATTATATCGGTCTTGTCAGTGGTCGTCTCCACCGTGGTACTTCTACGCACGTCGCGTTCCATTGCGCGAGAGCCTCGGATTGCACAACGTGGTATAATAGCATATTGTTGGGGATTCGGTGGGCTCTACTTCGATGGTGTAGAACGAGATAGACCGAGAAAGGGAGGCAAGATGAATGCGTGACACGCGGTGCGATGGAGGACCCGGCAGCGGCACCCAAGACGGAAGTCGGAGGCCCGGGGAGAGATTGTGATATAGCACCTCTCCCTCCGGAGGCTTTTTGCTACGACGGCCGGTGCCCTAGGCGAAGGGCACGACGGGGAAAGGCAGGGTGCTCTCTGGGTGGTTCGGATCTTCGAAGGAAACTTTGAGGGGGAGGTTACGGTCGAGCACCTCCTTCCTCAAGGCGGTTCAAGACACCGGAGGCAAGGTTAGGAGGATGCGGTGTATGCACCTACTCCCCAGCTCGACAGATTGTGACAACAAATCGTGAATGTGGGTGCCGGATCGAGGAGGAGCACCTCGATGGCACAAGGAGTTGCCGATGGCATCATGTTCAACTATCGACGAGCGGACTGATGTGGGTTGCCAACGAGTGATTGGTAGAGGTGTCGACGAGCACCGGTGCGGATCACCGACGAACGATACGAGCGTTGATGGATGCGGTAGTGGTTGGCACGATCGTAGGCACACCTGCGATCTAGCAAGGTATGGTGGCTATCGATGGACGGTGAAAAAAAGGTGACGACGATCGTGGTGGTGGCGGACTCAGCCGCAAACACACCTGTGATACATCAAGGTGCGGAAAAGGTTAGAGCGTTGGCCAACGGGCAACAGCTTGGCAGCGATGGGCGCGGACAACATCGTAGAGTGAATTGAGAGTCGTGGTTTACGGCGGGGTCATCGACAAACGATGGAAGGAGCTTCCATGATCATGACGATAGCCAGGAGAGCAATAGCACAAGATCGTGTGCACGACTTATTCAGGTCGTGCACACGACTTGCACTGGCAGATCGTGTGCACAATCTTCCCAGGTCGTAGGCATGATTTGGCTAGCAGCACGTGAGTGAGCCGGTTCGGCCTATATTTTCGCGTGGGATTCCTTCTCCAAGTCGGATACGAATGTATGCCTATAAATAGGCGGTCCTAAGACGAACCTAGGGGATCATGGAGGCACTAGAGCAACCCAAGAGAGAGTTTAGAAGGTAGCCATCATTAAGGGAGAGGGAGAGAACCATTTAAGACCGGAGGGTTTCGGAAAGGGTTTCTTCTTGTCTTCGGGGTGAGAGGGCTGCGAGATCTATTCTCTTTGGGGGTATCTCTTTGTGGGTGCATGAGGGATGGGTTAGAGATAAGCGTACTTGTACTCGAGTTTTTTCCGTAGTAGTAAATCCATTGATCGGTCGTTGCCGGAATTTCTTGGGTGTTTTGCTTGTGTAAATCTATTGTATCGGTCTTATTGGTGGTCGTCTCCACCGTGGTGCTTCTACGCAAGTCGTGTTACGTTGCGCGAGGGCCTAGGATCGCAACAAACCACCTAACTGATATGCCATAACTTTGGCGATTAGTGAGCATGGCAGATGCTTTTTCAGATTCAAACTTGAACAAATTCTTTGGATCAAGGGTTTTAAAATTTCAACCAATCTGAGATTGTCCTTTTTAAGTTTGATGTTTCTCTTTACAAAGGTTGTCAAAAGCACTATGCATTTCTCCATCATCTTCAAAGTTGCTTATACCTATCATTATCAGATTCACTTGAATTATATTTCAAGGGGTAAACAATAGATGATGCAAACTCTTCAATCCCAACTATTCAGGATGGATCTGACTCTAGCTACCCATCTCAAAAGTATGCAACTTGAATAGAAAGATAGCTCAAGTGCCAACCTGCTCAAGTATCGCACTAACGTTCTCACTTCTCAGCTCAAACACTCCTAACATGTGAGCAAGGTTTGAAACTTGATATTGGACCCAGTATCGACTGGGCCGAAACCGAGTCAACTCGGCCTGTTCGGGCCAAAACCGATTTAGCCTTTTCTCAATCCAAAAAAATTTATAAAAAAATCTAAATAATTTATGAACAACAAGTCTAGCATATACGACTTAATCGTACTGTCCGATACTGGGTTGATTCGGTCGATATGGATCGATATGTACAGTTATCGACCAACATGAAGCCCAAAGTGGTATTAGTAGGTGTACCGATCTCTACCAGTACAAAGTCAGTACGTACCGACTGAGTCTAGTCAGTATCGGCCAAGATTTAAAACCTTGTGAGATAAGAACATATATCCTTATCTCAAAAGACTTGTATCGAGTCTCAAAAGACTTGTATTCAAAGATTGGAGTGCCTCACTTGGGGAGTCAATCAAATTCTTAAACATTGAAATCTATTACGCTCTTCAAAGCAATTTGAAACATCTACTCCCAACCAAACAACTTCAAAATTTTCAAGCATTGTTTCATCTATGAGGAGCATACTAACGGCAAAAGTCAAAGTACACAATTGAACCTGAAAATTGGAGCGGATGGCATGATCATGTCATTACCAAGAAGCACAATGAAATAATTGCTATGCCATATTAAATGAAAGTTGCATCCCATCTCTCCTCCATGTTTGTTGTTCCCTCTATCATTGTGCGGATTGTGGCGACAACAAGTAACAACGGCTAGCAGAGTCAACGATGAAGAGCGGGCATAGAGGAAACATTGGCGGGCGGGCTCTGTAGCGGTGACAGTGGGTTGTGCTCAGACGGCAGCCGATAGGGACAGTGCCCACGACTGTGGGGCCGATGGACGGTGAAACCAGCGGGCACGAGTCGGCGACAACAACAATAAAGAGGGCTCCTCCTGTTGTCGCTTCTTCTTCCTTTTCTTTTCTTTTTCTTTTTCTTTATTTGGGTGATGTGCGCCTACGTAGAGGAGCAGACTACATGAAGGGGCACTAGTACAGAAGGCTCGTAGGCTATACGAGCTAGCAAGAGTGGCGTGCTGCATGGAGGGGCGCTCGTAGAGAGGAAGGAGACTGCAATGAGTTTGGGGTTTTATAAGATTCAACAATTCGGGTTCTGGAATACTAGGTATTGGGTTAGGGTTTATATGGGGATCGGATTTTGAGTACCGAGTTCATTTCGAAAGTAAATACAAAGCAGGGCATCGGTCATGGTTATGACGGGAAGGAGAGGGATAGAAAGGAGAGGTGACAGGAGCTTATCTCCAATGGTGGTGGTTGCGAAGGAACCTGACATGATTAGGAGCACAACCATGCCATAGATGGCAGGCGATCAAGTTGCGTTTGGAAAAATCCGGTGGCAACCGATCTCTTCTTCTCCTTTGTCCCTTTCTTTAGAATTCACATAGTTTTGAGGCAGACTATTGTAAGGGAGGGAGGAAGATGTGATTAGACTGATAAAGAGTGAAATAGTAGTAGGGTCTCTTTATCGTTCGAATATGTGAACAGAGGGGTTTGGTGGAAGATTATGATAACGGTGGTGATAACAAAGGTGATGGTGTGAGGTAGATGATGAAGGTGGATAGCAACAGCCAAAAAGTTAAAAGGAATTTTTGTCGGAGGTTTGCCAACGGCTATTGTAGTGACAGGGTAATGATGAGAGGAAATTATGGTTTAAATCAAGGTTTCTAGGGATCTTTCTAAGGTTTACAGTAGAAGGTTAGGGAGAAGATTAGGAGTCGCTTAGGGTGAAATCAAAGGAGGGAAAGAAGGGGTGGTTGTTGTTGGATTCACAGAAAGTGGTGGTACTAGAGGTCATTTGAAGAAGCACGATGATGGTGCTCGCAAATGATGATGGATGTAGGATGTAGGTGGATGATGATGCCGACACTGATTGTTGCTGGCAGATGGGATAAAGACCGGCAAAGGGAAGAAGCTCACTCTGCTGCTAAAACTAATACAGCACCTCGACATAGAATGGAGAAAAAAAGAGAGGAGAAAAGGAGAAGGAAGGGGATAATAAGCTATCGACCTCACACTGGTAGAAACCCTAGGCATCACTCCTAAGAGGAGAAGGCATTGCACCTTCGAGGGAAGCCTCACACCACATGGTGTTTGAGAGAGAACCTCAAAACCAAAGCATAGGGGGTTTTTCATTTATCTATAACTTCCCTCAAAGGAGGTTATTATGTATTGCACATCTTAAATGATAATGGTGGAAGGAAGACTCGGCCATTTGTAAACATAAATGGCCCCATAATAGCAAAAAACAAAATTTAAATCAAATTAAGAGTTTTGCGTCTTCACTAGTTGTCCACCTGATGTAAACCCTTTACTTCTTTCACTGGGCTAAGAGCAGGTATCAACCAAGATTTAACCATGAGCAACGTATTTTAATGTCTAAATAGTTATCCGGATCAGGGAAGATCATAAAGTCCTAGCTCTCCAGCATCATAACCAAGCTGACATGTGAAGTGTCTGCTTACTTTGGGTAGTATAGAGATAGAACCATATAAAATTGAAAATAAAACTTACACAAATCAACTATTCAAGATATTCAATGGAAACCTCAAATTACAGTTGGTCCTACATCTGCTAGCCGGAAAGGGATCTTAAGCAGAGAGATGTAGGTTCACGCAAGTACAAATGTGCACGATAATATTTCAGTGGACATTAGAAGCATATATTTAATATGACATAAAACCTCCAATTATTGTATTGAATGAAGATGTGATTAATCAAGTAAATAAATTTAAGCATTAGTTGATAAGCAACAAACGTACCAAATCCGAATTCTTTTTCAAGTTGAATTCCAATAAATAAGAGGCTGAACATGTTGGCCAGTATATGGAAGACCCCAGCATGTAGCCAAATGCAAGTGATGAGGCGCCATCCTTGGTGCTCGTGTACAACTTTAGACACTTCTAGAGCCCCCATCTTCTCTAGCCTAACAAATTAAAGACATACAATATACTTAGAAATTTAACCACAAAATGTTTAAGGTTGCCCACTAAGTTAAGCATAAGCCAAACATCCAGTTTTCTTGATGAAAATGTTACTATCTCCAAATATCAAACCTAGGTGCCCAATGTCAAATGAAATTTTCTAAATTTTACAAGTAACATGCTTCTCCACTTCAATTATACAGAAGCGCGTACATACTTACATTAAAAACCCAAATTACAAGCATAAGAACACACAGACAAAGAGCCAATGTTTCACATTGCCTTTTGTATTCCCTCGAGCTATATATGAAATGTAGCAACAACGATAGTCTCTCAGTTATGTAGCTACTCTTTTTCTTACTTATATTTTAGCAAACGATCTTAATTTGAAAACTACAGGTGTCAAACAATCTAAGAAAAACTAAAAAAGCACAAACACAGTGTTTAGGAAAGAAGCATCACAAGAGATGGAAAATCAAGGGGTAGCAGATAATTCTCTGTTAAAACTTCTTCTCAATTTAGTTCATTGATAGCTAATATGGTATAGGTTACTAGGCTATTAATAGTGGTTATTATCCGGTGCATCAAGGGGCGGCACTCTTAAGTTTATTAAGGACAAACACGGTGCAGATGATACGAGCCATAACAAGTTGGATAAAAGTGCACACAACTGCTAAAGGCAAAATCTCCAAAACCTGAGGTAGTAATGCACTCAACTTCAGCACCGGTTGGCTTCGATTTACCACGAGTGAGACCTTCGGATGGTCAAGACCCCCCATATTTTGGGCTAACCAACATTAGGAATGTGACCACATCTACTCACCAATATGAAATCCACACTCTAAGGATTGATGATGTCAACTACAGAGTGATATTCTATAATCACTGAAAAGTCCTATGAACATATGCAGGTTTATAAATGATTCATGAGAAAATATTTAAATTAAAACATTTATGTTTTCTTTATAAAAGCATTTTTTTGTAAATTTTTTTGTCAGTGATCAGAGACGGTTAAGTCGTCGACTCAAGACTGGGAGTAAGTGACTAATGGGTGGACCGTAAACCTAGGGCAATCAGTTTTAGGTCCCAGTAAGTGACCACGGGATATCAGTCAAAGGTGGAGGGAATAGCATAACTTTAAAGGGTATGGGTAAGACTGTAATTGATGTTCATCATTATGTTGTTGATACTAAGTTTATTTCCAGTTAAAGAGGGCAACGTTAATGAGATGTACTACCTCCAAGAAGATTCGGTGTGGGGCGTGGTTACCTAGGCGAAAATCCAAACAGCTCCGAGCATTTATTTTGGGTTCAGACGAATCCTCAAACCATGAATAGAACATGTATTATATCTTGGTGAAATAGAAAAGGCTGTTTAATGTTTATCCACCCATAGGTTGTAACAATACCTATGTGTTAGATACTCTCTCGCCCAAAACCCAGGTCATAAGGGGAGGTCCACAGAGGCTATATGAAGACAACATTGCCTAGCCCGCTAGCCAATGTGGGACTAAACTCCAACACTCCCCCTCACGTGCAGGCTGGTTTCGTCCGGTGCAGGCTGGTTTCGTCCGGTCCTAGTCACGTGGGTAGGTTCCCGCTCTGCATAGCGGGCATAGGTCAAACCTGCTCTAAAACCATATTAGATTCTCTCTCATCCTAAAACCCGGGTCGTAAGGGGAGGTCCACAGAGAGTATACGAAGACAAAATTGCCCAGCCCGCTAGCCAATGTGGGACTAAACTCCAACACTGTGTACACAAAACAATGATTCAGGTTAGCATCAATTTATCCTTGCAAATAGGTAATATTCACGCGATCACAGATAAATCCAATTTTGTTCATCAATTAATAAGAAAATACGAGTTTTAAATTAAATTTTTTAAAAAATTGAAAACCCACTTCGCAGCCATCATTGCCCAAATTACGCATAGATTGCAAATCATCTTAAAAAAAAAAAAAAAAGAAAACAAGCAATAAGTTCTTAATTCGGAAGAGTAATGGAGAGACTAACGTGGAGCCGGAAGGGCCGAGGAGGGGATTCTCGCTGAAAGGCTGGAAGGAGAACCGCCCGAGGTCTCGTAAGATGCAAGACACCGAGTTCCTGGGGCAGTCGTTGACGTACATGGTGGCGACGAACACGGCGATGTTCGCCACGACAAATGCCGGGACCAGCCACGGAAACCATCTCCGGAACGGCCGAAACTCTTCACGGTCCGGCTGCGGCTGCGGCTGCGGCTGCGTCGGCGGCGGCAAAGAGGCCGTGGGGCTCATGTTGATGTGGTGGATGGCGCTGTCCCCTTGCCTCGGTTGCACCGCCGTCGCCTCGATGTCGGAGGGTGTCTCCCTCCCCATCTCTCCCCTCCCCAAAGAAATCAAAACCACGGGGGGAAAGGAAATTAGGGATCAGGGTCGGGAGGAGGTGGAGAGTAGTTCCAAACGGGAGGGCAGCATTGCCGGTATTGCCGTTGGTGTGGTAGTAGGCACCAAAGGTAGTTGGAGAGCAGAAATGCTCGCTTGGTGATTCCGCGTTTCAGTTGAACTGTCGTACGAACCACAATCCTATAGAAATTTCTATGCGGTCTATGTTAACACTTTCCATAACCCCCCCTAAACCTGCGAGACGGATTGGATTAGGGTCGGATTAGGCTATATCCAAACCCAATAAGTAAACAGATTCGGTACCACACATCACGTTTGCTCATAAACGACGTGATAGCCCCAAGTATGACAATCGGTGATAGCCCCAGGTTGCTCGTTAAAGGAGCTGATAAAATTCGCTTGAGGATGTCTGATGGTACGTTCTGTTCGGACACCTATATAGTGATATTCGTCATGATCTGGGTATGAGAGTAAATATAATTTCTCTTTCTAAATTAGATTCTCTCGGGTATATGACTGTCGTTTTTTGTGAAGTCTTGAAGGTTATATATGGATGGCACTTCTTCGATCATGGAAGGAGTTTACAGTAGATGCTTGTACATTGTTACTACGAGGATAGCTTCTAAGGCAGAGGTTTTCGTCTGTAGGTGGAGCATTCTCAGGTGTCAGGAAGATGAAGAAGAAGTGGATCTTGGTCAAGTCCAAAGCCAAATTGGACTTGGTTGATCATCGGTCTAGATCATCGGGTTCTCGATTGGGTGCAAAAACCTGATGTAGGGTGTAAAAGTTGCGATAAGGACGACAAATAATTTTCACAGGATCTCGAAATGGGTAGAGACAATGGTGAAAACTTTGGGGTGTTGGGTTTAAAGGGACAAGGTTGAGATTATTGGTTTTGGCTTTTTAAACTCAAACCCGAAGATAGTACATTATGCCAACTCACCTGGGAGAATTGGCAAGTTGCTCGAGTGAGTTTGGTTCATCATCACGGGACAGAACCATGGCCAAACTCGCCCCTGGCGGGCATGAGTAGGTTATGTTTATGATTTAAGGGATAAAACAAAGCAAAAGATAACACAGACTTGTACATGTAGAAAAAAAATTAATAAATAATATTATAGTATAAAAAATTAATGGAAAAACCAAATGTACAACCTTTTATATTTTGCTTCTTTTATACTTTACTTTGCTTGTTTTTCAAAATTAATTATAGTAAATTGTATCATATATGTTCCTAATGATTTTTAATAAGAGCTGAATGGTGGGCGACATACACTAGTAATCAACGTAAGAATGATACATGTTTGTAGATGTTAGCTTTGAGGATTTTGACCTTGTTCTTTATCAAGTTGCGTTCACAACCAGAGTACATTCAAGATGCTCAAGGTTTGAAATTTTGACTTTGACTAATATTTTGACCCTGTAGAATATGGAATATTTAGTGAAAATATTTCGACACTATGGAAATATTCAGTTTAATGAAATGTCAGAATATTGATTAAATGATATAATTTTTTAATAAAAATTTAGACAATCATAAATCAAGCATACACATTTTGGAAGACTTAAATCATATTTCTATACTATTTAGGGGTGTGGAGCTCCACATAGCATGTATATTTATGTGTGATGTACATATGCATAATGTATAGTCTACACATAGAAATGATGGAATATGGATTAAATGATCGAATTTTGCAACTGAACTCTAGAGAATCGTCTCCAACTGATAGCACAGTTGGTAAGACACATTCAACCTGTGGCATTAGTTAAGGGTTTGAATAAGAGCTACGACATATTTCCTTCCGCTCTATAGTGACAGGCCTCCTTCTCGTCTTAGTGGCGAGCTTCCTACCTTTGGGGTTATTAAAAGTCAAGGCATTTCTCTCGCACCTATGACGACTTCCGCCGATCCTTTATCTATCTTGTGCCGACACACTAACATGTGATGTACTGATGACTATGGTGGTCCCTTAAAAAAAACTCTTAAACAATCATAAATCAAACATAGATACACAATGTACAATACGTTAATTACATTTATACACTATCTATAGGTGTAGAGCTCTACATAACATGTATTTTATTCACGTGTAAATACATAACAATCTAAGATACACCATATATATCCAAAAATCAAGTGATTTCTTCAACTTTGGGACTTGATTTTATAATATTTCAAAATTTCCTAAATTTTAGAGAGGTAGATCTAATAAATTCAGCAACTAACCCACTAACTGGTGTAAAAACATCAAATTTTGCACCATTATTTTATCGGTTAAATAATTAGAAATGATTTAGTCAAAAGAAATATAAATTTACTATTTTAATTTCTTTTGGGAAGAATGTTATGATCCAATCAAACGAAAGATTTGATGTATTTTTTATTGATTTCATCTCCCCGATTGGTGTTAGATGAATAAAAATCATGCTATAGAAGTCGATCAAGTTTCTTAGAGGAATTAGATTTAGGATTTAGTGAGGATTTAAAAAATTTTGGATAAAATTTATGGAAATTTCTAGTTTCAAATATTTATACTCTTTGATTTTGTTTTGGGGCTAGAAAATCAAAATATTTCACAAAATTTTGCGAAGTCTTTGAAAAATTTGAATCATGGTGATGGTGTACAATCACATCCCTTAACCCCTACATTCAATAATTTTAATTTGTTAATTTAATAAACTCTATGTTGAATTGATTACGTTAAAGCCGCAAATGAAATTACTTAGTGAAGGACTTTGTGCGGTACAAGAAGTTTCTCAAAGAATTTATTTAGATGGGCAAAACCTTTCTTGTACGATCTCATTCAACAAGATGGGGCAGAAGATCCCTCATGGCTTATGGATATGACCAAGTAAGTCTTCCAGTGCGATACCTTTACTTGGGTGCAAGTCAAGGAGACAACTTAATGTGAGGAAGAGAAAGGTAAAGCTCAATACAAATAAGATGACGCTCAAGGGGTAACAGGACTGGAGCTAGTGTCATGTCAAGTAGTAATAATTAGCTAAGAATTGAGAGTGTTGCGATCGTGGTATTGATGAGACAATCGATGTAGATGAAATGGCACAAACAGACATGTATAAGATGCTTGCAAGGACAGATAATAAGGAGATAAGAGAATAAGAGCAACAAGTAAAAAACACGACTCTATGCTGACGTACTATCAACTATAGTCACTATGACGACGAGAATACCGATACTCGTCGGATACTGGCAGATACAGATCCGATACATTTCCGTGTATCCCAAATTTAAATAAAATTAAATTTTTGGTGGGATACTTGGAGATAGAACATGGATACAATTGTGCAAATCAAACTTGGAGACTTCCTTGGAATGGTACGCATCGTTGATTGTTAAATTACAACTTTGATGTCTATTTTTAGATTATGGATGTATTTTATGGTTATTTATTCTTGTATCTTAATTGATTCTACATGTTTTGAACTTTATGATGTTATTGATATCCAGACAGAATTTAACAAGATATATATTGTAGTTATGTATCCCCAATGTATTGTATCTTACTTTTCAGGAACTGTTGTATCGACATATCTCTGTTGTATCGGATCCATATTCCGTATCCTTATCCATACTTTATAGTTGGACATTTGGTAGGCATGACATAGCCTCCACATTGTCATGACCCTAATCATCCACAACCGCCTTATAAACCTCGCCATTGGTGGCGCAACTGTTGCTAGTGCGCAATCACTATTATCCTCTTAGTTTAGAACAAGAAGAAATTTTTGACGGGAAGGGATTCGCCTGCAAATTCTTGCAACAACTTTTATTCCTTTGCATCCTCATCCTCGTCCTAGATTGGTTCCACATACCCTTTATCGGACAATTCTCCGTTCATTGATCGTTAGTTGCTTTCCCAGACGATTATTGGCGCACTGCCAAAGACCTAATTCTCCACGCTTGAGATTCCACGAATTCTAGCTTTGGCTTTTGATTTCTAATTCTCCTTTGACTAGTCAGTGATCGATTTGTGGGTGCTGAACCAAGATTCATCGAACATCTAAGATTTCGCCAGTTCACATTGTCGATGGACTGAGTGCATCCTGGACTGATCGGTGCAAGCCACCAAGATATCTGGCAATTGGAGGTATCTCGTTTTTTAAGCGGTGAGTTGATAGATTTCTTCTGTATAATCTCCCACCAAGTCTCTTTGTAGGGCAAAATGCACCCTCAATTTCTTTATCTACTTGCAGTATGGATCTTGGCATACGCATGTGTCCCGCACGTAAGGTGACACATCATAGCCATCAGTTCGGGCTGAGTGTCATTCATCTGTTGTCAGGTTGCCTGCCATCGGACGATTGTGATGCGTCACCTTACGTAAGGACGTCTTATTTGGATCATTTCTCTTTCTTATTAAACTGTGCCACCTTTGGAAGCTTGATCCTACAGTCTTAGGTGAGCAACCTTTATCTTCTCTGTCATTGGCCAAATCTTTGTATCCAAAGATGTGCTTATTGGTGTTTAACAAACTTGTTTGCTTGCATTCTGAATATTTGGTAGATCTACCTTGATATTGGAATCCCACCAATGATGCTGACTAATCCTCCATTCTTGACCAATCAAATCAAACCAAACCAAAACATCCGACCCCGAAGTGGGTTCATTGCCCGAAAGGTTTTAGGGCCCCCACCCCAAAGTGGTTCGTTACCCGAAAGGTTTCGGGACATCCACTGATCTTGAAAAAATAAATGATTGCTAGTGATATAGTAATCAAAAAATTCTCAACAAATAATATTTAGAAATATCTAAGGTGACGGGATTGATGCATCTACAGCCATTCGTTGACAGGCAACCAACCTGGTAGATGAATGACACTCAGCCCGGATCGATGGGTGTAGATGCATGTCCTCTCGCTTATGGTACGGGACACCTTATGAAATCATCACTTTTGAAATAGTTGTCTACTGTACATTTTTGCGAGATGCACATGTGCACTTGTCTGAAAGGTATATTCCTTCCAACTATGTTGGTGGTCGAGGCATGATGGACCAGTCGAAGGATAGGGTGCTAGGGCATGGACTCAAAGAGGTTCGTAGATCGAAACATGTAAGGCAACATAACTATTATTTTTATTAAATTTCATAATCATGTTAACATGACATTCGCACGCCCAAATCAGACAACATTGGCCTTTAGGAAAAATTCGCTCTACGGTGTCCATACTGGAGTCGAACAGAGAACCTCTACAACAAAGAAGAAAGAAGGTACTACTCGGATAAGAGCCCATTGGATAAGCACTTCGTATTGTAAGCTGAGCTCATGACAATGCAGGACCCAACAAGTGTTTTGAAAACCGGACTGGATCGAGCAGTTCGACCGGTTTGGGCCGGATCAGGTTTCGATTCAGTCTTTGAATAAAGTATAAACCGGTTCGTTGAAAAATTCTAGTAAAAAATAAATTACACATTATTTTTTGTAAAAGAAAATGATGATGAAATTTTGAACACATGACCTATGGTTTATAAACCTTTGAACATGTCTTATTAGACAAGGAATTATAATTTTCTTTGAAGTATTTATTAAGTATCTATTTTAAAATACCTAATTCTCAAACTGGTCAAACGGTTGAACCAACGGTTTGGACCAGTCCGGATGCCTTTTCGGTTGCCTTCCGGTCCGGTTTTGAAAACATTGGACCCAACCCATAACCGGTTCTCAACAAAGGAGAAACGAGGTACTAATAGGTTGCGTGCAGCACGTGCACAGTATGAAGTTCAAATTGGACTATAGCCACGTGCAGTGATGTGGCTGACCCTTATTTGGCAACGTGTTATGGATAGATGTTCCTGTGACAATGACGTGGCTGAAAAAGAATTAGAACCCCCCCCCCCCCCCCCCCCCCCCCCCCCAAAAAAAAAAAAAATAATAATAATAAATAAAATATTAATATTAATTGGTCAGAGATGCACCATAATAGTAAGAGAAATGTCTCAATTTTAATAACTCTATATCCACAATAGTAAGAGAAATGTCCCAATTTTAATAACACTATAGGTAATGACAAGAGGAAGGAAATATGCCGTAGCAATTATTCAAATCCTTGACCACAGCAATGAGTTGCATGTCTTATCAATTGAGCTATCGATCAACGGGTCAAAGTACACCACATATCAAGAATATTGTGTTTACCTTGCCTAAGAATGAAGCCCCAATCTTAGACGACTTTACGATAGAGTTTTTTACTAGCAACTGGCACACAGTGGGCAACGGTCTGTGCAATCTGATCTCAAGTTTTTTGGGAGTAAGGATATGCTTTTCTCTTTGAAGGATACGCTTATCTCTCTGATTTTTAAATTTAATAACTCGCCTAATTAAGCCAGAGCACTATAGGCTTATCAATCTCTGCTATGTTATGAATAAGATTGTGTCTCGGATATTGATCAATCGGTTAAAAACCCTTGCTACTGAAACCGATCTCTGCCGATCAAAATGTGTTTGTTAAAGGGCGGAGCATCTTGGATAACATTCTTCTTGGTCAAGAAGCCCTCCAATCCATGGAGATTGCTGGATGGAATGATAACCGTATGGTGCTTAAGCTAGATATGGAGCAAGCCTATGACCGTATGTCATGGTAGTTCATTGCTATGATGTTTCGAAGATTTGGGTTTTGTCGGAAATGGGCAAGCTGGGTCATGTCTTACACTGATAAACCGTGTTTCACCATCCTTATCAACGGATCCACTTCTAAGTGGTTCTCTGCGGATAGGAGCCTTCGTCAGGGTGATCCTTTGGCCTCGTATCTGTTGATTCTTGGAGCTGAACTCCTTAATAGAAATTTAGCTCGGATGCATCACGAATGTCTCCTAGTGGGTGTTAGACCTAAACCCAAGGCCTCAGGACTTTCGTTATTGGCCTTTGCCGATGATTAATTGTTGTTTTCTTGGGCTTCTATTTCCCAATCCGTGATTCTCCAGAAAGTTCTTCAGGATTATTGTTTGGCCTCAGGTCAAAAGATTATTGCTGGGAAATCTTATGTTCTCTTTACTCCCCGCGTTCACCATCGCCATCGTAGGATGCTCCTACGTAGGCTTGGTATTCTGAAAATTAATGAGCCCTTTACGTATCCGGGTATTACCATTTGGGGAAAACAAGTCCCGGCTACGGCCTTGGCGATGGATCTTATGACTAAAGTTGCCAAAAGGATTGCTGGGTGGAAGGCCCACTCTCTCTCATTTCTAGAAAAATTGATCTTAATTAAGTCGGTTCTTTGTTATGTACTTGATTAAGTAGTCTACGGTTTGCAAACTGATTGCTGAAGGAGGTCTGGGCATTCGTTCCTTGGAGGCCATGAAAAAGGCTTTTATGGGGAAAGAAGGCTTTGAGATTTCCTCCCGAAAGGGGGGGGGGGCTCTGGAGTGCCTTTTGCATTACGTGATGTCTCCCAAAATCCGTGGACATGACGGAGGCCCAAGGGTTGTTCCAGGGCGTGGTAGGCTATCTTCGAAGGTGTGGGGATAGTGAGGGATCATTTGATCGTCAATGTCCATGTGAATTCCAATCTTCGCTTTTGGGACGATCCTTGGCTTGGATCAGTGCCACTCCACTTGGTCCCTACTTTCATTGTGTCTCGGCCTTGAGGCAGGTTGTGTGCTGGCTGACCTTATATCGAATGGGGTCTGGGACCGTGCTAGGCTTTCTAGTATGGTAGGCTATGACCTTGCTAATTGGATTAGCAGAATCCCTATACTTGCCAAGGAAGGTTGCACTACGTCGGTTTGCTGGGGGCCTAATATTGCTACTTATAATTGTAAAACTGTTTACCGGCTCTTAGCGGCTCTTAGCGATGGGTGATGACCTGAATCATTGCCGCGATTCATCATTTCCTCCTTCTACACCTCTTTGGAGGAAGTTTTGAAGATGTTGCGCCCCTCCTCGTGTGCTTGTTTTTGTGTGGAAGCTCTTGCATAATCGCATTCCGACTAAAGATCTTCTCATTAAAAGAGGCATATCCCTGGATCCATTGTGCAAAGGATTTTAAAGATGCGTCTCACACAATCTTCAGCTACCCTAAAGCCATGGCTATTTGGTAGGCGTTTTCTCTAGATCTTCCTAGCCCCGCTTCTTTGGGAGAGTGGAGGGCACTTCTTCACTTAATTTTATGCTCTGGGCAGGTTGGGAGTAGGACTATCAATTGGGCCGGGCTAGCCCGATACCCGCCCGTCCGACCCGAAAATTATTGAGCTGAGCCTTAAATGGGTTTGGGCTGGGTCAAGTTCAGACATAATTTTATACCCGAAAATTAATTCGGGCCGGGCTCGGGCCAGGTTCAGCCCAACCCATATTCAGCCCGAACCCGAATGTTTATATATTCAATTTAAAAACCCATGGAGCATTGAATCCCCTGTATAGTCTGTACTACCCGAGCATATTGAGTAACCAAGAGTCGCTCCAACCCTCCAACATCTTCTTTCCATAGTTGACTGATAGCCAACACTAATTCAATGATCAATATATCCTTTCCCAATTTGGGAGCCCCACTAATACTATCCCAGATTCCCAATCTCCTGTTTTACTTCCTTCCAAACAAAAAAAAAAGTCTCTTTTTTGCACTAAAGCCGCTAACCGATCGAAGTGGGACGCCCTCCATGGCTCTATCCCAGATTCTCAATCTTCTGTTACATCTATGCTTGTAGTACTAGATGTTCATTTTTTTTTTGCATTTTGATTCACTGCAAATTTTAATTGGGCTGGCCCGAACTCGGCCTGAAGCCCGAAAAACAAATTTGGCTGAGTTTGGGTTGAATAAAGTGAAAAAATTTTGGACTGAGTTCGGGCTTGGAAAAGTCGATTCATATACGGGCCGAGTTCGAGCAAGGCTTGGCCCGACCCGACCCGGCCCGATTGACAGGCCTAGTTGGGAGGCGAGTTGTGGCCTTCTCGTCAATACGGCCTGGACATCTGGCTAGATCGCAACAAAGAATTGTCTGAGGGAAGTGCCTCCCAACCCTATCGTGTCGCTCGTGTTTCTCGGGCTATTACTTCAGAATACCTTGAGAGTAACCGGCTGTTATCTCCTTTGCAGCATGGCTCTAAGCGCTCTAAGTCGATCTTCGTCAAGTGGGAAGCTCCGCAGGTCGATACTATCAAACTGAACTTTGACGGGGCGGTGGACCGTAACTCGCGAGCGGGGTACATCATCCGGGATAACGATGGTTGCGTTCTGTGTGCAGATGTCGTCCTTTGATCTTGAACTCGGTGGTTGATGCGGAGGCATGTGCTTTGTGGAAAGGTCTTCGGCCGGCTCTTGTTGTTCACAAGGGGAGATAGGTTTCAGTGGAGGCGACTCGTTGACAGTGATTAAGTGGGCGAGATCCGACAATGGAGACCACTACCTGAGCAAAGACATTGGGGGCTTTCTTCGCTCGCTCCGTGGGGCGCAGATCAATTATATTTTTCGCAAAGCTAATCAAGCAGGGGACTGGTTAGCAGTCAAGGCCAAAGGTGCAGCCTGAGCTATAAGATGGGATTCTTGTTATCCGTAGGAATTACTTGCTTTGGCTCTTAGAGATATGTCTTGTTGTCACTTCCTTCAAATAGTTAATCAAGTCCTTAGTCTTTTGCGCACCAAAAAAAAAAAAAATACACCACATTCATAAATTCTTTAAAATTTAAATACTTTAACTTGCAAAATGATGTTGGGCCTATTGATCAGAGGTTAAAATTAACTATTGACCAGATCATCATCAGCCACTGTTTTACTGATCCCTCACCCATCATCATATTTGGGGGTAATATAGTGCCAACTCAGCTTTTGGGGGAGGGGGCAACATCATGTGTTTCCAAAACTACACCCCCCCCCCCCCCCCATGTTACCAACTCAACTTTTGAATTTTTTTAGTTTTTTAATAAAAAATGGGGGCTCATGGAGCACCCCCAAATATGGGGGGTTGCTGTGACCTCCCCATAAATGGAGAGGTCTTTTGGATGTTCAGCTCCTTAAAATCCCATGTGGATCGGAGGGGGGGGGGGGGGGGGGGGGGACGTTGGAGATGCTCATAGTCTGAGCCTGAAGTGGGTCCATTGCCCGAAAGGTATTGGAACACCCGCCCGATTTCAAAAAAAAAAGTTTAAACGCACGAAATACTAAAGCGCCAACCAAATGTACGGCTAAATTCAACCATTTTTTTACAACAAACTAATGTCTTGACAGAAATTTATTTATAATTGTGTACATCCATAAAATCATGAATTAATGAAAACAAAAAAAAAATCAAAAATCAAAATCATCTTCCCCAGATTCCATAACAAAAGAATGAACTGATCTTTTGGTTTCCTTCTGAATCAGGATTGCAAGTAATGATTTAAGATTAGCAGAGATTTATTCCCCCCCTCGGTATCTCCAGACCATCTGGTCATCATTTACACTGAGATCACAATGGCAGGGAGACCTGGCTTAGAAAACCATGGTGTTGTGTGAGAAAAGAATATTACACAGATTGAATCTTTTTTCTGGTTTTTGTTTTCTGATCCCTCAGGACTTTTTACAAGGATCAATTGAGAAGTCGACGGACGGGTTTAATATCAGAGGACGAGGCCGGCCTCGGCCGGGGGCAGCTTCACCTGGACCTTGGCCTGCGGCTGAGACAGTATGCGTGGGCTGCGAGCACACGGTTCAGGAGCTCCTGGGGGACCGGCTCCCCCCGCCTCTGCTGGGGGGATATCCTCGCTGTGTGCACCAGCGTCTTCCACTTGTCCTGCAATCAACAACCCATCACATGATCCCGGTTACTAGCACGATTATAGTGTTGTAATCTAATGAAGTGCCACAGCTTATTAAAATCGGCCGTCTTTTCTATTATACTAATCGAGGATGAGAAAGAAAATATGAATTCCTTATGGACTAATTGTTTGAAAAAAAAAATACAAAGTCAAGAGAGACATAGATTGGCCCATTCAAACCCCAAATTGCTATGGCCGTGTCGTCCCACATAGGGATCGTACACGGTTTGGCATCCTGTGATTGTCGTGCACGGCTTGTTATGGCAAAGGATAAGACCAAGGTACACCCCCATGACTTCCTATGGGGACAGCAACCCAACTGTGTAAAGACAGCATAAAACCACATTCAAGGATGGTGGGGGGGACTGTTCTGAAAAATGGGACAAAGATGTCTATTCTTATAACCAGCACAACAGATGGAATCATGGAATCTTTCTACTTGGCAACCCCCGCCGAAATGACGGCAGCACCCTCAAAAATTCTCTACATTAGATTATTTGGAAAAGCCATGGCAATGGAGTTAGCACTCCAAATGGATTCAGAAGATTGAAATCACCAGATCTATAAGAACGAACGATGCACAGGCTTGTCTATGCAAATATGGGGTTTTGCATGGGTTTATATGTAAATAGCGAAGAATTCAGGGGGATCGATATGCAAAATTCCTTAATTAGGATTGAGAAGTATTTTCTTACCTTAAGGTCAACATAGGTTCGGTGCTTTGCATTGTCAAAGGCCCGATGCTTGACATCACGCCATCTGGAGAAGTTGATCCATAATTGAGAAAAAGATTGCAGTGTAAGTGACTTGCTATCAAGGATAAGGAAATCAGCTCAGACCTTCCAGTTCCGAGCCTTTCGACTGCTTGGACGAGCGCTTCCACTTCGGAGACGGAGAAGGGCCTCCTGATCCGACGTTGGACCAGCTCAGACCGCCTCGACTTACACAGCGGAACCACAGCCAGCGCCTCGAAGCCCATGGCTGGAACGGGCACCAGGGCTTTGGATTTAGCTGTTGTTTTATCCAGTGACGACGAGTCAGTTGGGGAGTGAACCGAATCATGATCACTCTCAGGGGAGTTTAAAACAGTCGTTATTGGTGGCTGTAGAGTGGTGGTTGACGCCCCTTGATCCGAAGGGGGGATTGCAGCTGGGATCCTAAAAAATGAACAAAGACACACAGTATACATAAAATAACAGTAATCAATTTCATGTAAATAGTTAAAGATGGTAAATGCAAATACAGTACTCCATAGCATATATCCATGGAAAAGGAACAAGACCGACCAAAGGATCAATTTGGATAAGTTGTTGATCTGCTTGAATGCAGAATATTTCATCTGTCCATTTAGGGTGTGTTCTCTTCATCTCGACTCCATTCAACGAATCGGAAATGATGTCCACTGACTTGTGTTTCCAAGGCATTCATTTCCACAATTATATTTCACCTGTTCTTTTGGGAGGTGAAATTAAAAGGGGAAATGGTAGCAAGGAAATAAAATAACAACCCTAGCCATAGGATTGATCACGTCTCGCCCCTTTCTGATTTCCTTCATCGTGAAGAAAAATTGTCTCCTCTCATTTTGAGTGATACCCTCCAAAATTGAGAAATGAAATCATCAGGTGGATTTGTTACCACCACCTTGAGATACAAAGCAACGGCCTCGGTTCATTTCCGCAGCTCAATAACACCCAAAAGAACACTAAGGAATATGAAAACCTCACCCATCATCCTTGATAAATGCAAAGGACGGCAGGGAAAAAGGGGAGTTGTTTTTATTGTCTTCACCTAATCCATAAAAAAGGACGGTTGCAGAGAAGTTCTGTCTTCTCATTACCTGGTTAGTGGTTCAGTAACATCAGAGGGAACAAGGAGCTGGGGATCTTTGGGGATTGCGAGCAATGGTGGAGGTTGTGTAGGACTGGACTCCAGCATAAATCCCAAATTGTCAACCTTATCACCATGAGAAATTCCAGCTTGAAGTAGGGTTTTGTTGTCATCCCTAACTTTCTTTCCTTGGAGAAGAAGGCCAACACGTAGTCCACCACCTCCAAGTATAGCAGTCACAGCCTCCATAACTGTCCTCTGCAACATGAATTCATAAAAACATATACCCGTCAATTTCAAATAAATAATGAAATATCACATGTAGATGTAATCACATAAAGGAATCAAGAAACAAATTTTTAGAATCAATTATTTTATGGTTATGACCTTTTCTTCACTGATTGAAATTGGTATTTCCCTGACATAAACAATACTAAAATTTAACGATAAAAAGATTATGAGAAGAAAACTACTTTAGTCACTAATCATGTTCTAGATATGGTAACTATCATTCTTTCCGATAATTATAGCTGTGAATCTGTGATTAAAAGTCCAATCTACAGCAACATAATTACAGAATCTCGTATATAAATGGAAAATCAGGTAATTCTCATCTTCCCTGCAATCGGCAACCGAATAACTATTTATGTGGCCTCGGATACGATTGCATGTCGAGGTGCCAGATCCTTCAATCCCCAAAATCTAAAGGCCCGGAGACACCACTAAAATAGGGTGAAACTGAAGTACAAGCGCTTAGAGACATTAAATGTAGTGGGGATTTTATTCATATAAAATCTTGCATGTGCACAAATGTATTTCTTTTTGACAATGGTGGCATATAGGGAAAGACAAAAAATAAGGAAGATCATTACCTTCAGAGATCCAACAGTTGCAGTTTCCGGCATCTCAATAAACAGTTCTGGCACCTTGAAAGACTTGATACTGAATTTCACTGTAAAAGGAAAATGGTGCTCTTCAGAACAACATGTAAGGCTGTATGAAATGTATCCAGATCAAATAAACGACAAGCTGGCATGTTTCATATTGGCCAACTATACCATGGACATCTGTTTCATATGATGAGTTCGAGGATGAAGCCCCGTTTGCTGCAAAAGAGGTGGTAGCCATTTCAGAACTCAGTCAAGTATTCAAATAGGTGAAACGGCACCGTAGATAGCTTGAATCTAAACCAACCTCCATGCAATTTTGCATGTGAATCACTTCCTTCGATCTTGATGCTGCTCTTTGCATTTGATATAGATGCCCCATTGTTACACATGCCCTCATCAAATGCTGATATTGTTTGGTGTTCAAATAACTTCCTCCTCTTGAATGAACATCTCTGTGCCCTTTGGTGTGTATAATACATTTTCCGGCTGCGAAAAGGCTTCATTTCTGATAAGAAAAGACGATGGAAACCTCTGGTTAATGGTAAGTCATCCACATAATGCAAGTAACAGGATTGAGACCAGTGAACAAGTATGTCAGTACCAGTATCCGAAAGCTCCCCCTCCTTCATAACCGTCGGAGCTGCTTTCCAGAACTTAGATGCCAGCAACTTCCTTATCCTACGGTCTCCTATACGTTGTGGCCTGAAGGCCTTAGAAGTTATGGTGCTAGGATGAGTGCACCCAGAAGAATTTTCGTCATCATCTCTATCTACAGTGAGTTCCATAACCTCCCCGCACTTGGGAAAGGAACTACTACGAGCAATGCGATCCCCGCACAGCGGAACCTCAACACTGCTGTCAGAGCTGACCAAAGCCGGTGGCTTGGAATCCAAATCCATTGGGTCCTCCAAACTGCAAATGTCTGGGGGATTTCCATCCATCGTGTTTCCGGACATTCGCCGGGCATGTTGGAGCGGAGTCTTGATTCCATCCTCTACTTTGTATTCACCGGATTCCATTGGTCCGGGAGAGCATCTCTCGATGCTGCATTTTTCGGGAATTGTTCCCAGAGAATACCCGAGTTCACCCCTTCTACAACTAATCATAGACTTCCCACCAAAATTATCTTTATCTGATGCATCAGGCTTTATCAAGAGATTCAAGACAGAATGATGCCCTGAAACTGTATTTGGAGTCGGTGAGCGTTCATTCGGGGTAGAGCTAACCTGCCTCTGAAAGGCGCCGTCAAAACCCAATGAACTCTTGGTGCAACGTCTATGATAAAATGTCTCAGCTTCGAGTGGCTTCTCATAGTCCGGCTTCTCCTGTTTAACACCATCTTTTGCAGTAGCAGGGTCAGATGTTCCGGTTGTGCTAAACGGAGTTGTAGGATTTTCTCTCTCTAACAGTTTTCCAGCTACAGTGGCAAGCAAGTCAAATGCACACATCGGATTGCCGTCGATCTTCTTTCTAACCGAACGTTTACCCTGTAAATGAATTATGACAAGTCAACAAGATTTCAAACAATTGAATAAAAAGAACATAGTGAATTGGGGAAATATATACCTTAGCTGATCTTGGAAAATGCGGCATCGCACGGACCGGGTAGCCACTGGATCCATTATCCGACCTCTTCTGCAACACCATATCTCAAAGACTCATAACAACAAGGAACTCAGCAACCACTAAGGAATAGCATATTTGGATCAATAATCTGCATGCGGCGTCGTATCGTTCAACTCTTTGATCAATTGAATTGAATCTAATCCAAGAACCTGCAATGCGGCACAACCCCGATTGCCAAGGGTCAGGTGGTTTGAAATATACAAAATTTAAGTAATTCAAAGAAAGGCATTTCCAAGCATATGAAGACAAGAAAGGTATCCAGAACAGCATTTTCAAAAATACAAAGGAAACCCAAACAATCCGTTTGCAATATTAGAATATTAATAACATCGGATAGACCCGAGAGATCTCAGATACAACGATAAACCACAGCAAAAACTGTCGTAGAATTCTCCCGCATCGATCCATCATTCAAAAAAGGACCCATCTTCCAAAAATCTATCGAAGCAAAGATTTTAATGTTCAATCTAACTTTCTGCAATCTCGTTCAAATCCCCACAATTGTTGGTGATAAAAGATGGGAACTTTGGCCGAAGATAGAGATCCAATTTTAGCAAAGGAGTGAAGATGAAAGGAAAGATCAGGAGATTCAGTCACAGAAGGAATTGTAGAAAGAATAATTAGGAAAAAAGATAAAAGAGAATGATGAAGCATCATCCGATCATCGCCAAAAAGCCAAAACCTCCGCAAAACCACGACATCAGATCACGATTTTGAGGCGGGAAATGGATCAAAGATCTGACCTTTGAGTGGCTGGGAGAAATCGTAGGTTCGCTCAAACCGGAAGAAGATCCATCCTACATTGATTGAAGAATCTCCGGTGTGCTCGTCGAAATTCCTGCAAGTAGAGAAACAAAAAATATTACATTTCCCTCATCGTAAGGGAAAAAAAACCATGAATAACCAGAAAACCTTTTTACGAAGGGATCTAAGCAAACCCACATGTAGAGGATCCGTAATGCTTAAGCAATCAAGGTTCCGGATCCAAAACCTCGAGAAACATAAAATCAAATAAGATTTCCAGAATCAAGATGAAATTCGCAGAAACCGATCGGATCATGATCGGCCGATCGATTTGAGACAAAAATACACAGAACTTGACCCGAATTGCTTCTCCTCCGAGAAAGAAAATCGCGAGTAATCACGGGGGAGAACCAGCCTGATTCCAATTCAACATGGAAAACGAACATCGAAGCGAAATTCAAAAACCTGTCCAGGTTCAGATTTATGAAAGAAAAAAAAAACGGAATTGGAGCTTGAAACCCATCCGATTCCGAAAATGAAGCGGAATTCGAAACGCACACCTTCAGAAGAAGGCTTGGGGGAGAAATCCGCGTCGGATTCTCTCGCGGAAGAGGGATCGCCGGAAAAAGCCGGAACTCCGGCGAGCCCTGTGGGGATTCCAGCGGAAAGGTGATCGGGGAATTGCGACACGCACCTTTCAGATCTATACCCGAATTATGAGTTCGAAATTGGAAGCATGAACCGAAAAATCGAAATTTCGGACGAACAAATTTTTTTTTTTTCCTTATTTTATTTCTCTCTCTATCCTTCATTCTCTCTCTCTTTCTTACCTTCTTTCTCTTTCTCCCCACCAGACCCCTCAGACCGCCCAAAACCCTGAAAACCCACCCATTTGCTTAAACCCTACTCTTATAGGTTTGACCTCCGCCACCGGCCCATTCGGTAAAACCCCAACCCCTCCCGCCTAACGCCGGTATCCCGAACCACGAAGACCGTTTCCTTCCGTCGACCGAACCATCCCCCGAACCTATCCCCCCCACTGCATGCCACGTGTCCGTTTTGGGGGAGTTTTAGAAAGATCGTAAAAGTTTCGGTTCAGGACGTGAAATGGCACCGGTTTTTATATTTCGGTTTGCCTTCAAGAAACAGCAACTCGGCGCGTGTGCATCAAGCACGCCCCTCCAAGAAACCCAGAAAAAGCCACTCCCGAATCGTAACAAATCAGAGTCGTTGATAACGATACTAGTGGCCATCAGCTGCTGGCTGACACGATAACCCGATACAGAAGATGACAGCCGTTTGATCCTACTTACTCAAATACTTTCCATAAATCTATAAGCCGGTTAATTAGTTCGATGGGTAACCACGTGGACAGTGTATCATCTATCCAAAAAAAAAACTTTGATCAGTACATCATATGTTAGTGCACCAACACGAGACAGATCAAGGATCCAAATTCACTGTGAGGGCAAAAAAAATATCTTATTTTCAAACAACTCCACATGCCAAAAGGCTGGACACTAAGCTGAGATATTTGCCACTAGAGGATGAACATAAGGCGGTGGATCCTAACGTGGCACCCTCAGCTGTTGAGAAAACCATTCTCTCCTCCTCCCATTAAAAGTGCCACATGCTGCTCCCCCCTATTCCCCTCTTTCGTTTCTGTCATCAGGGTTTCCGATGGTTAATGCATGTCTTAGCAAACAAGATATTTTAATTAAATTCTAAAATCTTATGAACATGATATCAACGGCCAAGATTCACATGCGCAACAATGATCTAGAGAGAAAATCCGATCCACGGTGTATATATCGGGAGTCGAACATGGGACCTATCCAACAAGGAAGAGAGGGAGTACCACTCAGTGGAGAGCCCGTTGGTATGTTTCAATCTTTCTTTTAACGAATTTTACTTTCCTAATTTATTTCGTGGCCGCTAAGTAGGAATAAAGCGCCTGACACGTGTAACGATCGGAGCACTTTTCTGTTACATGGGATATAAAGTTTATACTAAATTCTCCACGAATATACTTTCTTGTGAATTTTGAATTTGAGATTCAGAGGGAAAGAGTAGTAACGGACGGCGGGTGATGACGTGGAGTATCCGGCAGCCACGAGATTTGACGGCGTTAATTCCGGAGATAAGGAGCGGAGAGGTTGAGGTCGGGAGGAGGGGGTAGTTCGTGTGTGGTGGGAAATACTGGGTTTCTATTAATGGACGACGCTTGACGGATCGATGGCCTTTCCGTTATCACCGTTACACGCGGAACGCCCGGCCTGCGTTGTTAACCCGGTCACCATCTCTCAAACGCACGCCAACGACGACCACCGTTCGATTTGCTTAGAGCCGTTCTTCTAATGCATCGCAGCGACCACCACCGTCCGATTTCTTGAGAGTCGTGTGCCTAGCGGCAGCTTTGGGAATCTTTTTACGTGTGGGACGGATCACCGGTATGCCATCCCACGTGATTGGGGGTTGAATACAAACGTGGTCGGTGAGGAGGGTTAATGGGTTATTGTTTTTTTTGAAACATTTAAATTAAATTAAAGAAAATGGAGTAATTTCATCTTTTAAAGTTTTAACGGCTCCTAATTTATGGTAGATCTACTATATTTTACTAATTAAAAATATTATTTGACTTGATTAGTTTTTACCGATTCATTAAAGTAGAATGATGTGTCGTGATCACAGTCGTCCATTGCGATCTAGTTTATTGATGAATTGCACTCGGCCTTGATCGTCAAACAAAGGAACGTTGTGATTGGATGCAACATCACTCTACATTAAAACATTGGTAAAAGATATTGGTATGAATAGCATTTCTCTTTAAGTAATTAATGTATGATAATCTACTAAGCAAATCTAGTGGTACTAGGGACACTGTTATTGGGGTTAACAATAGTTTTGGTATGGTTAGAATTTTTAGAGATAATGGGTATTTAGTCCCATACAACAGATCTGGTTAATAAACAAGACACTCATAAGAGTTCTTTAACAATAGGTTCCAAAAAAAAATTTAAAACCGAAGATTACCCCCTCCCCCCCCCCCCCCCCCCCTTTGCTCTTTTCCTCCTCTTTAGAGCAGCCGATGACAACAGCGACGACTGGCGAGTAGCAGACGACGATGACAGTAGCGACGACCAGTGGGCGGCAGCGAACAGCGGGCGGCTTAGAGGAGCAACGGCGGCAGCGACGAGCTGGGTTTAGATTATAGGATTAGGTTTGTTGATGATGGCACGAGTCAAACTTGCCTCTCAGTCAGATTGTGCGCACGGCATGTCCAGGTATCGAGTGTCAAAGTTTGGCTAAGTTTCGGCAAAGACGAAGCACGAGAGGAAGGCTCAGAGCGAAGTCTGAGCGTGCCTGTCGGCTGTCCGGCACCCTGGGCGCCAACTGTGTGGCGCCCAGTCCCTTGCAGGCGCCCACAGTAAGGTGCCCAGGGGGGCCACTCTCCAGGCTGATGGCGCCCAGGGCGCCAGATGTGTGGCGCCCGGTCATTGACCAGCGTCACCTCCTCGGGTTGGCTTCCTTGGCGCCAGTTTTTCTACGGGGCTACAGGTTGGCGCGCTAGGCGCCAAGCACGAAACGTGCCCGCGTTGGATACGTTTTTGCCCAGTTTTGTGGGGATTTAAATAAGGTGTTAACCCTAGGTTTTGTAAGGGGTTGCCATTGTGTTTGACAGCTCGTTTTAGGGTCTTTCTTCAGGATTCTCGCTTTTGTTTGAGAGATGAAGAAGATCATGGATCTTGAGAGGAGATTGATCTCCTTAAGATTCAGTGGAGCGAGGAAGAAGAAGAGGGTTGTAAACTCCAAGATCTAATTCCATTGCTCTAAGGGCGGTGACCAACATCCGCAGAGATAGGGATTTTCCGAACTATGTGAGCAAATATCTTTTGTGTCATGGGGATTGTTTCTTTGTTCTATTTCCTATGTGATTGTTGGATCTTTCTTGGTGGATTCGATCATTCTCTTACGATTGTCGGAGATCCGAAAACCCTATATCACTTTCGCAAGTGTGAGGCGGCGGATCTAGACCTCGTCTGAGATATTCTGTGTCAACAACTGGTATCAGAGCAAAGATTTTGGAGGTTTTGCGTCTGAATTGTCAGAGATGACCAAAGATAAGACTACCATGGGTAGCATGAAGATTGATCTTAAGCCGTTCGACGGGAAGTCCAATTTCACGCTATGATAAAGGAAGATGAGGAATATCTTGATACAGCAAGATCACTTCATGTTTATTATGGGCAAAGAGCATGCACCGAAGGAGACGACGACTGAAGCATAGGCGAAAGCTGATCAGAAGGCAATGAGTTCCATAGAGCTTCATCTGTAGGATAAAGTCATGTACAGTTTCATAGAGGAAAGGAAACATCGGCTAAAGGTACTTGGAATAAGTTGCAGTCGCTGTACATGGGAAAATCCATCTCGAACAGATTGTTCTTGAAGGATGAACTATAAGATTTGCGTATAGATGAAGACGGGGATCTGATGGAGCACCTGAATCGGTTCAACTGGTGTATTTTAGATCTTTTATAGGTGGAGGTGAAGTATGAGGAAGACGACAAGGCACTGCTCTTACTACGGTCTCTTCCACTGTAACATTCGCCCCAAACACACAAGATATTATTTGCTATGCCTGTGGGTGCAAAAATTGTACCGGACCAGATCAGAGCAGCATGGGCCCGCGCAACGGCCCAAGTGGGTAAGCCCACCTGGGCTCACATGGGCCCACTCTACGAGGCTCACAGATCAAGCCCTCCCCCTTATTGGGCCCAAACAACGGCCCAATAAGGGCCCAGCAAGGAAGCCCAGAACCAGTGCCACGTCATCAACGCCACATCATCACTGCCATATCGGGCACGTGCCTACGCTATAAAAGGACCCCCAAGGCATCCAGGAAGGGGGTTGGCCATTCAATCAGAGGAGGAGGATCCCAGAGCAAGTGCTAGAGCTCAATTCTCCCCTTCTTATTCTCTTCTAGTTGCTCCGTGCAACCCGACTGTACGAAGCTTCTCTTGGCCTGTCAAGAGAACGCTCACCCCTTATTGACTTGAATTATAGTGAAGATCAGGTGGCACCTCTCGCCCGGAGATGTAGGTCGTAAGGCCAAACTCCGTCACCAATCCTCGTGTCATCATTGCTTACTCTCTCTATCTATTCTCCCATCTCTCTAACTCTACAAACCATCAAATTCAATCAAGGCTGTGGGGCGGGGTTCCCGATCAAGGCGGCTCGGAAATTTCCCCCCACAATCTTTGGCGCCGTCTGTGGGATATCGATAGAGGTCTTACCCACACCTCTACCGACTCCTATTCAACTTGTGGTGACGAGCCACAAGTCCTCCTCCAAATCAACCTCAACGCCTTCATCACGCCAACATCAACACGCTCGATGGTGAAGGCCAGCACCAACCCACCAAAGGCGGGTGCTGAACGAACAAATGATATGCTGATCGAAGAAGAACAAGAAGTCTCGGTTGCAACCAACCAAAGAAATGTTCGGGAACGACTGGGGCCACAAGGCAGCCTTCCAGAAGGGCACAGCGATCGACGAGACCCATCATCCCCGAGGCGTCGGTCCGATAAAGAACATGCTATTCAAGGGAACGAGCCTCAGGCTACATACGAGATCTCGGCTGCTGACTTCCAGCTGCTAAATCTCCTCAAGAAGAATGCGGCCCTCGAACAAGAGAGAGACTCCTTGAAGAAGGCAGCTGAGAGGGCGGGGGTTATGATCCTCAACTCTCCCGCTGCGACTGAAGGCCCACTGAAGACTCACCCAGCTGCGAGTCATCACCTCGAAGAACCAAGGAGGGCTCATGCCGAAAAGCGTCAGGTATCCACACAAGCACCAAGGCAAACGCTGTGGGATCGCCTCGACGTCAACGGTGCACCCAGCTATCGTGGAGAAGGATCACCTCAGTCAACATGGTCCACTAGACATTCTATCCCTTCGCACACGAAAGCAACAGATGCCCGTGAGCTGCTCAACCGACTAAGGCATACTACCGACGTGGGACACCGCCATCAAGACCGTAGGCAACTAATCACCTCAGTGGGGCCACTGCATCCCAAGGTTCTTGCAACACCATTTCCTATGGGTTGGCGAACACCGATCCTACCAAAGTTCAACTGCATCCAGGGAGACCCTGCTCTCCATATCCTAGCCTACAAGCAGGCCCTGACGCCCTACGAATATGAGAACCATGTTCTCTACCGTATGTTTGCGGGAAGCCTCGAGGGACCTGCCCTCGATTGGTACTACACACTACCTACCGGTACGGTGGCCACATTCAAAGAGTTGGCTGAACTCTTCATGGACCATTATCGGCTAAACTTAAAGCCGAGAAAGAGGCTGGATACACTCTACCAGCTGAAGATGGGCTCCGACGAGTCTCTAAGGAGCTTCACGATGAGGTTTCGTAATGAGCATTCTGAGCTCACCGGTCGCTCCTATAATGAGGAGGCCATCATGCTGGCATTCCAGAATGCTATCCGGCCAGAGCTCCACCTCTACACCGACTTCATCCGGCATCCTCCCAATAACTTGGAAGCGATTTTCAAGCGCGTACAGCGGGAGATAGAGGTGGAAGACAATCAGCGGGCCAGAAGACTACGCGAGCCCCGCAAGTCTCGTGACTCCCGACATAAGAAAGACGATGAAGCTCCGAATGAAGCACACTACAAGAAGTCTGCCCATGCCGCGTCCGACCAAAAGGTGCAGGCCAAAAGGACAACGAAGATCCGAAAGCCCCTCCAGCAGAAAAGAGGCGAACTCCAAGGGAGCAAAGGGTGTTCACCGAGCTGAACACCTCCATTGAAGACATCTTCGCATACTTGCAGAACGAGCCCTTTTGCAAGTGGCCACAGCCTCTCCCTCCAAATTCCGACCAGGCGGGAGATACGACAGCCTACTGTGAGTTTCATCGCAGCCATGGCCACCCAACCTCTACATGTCGGAAGCTAAAGCATCACATCGAAGACCTGATCCAAGAAGGGCGGCTCGATGGCTACCTCGCTAATAAAGAACCAGGTCGAGAGTAGGAGAGGCTGCAGCAGTGGAGAAGAAAAAAAAAAAGGTCAATGTAATACATGGACGCATAATCGTAACGTCCGCTGGGCAACTTCTGAGAAAGTGTAACCGCTACTTTGTTGTATCAATAAAGTATCTCTTTTTTCCCAAAATCAAATCTCTCGAAGTTCGATTCCACCATGTTAAGGCAAAAAAAAAAAAGGGGCTCCTGGTAACCCAGGTCAACCAAAAAACCTTCGATTCCGCCCATTCAAGTCGGAAGCTCGAAGGTAAGTCGGCTACGCCCTCTCGAGGCTATAGTCCGATAAAAAGGCTCCTGGTAATCCAGGTCAACCAAAGACCTTCGATTCCGCCCATTCAAGTCGGAAGCTCGAAGGCAATTCGGCTACGCCCTCTCGAGGCTAAAGTCCGATAAAAAGGCTCCTGGTAACCCAGGTCAACCAAAGACCTTCGATTCCGCCCATTCAAGTCGGAAGCTCGAAGGCAATTCGGCTACGCCCTCTCGAGGCTAAAGTCCGATAAAAAGGCTCCTGGTAACCCAGGTCAACCAAAAACCTTCGATTCCGCCTATTCAAGTCGGAAGCTCGAAGGTAAGTCGGCTACGCCCTCTCGAGGCTAAAGTCCGATAAAAAGGCTCCTGGTAACCCAGGTCAACCAAAGACCTTCGATTCCGCCCATTCAAGTCGGAAGCTCGAAGGCAATTCGGTTACGCCCTTTCAAGGCAAAAGTCAGATAAAAATGCTCCTGACAATCCAGGCCAAGCTAAACTATCAACTATACTTATCCGAGGCAATGAGAATAAGTCCAAGGCAGACGTCGCCGCTTTGACATGCACCAAGTTCAAGGAGACGTCCTTGGCACTCGAAGACAAAGCTTGAGGCGACCAATGCCTCGGCACTCTACAAGCCCAAGGCCCAGCCCTTGGCATTCGAAGATAAAGTCCGAGGTATTTAATGCCTCGGAACTCTACAAGCCCAAGGCCTAGCCCTTGGTACTCGAAGATAAAGTCCGAGGCGACCAATGCCTCGGCACCCTACAAGCCCAAGGCGTAGCCCTTGGCACTCGAAGATAAAGTCCGAGGCGACCAATGCCTCGGCACTCTACAAGCCCAAGGCCTAGCCCTTCGCACTCGAAGATAAAAGTCCGAGGCGACCAATGCCTCGGCACTCTACAAGCCCAAGGCCCAGTCCTTGGCACTTGAAGACAAAGTCCGAGGCGACCAATGCCTCGGCACTCTACGAGCCCAAGGCCCAGTGCTTGGCACTTGAAGACAAAGTTCGAGGCGACCAACGCCTCGGCACTCTATAAGCCCAAGGCCCAGTCCTTGGCACTTGAAGACAAAGTCCGAGGCGACCAATGCCTCGGCACTCTACGAGCCCAAGGCCCAGTCCTTGGCACTTGAAGACAAAGTTCGAGGCGACCAACGCCTCGGCACTCTACAAGCCCAAGGCCCAGCCCTTGTTACTTGAAGACAAAGCTTGAGGCGACCAATGCCTCGGCACTCTACAAGCCCAAGGCCCAGCCCTTGGTATTCGAAGATAAAGTCCGAGGTAACCAATGCCTCGGCACTCTACAAGCCCAAGGCCTAGCCCTTGGCACTCGAAGATAAAGTCCGAGGCGACCAATGCCTCGGCACTCTACAAGCCCAAGGCGTAGCCCTTGGCACTCGAAGATAAAGTCCTAGGCGACCAATGCCTCGGCACTCTACAAGCCCAAGGCCTAGCCCTTGGCACTCGAAGATAAAAGTCCGAGGCGACCAATGCCTCGGCACTCTACAAGCCCAAGGCCCAGTCCTTGGCACTTGGAGACAAAGTCCGAGGCGACCAATGCCTCGGCACTCTACGAGCCCAAGGCCCAGTCCTTGGCACTTGAAGACAAAGTTCGAGGCGACCAACGCCTCGGCACTCTACAAGCCCAAGGCCCAGCCCTTGGCATTCGAAGACAAAGTCCGAGGCGACTCTGTCAGTGGTTGGTCTAACTCTATCAGTGCGTGTATCCACACTGGTGCAGTCGACGGTGGGTAACACGGGATAAAATGGTGCTTCCTTGATCCTGGCTAAGTCAACACCCTCACCTGACCGTAGTACCTGACGAATACAGTAACCAGGTGCGGTAGTACTTTGGGTGAAGACTGGCTGGCCATCATGCGGCGTCGTCCTAGATTATCTTTAAGAAGCCCCCTCGAATATAGCATTGTCCGTCGCCAACATCCCCACGCACCAGTGTTTTACCGAAAAAGTGTCGGTTTAGGGCTAAAATTCGAAAAATACACTATTTTCAATACCGACACTTTTTGGCCTCTTCTAGCAGCCCCAATAATGGGGTGTCGGCATCAACAAGCAGCCCCCCTCGGTTTCGCACAAAAACCAAGTGGGGAAGGGGTGACGGCACACCATCAGCAGCACACCCCTCGGTTTCGTTAATAAAAAAAACTGAGAGGGGGTGTGTGTCGGCATCAACAAACAACCACCCCTCGGTTTCGTCAGAAAACCGAGAGGGCGTGTGTGTTGGCACCAACAAGCAACCCCCCCTCGGTTTCGTCAGAAAACCGAGAGGGCGTGTGTGTTGGCATCAACAAGCAGCCCCCCCTCGGTTTCGCACAAAAACCGAGTGGGGAAGGGGTGACGGCACACCATCAGCAGCACACCCCTCGATTTCGTCAACAAAAAAAACCGAGAGGGGGTGTGTGTCGGCATCAACAAACAACCACCCCTCGGTTTCGTCAAAAAACCGAGAGGAAGTGTATGTTGGCATCAACAAGCAGCCCCCCCTCGGTTTCGCACAAAAACCGAGTGGGGAAGGGATGACGGCACACCATCAGCTACAACCACCCCTCGGTTTTGTCAGAAAACCGAGAGGGGGTATGTGTCGGCATCAACAAGCAGCCCTCCCTCGGTTTCGCAGAAAAACCAAGTGGGGAGGGTGCGACGGCACACCGTCAGCAGCCCACCCCTCGGTTTCGATAGAAAACCGAGAGGGGGGGTGCTCGGCGCCATCCAAACTTATTAGGCAATCCAATTCAAGTGGCATTCGCACACAAGGATCAGCCAAAGACGAAGAGTTATCTTCCATTGGGTTGGTTGAATAGCATCTCCACCAAACCTATCGAGTTGGCTGTACAAACTTCACAAGCAAAATTCCTCCTTCTTATCTGGGGGTGGACTCGTGGTAACCGCCGCGTCATCGGTAGGGCCCGACTGCAGTCCCTAGTGAATACAGTAACTAGGTGCAGTTGGGTGTCGAACAGAGACGGATGAGTTACCACGTGTCGATGCCTCTCCAAGACGCGCGTAGGACACTCGGCCAATGCGTTCTTTAGAGTCATCTCTTTATGAAGGTGATTACCGGAAAAGTTACTCGTCAAGGTGTATGATGTTTCACATCCACTTTGATCGGTTTTTCGGCGCCTACGCAACGACACCTTATACGCATTGATCCGACTTGTGTATGAAAAGTTACGGCTGCCGAAAGTTTACAAGGGTCTTATCTCCTATAACAGGCTTCGAAAAAGTTTCATGTCCGTTTCGACCAATTCTTCGGCGCAGACGCAACGCCACTTACGCATCACCCCCCGGGGCTCACGACCATAGAGGAGGGGGTCAGACGGAACGGACCTCCGCCCCTCTTTATGAGCGTTCTTCCCGTGAAGGCCCGCGATGACCTGGGAGGGAGGGTCAGGAGGACCAAACTTCGACATCGACGTGCCGTTTCTCAGTCATGTTAAAATCCATTGGCGTGGCTTGGTCCGAGTACATCGTCGCCTTCGGCGCGCTAGGACAAGATCTCGGCCCTCCTTATCGATCTCTGCGGTCGATCAAGCCCACCACCTCACCCACGTCGCCCATGCCCACATGGTCCTCCCGTGATTTGTTAGCGCTACCAAGGCCCATCCTGACACACCCGTCCTCCTGTGGTTCGACGACGGAGGGGCAAGCGCAGCCCCGACATGATCTCCTCACTCAAGATCTCTATCACTCAGCGTATTCATCCGACGGCAACCGACTTAAGGGGGGGACTGGACAGGTCACTTGAAGAGAGAGGGCGCATCGCTCACGCGTGGCGCTCAGCTTGACGCCGGGCGAAGAACCCCTCGCGTGTGTATGCCTATCATCGCGTAGCCGTCACGAACCTCCGTGCGACCTCCTCTCTTCCCGCACCAAGCAGGGGAGGGACGAACACCACCACACCCGAGCATCCTTCACCCAGCAGCCACACAAGGAGCCGGTGTCAGGACGGACCCCTCCCACGTGCGCTCCACTCGGTAGTCGTTGCACTGTTGCGAGCCCTTCCTCCCGGATGCAGAGATGAGAGAGGGCCGGGGGTCGAACGAGGCCGAGCCCCCCCCCTGCGCATGTCTCCTCGAAGCCGCACCACCGAGCCGCTACCGCACCCACTCCCGCACCAACCTGCATCCGGCACCATGCCCACCTGAGCTCCGCGCGCGTCGCTCGGCCACCCGCTGCTGCTGCGCCGCTTGCCTGTCACCACCGCCTCCGCCCGCGTCCGGAGCCGCACGCCGACCACCACCTCCGCTCGCACCCGGCCGCCGCTGAGCCCCGCGCCGCAGCCCGCGCACCGCACGCCGTCACCGCCTCCGCTTGCGCCGCAAGGCACTCTCTCGCACCCGCTCCCTCGCGTAGATCTTCCCCCTCATGCTGCTGCCCTCTCACCGAACAGAGAAGAAAAAACAGAGCAGAGAGAGAAAGGAAAGAGAGAGCGGAGCGGGGTAGCTACAGCCTCACGTGAATGAAAGCTGAAGAGGAAAGAGAGAGAGAGAAAGGAAAGAGAGAGCGGGGTAACTGCAGCCTCACGTGAATGAAAAGCTGAAGAGGAAAGAGAGAGAGAGAAAGGAAAGAGAGAGCGGAATACACTACGTACAATCGTGCATGGAAACCAAAAAGGAAAGAGAGAGAAGAGCACACCGAAAAGTACGAACCCCACGTCACGGACGTTCGGCTCAATATTCTCTCGGTTTGAAAAAAGGAGAAGGGTCTCGGTACCCACTCGGTATGCTCTCGGTACCCACTCGGTATGCACTCGGTACCCTCTCGGTATCCACTCGGTCGGAAAACGCACTGCCTTTTCGGAAACACCCCCTTGCAAAACCGAGACTTTTTGGCTTGCACCAAAAGGGTCTCGGTACCCACTCGGTATGCTCTCGGTACCCACTCGGTATGCACTCGGTACCCTCTCGGTATCCACTCGGTCGGAAAACGCACTGTTTTTTCGGAAACACCCCCTCGCGAAACCGAGACTTTTTGGCTCGCGCCAAAAAGGGTCTCGGCATCGGTGGAAGAAGACTCTGCTAATACGAACCGCGGCACCGACAACCCTCGCCAACCGTGCCAGGATCCTAAAGCGTTTGCACCTTGGAATCCCAGGCGACCCAGGGGGTCCTGACCCGACTGGGAGGGGGTAACTGTGGGTGCAAAAATTGTACCGGACCAGATCAGAGCAGCATGGGCCCGCGCAACGGCCCAAGTGGGTAAGCCCACCTGGGCTCACATGGGCCCACTCTACGAGGCTCACAGATCAAGCCCTCCCCCTTATTGGGCCCAAACAACAGCCCAGCAAGGAAGCCCAGAACCAGTGCCACGTCATCAACGCCACGTCATCACTGCCATATCGGGCACGTGCCTACGCTATAAAAGGACCCCCAAGGCATCCAGGAAGGGGGTTGGCCATTCAATCAGAGGAGGAGGATCCCAGAGCAAGTGCTAGAGCTCAATTCTCCTCTTCTTATTCTCTTCTAGTTGCTCCGTGCAACCCGACTGTACGAAGCTTCTCTTGGCCTGTCAAGAGAACGCTCACCCCTTATTGACTTGAATTATAGTGAAGATCAGGTGGCACCTCTCGCCCGGAGACGTAGGTCGTAAGGCCGAACTCCGTCACCAATCCTCGTGTCATCATTGCTTACTCTCTGTATCTATTCTCCCATCTCTCTAACTCTACAAACCATCAAATTCAATCAAGGCTGTGGGGCGGGGTTCCCGATCAAGGCGGCTCGGAAATTTCCCCCCACAATGCCCGTGCCCCGTACGAGAACTTCCCAGGGAGGTCACCCATCCTAGTACTGCTCTCGCCAGAGCACGCTTAACTACAGAGTTCTTACGAATTCAGTAGCAGCGCACAGTTTTAAAACGCGTCTACTATGTTTAGGAGAAAAAATTATATAAGTAGCTCAGGATCTCCTTCTCTCCAAGTGATGTGGAGCTAACTAATGACCTTGTACACCTCACCTCACCTTACCTCATCCATCTTGGCATTCCAATCTCAAAAGTCTTGACTCTTGGCTATTGGATCTTGGTCTTCACAATCCACCCCCCTCAGGGCTACACGTCATCGTGTAGGGTTAGACCCCCCCATCCCGAGGAGAACCGGCTCTGATACCATTTTGTAACATCCGCCCCAAACACACAAGATATTGTCTGCTATGCCCGTGCCCATATGAGAACTTCCTAGGGAGGTCACCCATCCTAGTACTGCTCTCGCCCGAGCACGCTTAACTACGGATTTCTTATGAATTCTGTAGCGCTGCACAGTTTTAAAATGTGTCTACTATGCTTGGGAGGGGGAATTATATAAGTAACTCATGATCTTCTTCTCTTCAGGCGATGTAGAGCTAACTCATAGCCTTGTACACCTCACCTTATCCATCTTGGCATTCCAGCCTCAAGAGTCTTGGCTCCTGGCTCTTGGCTATTGGATCTTGGTCGTCACATCCACCGTCCTACAAGCACTTCAGAACCATCCTAATATTAGGAAAGAAGACTCTCAAATTTGAGGAGGTCGTCCATGCAATAATCTCTCATGCAAAGATGTACAAGAATACGGGAGAAGTTGCGAAGGATGCGGGGCTCGTTGTGAATAGCTCTTATGAGCGCCAAGACCTATCGAAGGACAAGTGTGCCAGAAGCCAGAGCCAGGATAAGAGCCGTTCGAAGAATCTAAAGTGCTTTCACTGCGGAAAGAAAAACCACATCAAGAGACATTGCTTCGAGTTGCAAGACTAAATGAAAGAGAAGGGGAAGAAGATGGAGAACTTCGATACAGTGGGTGTCGTTTCGTAGAACGACGATGACGAGTTGCTCTTCTTATTCTCAGATAAATCCTCATCTCAGTGGATCATTGATGGTGGTTGTATGTTTCATATGTGTGTAAACATGGATTGGTTCGACACATATGAGAAGAAAAATTGCGGCGAAGTTCTTATGGGGAATAACGCCTCTTGCAAGGTGGTAGGCATGTGAACAATTAGACTGGAGATGAATAACAGTACGATTCGTTCGCTCGGGAGCGTAAGACACGTTCTAGCTCTCAAGAAGAACCTTATTTCTTTAGGTACTCTGGATGCAAATGGGTACGCCTACTCATCAGGAGATGAGAATATCAAGATTACTAAGGGATCACTGGTAGTGATGAGAGGAGAGAGGCAGACGAACAATCTGTACAGATTATCTAGGAATACGGTATTGGATGGAGTGGCAGTCTCACACAAATGCTAGTTCAGAGCGAGATCCGGCTTTGCTATGGCATCAGAGACTGGGCCACATAAACGAGAAGGGGTTGCAGGAACTACACAGAAGGAAGCTGTTGAAAGGTGTATGCGAGTACAAATTTTAGTTGTGCCGATCATGCATCATAGGGAAGTAGTCCAAGGTTTCATTCAAGTTGGCTTCTACAGAGAAAACGGCGAAGGGTGCTCTTGACTATGTCACGTTCCTGGATGATTACTCCCGAAAGGTTTGGGTCTACTTCATGCGCGAGAAGTCTGAGGTGTTTGATAAGTTCAAAACTTGGAAGGTAGAGATGGAAAACCTGACGAGAAGAAAGATCAAGTAGTCGAGGAGCGACAATGGAGGTGAATACAAGGATGGAAGGTTCATCGAGTTCTGTCGACAGGAGGGTATTGTCAGACACTACACAGTGAAGAAGACCCCTCAGCAGAATGGCGCTGCAGAAAGGATGAACATGACTCTCATGGAGAAAAAGAGGTGCATGCGAGTGTATGCTAATCTGCCCTAGCCCTTTTGGACAGAATCAGTTAACCATGTGTGCTATTTGGCTAATCGATCTCCCTAATTCAAGTGTGCCGAGGAAGTATAGTCTGGTAAAGACATGGATCTTTCCGCGATAAAGGTGTTCAGATGCAAGGCGTTCGCTCTCATCCCGAGCGATGAGAGGAACAAGTCGAAGCCAAAGTCGCAAGAGTGCCCTCGATGAGCAGCTGCAACTCACACTGCTGCTCGCACCTTCTGCCGCCACCGTCGTCACCTCCATTGCTCGTTCCTGCCTCCGCCACCGCTGATCGCACCCACCTCCGCCACCACTGCTCGAACCGTGGACTCTTCAATGCAATATCACTTACAAGTGCCACTCTAGCCAGAACATGTACCTCCTCTTCAAAAAATAAAGAAAAAAGTGGATATTGTGTGTAGATTTTGAACATTACATAACGAGGACAATGTATATCCATTCAAAAGGCATGTCTATAAAAAAAAAATCATACCTGAGACACGAATGAGCATGTCCTGAGCCAGGACCTTACCATGCCGGGATGGAGCCAGTCATATACCCTCCCATGCTCGAGTGAGTACCAGTAGAGGTAAGGCCAAGGTCCGACCTGAACCAACATGTTGCAACCCCTAAGAGCATCTTCAAGACTCCAACGGCCTCCGAACTAGAAGGACCTCCTAAGCACTGTAGGTCCCATTTTGGCAGCCACCTCATCAAAATATCCTAGTTGAGAGAAGATCCCCTCCAATGGCTTCCCAACTAGTATATCCTAGCCATTTTACACCAAATCCCTCAATATTCATAACTTATCTAAACCCTCCAAATTTACATCAAACGGGTAAAAAATAACCATTGGACGGCGCATGCATCGTTGGATATATAAAAAATTATTTATAAAAAGATGAGGGTTTTTTTATAAAAAATATATTAATTAATTTGTTCGGAGGCTCCGAAGAACCTCTATTGTATGTGGAGCCGTTCGGAGGCTCCGAGCAAACATGGCCCATGTGGGGTGCAATGCCAGTCTTCAGATCACCAAACGGAGCCGATTGGAGCGCCATCAGTCCGCTCAAAGCGTCACCTCCTTCTTCAAAGTTCTTTTCGGAGGCCATTGGAGATGCTCTAATTGCCATTATTTGAGGCCAGCCCAATTAGGAGTTAGGACTGCTGTAAAAGTCAAATTTTTGGAACAAGAAAGCCCGAGTTTTTTTTTTTGTACATAATACCGTGGTCACACTAAGACATGTAGGTCCACGTGCACGAGGGCAAACAAAGCATGAGGAAAATCTGATACCCAGTATACTTTTAGCCTTCTAACCCGGACCTCCTAAGCCAACCAATGAGACACACTATTAGCTGACCTGTGCATCCACTGAGCCGAGACCCCCCGAGTTAAACCCCAGGCCCCATACACAACCGAATTAATCGTGAGAAATGTGTAAGACTCAAAAGTGTGGAAGCTCCTGAGGATCCACGACAATGAATTCAGATCTCCTCCAGTCTGTCGGGCGGTCGGTGGGCCCGATGTGCATCGAAGCCATATAATGGCTAGCGATCCAAAAGTGAATCGCACTTCAGTGATCATGTGCAGCTGTGATTCATGCCAGGCACACCCACCAGGGGCGACCGACTGGAGGAGATCTCAAGTTCTGAGCTCCACGGCAATCATCCAAAAAATATGTCTCAGCGTCATCCGGATTCATGAGGCCATCCACAATAATGATCTACCGCTGCATAGAGTGACATTGCGATCTAGTAAGAATTCACCCAGCCAGGTCTCCATCCTGATCGGGCCATCCTGATGTGGCACCTGATCATATCCATCCCTTTGCCAGCCAGTCGGGCTAAGTCCGATTCACCTGTTGGGGCCGGGTGCAACGGGCAGCTGTGATCAGTTGCCACATCAGGATGGTCCGATCTAGATGGAGTCACAGGATGGCTGAGATGAATTTTCCATAGGGGAAATTAAAAAAAAAAAAAACTTTGTCCTGAGTCCTGACATACAAGGGACCATGACACAACCAAATAATGATTTGGGATCTTCTCCAGTTGATGGCCCGGTCCGTGGGCCCAGCATGCATCAGCTGGTTGGAGTACGATTCACTTTGGGGTTGCTTGCTATCGTGCGGCTGTGATACACACAGGCCCACCAACCAGAGAAAGAATTGAACACCCAAATACATGTCAATTGGATAAAAGTGGGTGAGGAGTGATCTGCCAGCTAGGTTACAAGCAATCCATATGGGATTTACCACACTCATGATATTCAATTACTAGTCCGGTCCCCCGATACTCGATCTGGAATTCCGATCCTCTAGCAGACGATCGAGTTCTATCCTCCGACAGACAGTCAAATTTTGCAGCATCCCACCCGACCCTAACCGATCGATCCAAGATGATTTTTCTCTATTACCGTAGCACTACAATAACAGAGGGTTTGCTTTATATTATAAAAGATCATGCAATCTTGGCCTCCGGATAACAATCCAAGGGCGGTTGTTGGGTTGCCCTAAGTGCAGATGGCTCATTGTTGGAAGGTGGCCCTATGGATTTTGGGTAACAAGGGCATGGGGTCCATTGAATGTGGAGGACACACATTTGGGTGTGCTTTAATTGGCCAATAAGAATAATTTTATGTCTCCCAATAATTAGGCGCGCGAGGCTTTAGGGGGGTGCTGATAGCAAATTTGGTGGGATCTCTGTGTGCCCGAGACCGAGAGAGGTCGGTCACATGTTGGTGGCTTCGGAGGTTGCGTTGGGCGTCAGGCTCTCTTTGTTTATTGATCAGAGATCTGCCCTTCAACAACTACCCAACTGAATTTTCGATTTTTTAATCTTATTATAAAAATGGAAAAAAGAATAATAGTAATAGGATATTTTTTATTTGACAATTTTTATTTACGCCCCAAAAAGAATAATACCTCGTTTCCTCCGCTTCACTTTTTATAATGGGTTTTTTACAAATCGATCCCTGTAATCTTCTCTATTTACATATAAATCCCTATAAAGTCAATATTTACATATAAACCATTCAATCATCTAATATTTTTATATCAACCCTTACAGTTAGTTGGCATCCAAAATAAAAGAATATTTCTCAAACATTTCATCGTTCGACTGTTATTTTATTAATCTAAAAGAGAAATAACTGATTTATCTATGCTTTTAATTATTTAAATTGACATATCTTTATTGAATATGGACTTGATCCAAAACAAAGCATAAACATAATCCGAATCTAATTTGGACATAATCCGAAGATTTTTTTATTGGAGGGGTATTTACACAGTTTAGGTAAAATATTAAAGATTAAATCAAAAATATTCTTTCGTTTTGGATGTCAGCTAATGCAGGGGTTAATAAATAATGTTTGAATAAATTGAAGAGTTTATATATCAATATCGTTTTTATAGTGGTTTATATGTAAATTGAAAAGATTGTAGTGGTTTATTTGAAAAAAAAACCATTTTATAATATGTACAACCTCCTTATCTTCCCTTGCATACCACTCCATCATCAAATTATATATCCCGCCCCTCATCTAGCATACCCGATGCTCACATTTGGCACCCGCGCCACCGATGCATGACTCCTTCACCGCCCACTTCCGACACCGGCATTGGGCCTCTGGCACCAACAGGGATGGATCCGGGGGGGGGCGTGTGGGGGCGATCGCCCCTCCTAGATTTGAAAGAGAACCTCTTATTATGGTAGTGTTAGGATTATTTTAAAATTATATAAGTTTGTCTCTCCTGAATTTTTTAAAAAATTTAAGACTCTGCCCCTCCAAATTTTTTTCTAACATCCCCCTCCCCCCCCCAACTTTCGATTTCTGGATCCGTCTCTGGTCACCAATGCCGGAGGCTCACTTTCTTCATATCTCATCATCCTTTTCCATTGTTGGAGTCATCTTTTTTGTCCATCGCCACCCTCCTTTTTCATTGCCACCACCATCGCTCAACATATTCAGCAGTCCAATACCTAACAGGATATTCAATATTCGATAGTAGACTACCGAACATGATATACAACATTTGACATTTAACTATCAAATTTAGTGTTCTTTCGAATGACACTAAATTTAGTGTTCTTGTGACCGAAAGGAGGAACATGAGGTTTCCAATGATGCATGATTCGGGATTGGTTTGGCCAGCTTATGAACATTTAAAAAAATGGCTTCTATGTGAGAAAGCCCCTAATTTTTCTACAAATAACCATAAGATTCTTGAGGGGGTAAAGTAAATAGAAAGAGACACAAAGGTCTACATAAAATCTACAAACCTTGCTCCGAAGTGCGTGCCTTTGACGGGTTTTGCCCTCCCAACTTTGGCAGGCCTGCAAGAGGCCCTTATTTTGAAGAACCAAATCTTTTAAACCCACCTCCTCACAAAACCGGCTTGTAAGGGCAGGTCCAAGACATGTATATAAGCAACTCATCACCTGTTCCCATTACCGATGTGGGACTAACCCGTGTGAGGCATGACCATCTCAACACCCCCCCTGTCCCATGTGGCAAGGGTAGTATCGGGAGGAGCTCCTGGAGCGAGTCTGGCTCTGATACCATGTGAAGAACCCAACCTTGGATACCCACCTCCTCACAAAACCGGCTTGTAAGGAAAGGTCCAAGACAGATATATAAACAACTCATCACCTGTTCTCATTACCGATGTGGGACTAACTCGTGTGGGGCATGACCATCTCAACACTTACAAAACTCAATGACCCTCCATCGCAACCCTTATAAAGAGAGGGACTAACATTACTATGGAGTGGCGATTGCACCTGATAGCGTGTGATACGTTTACGAGAGAGCGAAAACTGGAAGGTCTTCGTTCTCAATCTCAATATAATCATCACAAAAAAACAAAAAAAAAACCAAAATGCATTCATTACAAAATGAAGGCTAATATCTCTCAAAATACTAAATCAATATAATAAAATCTAAACTAGGGAAGGTGAAACATGATGAAAGTATCAAGGAATAGAGGTGGATTAAGCAAGAAAACATTATAATTAAGATGAATAAAAAAAAAAAGATCGCATTATGAAAAACAGATCAAGCTTCCATGAGCCAAAGCACATCTAATAGACCATATCCAGGAAACTTTGATCATTCAAACCTCGAATGATAAAAAGAGGAATTAGCACCCTCATTGGACTTGGGGAGCCCTTTCCCCCTTTTCTCTCGCTGCGGTTGGGTTAAGGTTCCCCCTCCTTGGCCTCTCTGGTCGTCAGCACGGTGCCGGGGAGACTAGGGGATCCGGATCGACACCTCCTTGTGGGTCAGAGCAGACCCCTATCCCTCCCCTGTACATGGGGGTCTCCCCAATCCAAGACAGCGTTTTGTTCTCGTAGATGATCCGACTGTGCAAGGGCTCCCCAGCTCGGATCGACGGCTTCTACTCCCGAATCGATGGCATCCAAGCCAGCTGCAGCTGGATTTGGTGGATCCTGGACCCGGTCGAAATATGCCATGGTTTTTTAGTCCCCTCAGTTGATCAGTGACGAATCTGGTGATTCGAGGCGGCGACGCTGGTTCATGGCTGATCGGTGTACATCGGGCACCACACCCTTGTGCCGGAGCTGGTGGTGGATCGATCGACTGATTCACTTTTGGTTAGTCCTCATTTTTGGGTTTTCTTGTTTGAGCGATTGCTTGCTCCTTTTGGGTGGCTGGTTTTCTTTTCCTCGACGGAGGTCTAGTGGTCAGTGTGGTTTGCCAAAGTGGCGACGGTCCCTCCCTACAGGAAAGCAGGCTTGTTGGGTCTCATCAGTTAGTGGTCTGGTTTTGTTTCTCCGTCGAGTGGCGGTTGGTGTTTCCTCCACTTGGTGGTGGTTTGTGGATGTAGTGGTAGTGCTGCTTCTTGCTGTGCCGGCCTGTGGTGCCTCCTGGAGGTCCGATTGAGATCTCCCCCCTTGAATCTACAAAAAAAAAAAGGGAAAAGTTTGACATAAGTCCTTGAGAGATGACTATTAGTTGCAGGACACACTAATTTCGAAATATAGCTCAAGTACCTCCCAACGAATATATACTCTTTCTTTTCGCTAATATATACTCTTTATGAAACGAATATATATTGTTTTTGAAGACGAAAGTATACTCTCCCTAGAGACGAATGTATACTTGCAGGGACCTTTGCTAATATAGCAAATTATGATGTCCTACAGCTAATTTTGCAAAATTGTTAAGGACCTATATCTAATTTAGGTAGAACGACGAGATATGAGTCTGGAGTGCATCCACGATCAGCTCGGCAATATGGGACTAGTGGACATATTGTCTCTATGAAGAGGTATAATATCCAGGGCTCAGTGCATCAGCATTCGCACCAAACGGGCCCTACCACCAGAGCATGGGTCTGGTTTGTCAAAGTTTTTGTTAATGTAGTTTGTTCAAATAGCATTACTCAATAAAGATATATGAAACATCAGGTGCCTAAATAGACTTTATGGATATTTAAAAAGTTTTAAGTTGCCTATGATAGAGACTTCATCATCCACCATCCAATGTGTATGTGTTTATCCGGCTATGGGAGGAGCTGGCTGGAGCGGTGGCTCAGAGGAGGAGGACGGCAATTCGGGTCACTGTCTTCGGGCTTCCATTTGACGCTTGGGGGGAGGGCTCTCTTCGAACTCTGCTGGAGCCATACGGGGAGATCAGAGCGTGCCACAATGTCTTCCCCTCTATCTCCCACAGGCGTTTTTGTCAAGCGACGATCCTCTGCTATGAACCAGTGCTGATTCCTCCAGCGGTGCAATTCTCTCTTGGCCGTGGTATCTTTAGGGTTCGTCTCTCCTTTCAGGTTCTGGGTGATTGTTCCACCCTGCCACCTCCCCCCCTGGGGCACTTACCTCCTTTGGAGCATGGTGCCGGTGGGGGACCTCCTTTCGACGACAGGATGCAGTTCGGTGAGCCGGTGATCCCCCCGGGCTTCGGTCCGCCTATTGCCTCACCCCAACCCACCAGGTTCCGGCAGCAGTGTGAGAGACCTCCCCGCTTCCCTGTTCCGGCACAGGATCCGGGGCCGAGCCAGGCGACCGGTGAGGCGAGCGGTAGTCCTGATCCAGGTACTCCTTCCCTCCAGCAATTCTCGCGGGATTCAGGTTTTGTTTTGAACCTTGCGGCGGGCGAGTATGTTGGTGTCCCTAGTGTTCCTGTTGTTTCCGATCACGTGGGTTTTGAGGTCCCCCACGTTAACCCCTTCGATGATGTGCATGAGGGTTTTATTGGGGATTCGTTGGAGAGGGGGTCCACCTTGGGCCCCCAGTTGGAGCATGTCCCTTTTGACCTTGTTGTCGACAGGAGCGATGTGACAGTGCAGGGGGACGGGGTGCCGAGGGACAGAGCTGATCATGACGACGACCAGGAGAGGCCAGTTGCGGCGGCGGACATGGCAGGACCATCCCAGTCGGCGAGGAGGAGTTTCCGTCAGATTTTGCAGCGCTCCTCGGATGATACGCAGCTGGCGCAGGCTCTCGTCCGTTCCAAGATGCGACTTTTGGAGCTGGATCAGGAGGATCCTTCAGTGTCCCTCCCCCTCTCGTTTTTGGAGGATGATGCTATTTTGGACATAGCTAAGAAGTGTGGATTTATTACCCCACCAGAGCTGGGTAGGGTACGTTTCTTTTTGGACTCTATCAGGTCTCTGGAGGAGAAGAGAGCGAGGTTGGCCTCGTCTTGATCGGACTTGTGGTCTGTTTCTTGGAGGAGTTCAGGAGGCCGTTTTTCTTGTGTTTCTATGAAGATTTTGTCCTGGAATGTTAGGGGATTAGGGAAGTCGGAGAAGAGGAGGGCGGCTAGTTCTTTTGCCTCAATTCACAATGTCGATATTATCTGCATTCAGGAATCGAAGCGCGAGAACCCGACGAGTCATTTTTTCCGTTCTCTCAGCACGAGGAAGATCGCGAAGTGGGAGGCTAAGGATGCTACAGGGGCGTCGGGTGGAATCCTTATTGGGTATTGTGATGACCTGTTCTTGTTGAAGAGCTCCAACGTTGGGGTCTTCTCCCTGTCCCTGGTTCTCCAGAATAGACTAGACGGCGTGGAATGGATGCTGTCCTCCGTTTATGGGCCGACCGATCATAGTAGGGGAGACGATTTCTGGACGGAGCTTTCCTTGCTCAGGACGAATTTTCAGGGGCCTTGGGTGATCGCTGGTGACTTCAATGTCACACGAGGGTCAGAGGAGAGGCTGCGCAGCGATAGTGATGCTTCTGCAATGAGAGCTTTCTCCCAGTTCATCCGGCAGCAGGAATTGATTGATCTCCCTCTGTCCGGGCGTACCTTCACGTGGAGCAACAAGAGAGAAGACCCGATTTTGGCTAGGCTGGATCGATTCTTGATCTCCTTGGATTGGGACCTGCGTTATCCTGGGTCGATTCAGACAGGTCTAGCCTCCTGCGTTTCTGATCATGCACCAATTCTCCTCTCTACGGACTCAATCTCTACCTCCAGGCCGCCCTTCCGGTTTGAGTCCATGTGGTCTATGGAGGAGGGATTCACGGATTTGATTGCCAGGTGGTGGGCAGAGGCTGGGTCGGTGGATAATTCGGCTCTTAACATGGCGAGGAAACTGAGATTCATCAAGAGGAAGCTCCAACCCTGGAGCAGGGAACACTTCGGCAATGTTTTGCGTCAGAAGGTTTCAACTCTGGCCGAGATTCAGATGCTCGAGGCCAGAGGTGAGCTCGCCACCCTAACCGTCCAGGATACCGCTAGGCTGAAGGAGCTTAACCAGGGGTTAGTGCTTCTTTTGCGGAAGGAGGAGGGGATGTGGAGGCAACGATCGAAGGAACAGTGGGTAAAGTTAGGTGATGCTAACACTTCCTACTTCCATAGAGTAGCTAATGCTCGGAGGAGGAAGAATTTTTTGGCTTCCTTGTGGCATGATGACCGCGAGCTGACGTCCACGTCCGACATTCTAGGTGCAGCCACTTCTTTTTTCAAGTCCTCCTTCCGGGAGGACGACCTCTCGACAGGGCTCTCTTATGATTGGAGCTGTGCGGATTTCCCGAGGATTCCAGGCGGTTCGGGAATGGAGGCGGAGTTCACCGTGGATGAGTTCCGTAAGGCGGTGTTCCAGTTGAAAGGTGATGGGGCCCCGGGTCCGGATGGGTTTCCTATGGAGTTTTTTCAGAAATTCTGGGACATCTTGAAGGAGGATCTCTGCCGGCTGCTTCACGATTTCTTCTTAGGCAAGGTGCGTCTCCATTGCCTCAACCACTCGTGGATTATCCTTTTGCCTAAGAAATCAGCTGCACAGACCATCCGGGACTTCAGGCCGATTTCTTTGTCAAACTGCCTCTACAAGATCATTATGAAGGTTTTGGCGAATCATCTCGCGGACAACATCTCTCTTCTGGTCTCTCCTTCCCAGACTGCTTTCATCAGGGGGAGGCTAATTCTTGATAGTGTGGCGGTGGCTCATGAGACGATATTCCACCTGCGGGAGTCAGGTGAGGAAGGAGTGCTTCTGAAGATTGATTTCGAGAGAGCTTTCGATCAGATCAAATGGGATTTTTTGCTAGATATCTTGAAGGCAAAGGGCTTCTCTGACGGCTGGATAGGATGGATTAGAGAGATTCTGGTGTCCTCGAAGATTTCGTGCCTTATTAATGGGGAGCAGGGGAAGGACTTCAAGGTTTACAAGGGGCTGAAGCAGGGTTGCCCTCTGTCCCCATATCTCTTCATCCTAGTTGTCGATGCCTTCGATGCAGCTGTCCGGAAGGCGAATGCTGAAGGCTTGGTTCGGGGAGTGGGAGGTCATGGATGGACAACTTCGAACTTGCACTATGCGGATGACTCCCTCTTATTCACAGCTGCTTGTCCGTTCCAGTTGGTCTCTCTCAAGGTCCTCCTTTACGGGTTGGAGCTGACCTCAGGCCTGAAGATTAATTTCCAGAAGACTAGCCTTTACTATATCGGGCCGGGGGAAGCAGGGGCCGGTCTGGCTCGGCTCTTGAATTGCAAATCGGCGAGCTTACCGATGAAATATCTGGGGCTGCCTATCAGTGACAGGGCGCTACGGAGGGAGGATTGGGAGCAGCTTATCCTTAAGGTGGAGAAAAGATTGGAGGGTTGGAAGGGTCGTTTCCTTTCATCAGGGGGTAGGCTGGTGCTCGTCAACTCTGTGCTTTCTTCTATCCCCTCGTACTACCTGTCCTTTTACTACCTGCCGTCTTGGGTAGTAGAGAGGATTGACAAGATTCGGCGCTCCTTCCTCTGGCATGGTGTGGGGGAGCATGCGGGAGGCTATAATCTGCTGAGGTGGGATCAGGTTTGTCTTCCCAAGAAGATGGGTGGCATGGGGGTCCTGGATTTGCGCAGATTCAATGTCTCGATGCTTGGGAAATGGTGGTGGCGACTCCAGCAGAAATCCGGAGGGTCTTGGAGGGATGTCATCCTAGCCAGATATTTCAAGAGATTCTCTCCTTTGCAGGCTCGGGGTAGATCGTCGGGCAAGATCTCTTATTTCTGGAGGGGCATTTTGAGGGTTAGAGATCTATATAGAGGGGCTACTTCACTTGTTCTAGGCGATGGGAGGTCCATCAGATTCTGGAAGGACCCTTGGATCACTGACAGGCCGCTGGAGCAACTCTTCCCAGGTCTCTACTCCCTGGCCAGAACCAAGGGTGCCTCGGTGCGCTCTCAGACATGTCGGAGGCAGGGGAACATCAGGTGGTGGGTTAAACTAGGCGCGCCGTTGAACCAGGCGGGTCGGCGGGAGTGGCTGGACCTACTTCCTATTCTGCGATCGGCGTCCTTCAGGATTTCCCGGGACGAGGTCCGATGGAGAGCATCGTCCTCTGGAGTCTTCTCCGTTAGCTCCTTCTACAACCACCTTCTTCCTACGGCCCAGCGACACGGTCCCTCTAGTGCTATCTGGAAGTCGAAGGCTCCCTCTAAGGTGCAGATTTTCTCTCTTCTAGCCTCCCGGAACAAGATTCTCACCAAGTCGAATCTGTTGCGAAGACATCATCCGCGGGTGTCCGATGCATCATGCACCTTCTGCGGTTCGGATGTGGAGACAGCATCGCACTTGTTGCTTGGGTGCTCTTTTGTAAGGCCTTTGTGGGATCACTTTGAGAGTAGAGCTGGGCTCTCTTCGCATCCGAGGACACTCAGGGCCCTTTGGAAATCTTGGAGACGGCGGCGAATACCGATGAAGATCCGGAAGCCGTGGGACATCCTAGTCATGGCTATTGTGTGGGTGATCTGGCTAGAACGGAACAACCGGATTTTCAATTCCAAGTCCGAAGGGCAGGAGAGGTTGAAGCAGTCTATCATCTCCCTTTTCAGTGCTTGGATTGCACCTTGGCGGGATAAGCTAGGGGTGGAGGCTAAGATTTTTTGTAACATTTTTCTTAACTGATTCGTAATGACTTCTGGTTGGGGTCCGCCAAACCCTCCCTCCACTGAGGAGGGGTTCTCAAAAAAAAAAAACGTGTATGTGTTTTCTAAAAGGTGAGTGTGGTGGGCACCAGCGGTGATGTGACTTGGCAGCTCAAGTTAAGCACCTGCAATATGGCCCTTCTTATTAAGAGATCGTGGATCGAGATGAAACTGAACCGTATGTGTTTTAGAAAGAAAAACAATTTAAAATAGCATTTATAATTCTACACACGCATAGATTTGGTAATATCCTTTTCATAGGGAGAGATATCTATGGAGTCTTGGAGTATCAAGTTGAAGAGAGAAACATAATACAAGATGAGGTAGTTTGGAGAGGGCGTCAGGCTGCACAGCGTTACCATTTACGGTTATAGACGAGGCAACGACGATAAGAGGAGTGACGACGACGACATGAGAAGTAACGACAGCAACGTGAGGAGTCGTGACGATGACAGGAGGAGTGATGTCGACGACAACAGTGGAAACGACAAACTGCAGTTAATGCACAGAGTACACGTTTTCAACAATAAGCATCTTAGATTATTTTTGTTCCTTTGTATATGTATGGTAAATATTAGACTAATGACTGAGATTACATGAGCCTTTTCATCATTGGAATTTTATCAAACCCTTTAAAAATTTGGCATTTCTGTCATTCTAGTCGATTGCTTCTCTCTATGTAGGTCATAGGTTGCATCCCGAGGCTCTAGCTTAGGGGACAAGTTTCTCACTCGCTCAAGTGGCGAGTTCAACTAGAATTCTGTGCAACTATTATCTCATAGTAGAATTCGAACCCTGGTCTATCTGGTGTACATGCACTTACAGACGATCCACAGACCGTAAGGTCCATCAAAAAAAAATAAAGAATAAAAAATTACTCAAAAGAGTGATTTTTACACAAAATAATTCCATTTCCTCAACACAAATATCATTTATGCTGCTTATTCTTGTTAAAAAATATCCAAAAAAATCTTTACTCTCATTCACCCTCTAGTCCACAATGTTTCCAAATACTATCCCACGTCAACAAGTCAGTATACAAAAACATAAATTACACATAATTTGGATTTTGGACATCGAAAAATAGTTTAGGTCATAGTATCAAAAAATAATTAGTTATTAGGGTTCACTGTATTTGGAATCAAAAACAGAATCAGACTCAGATTTCACTTAAACAAAACAAACAATTAATTTTAAAAAACAAAAATGAGTCAGATTAAAGATCAAAATGTTGATTTAATATTGCAAACCACCTGACAAGGGGGTGTTGTTTCCGCACCCGGTGACATTAAGCATACTCAAACATCAGTTAACCGCTGAATAATCGTCCGTTTTAACGCTGATAATGAGCAGCATACATACTAGCAGTAGCCGGGGACCAGCAGGTGAAATAACAAAGACTGGAGAACAAATCGGCAACTCGGTCAAAAGGAAACTACATGCTAGTGGAGATTGGTGGCGAGATCACACGATCATGGCACACTCTAGTCGTCCTTCAATCGCTTGAGCATCTTGGTGACCCAACGCCTGAAGCGCCGTTCGAACGTGAACCCGACGACGATGCCAGCCGCAACGCCGATGGCCCAAATCTTAAAGGAGGTCCGTAGGGAGATCATTCGCTCGCTGAACAAGGTCAATTATCCAGAAAAAAAATAAAATCTTAATATAGTCAAATAATTACATAAAAATAAATGTTCACAAAATTTCCGCAGTTTTTCCAAAGTACTAAATGCTAGGAATAAAAGTTAATGCAAACTGGAAGAGAAACTATTCTTTAACATGCAATCCCAATGCACTGCTGAAACTTGACAGTACTACTTGCCAGTGCTCTGATTGCTTAAAGAACAAAGAAGCCAAGGGGTTGGGGATTTTCGGGTATTGTGGATGATATGAACCACAAACCTTACCTATATAGTATATATTGATGCAATCAGGGCAGAAGACCATGATTTGTGGCCCTAGGCTTCCACTGAGGTGTGAATCTGGATTCGGCCAACTTATCCCCATTTAAAAACCACTTTTATGTGAAAAAAGGCTTCTAACCTTCTAGAAAGTGCAATAGGTTTCCAAAGGGACCAACATAAAAATAATAAATAGGAAATTAAGGGTAAAATTTGCAAATTTTGCACCGAAATGCGTTCCTTTAATGAGCTTTGTCCTTCGACTTTGGTAGCACTACAAGAAGCCACAATCTAGGACTAAACATTGGTTCATGGCCACTGTCACGGCATTCCCGAGAGGGTCTCACATTATAGCAGTGTAAAGAATAAATGAAAGAAACAAGATGCAATCAAAAAATCAGAAAAGATAGATTTCACGAGGTTCGGCGATTTGCCTACGTTCTCCCTTCACGGTCGATTCCACTATACTCCGAGGCAAAAATAAAAGACAGTACAATGTATCCAAGGGACTGACAGCCAACCTTCTATATATACCCCTTGGAGCTAGGGCTTGCATAGACCCGTAACAAATAGTACTTTTTGCCTTTGGCACATCAAGCCTATCAAGGGACAGCATCCCAAACTTCTAACCAAACAATCATGCTCTATCCAATATAACATGTGGAGGGATAAAAAAATGAGGGCAAGACATAGAAAATCACTGATGGAAGTGGTTAGAAAAGAGATGAAAAAGCTTGTAGCGACTAACGGACATAGTCTTTAGAATGAATGATTGACAAAGAAGAACAATAAAGCCGATCCCCAATAGATGGGACGAGGCTAGATGATTATGATTATGATTATGGTGATACCACATCTTCAACAAATGCATAATGACAAACCAATTGAACAAATGATCTCAGAAAATGAGAGTACTCCCTCAAACTAAATCAACCTATCAACAATGTTCATTTCATTTCTTGGGGAGATGACATTGTATCAAAAAAAAAAAAAAGGATGGAGGTAAACAACAAACAGACCACGATGAAGTTTCTTGTTGACGTTGTTGGATCATTCAGAAAAAACAAAAAAAAAACGGCCACAATAGGTTGGCAACCAAACATCCCAATCTGTGTTCACTACCCAAAGCAAAATGGCTCCAAAGAAAGATACGTGGTTTGGTTGCACACCCCTACTCTCAAATGCATTAGTTGCACGCCACGAGCTTCAACTAAAAGTTATAACAGCAAGCAAATTGGCCAAATCAAAACCTACTTGTCTCTAAAATTCCTTCTCAACACCATTCTCCAAAAAAAGCCCAGATGCTCCAAAAACCAATAATCTCTAAAATCACAACTCAAAATACCTTTGTGCAAATTTTTCTCCTATACAAACTCCACTCCCTGCACCAAGATACTATCCAGTATCCAAAATCTCTCCCCCCCAGATCCAATGTCAATGTCACAACACAACCTTAAAACCAAGCCTCACTGAGGTAGTCTTTCGAGATACCTAATTCAATCATAAACCATCCTCCATTATCACCTCCTTCAAAATTCCCCTTCTTCACACCCAAATCTTTCAAGCCAATTGCCTAACCAAGCCATGTCCACACACCAAAGTGGACACCACCTCAATGAAAAAAAATATCCCTATAAAACAAACAAACACTTTCTCGTATCTATCACACAGTCCCTTCCTACACAAAAACCCTCTTTGGATAACCACCAATCTAGCCATGACAAAAATAGATGTCCTAGAAATGGGCATGCAAGACCGGGCATGGGCAAACAAGTGACCTGCACTTAAGACCATAATACAAGTTTGAACCTTTCATGGGCTTGCAAAATTTTATTGTAAATTCATCCAAAAGTTCAGACCCTTGTTGCACCCATCAATGAATATTATAAGGCAAAACTCTTGTGGACTCACGAAGCTGAAAAAGTTTTGATGGGTAGCAGGATCAAATGTGTGAATGTTTTCAAGGCAAATCAGGCTTTGCACAACTTTCAAGGCACAAGCCCATCCGATAATTGATAGGCCCAATTGTTTGGACGCCCAGTTGCATTTATTTTTACTTATTATTATTTTAGGGAAGATTCAGAATTACTATTTATGTTATTTTCAGTCTACATGTTTTGGCTTGTTTTGTTGGTTTTACTGCATGGGTCAAGAATGGTTTTAAATTCCGATCGAAATACCGAATTTGTTACTAAAAAAATTTGAAATTTAAATAGACAAGTTCGGAACTCGATAAATTTACTATGCATGGTGAAAAAAATTATCTATGCTTTGTGAACCCCCACCACAACAAACCATAGTGCGAACCTCCAGCTCACCAGTACCCAAATGAAACCACTTCCTGCTAGCATAACTTCTCCCACTAAAACTACTTAATTCCTTATATACTCCTCAATGTGCCCAAAATGAAATCACATCAAAGTCAGTTAATGGTTTTTGTTAGCATGGGAAGAAGCCCAAAATGCACACCATGTGAAGAAACCCTCAAGGGGAATTTTCAATGTATTTGGGCAGAAAGGCCGAGATTATATACAACCTATAAATGGTGTGATCACCTCCAATGGGAATACCACACAAAGGTAAAAGGAAAATACACATAATATAAAGACATGAAAGGTAAAGATAACTACTCTCAAGTTCTCAACACGCCCCCTCAAATTCAAGGTAGGGATCCACATAGAATTTGCAGAAGGAATAGACCAAAGTATCATACCAACCTGCATGCAGACCGACATGGAAACTCGATTGACTTGCAAGCAGGACAACCGTGGAACCCGGCGGTCCTGCAAACAGGACAACCGGGGTAACCCAACCAACCTGCAAGCAGATCATCATACAAAATCTCGAACACCCCTCTCTCCCCTGTAGAAAGACGAAACAATAGACCACCGACAGGAGAAGAACACCGAGAGACAGCATAGCAACCCATGAAAGGTAGCTGAATAAGTGGTGGCTGAAGTGCGAAGTCTGCAAGTTGAGCTGAACAGGAAGCACGACCACAAAAGATCATGATCATGAACGCCATAACTGCTGCTGAGTCAATGCTACGAAGGTGCAATAGCGTAGCAAATCCGACCAGGGCAACGTTCCTCGCTAGAATAGCGACCTCCGATGGAGAACTGTAAGCTGAAGAGGATGATGACGCAACTGGTGGTGAAGGACGACAAAATGATGTCGTAGGCAACTATTGCAAAGATCGATAGCGAAGCATGAAGCGCAACTCGGATAGCAAAGTGCATGACGCAAGACATGAGTCGGTGAAGAGCAACATGTGGCTCAAAGAGTAAGGTACGAAGTGCAAGACATAGTTGAGTGGCACGACGCAACTCAAAAAAGAACTAAGCACGACTCATAGAGCGAATTGAGGAGCACGACAACAATTCAAGGAAGAGCAATGCACGATGCACAAAGCACGATTCAAACAGAGAGCAATGTGCGGCAAGGCTCAATAAAGAGCGAAGTGCCGAAGGCACAAACGTGAAGAGGGACGCAATCACGCAGACGATGTAGACGCACTGAAGCACAAGTATGCAATGCACGGAGCGTGCGAGGTTGATTCGCGTTGCAGTGCGATGCACGAAAAACAGAAGTACATGCCAGAAAAGGTGAGTAGGTGAAGCCGTACTTCAAGCAACGAATTGTACAGTAATGAAATCTGACGGCAAGCAAACCGTACTATAACAGGGTTGAAGATCGAGCACGGGGTAGCAGTGGATCAAGTGTCACTGAAGAAGGTGGGATCCAAGATTCTTGAGAGCTTGATTTGATGCCAGAGAAGATAGATGAGATGGGGTCTCCGATCCGGCTAACGACGCGCAACTTCAAGGATGAGTCATTGAGACGAAGGGTGGATGGCGGCGACTCGAAAAAGAAGAAGACTGTTGATGCGGGTTGAAATGTTGGATCAAGTAGCACACCTAAAGAAGTTGCAAAATGAATAATTAAGCATCGTCGGATGATGCAAATGGTTGCGATTGCAACAGATATCAATGTGGTGTTGCTACCAACCCTAGCCGCCTTCGATATCTCCAACAGAGTAGCTTCTTGAACTCTGCAACGCAAACCAGTGACCCCTGCAGATAAATCTAGCGTTCCCTTGCATTAGATATCAATCTAGTGAGCCCCCATATAGAGCACTTTTCGTCGGAGTTTTTCGATAAAAGATCACCCTTTCTCGTTGTCATATGAGTGTTATTGGTGCTTGTCGAATTATCTCTTTGCCATTGAGATAGAAGGGGATTTTTCGTCGTATTGCTTCGTTTCTTGTCGGATTCCTTCACCGCTTTGTTGCTACAATAAAGGAGAAGATGCCCTCGCGGATCGAAGAAATGATATCTGAAAATACGGGCAAACCTCAATGTTTGGAATCTTTGGATAAGTATAAAGAGAGATTGTGACGATGATAGGGATAAGGTATGGATCAGTGTTTCAAAAGCCGAAAACTCGACTCGGCTTGATACCTAACCGAGTAGAGTGAACTCGAAAACTCGGTCAAAATTCGTCCGAGAATTACACCAAAAACCCAAAAAATATAAACAATATATATATATATATATATATATATATAGAGAGAGAGAGAGAGAGAGAGAAAGGGAGAGAGAGAGAGAGTAGTGATACATTGCGGCCGGCTAACGTGCGGCCACCCCCTTCGGGGGTATTTTCGGAAATTTGTTTTTCGGGGGATTAATCACCCACCCTTGGATTGGACACACAAAAAATTTCAACCCGATCCAAGACTTGTAGGTCGTCCAAATGTGTTGATCTTTTATCGGTCGTTCATTTTTTTTGCCATTTTGATCAACACATTTGGACGGCCTACAGGCCTTGGATCGGGCTGAAATTTTTTGTGTGTCCAATCCAAGGGTAGGTGATCAATCCCCAAAAAAAAAATTCCGAAAATACCCCCGAAGGGGGTGCCGCACGTTAAGGCCGCACGTTACCGGCCGCAATGTATCACTACTATATATATATATATATATATATATATATATATATATATATATATATATATATATACCTAAAATGGCATTTTACATGTACACACATATGAACAAGAGGTTTCTAATTTCTTTATATTGTTACCTAGTATTTCGCATAACATACGGATTGAATCATCAAATTAGAAATCATCTATTATATAATAATCATGTAGGTAATAACTAAAGCACAAGAAAATAAAAAACATCCACCAAGTTAATCATCAAATTTTACTTGAAATATACCTGGTCACAACTCAGATCGAGTCGCGTGGCTTGAAAACTTGGCTCGTCTCCTCCGAGTCGCTGGCCGAGTAGTGAATATGCGGAGTTTTAGTTGACTCGGCTCAAAATTAAACTTAGTCGAGCCGACTCGGCTGAGTTTGGAGTCAACTCGCCTAGTTTTAAACTCCGGTATGGATAATGTATAAAGAGAGATGGATAGAGATCATGAAAAAGATATGGATAAATATATGCAAAAGATATGGCGAGAGGTGTGTTTCGCTAGCCCTCAAATCAGTCCACCCTAAGCCTAGATCCTAGCCTTTGATGTCTCTAGCCTACAATGCCCCCCTTTTATTTAATTTAGAATGTGTCACGTGACCTCTTGAACAGGGATGTGGACACCCTAGATTATTCTTACACTCTTATAATATCAAAAAAAGCTCATCGAAAAGGGAAATAAGCATAAAAACCAAAGGGAAAAAAGATGCAACAAAACTAAGAATTAAAAATAGAATGGTAGTGCAGCCTACAACAGGTCTGCCGTTCATCTTCGTATCTTCGATTGTTCAAATTCCACTTACTGTACCTTCGACCATCACGAGCATCCAATCTTCAACGATTAAATTTTTAGTCACCATATCTCTGTTGGTTTTGAATTTTGAATTCAAATTTTTTTTGAATGTTTTTATCTCTCATTCTGTTTGCCGGGTTTTGTGGGAACGGGTGTAACAGAAGCTCAGATCAGTTGAGATGAGATCATGGGTTAGTTGAGAGGTTAGATGAGATCATGGGTTAGTTGAGAGGTTAGATGAGATCATGGGGTTAGTTGAGAGGTTAGAGGAGATCATGGGTTCTGTTGTATAGCACCGGCTTTAAATACAGAGCTTTTGGAACCCATGCAGAATATCACTTCTCTTCATCTCTATTCTCACCAACTCTCTCTCTCTCTCTCTCTCTCTCTCTCTCTCTCTCTCTCTCTCTCTATCTGACAGAAGGCAAAGGAGTAGAGGTGCTGCAATAGTTTCTAGAGTGGAGGTGCTGATCCACTTTGGTGCCGAAATATTGCTTCATCCCCGAGCAAACGACGGCTGCACTTGTTCGTGACCGACGGGCTGCTCGAGGACACCCATTGCTGATCCTGTTCGTGGTCGACGTACAACTCGGGATCGAGCTCTAGTTATTCTTTGGAGGAGCACCAAAGGGGTTCGTGAGCAGTGCAATACTTCCCCAACATTCTCTTCAGATTTTGATATTGTTTTTTGGAGTTTCCTGAGAGTTCCTACGAGCTCTCCTTGGTGCGGAGAAGCTCGAAGTCGTTGTACCTTGGGGGCTTATCGTCGGAGGCCGGGAGCACCATCCTACGGCGGCGATCTAGTTTTCAGGGCATTGTGCAAGCACAAGCCTCGGCTCATTTCTTTCGATAAGTCTTTTATTCTCCTTCTCTTCTTTCCCTTATTATGCATCTCTGTAGAAAGCCTTAGCTTCCCATCCTTAGCTAGTTAACTCTCCTTGATCCATTGCATGCTAATAGAATAGAACTCTATTTACAAACAATCTGAAAACTAGATCTTATTTATGTGTTCTATTCTCTTTTATTCCGATTAGATCTATTCCATATTCGAGAGTGTTTAGATCTAGTCTCTTGTCACCTGTTAGATTTTCTTTGAAATTTCTTAAGTTTGACGGTGTCAAGGAAAGCTTGACAAACCGGCATTAAATTGCCCTAGGAAGCCTGGTATTTAAGCGAGCCAAGTGCTCCACCTCCTTCCTGGAGCTGACCTGGCCGTCAAACTTTTGAAAAGTCAAAAGGGATTCTTCCTAGATGACTTCTGAGATGGAGAGGAAACCTAGCAAGTCTAGCGAGAAGCCTGAACCTTTCGACGGCAAGAACTTTAAGCGATGGCAGATAAAACTTCGGTTCTATCTGACTGTCCTTAAGGTTGTCGATCTCATTAGCTTAGAGAAACCTAATCTGTAACATCCGCCCCAAACACACAAGATTTTGTCCGCTTTGCCCGTGCCCGCACGAGAACTTCCCAGGGTGGTCACCCATCCTGGTACTACTCTCGCTCGAGCACGCTTAACTATGGAGTTCTTACGAATTCCGTAGTGGCGCACGGTTTTAAAACGCGTCTTCTATGTTTGGGAGGGGAAATTATATAAGTAGCTCAGGATCTCCTTCTCTCCAGGCGATGTGGGGCTAACTCATGGCCTTGTACACCTCACCTCACCTCATCCATCTTGGCATTCCCGCCTCAGGAGTCTTGGCTCTTGGCTATTGGCCTATTGGATCTTGGTCGTCACAATCCACCCCCCTTAGGGCTACACGTCCTCGTGTAGGGTTAGACCCCTTCCATCCCGAGGAGAACCGGCTCTGATACCATTTGTCACGCCCCAGAAATCTGAAGACCGATCCCTGGGGTGTGAAATGAGAAAAAGAAGAGGGTTTTGGGTTTGGTCAATTAATTACACCAATTTGGGTTCTCACAGGGCTTCTACGCTCTCTAATATGAAAAACAAGAAGGAGGGAGAAACAAAAGGGGAATCTTTTAAATTTGATTTTTCGAAAACATTTTTATTAAAAAGCAAAGAAAGAGAAATGTCAATAGAGAGAAGACATTATCTAGTAAGGCTCGACCTTCAAAAGTCATATCCTCTCAGTATGAGTGACCTATCGGTGCCACTACATGCTGACAGGAGTCTATCTGAGGGAGCACGAGGCTCAAGCCTCCTACGGCTAGCCAAGTGGTCTCATCCACTCCCTAACACTCAGGTACACCGGTCAAGGGTTCCTATCTACAAGGTTAATCAATTTAGTCATTTATATATACTTATATTTTCATCATGATCTATCCTATGCTTAGGGCCTTGAGGAGAGGCCTACCCAAAAGAATTCAGCTGGAACCATTGCAACTACAACCATAGAATACTAACTAACCGATAAGAACTCTTATTCCAATACAATTACAATGTCTGAAGAGAAAAGACTACAAGATTGACGTACTAAGCCGAAAGGTAACACTGCAACTCTAACTCCGCCTCTGGGCTCCTACTGCTACTCCTAAGCCTCCGGACCTGCAACTGAGCCTACTCGTGGGAAAGAGTAGCCCCCAATAGGAAATTGGGAGATTAGCCAAATTAATGGCTAGTGACATCCTAATAGTCTATAATAATATGAGACGACCAATTTTAATAAATTAAGATATAATATAGCAGTTCTAGTAGAATCAAAGTTTGCAGAATGATACCTAAACCTATCAGTAGTCTATATTCACATGCAATTCCTACTGTCACTAGGCTATCTAACATAAAGTTCATTCAATGTTCTACAGCATTAAAGAACAGATTAAATAAGACATTCATATAAAGTCACGAAGTCATCATGTAAACAGTCACTCGATTCTAAATTCATATATAGATAAAACACACACTATCAAAATGTGAACCCCGGATATTTTGTTCATCCTGCCCCCGGTCGGGCATTACTATAGGGCCTTTTATTTCGATGTAGAGGGCCAACTCTCTCGCCGTGCATCCACCAACACTATGCACAAATCACCCAGATGATCATAAGGGGTTTCCCGTCTTTCACGGTGGAGCTCTACCGCCCAACTTGCTTTACTATGGGGACTTCAACTCCCCGGGACGGGGTTGCTAGGCCAATCCCTACTCGAGGGCACCTCCTATTGGCTTTACCACAACCCTTGCCCGTGACCCCTAACCTACTTAACTTCGGCTGTACGCGCAGGGTGGTTCACGGCCCTTGCGCGCACGGGGTCCCTACCTTCTAACCAGGTAGATTCTCATATAACATCTTTCTACATATTTACTGAAGCTACAAAAGGTATATTTAATGCTTATCAATTTCCAACAATTTACCCCTGGTCCCGTACTGCTCTCGCAACCCATGCAACATAATAAATCAATAAAGTAAAACACTCATCCCAGTGACCCGTGTGCTAGGGTTGCCATACTCCTCTCAGGAGGGTGGGCCCCGATAATTATTAGTTATTCAATTTATTATTTAATTTAAGGGAATCCTAATTACGGTGTCCATACAATCAAAAGCAATCATTATTATTATTTTATTAATATTTTAAGCATGCGTCGCCGGACTCGCGACTCCGCATGCAAGGCGGGGTCCACTTGACCACATGCGACGATGCCCGGCGGGGCCCGCATGCAGTGTCATGGACACCTACCCTTAGTCATTCTCATTTCCCACTATTAAAGACCACGCAAGGGTAGTAGATGTCACCTGGTTGTCGATCGCACACGACTCCGGCTTGCTAGTTGCTTCTGATCCGTCTCCGTTGGATCACCATGATCACAGTCTGATAACATGCACAGCTCTATATCACAATGCTATCAATTAAAACATAAAAGTCAACGACGAGGGTTCTATGCCAACGATAGTCGGGCACCCTCGATAGGGGACCAACATTGAGTCGACAGCACGCAATTTCGTGCGATTGAAGAACTCGAACCTAAACACTACTAGGCCAAACAAGTAATTAGAAGCTAAACCTACTCATCGAATCGGGCTCGAAGAACCCTTTCCGATGGTTCCAGTTTCGCTGGAATCCGACTTCGGTCGAATGGTTTCGGGTCAAACCACATAGAACCGGTGAAACCGATCGCATGATTGGTTCACTAGGGTAGAAGAGGTTCTAGGGTTATATTCTGGGTTTGATAGGTGGGGCTCAACGTTCTGAGCACAATGCCGCTAGTTTCGTCCGAATCCGAGTTCGGACGATGAAACGACGGTCAAACCACGGTACCGCGATAATATCGGGTCAAAGGATAAAACATGGTATTAAACAATATAATTACTATACTAAACTATGGCCAACATGTAGTATTTTCCGAGCCGGTCGAAATGGCGCTGGTTTCGTCCAATTCCGAGTTCGGACGGAGAAATGGCAGTCGAACCAAATTTCACTGGTTCACGGGTCTGGTTCAGGTGAACCAGACCGGTTCACTGTTCTGGGTTGGGTCTGCTGGGTCGGGTCGGGTCTGCATTGCCATATTGGGTCGGGTCGGGTTCAGGGTTAAACAAATCGGGTCTGGGGTTAAATTAAAACATAGGAAATTACATATATGCCCCCCCCCCCCCAACTCCTTCTCCACGATGACATGCAGGCGGGCTGGTTCGCGCGCGCCGCCGGCTGACGGGAGGGGCGGCCTGGAGCGCCGGCGAGCGCTCGGCCGGCCTCTCCCGCACCACCCCCACGGAGGAGGCGCGGTGGGAGGCGGCCGGAGCGACCGTCGGACTCCCAAGGGTTCGGACGGAGGGGGGGGCTCGCATGGGGTTTGGAGGTCGGTGGTCGCCGGGGAGGGGCTCGGTTGCGGCGGCAAGCACTGCCCGTGCGGGCCGCGGCAAGAGAGGAGGAAGGGGGGTCGCGGGGTTGGGTCGCGGAGGAGGATGGGAGGGTGAGAGGGGGCTGACCTGCGGGTGTCTCGGCGTGCTCGCCGGGGCTCCGGCGAGGGCCGGGTCGGTGCTCCATCTCCCTCGATCTCTCCTCCTTCTCCGTCTCCGTCTCGCTCTGTCTCTCTCTGCATCCCGTTCTCTCTCTCTCTCTCTCTCTCTCTCTCTCTCTCTCCCGTTCTCTCACGTCCTCTCTCTCTTCCTCTCGTTCTCTCACGTTCCTCTCTCTCTCTCTCTATTTATAGAAAAGGGGGGCTGTTGTGATAAGTGTTGGGGAGATAGAGTCGGTTAAGGCGAAGGGATAAGGAAAGAAAGATAGGGATCGATACATCATCCCAATCCTAGCCGATAATTCCCATCCGAATTTCGGATTCTAAATCACTGGGGAGGGAGGTCTAGAGAGCCTAAATTATGCTAGGAGACCGGGAGGTAGGCTCTAGGGCTGGTCGGGCTCGGTCCCGAGCCCTGAACCGGGCTCGGTTGGAATCCGGGTGCGATTCGCCCATCAACCGGGCTGAAAAGAATAATAGGTCGTAACTATCAAACCGGAAGTCAGAATAGGGCCCGAGAGGATTCGTTGGAAAGGTCTCGTCAACGCGAACGCGTTAGCGCTTGGTACATAATTTTCTGACTTCTGGATCTCCCGAAAAGAAGGAAAGACTCCAAAACTCAAAATAGCAATAACTATTCACTCGGGTGTCGGATCGACCATAACTCAGCCTCATTATAAGGCTCTCTCAGAGCCTCATCTAACGTATCTTGTTTCATTACGATCCGATCACCCGATCTCTTGCAAGAAACAAAACAGCTACAACTATCGACCAATTATCGTTTTTCTAGGGTTTACCTGCCGGGCTGCCGAAACTGGCTGCGCATACACATGATCGTTGCACAGAACGCACCATCGTGACATGCTCGAAGTTACGGAGAATGTGAACGTAAAACATCTCATAGGTTTACGATCCATTTATTGGGAAAAAGCCCAAAGAAAAAGTCTGGCGGTAAAAAGACGAAACTAGCCATTGAGGATTTCTATTATTCTCAAATCTAACACCACAGGTGTTACATAATCTTTCTACTGAATCGGATGGTTCCTCGAACCAGTCCGATATAGACTCCTGGGAGAGGCAGGACTACCTGTGTAGGAATTATATCCTTAACTGTCTAGTTCCCGACTTTTATGATGTGTACTTCACCTGCAAGTCCGCCAAGGATCTGTGGAACTCCTTAGAGAAGAAGTATGCCACAGAGGATGCCGGTTCAAAGAAGTTTGTGGTCGGGAAGCTCCTGGAGTTCAAAATGGAAGATGGGAAGTCTGTGGTCTCCCAACTAGAGGAAATACAGATTATCATCCATGAGGTCCTCGCAGAGGGCTACAATATCTGCGAGGGATTCCAAGTGGCAACTATCATCGAGAAGTTGCCTCCCTCGTGGAAGGAGTACAAGAACAGTTTGAAGCACAAGAGGAAGGAGATGACCCTGGAAGACCTCGTTGTCCGAATCCGTATAGAAGTGGACAACCGAGTGTCGGAGCAAAGGGAGCGAGCCTATATGATAAAGGGCAAGGCCAACCTCGTGGAGGGAAAGTCTTCCAATAAGAAGGTTCAAGCTCCCAAGCCATTTGAGAAGAACAAGCAATCCAAACCCCAGTTCAAAAAGAAGCCGAAGGGAGACTGCTTCGTTTGCGGTAAGCCAGGTCACCTGGCTAGGGAGTGCCGCTTCAATGCAGCTAATCGGCCGAAGAACAAGTCCGAGGCGAACGTGGCCCAGAGCGGCTACTTCTCGGCAGTGGTGACGGAGGTCAACCTAGTCAGCAACCTTGCAGACTGGTGGGTGGATACGGGAGCTACCCGGCATATCTGCGGGTCGAAGAGCTCATTTTCTACTTACACATCTGCGGCAGAAGGAGAATCACTGTACATGGGGAACTCCTCGGTTGCTCGAGTCGCTGGAAAAGGGAACGTGATTCTGAAGCTCACCTCCGGAAATCTTTTGACTCTGAAGGAGGTGTTGCACGTCCCAGACATCCGGAAGAATCTGGTCTCCGGAGCGATGCTGAGCAAGAAGGGTTACAAGCTTGTATTTGAATCGGACAAATTTGTCCTGACTAAGGGAGGGTCGTTTGTAGGAAATGGTTACCTTGATGAGGGCTTATTTAAGTTAAATGTAACCTCTTTCGTTAATGATAATAAAGCTTCATCTTCTGCTTATTTATCTGAGTCTTTTGATCTGTGGCATGCTAGACTAGGACACGTTAACTCTAAATCACTTAAAAGGTTAGTTAACTTAGGTAGCGTACCTAAATGTATTCCATTCTTGGATGGAAAGTGTGGCATATGCGTAGAGGCAAAATATGTCAAGAAACCTTTTAAGAATATAGAGCGTAGCCTAGAAACCCTAGACTTAATCCACTCAGACATGTGCGACCTTAAGGGTTACACTACGAGAGGAGGGAACAAATATTTCATCACTTTTATCGATGATTGTTCTCGACATTGTTCAATATTTCTCCTTAAGAGTAAGGACGAGAGTTTGACCAAGTTTATATCCTACAAGTCTGAGATGGAAAATCAGTTAGGGAAGAGGATCAAAGTCTTTAGGTCGGACAGAGGGGGTGAATATGAGTCCGGAAACTTCACTAAGTTCTGTGAAGACACCGGTGTAATTCATCAGACCACTGCTCCATATTCCCCTCAGTCTAATGGAGTAGCTGAGAGGAAGAATAGGACCTTAAAGGACATGGTCAATGCCATGATGATCAGTTCAGGGGTACCTACGAACCTGTGGGGGGAGGCTGTACTTTCTGCAGCATATATTCTAAATAGGATCCCATTTAAGGAGTCTGAGCGGACACCGTATGAGATCTTGAGAGGTAGGAAGCCTTCCTATAAACACCTTAAAGTGTGGGGGTGTCTTCGCGAAGGCATCCATACCTAACCCCAAGAGGACCAAGCTAGGTCCTAAAACAGTTGATTCTGTGTTCATAGGATATGCCCATAATAGCAGTGCATATAGGTTTTTAGTTATCCACTCTAAGAGCCCATATATAGATGATCATACCATCATCGAGACTAGGGATGCCGAGTTCTTTGAAGACCGGTTTCCTTATAAAAAATAGGTCTGAGAGGCCTCAGGAGTCCAGCACGCTCGAGAGGTATGTTCCTAGGTGTAGGATCGACTCTTCAGACGAGGAAGAGAACGAACCTAGAAGGAGCAAACGAGCTAGGACTGGTACTTCTTTTGGGCCTGACTTCATCACTTATCTAGTGGAAGATGATCCAACTAGTTATGTTGAAGCCATGACCTCAGCTGACTCCATCTTTTGGAAGGAAGCTGTAAACAGTGAACTTGAATCCATAACATCCAACGACACCTGGGAGTTAGTGGAGCTTCCTCCTGGTTGCAAAACTGTTGGGTGTAAATGGATATTCAAGAAGAAGCTTAGGGCAGATGGATCTATAGAGAGATATAAGGCGAGGTTAGTAGCAAAGGGCTATAGGCAACGAGAGGGAGTGGACTGCTTTGACACTTACTCTCCTGTGACCCGGATTACATCCATTAGGGTGCTTATAGCCATAGCCGCTATCCATAGCCTTGTGATTCACCAGATGGATGTAAAGACTGCATTCCTGAATGGTGAATTAGAGGAAGAGATCTATATGGATCAGCCAGAAGGCTTCGTAGTGCAAGGTTTAGAGCAGAAGGTTTGTAGACTAAAGAAATCTCTTTATGGTCTCAAACAGGCTCCAAAGCAGTGGCACGAAAAGTTTGACCAAGTATTGACTTCGAGTGGGTTCTCGATTAATGAATCAGATAAGTGCATCTACACTAAGGTCAATGGTCAGACTTGCGTGATCATATGCCTTTATGTAGATGACATGTTGATCTTTGGAACCAACTTGGAAGTTGTGGTGAAAACCAAAAACCTTCTAAGCAGGCACTTTGATATGAAGGACTTAGGAGCTGCAGATGTCATTTTAGGAATCAAAATTTTGAGAGATTCCAATGGCATAGCTCTATCTCAGTCCCACTATATAGAGAAGGTCCTTAGGAAGTTTGGTCAGTTTGACTGTAGACCTGCCAGAACGCCATATGATCCTTCAGTACACCTGAAGAAGAACATAGGGTTAAGTGTATCACAAGTTGAGTATTCGAGGGTAATTGGCAGTCTTATGTATATCATGAACAGCACGAGACCCGATATTGCCTATGCGATAGGCAGACTCAGTAGATATACTATTAACCCTAATAAGGAGCATTGGGATGCTCTAATTCGAGTTCTGAGGTACTTAAAACATACCTTGGATTATGACATTTTCTTTGGTAGGTATCCTGCTGTCCTAGAGGGGTACAGCGATGCTAATTGGATTGCGGACTCTTCGGAAACCAAATCCACTAGCGGATACGTGTTTACCCTTGGAGGAGGTGCAGTTTCTTGGAAGTCATCCAAGCAAACCTGCATAGCCCGATCCACTATGGAATCGGAGTTCATAGCCCTAGATAAGACTAGTGAGGAGGGTGAATGGCTAAGGAACTTTCTTATGGATATTCCTTTATGGCCAAAACCTATTCCTGCTGTTCTTATTCATTGTGATAGCCAAGCAGCTATAATGAGGGCCAAGAACAATTCCTATAATGGAAAGTCTCGACATATTCGTCGTAGACATAAATCTGTGCGACAGATGATAAAAGAAGGGATAATTGTCATTGACTATATAAGGTCAAAAGACAACTTAGCAGATCCCTTAACTAAGGGACTAGCTAGAGAGCTAATTCTAAATACATCGAGGGGGATGAGGCTGAGGCCTAAGAATGAATAAAGTTTCCGATAACAGTAACCCAACCTTCGTGACTGGAGATCCCAAGAACGAGGTTCAATGGGACAACAAGTTATCCGAGGAACTTGTGGGAGTGCTACCAAGCATATTACCCCTCCCTATGATGTGGTAGTACATTCTGTATCGCTGTGAGGCTGAGTCATAGACTCTTAATGCTATCTATAGCTGGAATACCAGTGGGGTGTATAGATACAGAACACTCTTTATAAATTGCACCTATACGAGTGTGGAAGTGAGGCCGCTTCCTATGAGAATTGGGGCCAATTCTCTAGAGCGCTTGTTAAAACCGGGGAGAGCTCATGGCCGTGAATGAGCACAACCGAGAGAGGAACTCAATGATGATTTAAGGATGTGTGAGTTGCCTGTTGACTAGGTCTACTATCCAAACTGAGCAGTTCAAGACTTAGGTCACTACTCAGTTAGTAAACCCTACAGACAATCTCTAAACTGCGGTTAAAGTCGAAAGACACCTCAGTGATTGCACATTCCTATGGAACTCCAAATTTTGTTTTATATATATTTTTTTATTATTTAAAATAAAACATTCATGTGGGGGATTGTTGGTTTTGAATTTTGAATTCAAATTTTTTTTGAATGTTTTTATCTCTCATTCTGTTTGCCGGGTTTTGTGGGAACGGGTGTAAGTGTAACAGAAGCTCAGATCAGTTGAGATGAGATCATGGGTTAGTTGAGAGGTTAGATGAGATCATGGGTTAGTTGAGAGGTTAGAGGAGATCATGGGTTCTGTTGTATAGCACCGGCTTTAAATACAGAGCTTTTGGAACCCATGCAGAATATCACTTCTCTTCATCTCTATTCTCACCAACTCTCTCCAACTCTCTCTCTCTCTCTTTCTATCTGACCGAAGTCAAAGGAGTAGAGGTGCTGCAATAGTTTCTAGAGTGGAGGTGCTGATCCACTTTGGTGTCGAAATATTGCTTCATCCCCGAGCAAACGTCGGCTGCACTTGTTCGTGACCGACGGGCTGCTCGAGGACACCCATTGCTGATCCTGTTCGTGGTCGACGTACAACTCGGGATCGAGCTCTAGTTATTCTTTGGAGGAGCACCAAAGGGGTTCGTGAGCAGTGCAATACTTCCCCAACATTCTCTTCAGATTTTGATATTGTTTTTTGGAGTTTCCTGAGAGATCCTACGAGCTCTCCTTGGTGCGGAGAAGCTCGAAGTCGTTGTACCTTGGGGGATTATCGTCGGAGGCCGGGAGCACCATCCTACGGTGGCGATCTAGTTTTCAGGGCATTGTGCAAGCACAAGCCTCGGCTCATTTCTTTCGATAAGTCTTTTATTCTCCTTCTCTTCTTTCCCTTATTTTGCATCTCTGTAGAAAGCCTTAGCTTCCCATCCTTAGCTAGTTAACTCTCCTTGATCCATTGCATGCTAATAGAATAGAACTCTATTTACAAACAATCTCGACCAATCAAATTTTTGGCCCATATCTAAAATGAAGAAAAATTGGGAAGGAAACCAAGAATTGCATCTAACCTATTTTTTTACTATCAAGGTCAGTTGAAAAATTATATAAAAATTTCCAGGAACAATCAAAGGTCAGAGACGGAATTAAATACAAAAAATAAAAAATTGATGAAAAGCAGGAGCGAGAAGCAGCGCCGGAACTAGTACCCTGGATCCCGGCGAACAAGGACAGCGGCTTGATCGGAAGCGAATCCGGAGGTGTTGAAGGAGCCGCCCTCCGAGCTCGATTGTCGCCCCACGGACTGGACGCCGGCCTTGAATCTCTCCATGGATGCGGCCGACAATGCACACGAAACGCGAAAGAGAGTGATGAGGATCGACCCGGACTAGGGTTTTCAAAGAGGAGATTGGAAGCTCAGAACGGAGCTCGAGTGAGGAGGAGAACTTGGGGTTTAGGGCTTTTATGGTCCGCAGCCTGTTGAGCCGGGTCGGGGCCTTCGGGCGGCGGCGCTAAAATCTTGAGAACGATTTTCGCGCGGTCTGAATCGACCGGGCTCGATGGCTGCGCAGGCTCGCAGCCGTCCGGGGACCGCACAGTCGGGTTGAGTGTGATTCACCTGTTGGGTCTAGTACGATTCTCCTGTCGGACATGGCAACCATCGGACGGCTGTGATTCCATTCGATCCCTGGCGCCGGCTAGAGCAATTGCTGAATGAGGTCCCAAGATCGAAATGGGGGAAGGAAGTCAACAGCTGCTGTTTATTATTTAGTATTGTAACTTAGACAAAAGAGAAAAAAAAAACAGAACTTCTAAATAGCATCTTCTTCCCACCGTTTAAAAAAAACAACCAAGGGGGACTTAGTGATAGCTCTCTGACAAAGGTATCAACTTTTAATAAGCCCTCCTACAAGTTCTGTATTGCAATAGCTCTCTCCCAAAATCTCGTCAAATCAAATAGAAAAAAAAAGAGGCAATAGCATCCAGCCCAAGTTTATTATATTTATATTTCGTACCATCAACTTAATATGAACAATTTTTTACATGAAAATCAATTGAAATCACTCTATATTGTTGATTTAAAACCACAAACATTTTTTTTCTATATATTTTTATCAAAAAAAATTTATTTTGTCAACCGACCAAATAATTATTCTTTTTTACCTAATTGTTACTCTTTATGTGCGAGATAGAATCGACTTGGTTTCGCATAGTTAAATGCACTTTTTGTCACAAAAATAATCATATTGTGACCAGATGAGCAGGAATACCGCTACAATCAATCAACAATTAAGACATTTTACCATAACAAATTGTTACTCTTTGCTAATGGAGTTACTTTTTACCAATTGTTACTTTTTAGCTAAGATTGTTACACTTTATATGTAAAGCTAAAATTATCATTTAAAATTTTTTGTTATTATAAGTGCACGACAGGAGCCCATATTATCCAAAACTAACGGATTTTTTATCTTTAACGATTGTTACTCTTTCGCTACGATTGTTACACTTTATCTATAAGGGTAAAATTATCATATAAAATATTTCGGTATTGCATGTGCGAGGGAGAAGGAGCTCACATTAGCCAAAGTCCAACTATAGATAAAGTGATATTTGAATTTATCACGTAAATGTCCAAAGATTCAAAATGCAGTAAGAATAAAGAAGCAATAGGGTGTGGAAAGAGTAAATAATAATATATCCCTAATTGCAAGCAAATGGCCATCTCATCAAGTTGAAAAAAGATGGATTTTTTTTACCTTACCCCACACTTAATTGGGGTAACTAAAAAGTATGCCCTCTGATCTTAGTTTTCGAATTTAACCACCCTCCCCCCCCCCCCGGCCGCCCAAAAAAAAAATATTTTTCCATTGAGAAGTCCACATGGATTTACGGTCAACATGGGGTAAGACTCGAAATTTAAGGCCACAGGGGGGTACTTTTTAATTAACCCAATTAACTGGTAGAGGGGGGGGGGGGGGGGGGCAAGGTCAAAAACCCCAAAAATTATCAAATTCAGCAAGAAAATACAGGCAAGTACTCAGAGGAATAGAAGAATCATGGCCCTTTGACACCAACGATCAAGCCTTCCCCTCCCCAATGTTGGAGCTTCACAAGTGCCAGGAACATTTTAGACTTCCAGAAAGTTCAAATGTCCACCTCAACAAAACCACAGACATCAGTCGACCTTCGAAATAAAAAAAAAAAAGACTACAATGCAACAACCATGACATTTTGTGAACACCTCTGATGCCTGCAAACCCTACATGTACATATTTAAAAAAATAGAAAGGGAATAAGATAATTGTATGGCCACCTCTGTAACTAAATAAGATTCCAAGCATCCCAAATCCTCGATTTAGGAAAAATATTTTGATGTATGTCTTAAGATACCCACCAGCTTATATGTTTTAAATCAACAGGCTGGAATCTGGCATATACTTCTATAAATCTTGGATTATTTTTCAATTGGATTTGAAAGACACCCAGAAAATAAATCAGATCGCGACATAATATGAATTCTTCATAAAAAATAACTCCCTTCGTCCAATCTAAGTCTGGAAATAAAATAGAACACTTGATTAAACCTTCTACATTTCTCAAGCTTAATATTATAATAACTACTAAGGAATATACCACCACCACAGATGCAATATTCAGTTTCCAAAATTATGTTGAGTTAAATTAAAAGTCGCAATTGTTTGTTGAAACACTTGGATTTTATACCAATTATACTTGAATTTTCTCAATTACCTTGTATGTCTGCAGTCATAAAAAAATATTCCATCTTAAAAATAGCTATGGAGTTATTAATTTGATAATAATAATACCTTGAAAGCTAGCAACTTTGTCCTAAATATGAACCTTAGAATTAAATACCGCAAAATTTCATAACTTAACCTCAAAAGTATCACACAACTTATTGATACTTTATTCATTAAAAAGTTTAATGATTCAATCATGTACAATTGACAAACAAATTGTCTCTACTCTAGTTTGAGCTCAATCATGCCAGAGTGAGCCAAATCCTGCCAAATTATTACTAACAAGATTCAAAACTGAAGAAAATGGTTACTTGATACGATTATTGTGTAGAAAGTTGCAACTATGTACGAATCAGATGAATTTCAAATCCAAATCCACTTGATTTAAAACAATAGCAAATTTTGCACTGCTTCTAGCTAGTCTTCCTATATTTAAAATTTGACTTTTGTCTCCCTTCTCGTACCTTTATGATATGGAGATGAAGATGTTGGGGTGGAAGGGCATGGAGGAGGGGTAGGCCCAAGGCTACATGGCTAGCGCTGGTGTGGTCGGATTATGGAGGCTTGAATCAATGGATTTAACCTTAAATATAAGGGAATTGCAGAAAAGAATGATAAGACCTAATCTTGAGAATGACAAGATTAATATCATATGAGAGATAGATGCTGATGGTGATAGTAAAGGCAACAGAGGTAGGGATAAAGTGGAGTTGGTGTTGAGTTGGGATCTTGAGAAGAGTTGCTTCCATAATTTTTATGCTCTTTATTTTACTGACATTATTGTTATAGCTATTATTTGTTTAATTGTTAACTCGATTGTAGGTTGTGCCAAGAATATGTCAGGCAAGTAGGGAGCTATCAATAAAAAAATATGTGAACCTCAAAATGCAATAAGAGAAAGCAGTGCTGACGCTATGACCTTAAACGTAGATGGAAAATCATCTCCCTTAGATCCCCCTAAATGAAGAGTAATGGAGCCTTCTTAATTCGAGTTCTTCATAGACAACCCTATTTGAATAAGAATAGGATAAAGTGTTTAATCAATAGCATATAAAAAAATTTATATTATCATGAATCAAAACTTTGACATTTAATATATTAATATATACACATTATTAGATATTGGACTTTAACTAAAGTGGTATATAAACTAAATAGAAATTCTTTAGGATTCTTTCTACTACGAATAAAATTCCTAAAGGCTCTAAACTCCACCACAAGTTATAACATCAAGTAAGCCATTACATTTTTTTTTTTGAATAAGCACATATCATTGAGAATGAAAAACAAGGTCACAGAAATTAAATAAAGAGCCCTCCAAGAGTAAAAATTAATTAGAGTAAAAATTTTCTGCAAAAAATACATGTATTAACTGTTGAACATATCTCAATGAGCAAGGGAGTCTGCCACCATGTTAAAATATACAGTTGTGGTTAAAAAAACTACGTTCAAGCAGAACACCAAAAAAAAAAGAGTCAACATCCTTAACCAAGAAATATTGATGATCAAATCCCTTTCTAGAGGAAGAACTTGAACAATTTTGAAATCACTAAAAGATTTTGTATAAGGAATATGATTCCATTTCCTTTCGAAACTTCGTCCTGTATGATACATAAAGCTGATTAAAACAACTGTGGTGTGACCTCAAACAACACCACAATTGAAAGGTATTAGGGACCGTACAAAAGTAACTATCATCAAAGGACCTTAAGCACTCAAACAGAAGAAGTTTTCCACCTTGGAGAGGGGTAGTAGGAGCAACTAGGATCCAGTGGCACACCAATTCTCATCTTAGGTAAGTTAAAGAACCCCACATTCTTGAAGATGCTTAATTGTAAGAAAGTTTCTCTTGATGTTATCCACTCATTTAAAAAGGTCCAGCACCACCACACAAGGTATAAGGTTCAAAACATCTTAGACCCTACTCTAAGGGTCAGAAATGACTGCCCCCAAACCATCAAGAAGGGCCATAAAAACAGTTGAGAACACCCAGCAACACCAATCAAAGATTAAATAAAGTGACCACATTCTCCAAGACACTAGACAATGGTGATTGCCTACTCACTTTAACTTCACAACTCATTAAAAATGAATCTTTGGCTTGTAATTATCTCAGAAGAAAATATTGTTATTTGCTTACAACAATGAAAAAGGGTAGAGGGTAGAAGGGAATACACAAAGGCGTGCTATGTTACCTCAATTAAATCACCATCGTAAAAAAGGCTCAAATGTCTTTCGCAACAGGTACCAATGTCTTTAGGCTTTCACATGGTGTTAAAGATCTATTGTTGTAGCTCGTGTGTCCTTAGCGTGGAATTTCTGTATTAACATTAATAAAGATGATTTTGGTTATTGCTTTAATTAGAATACTACTGTGGTGTATGATAATACTCATATAATTAAAGGACCCTAGGGAACACAGTATGTAGGCCATTAAGGCGCATGGAGGATCCATGCTTGGGAGACCCAGTGGACCAGTTCTGTGTAGACCTAGAACTAGTTCACAGCTTAAGTGATATCGGCCGCTTCACCGAGAACAAACTATTGGCAGGTAGAGGATGTGGTGAAGTCTCCACCACGGAAACATAGGATTCCCATTCACCTGACCAAGCATGATGATCGTGTTGAACAGGAACCAAGATGATGCACAGTTCAGTGATTCAGACACTGGTGCAGAAACCGTCTTACTACTATAGATAATCCGTCCTTAACCCTGAGGGACCATGTTCACTGGGCCAACCAGTTGTGTGGTGCTTTGATGTGCCAACGTGTGCGGACCTTCCATAGTCCAATACCACGGTACGTTGGGTTACCCGGCTGGCGCTTGAGTGACATGTAATCCCTACAGGTTATCCGATGTCCAGTGTTGGATGGGTGCGTTTTGATGAGTCAATCTGTCCACACAGTTAACCCAGGCCTGGTGGTTGTTAGTATGACTGACGATGTTCCGGATGCTAGGCAAAGCACAGGAAGGTGTGTGGTGTTATAGATGACAAGTCATCAAACCCTAGTCAGATAATCGACCGGGATCTGACGGTGCTCCCCACCGCCCGAGTCGTATCATGGCACCAGTAATAAAAGGGACTAAGGATTATCGGAGTATAGTAAAGAACAGGGTTACGAGAGAGTAACATAAGTTTATGATCACTAGAGTTCAACTCGCGTCGCACTCTGGGTGGCTACGCGGGTTAATCGGATTAGGGCTGATTGACGGAACTTTCGGTGTATCACCGGAACAATTAATCAGGGATCCGGTTGGAACTAGAGATCCCGAACTTTGAAGGTTTCACCCTGTCGTTGCATATAGGAATTGTTCCCCGACCTAGTTGGATACATTGGATGCGAAGTAGCGCGATGGAACGCAAGCCCGGAGCCGAAGAACCTAATTCACATATATTACGGGTCGTAGGGGTATTTTGGTAAATACTAAAATATAACTCAGAACATATTGAATATAGATCTTAGAATGAGTGGAATAATTCCAGAAGCTCACAGGCGCTGACGGAACTCGATTCCGAGTAGCGCACCTCACTCAGTCTCTCTTTCAGTTTTCCGCTTTTCATGAAGGGCGTTTTCGTCCAGGCTTCACGATAGACATCGGAATAACCTAAAATCCGACCCCCCCCCCCCCCCCTCATCCCTATCTATTAGGGGCCGGCCCAAGCTTCCTTGGAGCCATAGGAGACCGGCCCTATATAGGAAATAGGGAGAGGGAGGGCCGGCCATAAGGCTCCGCTCCTCCAGGAAAATCCGAACCCCCCTCTGTGCCCCTCCTTTGTGGTTTCGGCCAAGGAAAAGAGAGGAAGAAGAAGGGAGAAGAAAGAGGAAGGAAGGAGAAGGAAGAAAGGAGAAAGAGGAGGAGAAAATCTCATGGCTCGCCATCGTCTTCGTAATGGATTCCTCCGTCGGCTCGTAATCCTTGCACTCAGAGACAGGATTTCGAGGATTCTTCAATTCGCAAAGGACAAGGTGCTATCCGACAGTTTCCCTTGCGATTCAAGTGCGGTTCTTCATCGTTCAGTCATCTCCGGATCATAGATCCAAAAGGTATGATGATTCTAAACACCTAACTAGATGCATTCATGTCTTTCGTAGATCGTAGTAGGCCTCTAGGGTGTTCGCACATATGCTAAGATCGTAGATTTGCATGTAGATTGTTTTATAGCGAAATTGTAATGAAACATACACCGTATGATCTTTGGATCTTTCTTTTTCTTCCGCTGCGACTCCGATATGCGGATCCAAATCCAACAATTGGTATCAGAGCACGCTTTGGTGTATATTTCATGCATGAATTCATGAAAACATCATGTGAATATATGATGGCATATGTTTTCGTCGGGGTTCGGCGTAGATCATGCATATGGATTGTGCTATGTATCGTGTGTTTTTTTTTTTTTTTTTTGAAAGGTATGTATCGTGTTTTTGCAGGTGCCGTACTGAATAGTAATCTATGATTGCATGCATCTGGGGGTCGGACCCCGGATTTTATTTTTGCATTGATTATTACTGTCTGTGGATTTTAAGGCTCTAGATGGGCGAGGGTGGGGGTTGACCATCCTCGGTTCCCTAGTAATGTTTTTAGGATTGTCTTCTTTTCTTTCTAGCGAAATTGTACACGAACGAACACTTGATCGGAGCGTGTTAGTTTTTCGGTCACAGGAACAAGAAGATGATGCTTCATCCACGGTTCGGGCAAGCGGTACCATGGCGTGCAAAGACCCGACGAAAGCGTGCACGTTGGCGATGATGGAGATCGTCGTCAGAGATCGTGCAGAACGGAAGAGCAGGATATATTGGCTGTGCTATTCAGGTTCAGGGGTCGGACCCTGGACTTGATTCAGTTTAGATGTTTTTTTGTTGATTCTCTTTACTTATTGTTTAGAGAACCTCGATAATATTTTTATTATCTTGCTTATGAGTTTGTCTCTAGATCAGGCTTAGGGTTAGTACTAAGCTTATAGATTTATCGGTGTCTCTAAATGGTTCTAACACGTACGAATCCGGTGGCTAGCTAAAAGGAAAGGCGGTAACCGCCCTCGTGATAGTTCAGGTAGCCAAGTACTGTGCACCGAGATAGACGCAGTGTTATATTTGTTTAGAGATAATTAACTAATGTCTCCATAAGAAGTATGATAACCCTAGTGGGATGCCCTTTCCCCACATGGTCCTAGCGACCAAGTTAGGTTAGGATTTCACTGTGTGATACTCGTTTCTAGATGACGTTTGATGGTAGTATAAACTCATCACGATTTGGTTATGCCACCATTAGGTTGAGGTCCGGCGGAGGTTGTCGGATATTCCTATTTGGCCAGCATCGAAACCTGTAATGAGATAAGGTCTACTATGACATCAGGCATCAAATTGTGAACGAGGTGTCATTGTAGTGGGAGTCCTTTCCACATTGACCTTAGGCTAGGCTCCAGATCTTAGGATTATGGGCAAACTAGTGAAGTATCGAGATCCTTGGAATCTATGTAATGTGATCCTTGTAAGAAAGGCGAAAGCTGAGTATTCAAGGTAGGGACTATGATATTTTCCGAGGATACTAATGCTTTGCGGGAGGGTTTGTAATCCTAATGGGAGCACGGTAGACCAGGGTCTAAGTCTAGGAGGTCGTGACCTTTCTAGATATGCATAAAACCTCATAAAGAAGGGATGTGTAAGAGGTTCCCTCCAAAGGGGAGCCCTTGGCCTCCACAATCAACCGGCTAAGGGTCTGGATAGGAGGTACGCAGTTCGATATTCCCACCGGGTGAGAACTGTGTTTCCTTCCATGCTGGTTCGCCTAGTGGTTTCCTTCGGGACATGGAGGATGCCGGTGGAAGTGGGTGACGGTTTTTCCCTGTACCGTGGGAGCCTATGAACCCCCCTGCCGACACCACCTAGATTTGTGAGAAGCATCCGAAAGCTTGTGTGAAGCCGTTGTTGCTACGCACGCGGGTCACATAAAGCTGGCCAAAAGGAGACTGAGAGGTCTTTCAGTTTACCCTGGGTAATTTTGATGAAGATTGGGTTGTAAAAACCCCGTTGACAGAATCAGTTGCATGCTCTCACCGAGATACTGTCTCCAATTCAGGGTCGATAGTCTCAGTGCTCGAGCCCAGGGAATTTAGATTCCTGGATGTCTCCACTTGAGGTAATGAAGACATAACGACTTGAGTAGACATTATCTATTTCTAAATTCCATGAAATAGATTGTAGTAAACCCTAATTTTGCTTTGAACCATTGTTTACAAATTTCATTACCAAGCTCGACCCCCTTGCCTCCATACTTAATGATAACAAACTTACGGGACCAAATGACGAGGACTGGAAGCATAACCTGATGCTTGTCCTAAGGGTTGGCAAACACATAATTGCCCTAAGTACCCCTCAACCGGCCATGCCGGGACCAAGTGCAACTGAGGCCCAGTTAAAAGAATAAAAAGACTGGCTAGATGCTGATGAGATGTGCAAGTGCTACATAGTGGCATCCTTGCAGACCGTCCTTCAGAAGCAAGTCGAAGACATGGCCTTTGCTTCAGACATGATGCTCTACCTAAAGGAAATATTCGAGGGTCGTAGTCGGGTAACTCGTTACCTGACCATCAAGAAATTGGTGTCCACGAAGATGGCAGAGGGGACTTTAGTTCGGGATCGATCATATGCTGAAATTGTTTGGCTATGTGAAAGAGCTTGGTTCCTTTGATGTCATCTTGGATGCAGAGATCCAGACCGAGATTTTCCTCGCGTCTCTGTCAGGAGCGTTTGAGGGCTTCGTTACCAACTTCAACCTTAACCGATTGGAGATGTCTAACGCAGAGCTCCTAGCGGTGCTCCAGGCGGCAGAGGATGGGATGAAGGCAGGAGCCCAATCCCTGAACGTGGAGCGGAATTCTTCTCTGAAAGTCAAAGGCAAGTTTCAGAAAAGAAAGTCTAAGAAGCCCGTGAAGATGGACCATGTGTAGTTGCAGGTTCCTAAGCAGAATGGTCCGGTGAAGCCCAAAGAAAAATATTTCCGATGCGGCAAGAAGGGGCACTGGAAGGGCGACTGCCGCGCGGCTCCCAAGAAGGCTGAGACATGTATATCTCAAATCCACATAGTGGAATCCCTTGTAGCATCCAGTTGTTCTCCAGTTTCATGGATTGTGGATTCTGGTTCCACTAACCATGCTTGCAATAATTTGCAGGGGTTCAAAAAGACAAGAAAACTGGATGATGGGGAGATAATCCTAAGCATGGGAACTGAGGCCGTGGCAGAGGCTGAAGCAGTTGGAGATGTCATCTTGCAGTTTCTTGATGGAAGAAGTTTATTACTTAGAGACATACTTTATGTACCGTCTTTGAGACGAAACTTAATTTCTGTTTCCTTATTGAATAATAAAGGTTTTTCAGTTTTATTTGATGCTTTTGGTGTGTCAATTAAATTGAATGGTTCTTTTGTTTGTAAGAAAAAGATACAGAATGGTCTCTATGTAATTAAGCAGGATAACATAACTGAAGCTTGTGTGATTAATTCATCTAAAAGGAAAAATCCCTCAGATAATCCAACACTCCTTTGGCATCTAAGGCTTGGACACATAGCCTCAGACATGATTCACAGGTTGGTTAAGGTAGGACTTTTAAGTCCAGATGTTTCAGAAAGCCTACCGACGTGTGAATCTTGCCTGGAAGGCAAAATGACTAAAAGATCTTTCCGAGCCAAAGGTAGCAGATCTAAGGAGGTATTAGAGTTAGTACACACTGATGTATGTGGGCCCATAAGTGTCCGTGCTATAGGAGGCTTCGAGTATTTCATCACCTTCATGGATGATCACTCGAGGTTTGGATACATATACCTAATGCGGCGGAAGTCTGAATCCTTTGATAAGTTCAAGGAGTTCAGAGCTGAAGCAGAAAAGCAGACGAGTAAAAGTGTAATGACCTGGATAATTCTGGTAATTAGAATGGTAAGTTTTCGCTGCTTTTGCTATTTGCAAGTAATTTTATTTTTTTTCGTTGGTTTAATGGAAAATAAAATCTTAGGAAATCCTTTGATTATTTTTTGTCTTCATCGTATAATAGTTTTACTCTTGCTTGCGAGTTTCCCGCAAGGCTAACCGCACTCATCGAGCCGAGATGCGGGTAGGAAGTTAATTGCGGTTGTACCGCGGACTGTCCATTGGTATCATAGAAATTCTGCTCCCATTCAGGTATTAGAACGAACCTATGTTATACATAATCAAGTGCACGTTGTCGCCCCGATTCCAACGCATATTTTTGAAGGATTTTTCGACAAGTGGTTAGGGAGATATGATTATTTTAAGTTACCTTGTGATAAGGTGTACCAATCCGAACCGGTCTAGGATTCAACTGCGAATCCCACCCGATCCATCTTACTAACCTGTTGCCGCAAACTTATCCCCTTCTCACCTTTTATATTTAGGATATCTTCCTTGCCGTCCGATCATTGATCGAACGTATGATATTCCTCTTAGGGTTTTTCCCCTTCTCTTATATAAGGCTTGATATCCATGAGCCCCAACCCATTGCACCGTACCTCCTCCTTCCTCTCATACGTGTTCTTCTGTCATCAACGTGGTTGGAGTGCTACCGGAAGCCGTCGGATCTCCCCCTCCTCCTTTCCAGGTTCTCTCTCTCTCTCTCTCTCTCTCTCTCTCTCTCTCTCTCTCTCTCTCTCTCTCTCTCTCTCTCCTCCTTGTCCTCTCTTGCCGATGGGTTAACTGTTAGTGGGGAAGGGAGGATCATCCATGCCCACGTCGGCCGGGTATCTCCTTTCTTCCTCTTCCCGTTGGGTGTGGAGGCTATGACGACCACCAATGGATTTTGATGCCCATGGAGGCACCATAATGGTCGGACGACCACCACCCCATGGTCGAGCAAGTGCTAGAACAACCAACCATAGTGCAGTCACCTCTGAGATTGATGGAAACCCATCCCCTGCTTCTTTGCTTTAACAAAGACGAAGGGGACACAATGGTCCTTTTCACAATTGTTATGTTACTACTACACCCAATTTTTGTATTAGTTTTCTTTTGTGCCTTTAATTTCTATCTCCTGTTATCTTATAATGAGGGGTGCGGCTTAACAAATTGGGTGTGGTTTTATGCTCAATTAGCCCTTATTTACAACTCTGCCATGACCCAGATCCTATTGAACCAGATTTGAACCAAAACCATCTTGACCCGGCTGAATTTTGATTCAACCATAATTTATTCATCCGACATCGGAATTGGATGAAACTAGCGGCGTCGGAAAGATCTTTCCGAGCCCGACCAGAAGAGATCATTCCTAAAACCTGATGTCTTTCAACCTTGACACTCTCAACATGAACCCGGTTTAGTTGGTCCTGCATAATTTTGGCCATATCGTCTCCATCCGATATCGGATCCCAGTGAAACTGGATCCATCAATTCGTTATCCAATACCTACCCTAACACTAGGGTTTGAGATGATCGACTCTCCCTAGGTTTTAGGGGACTTAGTTGGATCGATTGGCCATATCGATCTTATGTTTAAATCCTACTATGGCCTGAGGGCCTGATCCCCCAATACTGTTAAACTTGACCTTCTTCTGAGATAGTTTATTCATTTAGTTCTTTTTGTGAACTTCAGACGTACCTGAGTTTGAAGTAGATTGACTTTTGGTCGATAGCCACGCTTCAACAGGTTAGTCGTACTGCATGCCACTAATTTGAATATATATTTTATTATAAACTATTGCATGTTTAGTTAGGAACTGTGGCTGTGGCATGTGCCGATGTGCCAGGCCAATAGATAAATCTTATATTAAATAATAGTTTTTATTTGCGAAGGGCGATGTCCCGTATCGCGTGGGGAACATGGTAATGTTCCCGAACCCTAGCTTGTTGATGTTCTCGGTTGGTTTGGCCGAGGGTTGATCTCCTTTCTGGTTAGAGTTGCTCCCCAGGACAATCGTACAATGTTTTACACTGGGACTTAGCAGCGACTAGTTGCTTAGAAGGATGGATTTTACAAGCTTTTAAGAGTTTCTTGATTTTAAGGAATTACGATTTTAAATCGGGAATAAGTCATGGCAGGCAGCATGACTCGGAAGGAAAATACCATGGCAGGTAGCATGGTATCTGTCTTGCAATAGCATGACAGGCTACCCAGGGTTCGGGTAGGAGGTCCATGTGCACACAAGGGTAGTGAGCCCCCGAGTGTAGCATAGTCTGAATAAAGTAAGTAGGACCAAAGGGTTGGGCTAGGAAAGAAAGAAAAGTACAAGAATGATAGTCCCTGGCGGGGACAGGTTTAGTTAGCCCAGTCCTGGAATTTATTCCAAAGAAAGTAAGTTGGGCCGGAGTTGCTCCACCGTGAGAGACGGGAAACCCCACTTGGCCACTTGGGTGCAGTATAGTACAGTGTTTGTGCACGCTTCTTTTCCCTCTTAGTGCACAGGAGGATAGAGTAGGTTCCCCTCTGAAGTGAAATTGGGACCCTATGGCACGCTTCTTTTCTCTCTTAGTGCCATAGTAATGTCATCGGGACAGTAAAAACCGGGTGCTCATACTTCTTTTGTTTTCTTCTTTTCTTCTCTTATTTTGTTTTCTGTTTTGATCACTTTAGGGATTTCTCTCATGAAGTGGAATGGGACACCTCATGAGGGAATTCTCTTCACAACTAAAAATGTAGGACTATGGGTTCTCTCATGAAGTGATATGGGTCGCCTCATGAGGGAATCGTCTGTTAGTATGTGTATCATATAGATAATAAGTGGACACTGTAGAGTAGAGTATATTATATAGATTTGTAGCACTTCTGGTTGTAGTTTTACAGTTTCTTTACATTACTTCTCTTGCAGTTACTTGTTCTTTTGCTATTAATTTCGTAGAAATAAATTTGATAAATATATTGTTGTATATAGTTGCTTCTACTTGTTTTTGCTAGGGCCACTGAGTAATCGTACTCAGGGGGAGTTGGTTGTTGTTTTTTCTCTCCCCCAGGTTCTCACCACCAGGTGGAGCGTTAGGAGCGTGATTACAGTTCCTGTTCTAGTAGAAGTAGCAGTGTGGCGCAGGAGTTTGCGAGGGTAGGAGTGATAGCTGTAGTTTCTATTCTGTCTTTTATTTTAGTATGGTTCTTTTGTAATAATGTAAGTGGAGATGAGACAATGGTTATTATATTTAATGGACTTGGTTTATTATCACCCTGTGGCTTCTGTTTACCTTTCATATAAATCACCCTCGAGTTTTGGACCCTCTCTCCTTAGTCCGAAGTTCGGGGTGTGACAACTTGGTATCAGAGCTCAGGGATATGACCTGAGGAAGTAGATAGAGTAGTTAGAACGTTAGAGGAGTTAGAGATGTACTTATTTAGATCCTTGCTGTGCAGATGGCTCGTACTAGGAATCAAGATAGAGTCTCTTCCTCTGAGCAGGAAAATACCCCGAACATTCATGAGATCCTCCAGGGTATTGCTCAAGCCGTCCAGCAGCAGGCGGCTACGACTCAAGCTGTGCTTACACAGATACAGACCCAGGCTCAGCAGCAGTCTCTTCCCCAACCACCTCCTCAAACACAGATGGATCCGTTAGAGCCAAGACCTGATGGAGATCTTGTGAGCCGGACCGTCAAGGCTTTTCATGCGTTAAAGCCCCCAGCTTTTCGCGGTGAGCCTAACCCTGTGGCAGCAGATAACTGGCTCAAACAGATTGGGAAGCTTCTGGATGTGCTTGGGATAGTTGGATATCAGAGGGTATCTCTTGCCTCTCATATGTTTGAAGCTGAAGCAGATCACTGGTGGGATTGGGTGAAGCGCTCCAGGACAACAGGTCAATCGGAGATGACTTGGGAGCAGTTTATAGAGGTTTTTCAGGAGAAATTCCTACCAGAGAGTGTGCAAGAGGCGATGGAGCAGGAATTCATGTCTCTGATTCAGGGCACTCTCTCAGTAGCCCAATATGAGGCGAAGTTTGCAGAATTGTCTCGGTATGCCACTCACCAGGTGGCTACAGAAGCTAGGAAGGCGAGAAGGTTCGAGCAGGGATTGAGGCCAGTGATCAGAAGTAGACTCTCTGCTTTGATGATCCGGACCTACGACGAGGTAGTTCGGAGGGCTTTAGCAGTCGAGCGGGACCATGAGGAGACCACAAAGATTCATGAGAAGCGAGCCGGTAGTAGCCGAGGTAACCAGCAGGATGCGAAGAAGCCCAGAACGACGGAGGCCTACCCTCTGCAGCAGAGGCCTCCCCGTGTGCTCCAGGTTTTGAAAACTCAGCCATTTGCCTGTTACTCGTGTGGGTCTCCCGACCACATGAAAAAAGAATGCCCTAAGTACCTGCAGAAGAAGCAGCAACAGCAGCAGCACTACCAGCAACGACCACAACAGAACCTACCACCTCTTCTACCTCTTCCGCCAGCACCACCACAGCAGCAGTACAGAGCCCCTCAGCACCAGCCTCAGAGGAACCAACAATACCACCCTCCCCTGCACCATCAGCAGCAACAGAGGCCACCTCCCAGGCAGGGAGGCGGAGGCCAGCAGAACCAGGGCAGGGCATATGCGTTGGTGGATCAGGACCCAAGAGCTTCAGGAGCAGCAATTGAAGGTACCCTTATCGTTTATAGTTCACTTGCTCGTGTTATGCTAGATTCTGGCTCTACGCATTCATATATTGTACCTAGATTCGTCTCTGTGTTGGGTTTGGACCCAGAGCCTTTGGGCATAGTTTTGTCGGTCATGTCACCCCTCAAGACTAGCACCAATGTAGATCGTGTTTGTAGAGGGTGTGTGATTCGAGTTGGAGATAACGAGCTTTTAGCGGACCTGATAGTGCTAGACCTCGATGGATTCGATATCCTCCTAGGGATGGATTGGTTAGCATCCTACCATGCATCCTTAGATTGTTTTTCGAAGAAGGTAACATTTCGCCCTCCTACCGGGGTGGAGTTCTTCTTTCAAGGCGACAAGATGGCGATCTTGTGTTCTCTACCACTGCAGCGGATCAGTCTCAATGTTTTGTCACAGCTGTCTAGAGGAACTGAGGAAGGAGTTAGCATTGAGTTGCCTTTAGTTGTTCGGGAGTACCCAGGAGTATTTCCAGAGGAGTTGCCTAGTTTACCTCCAATGAGGGAAGTGGAGTTTTGCATAGATCTGGTACCGGGGACCGCACCTATTTCAATTGCCCCGTATCGGATGGCCCCAGCAGAATTAAAAGAGTTGAAGACCCAGTTGGAAGATCTACTGGATAAAGGATTCGTCCGTCCCAGTACTTCCCCTTGGGGAGCTCCAGTTCTCTTTGCACAGAAGAAGGATGGGACAAAGCGGTTGTGCATTGACTATCGTAAGTTGAACAGTGTCACAGTAAAGAACAAGTATCCTTTGCCTCGTATTGATGACCTGTTCGACCAGTTGAAAGGTGCTCGGTATTTCTCAAAGATCGACTTGAGGACGGGTTACCACCAGCTCAGGGTGAAGGCAGAAGATGTACCGAAGACAGCATTTCGAACTCGATACGGACACTATGAGTTTCTAGTTATGCCATTTGGTTTGACCAACGCACCGGCAGCATTCATGGACTTAATGAATAGAGTGTTTCGTCAGTTCTTGGACAGGTTTGTGGTTGTGTTCGTAGACGACGTTCTTATATACTCGCAGACAGAAGGAGAGCACAAGGGGCATTTGCATGCAGTATTGCAGACCTTGAGAGATCACCAATTGTATGCCAAACTCAGCAAGTGCGAGTTTTGGATGCAAGAGGTGAAATTCCTTGGCCATGTAGTTTCGAAGGAAGGGATCTCAGTAGATCCAGCTAAGATCGAGGCAGTCATGGACTGGGAGCAACCCAGGAATGTTTTTGAAATCAGGAGCTTTTTGGGCTTAGCTGGATACTACAGGCGTTTCGTGGAAGGTTTCTCTAGATTGGCAGCCCCTCTGACTCAGTTGACAAAGAAGGGTGTCAAATTTGAGTGGTCTGAAGACTGTGAGCAGTCCTTCAAAGAGTTGAAACGACTGTTGACATCTGCTCCTGTTCTCACCATTCCTATAAGTGGCCGAAAGTACACAGTTTTTACAGATGCCTCTTTAGCTGGACTTGGAGCAGTGTTGATGCAGAAAGGGAAGGTAGTGGCCTATGCTTCTAGACAGTTGAAGTCTCATGAGAAGAACTACCCTACTCATGATCTTGAGTTGGCAGCGGTAGTTTTTGCTCTAAAGATCTGGAGGCACTATCTCTATGGAGAGGATTTCGAGATGTACTGTGACCACAAAAGCCTAAGGTATATTAGTTCTCAAAAAGACCTGAACATGAGGCAGAGGAGATGGATTGAGGTCTTGAAGGACTATAATTATACCTTCTTCTATCATCCAGGGAAGGCAAACGTGGTTGCGGATGCATTGAGCCGGAAGTCTCGTAGCAGACTTGCTAGGTTGTGGACAGATCACAGGAATTTTGTAGCGATGATAGATGGCTTTGACCTGAGGGTTCGGTATGAGCCCGATCGTACTGTGTTATGCACAATGCGAGCTGAGCCCAGTTTGATTCAGAAGGTGATAGAGGCTCAGAAAGCAAATCCCGATTTGGAGGATATTCGATCTCAGCTGGCACAGGGAGAGTCAGTTGAGGAGTGGACTGTCGGTTCAGATAGTGGTTTGAGATTTCGAGGGAGACTATGTTTGCCAGCGGATCCGGAGATTCGAGCTGTAGTTCTATCGGAGGCACATCGGTCTCGGTTCTCAATACACCCAGGTAGCACTAAGATGTACCAAGATCTGAAGAGGCAGTTTTGGTGGAGTGGCATGAAGAAAGATGTTGCTGAGTTTGTTTCCAGGTGCCTGATCTGTCAGCAGGTTAAGGCAGAGCATCGAAGGCCAGCTGGACCATTACAGCCCCTTCCCATTGCTGAGTGGAAGTGGGAGCACCTTACGATGGACCTTGTTACCGGCTTACCTTTGACACGGAGGAATCACGATTCAGTTTGGGTAGTCGTGGACCGGTTGACAAAGTCGGCACATTTCATTCCGATTCAGATTAAGGCTTCTCAGAAGGAGCTAGCAGAGCTATATGTCAAAGAGATAGTTCGACTTCATGGAATCCCAGTGACCATTGTTTCAGACAGGGATCCACGTTTTACTTCGAGATTCTGGGAGAGTTTGCAGTTGGCTATGGGGACAAAGCTTATGTTCAGTACTGCTTTTCATCCGCAGACTGATGGCCAGTCAGAACGGGTGATTCAAATTTTGGAGGATTTACTTAGATCATGTACTCTGGAGTTCAGAGGTAGTTGGGAAGAGCACTTGCCATTGGTGGAGTTTGCCTATAACAATAGTTATCAGTCCAGTATCGGCATGGCTCCCTATGAAGCCCTCTATGGTAGGCCATGTCGATCTCCCTTATGTTGGGCCGAAGTTGGCGAGCGGAGTCTTCTAGGACCCGAGCTTGTGCAGAAGACTTCAGAGAATGTGCAATTGATCCGAGAGCGTCTTCGAATAGCTCAAGACAGACAGAAAAGCTATGCGGATACACGTCGTCGTCCTTTAGAGTTCGAGGCGGGAGACAAGGTATTTTTGAGAATTTCCCCACGACGAGGCGTCGTTAGGTTTGGCAAGAAGGGGAAGCTAGCACCGCGATTTATTGGCCCTTTCGAGATTTTAGAGCGAGTTGGTGAGGTGGCATATTGTCTAGCATTGCCTCCACAACTGTCCAGCATACACAGTGTGTTCCATGTGTCGATGCTCCGGAAGTACGAACCAGACCCATCACACGTTTTGGACTGGCATGACTTGCGACTCAGTGCAGATGCATCTTTCGAGGAGTCACCAGTACGGATTCTGGATAGTGAGGAGAAGATTTTGCGCACTAAGACTATTCGGATGGTCAAGGTGCTGTGGCGACACCACGGAGAGGACGAGGCTACTTGGGAGATGGAGTCCGAGATGAAGTCTCAGTACCCTCATCTATTTGAGACACCCTTGAATTGAATTTCGGGACGAAATTCTTTTAAGGGGGGTAGGTTGTAATGACCTGGATAATTCTGGTAATTAGAATGGTAAGTTTTCGCTGCTTTTGCTATTTGCAAGTAATTTTATTTTTTTTCGTTGGTTTAATGGAAAATAAAATCTTAGGAAATCCTTTGATTATTTTTTGTCTTCATCGTATAATAGTTTTACTCTTGCTTGCGAGTTTCCCGCAAGGCTAACCGCACTCATCGAGCCGAGATGCGGGTAGGAAGTTAATTGCGGTTGTACCGCGGACTGTCCATTGGTATCATAGAAATTCTGCTCCCATTCAGGTATTAGAACGAACCTATGTTATACATAATCAAGTGCACGTTGTCGCCCCGATTCCAACGCATATTTTTGAAGGATTTTTCGACAAGTGGTTAGGGAGATATGATTATTTTAAGTTACCTTGTGATAAGGTGTACCAATCCGAACCGGTCTAGGATTCAACTGCGAATCCCACCCGATCCATCTTACTAACCTGTTGCCGCAAACTTATCCCCTTCTCACCTTTTATATTTAGGATATCTTCCTTGCCGTCCGATCATTGATCGAACGTATGATATTCCTCTTAGGGTTTTTCCCCTTCTCTTATATAAGGCTTGATATCCATGAGCCCCAACCCATTGCACCGTACCTCCTCCTTCCTCTCATACGTGTTCTTCTGTCATCAACGTGGTTGGAGTGCTACCGGAAGCCGTCGGATCTCCCCCTCCTCCTTTCCAGGTTCTCTCTCTCTCTCTCTCTCTCTCTCTCTCTCTCCTCCTTGTCCTCTCTTGCCGATGGGTTAACTGTTAGTGGGGAAGGGAGGATCATCCATGCCCACGTCGGCCGGGTATCTCCTTTCTTCCTCTTCCCGTTGGGTGTGGAGGCTATGACGACCACCAATGGATTTTGATGCCCATGGAGGCACCATAATGGTCGGACGACCACCACCCCATGGTCGAGCAAGTGCTAGAACAACCAACCATAGTGCAGTCACCTCTGAGATTGATGGAAACCCATCCCCTGCTTCTTTGCTTTAACAAAGACGAAGGGGACACAATGGTCCTTTTCACAATTGTTATGTTACTACTACACCCAATTTTTGTATTAGTTTTCTTTTGTGCCTTTAATTTCTATCTCCTGTTATCTTATAATGAGGGGTGCGGCTTAACAAATTGGGTGTGGTTTTATGCTCAATTAGCCCTTATTTACAACTCTGCCATGACCCAGATCCTATTGAACCAGATTTGAACCAAAACCATCTTGACCCGGCTGAATTTTGATTCAACCATAATTTATTCATCCGACATCGGAATTGGATGAAACTAGCGGCGTCGGAAAGATCTTTCCGAGCCCGACCAGAAGAGATCATTCCTAAAACCTGATGTCTTTCAACCTTGACACTCTCAACATGAACCCGGTTTAGTTGGTCCTGCATAATTTTGGCCATATCGTCTCCATCCGATATCGGATCCCAGTGAAACTGGATCCATCAATTCGTTATCCAATACCTACCCTAACACTAGGGTTTGAGATGATCGACTCTCCCTAGGTTTTAGGGGACTTAGTTGGATCGATTGGCCATATCGATCTTATGTTTAAATCCTACTATGGCCTGAGGGCCTGATCCCCCAATACTGTTAAACTTGACCTTCTTCTGAGATAGTTTATTCATTTAGTTCTTTTTGTGAACTTCAGACGTACCTGAGTTTGAAGTAGATTGACTTTTGGTCGATAGCCACGCTTCAACAGGTTAGTCGTACTGCATGCCACTAATTTGAATATATATTTTATTATAAACTATTGCATGTTTAGTTAGGAACTGTGGCTGTGGCATGTGCCGATGTGCCAGGCCAATAGATAAATCTTATATTAAATAATAGTTTTTATTTGCGAAGGGCGATGTCCCGTATCGCGTGGGGAACATGGTAATGTTCCCGAACCCTAGCTTGTTGATGTTCTCGGTTGGTTTGGCCGAGGGTTGATCTCCTTTCTGGTTAGAGTTGCTCCCCAGGACAATCGTACAATGTTTTACACTGGGACTTAGCAGCGACTAGTTGCTTAGAAGGATGGATTTTACAAGCTTTTAAGAGTTTCTTGATTTTAAGGAATTACGATTTTAAATCGGGAATAAGTCATGGCAGGCAGCATGACTCGGAAGGAAAATACCATGGCAGGTAGCATGGTATCTGTCTTGCAATAGCATGACAGGCTACCCAGGGTTCGGGTAGGAGGTCCATGTGCACACAAGGGTAGTGAGCCCCCGAGTGTAGCATAGTCTGAATAAAGTAAGTAGGACCAAAGGGTTGGGCTAGGAAAGAAAGAAAAGTACAAGAATGATAGTCCCTGGCGGGGACAGGTTTAGTTAGCCCAGTCCTGGAATTTATTCCAAAGAAAGTAAGTTGGGCCGGAGTTGCTCCACCGTGAGAGACGGGAAACCCCACTTGGCCACTTGGGTGCAGTATAGTACAGTGTTTGTGCACGCTTCTTTTCCCTCTTAGTGCACAGGAGGATAGAGTAGGTTCCCCTCTGAAGTGAAATTGGGACCCTATGGCACGCTTCTTTTCTCTCTTAGTGCCATAGTAATGTCATCGGGACAGTAAAAACCGGGTGCTCATACTTCTTTTGTTTTCTTCTTTTCTTCTCTTATTTTGTTTTCTGTTTTGATCACTTTAGGGATTTCTCTCATGAAGTGGAATGGGACACCTCATGAGGGAATTCTCTTCACAACTAAAAATGTAGGACTATGGGTTCTCTCATGAAGTGATATGGGTCGCCTCATGAGGGAATCGTCTGTTAGTATGTGTATCATATAGATAATAAGTGGACACTGTAGAGTAGAGTATATTATATAGATTTGTAGCACTTCTGGTTGTAGTTTTACAGTTTCTTTACATTACTTCTCTTGCAGTTACTTGTTCTTTTGCTATTAATTTCGTAGAAATAAATTTGATAAATATATTGTTGTATATAGTTGCTTCTACTTGTTTTTGCTAGGGCCACTGAGTAATCGTACTCAGGGGGAGTTGGTTGTTGTTTTTTCTCTCCCCCAGGTTCTCACCACCAGGTGGAGCGTTAGGAGCGTGATTACAGTTCCTGTTCTAGTAGAAGTAGCAGTGTGGCGCAGGAGTTTGCGAGGGTAGGAGTGATAGCTGTAGTTTCTATTCTGTCTTTTATTTTAGTATGGTTCTTTTGTAATAATGTAAGTGGAGATGAGACAATGGTTATTATATTTAATGGACTTGGTTTATTATCACCCTGTGGCTTCTGTTTACCTTTTATATAAATCACCCTCGAGTTTTGGACCCTCTCTCCTTAGTCCGAAGTTCGGGGTGTGACAAAAAGTATCAAGTCTCTTCGATCGGATCGAGGAGGCGAATACCTATCGGATGAATTTATTGGGTACCTGCGTGAGCATGGGATCATATCACAGTTGACTGCACCAGGGACACCGCAACAAAACGGTGTATCTGAGAGGAGAAACCAAACTTTGTTAGACATGGTTCGGACTATGATGAGTTATGCAACATTACCACCGAGTTTTTAGGGATATGCCCTAGAGATGGCTGCATACACTTTGAACTTTGTTCCATCAAAGTCAGTACCCCTAACTCCTTGGGAGCTGTGGTTGAAGCGAAAGCCAAGCCTATAGCACTTTAGGATTTGGGGTTGTCCAGCACATATGCGGAAGGACAAGCGAGATAAGATGGAGTCAAAAACTAAGGTATGTCTGTTCGTTGGGTATCCAAAAGGGACAAAGGGTGGTTTATTTTATGATCCTGAGGATAGAAAGGTTGTTGTCTCGACGAACGCCATATTCCTGGAGCAGGATTATTTAATAGACCATAAGCCCACCAGTAAAGTAGTTTTTGAAGAATTACTTAGTACTGATGGGAGTACGCAGACAGAAAACGTAGTGGGAGCCGATACCACTAAGATAAACGATACTGTAGAATCGACTCCTACGGAACCACCGCAGGCTCGTCGTAGTGGGAGGACCACAAGTGCTCCTGATAGATACATTGGAGAAGCCTTTATGGTCGATCCAGAGTTTCAGGAGGATGATCCTCTAAACTATGATGAAACGATGGTATCTTCTGACCATGCAGTATGGCAGGAAGCCATGGAGGCAGAACTGACATCGATGTCCCAAAACTCGGTCTGGACACTTGTAATACCACCTCACAACATTAAACCTGTTGGGTGTAAGTGGGTGTACAAAAGAAAAAGAGGTCCGGATGGTACCGTTGAGACTTACAAAGCTAGACTAGTCGCTAAGGGTTATACCCAGCGAGAAGGGATCGACTATGACGAAACCTTTTCGCTAGTGGCTATGCTTAAGTCTATCCGGATTCTCTTGTCCATTGCAGCCCATTATGATTGGGAGATCTGGTAAATGGACGTCAAGACCGCATTCCTCAACGGAGATTTGGAAGAAGACATCTACATGTCTCAGCCTCCAGGCTTTGTCGCAAAAGGTCAGGAAAGTCTGGTGTGCAAGTTGCAAAGATCCATTTATGGACTGAAGCAAGCATCCAGAAGTTGGAACATGCGTTTTGATCAGGCTATCCAGTCTTATGGATTTGAAAAGAATGTGGATAAACCATGTGTTTATAAAAGGAGCGATAAGACTGCAGTAGTTTTTCTAGTGCTTTTCGTAGACGATATCCTGCTCATCGGAAACGATGTTGGAACATTGTCTACAGTGAAGGTGTGGTTATCCTCTCAATTTGATATGAAAGACCTGGGTGAAGCGAGTTATATTCCGGGGATCAAGGTAACTCGAGATCGCCAGAACATGACTCTCTTGCTGTCACAGTCAGCTTACATAGATACTATCTTAGTCAGATTCAGTATGCACAACTCCAAGACGGGACTTGTTCCATTCAGACATGGAATGAAATTGTCCAAGGATCAGGGTCCTAAGACTCTTGAGGAGAGGGCAGAGATGCAGAAGATACCTTATACTTCGGCTGTAAGGAGTCAGATGTATACTATGCAGTGCACGAGACCAGATATATGCTATGCAGTAGGCATGATGGGCAGGTATCAGTCAAATCCGGGTCCAGGGCACTGGACTGCTGTGAAAAGTATACTCAAGTATCTCCGTAGGACGAAAGATTATGAGTTAGTTTACTCTTCACAGGAACTGATGCCGATTGGATATACGGATTCAGACTTTGCGTCAGATCCGGAATCCAGGAGATCGACGTCAGGGTTTGTGTTTTTATTAGGAGGAGGAGCTGTCAGTTGGAGGAGCGTGAAGCAGGGATGCATCGTGGATTCGACGACAGATGCTGAGTACGTTGCGGCGTGTGTCACGCCCCGAATTCTGGACTAAGAAGAGAGGGTCCAAAACTCAAGGGTGATGTTTTGAAATAGAGAGAAATATAATTACAGAGATAACATAACGCGGAAGTAATAAATAATACTTAAATATCCATTCCACTAACAATACTCTTCAACATCTTACAGTCCAAATACGATAACAAGAAATGGTAAAAACTAGACGAGTCCAGTTGTCACTCCTACCCTCGCAAATCCGATGAAGAACTGCTACTCCAACTGAAACTGCCACAGAGCTTCTAACGCTCCATCCGAGAGAAAGAACCTGGGGGAGAGGAAAAACAACAAAACAACTCCCCCTGAGTATAAAACTCAGTGGTCCTAAAGAACAAGTCGGAGAACACGAGAAAGATATAAAGCAGAAATATACTCCGATAAAATAAAGCTGCAATATAATTGAGTAACCAACAGAATAACTACTACTACTACCATAAGTATATACTAAAAGATCTATTCTAATGTGTCCGGTAAATCCATATTATGCATTCAATGTCCTAACCGACAATTCCCTCATGAGGCGTCCCATTCCACTTCATGAGAGAACCCATTTTCTAGGTCGTGCATAGTGATGCAAAGCCCTAGGCTAAATAGAAGAAAAGAAGAGAAGGAAGGAGGGGGAAACAAGTGTGAACCCCAAGTTTGAGCTAGGCTCCCGACTTGGTGGCGTTACTATTGGGTTTCTTTTTCGCAACAGGGGAACCACTCCATTCTTTATGCTCGGGATACAGCCTCGAGACATACTACCCTAGTGGCCAAAAAGGGGGCTTGGTCTTTCACCACGGGGCACTCACACCCAACTTGCTTTCTATGGGGTCTAAACCCCAGGATTAGGTCACTCCACCTCAATTTCCTTGCGGGAAATAACCCGTGGCCTAACCCCGTGATCCTCCCTACTCGTTTTGGTCTGTGCACAGCTAGGGGTTCACTTACATACGATGTACACGCGGATCTATACCGAGAGCCAGTCGGGCAACTAGGTTGCCACGACGCCAGAAGATGATACAAGCTTCATAAAATCATGTAAATCAAATATTCTCCTAATCGACCAGTCTCTACAACTAGCATAAAAAGCAGATGAGATGTCTCGGGGTACAATCCCGACTAACAGGACAACCCTTGGCCGAGAAACTCTAGCGTCGCCAAAACACGACGACTACTATTATCAAAGAATTTACTACCAAATCTAAACAATTAATATTTAGATAATACAGCAAAAATATTATCTACTAACCCACAAATCAAAAAGTATATGTCCATTATCTTCAACTAAGCATGCAGCATATAAGTGAATAATTTATTTTTAATTAAAATATTTACATGCAGTACGACTAACCTGTTGGAGCGTGATTATCGACCGTGAGTCGTTCCGCTCCTAGTCTGAGAATAGTCTGAACAAAACAAGGAATTGCATAAGAAACTAAAGCTAAGATGTTTGGATCCAAAGTCAAACCGGGTTTGGTTCAGTTAGGATCGGAGTAATTCATGTTGGGCCGGTCTCATGGTTCAGGCTCAGAGTTTGGGTTTAACCCCATCTGATCCAAGTTGGGTCAGACCTAGCCTAGGGTTAGTTCTAATCGGTTTGCAAAGTGACGGTGTGCCCATAAAAAATACTAAGGTTATATGCATTCAATGGGGATGTAGGTTGAACAAGAGGTGCAACACGGTTAGTGGGGTGGACTGAAGGGGTGTACATGGGACAAAGGTTTGACTTTTAGAATGGGTACAAACTGATAAAGTTAGGGTGGCAATAAAGAGTATAACAAATCGTAAAAGACTTGCATACCCTTTCTCTTGCCATCAGGTTTCAGAGAGCCTCACGAACTGAGTGGGCGATGCTCCACTCGGCCACTTGCCTTGTCCATCGGCCAGCACTTCAGCTCCGCCGGAGCCAATAATTATGCGCCGGAGGTGGGTGTGGGTACATGGCCGGTCTCTCTGGCTGTAGGAAGATCAGAAGCTTGGGTGGTTGTTATAGATCGGTAAAGCCACCGCTAGATTCAATGGGGTTCGGCATGTTGACATGGTGCCGATGTGTATCTCCGGGTGGCCGGGGATAAAGGTGGTGGTCGTGCCGTGGTGGTGTGACCGACGATATATGGATGCCGGGATGATGGTTTCAAGGGGGCTCGGGTGGAGGCTCGGGTGGTGAAGTGGGGTCACGGGGTTGTGCTCTTGTGGTACGGCCGCGAATGGTGATGGTGTGCTTTGAGGGAGAAGACAAGGAAGATAACGTCGGTCGTGGCCTACCTCGATGGAAGCTGCCAAAGGGGTAGCGGTGCCGAAAAAGATGGCCGGGGGAAAGGGTCACGGCTCGGCTGCTGCTCCTACCCCGCCTTGACTTCTACCTCTTCTCGGTCTTTCTCTTCTTCTCAATCTTAACTTCAGCTATACAACTAATAGGGTAGTGGCCAGATAAAGAAAAACTAGGGGGAAAACGATGACGGTTATGGAGTTGTTAACAATGATAATGGGAGCGAGATTATGGGGCACGATCAGATACCTCCAAACAATCTATTTGAATCTCAACAATCTGAACAGCTTCTCTCCCTTGACGTGAACCCAACGTTAGAAAAAGGTTGTTAGGGGTTAGGGTCTACCTTACAAAATGGCTCGGTCCAAAACAAGTTTGAACCCAAACCTTATGCTGAAAACAACAATAAAGGATCGGCTACAATTACCAAAACCAAATAACAAAATACCAGGTCACCTGACATCGGATGAGCACCCCACATAATTTTAAAATTTTAAGTAAAAAGCCTTAGGTGCTACAACATAACCCCCTAAAAAGAGAACTTCGTCCTCGAAGTTCAACCAGAAAACACCTGAAAAAGGTTGGGATATAGTGTCTTCATCTCTGACTCGAGCTCCCAAGTAGCATCCTCAGGAGTGTGGTGTTGCCACAACACCTTAACCATACGGATGGTCTTGGTGCGCAATACCCGATCTTCAGCTGCCAAAATCTGCATCGGACGCTCCTCGAAAGTCACGTCCTCACTGAGACTCAAGTCTTGCCAGTCAAGAACGTGTGACGAGTCCGGCTCATACTTCCGGAGCATTGACACATGGAAGACCTGGTGGACACTGGAGAGTTGAGGTGGCAATGCTAAACGGTATGCGACATCTCCAATTCTGTCTAGGATCTCAAAGGGACCAATGAATCGTGGAGCTAGTTTCCCTTTCCTCCCGAACCTGACGAGACCTCGTCGTGGGGAAACCTTCAAGAACACCCGATCGCCAGCCTCAAACTCCAATGCTCGCCGTCGAGTACCTGCGTAGCTCTTCTGCCGACTCTGAGCTGCCCGCAGTCGCTCTCTGATCACCTGGATCTTCTCCGATGTCTCCTGGACCATCTCTGGTCCCAGTAAGCTCTTCTCTCCGACCTCAGCCCAGCAAACCGGAGAACGACACGGTCTCCCATAGAGAGCCTCAAAGGGAGCCATGCCGATACTGGCTTGGAAGCTGTTGTTGTAGGCAAACTCCACCAAGGGAAGGTGGCGCTCCCAACCATCCCCAAAATCCATCACACAGGCTCGAAGCATGTCCTCTAGTGTCTGGATCGTACGCTCTGACTGACCATCCATCTGTGGGTGCTAGGCTGTGCTGAAGTGGAGCTTCGTTCCCATAGCCTCCTGTAGGCTTCCCCAGAAATGTGAGACAAACCGAGTATCTCTATCTGAAACAATAGTGATGGGGACTCCATGGAGCTTCACAATCTCCCTCACATATAGCTCACTGTAATCCTTCTGCGTCATCGTCTTGCGAACAGGGAGGAAGTGCACTGACTTCGTCAACCGATCAACTATTACCCAGATCGAGTCATGGCCCTTCCGAGTAGTAGGTAAACCAGAGATGAAATCCATCGTGATGTGCTCCCACTTCCACTCCGCTACTGGCAAAGGCTGCAAGAGTCCTGCTGGCCTCTGATGCTCCGCCTTGACCTATTGACAGGTCAAACAACGAGAAACAAACTCTGCCACGTCCCTCTTCATGCCACTCCACCAGAACTGCCTCTTCAGGTCTCGATACATCTTGGTGGCTCCAGGATGTACCGTAAACCGAGAGCGATGAGCTTCTGTCAAGACCTCCAAGATGAGCTCCCGATCTGTAGGAAGGCATAACCTCCCTTGATACCTCAAGCCGGTATCTGCACCTATGGACCAACCGTCCATTACATCTCCCTGCTTCAGACCAGCTCGAATATCCTCCAATTTTGCATCATCCCTCTGTGAGTTGATCACCCTCTGGAACAAAGAAGGCTGAGCTCGGATACTGCATAGGATGGTGTGAGAAGGCTCCTTATGAACACGCAAGTCAAAACCCTCAACTGTCACAATAAACTCCTGCCGATCTGCCATCAAACAAGCCAACCTGCTACGAGACTTCCTGCTAAGTGCATCTGCAACCACATTGGCCTTCCCAGGATGGTAGAAAAAATCATAATTGTAGTCTGTCAGGACCTCAACCCATCTTCTCTGCCTCTGGTTCAGGTCCTTCTGAGAGTGGATGTACTTCAAGCTCTTGTGATCGCAGTACATCTCGAAGTCCTCACCGTAGAGGTAGTGCCTCCAAATCTTCAGCACGAACACAACTGCTACAAGCTCCAGGTCGTGGGTGGGATAATTCTTCTCGTGAGGCTTCAACTGCCGGGAGGCATAAGCCACCACTTTACCATCTTGCATTAATACTGCACCAAGACCTGCCAAAGAGGCATCTGTGTAAACAACATAGCTCCGACCACTGACGGGAACGGTGAGCACTGGTGCAGTCGTGAGGCGTTTCTTCAACTCCTGGAAAGATGCCTCACACTCGTCCGTCCACTCGAACTGAACTCCCTTCTTCGTTAGCTGGGTTAGGGGACCTGCTAGACGAGAGAAGCCCTCAACAAACCTCCGATAGTATCCTGCCAGACCCAGGAAACTTCGGATCTCAAAGACGTTCTTAGGCTGCTCCCAATCCAAGACTGCCTCGATCTTTGCAGGATCCACTGATATCCCATCCTTCGAAACAACATGCCCAAGGAATTTCACCTCCTGCATCTAGAACTCGCATTTACTGAGCTTTGCATACAGCTGGTGATCCCTCAGGATCTGTAGTGCCTTCCGCAAATGCTCCTCATGCTCACTCTCTGATTTGGAGTAAATAAGAACATCATCCACAAATACAACAACAAACTGGTCAAGGTACTCTCGGAAGACTCGATTCATCAAATCCATGAACGCTGCGGGGGCGTTCGTCAGACCGAACGGCATCACCAAGAACTCATAGTGACCGTAGCGAGTCCGAAACGCCGTCTTCTGGATGTCCTCTGCCCTTACTCTCAGCTGATGGTAGCCCGTTCTCAGGTCGATCTTTGAGAACCAACAGGCTCCCTGCAGCTGGTCGAACAGATCATCTATTCGGGGAAGAGGATACCGGTTCTTCACAGTCACAGCAATCAACTTCCGGTAGTCAATGCAGAGCCTCTTCGACCCATCCTTCTTCTGAGCAAACAACACTGGGGCACCCCAGGGAGAAACACTAGGGCGGATGAATCCCAATGTCGTAAGTTCCTCAAGCTGAGTCTTCAACTCTCTCAGCTCAGCTGGAGCCATCCGGTAAGGTGCCACCGAAATAGGGGCGGTGCCAGGTACCAACTCAATACAGAAATCAACTTCCCTAGCTGGAGGCAAGCCAGGAAGTTCCTCGGGGAAGACATCGAAAAAGTCTCTCACAACTGGTGCCAACTCTAGGGACGCTCTATCGTCTGTTGCACTCAAGAGTCGAGCTAAGAGACTAAGACTGAATCGCTCCATAGGAGGCGGACATAGAATCGCCATCCGATCTCCAACGAAAGAGAACATCGGGACTCCTGGTGGACGCAATGTCACCTTCTTGGAGTAGCAATCCAGAGAAGCGTGATATGCTGCTAACCAGTCCATACCCAAAAGGACGTCAAACTCGTCCAAATCCAACACGATCAAATCCGCTAACAGCTCCCAGTCTCCAATTCGAATGATGCACCTCCTACAGATACGGTCTACAACAGTACTGGTCCCTAAGGGTGAGATCACTGATAAGGCATGGCCCAATGGTTCGGTCTCTATCCCTAGGACGGATACGAACCTCGGTACAATATAAGAGTGTGTGGAACCAGTGTCAAGCATCACATGAGCTAAGGTGGAAAAGACAAGAAGAGTACCCTCAATAGCTGCTGTCGAAGCTCCTGCATCCCGGTCCACCAATGCATATGCCCTGCCCTGAGCACGCTGACCACTACCACCCTGATGAGTCGGAGGCCTCTGCTGAAGTGGCTGAGGGGCACGGTACTGCTGAGCGCTCTGCTGCTGCTGTCGGTGCTGCTGAGGCTGTGGCTGCGGCTGCGGCTGGGGGTGGTACGTCAGTGCCGGGCGGGGAGGTGGTGGTGGAAGTAGTCCAACCTGCGGGCAGTACCTCCGAATGTGGCCAGTAGCACCACACTCAAAGCACCGCACCGTCTGAGACCCAGTAGACGGAGGACCACGAGGAGGCTGGTGCTGTGGACGTGCATCTGAGGTCTTATGCTTCTTCCAGGAGTTCTGACGAGACCCTCCATGGCTGCTGCTGCCCTTCTCTGTGATCTTACGTGTCTCCTCCATCCCACGCTCTGCCACTAACGCCCTCGTCACCACATCTGCATAGGTCTCCAATATCAAAACCTCTACTCGACTCTGGATACTGGGCCTCAAGCCCTGCTCAAATCGTCTGGCTCTCAAGTCCTCTGTCGCCACCAAGTATGGAGCATATCGGGAAAGCTCCTCAAACTTCGCCTCGTCTGTGCAACCGTAAGGGTCCCTTGGACTAGAGCCAAGAACTCTGCCTGCAAGCTGCTACGAACGCTAACTGGGAAGTATTTATCCCGGAACACCCGCTCGAACTCCTCCCAGGTCCAAGCTAGCTGGTCAGCTCCTCGGGACCTCTGAACCATGTCTCACCAATAGTCAGCCTCAGCCTCAAACTGATAAGAGGCTAAGGTGACCCGTCGCTCTCCAGTCACTTCCAGTGCATCCAAGACCTTCCCGATCTGCTTCAGCCAACGATCGGCCTCCATAGGGTCTGGCTCTCCTTTGAAAACAGGGGGCTTCATGCCCTTGAATTCCTTCATCCTACCAACTTGTCTACTGCACCCTTCCCTCCTCTGCTCTGGTGGAGCTTGAGGTGGCACCTGAGCCTGAGCTAGCACAGCCTGGAGCAGCTCAACCTGCTGCCGCTGAGCAGCTTCCAGTTGCAGCCTGGCAGTCTCCTGCTGCAGCTGAGCAGCCGTCTGCTGCTGCTGGATCGTGACCTGCTGCTGACGAACCATATCCGCCAGCCCACGGATCATCTCTGCCGTACTCTCGGGCCCAAAGGAAGAGGCGTCATTGTTTCCATTCCTCGTAGTCACCATCTGCATAAATGACTACGCAGATCAGACAACGATAACTCGATCCTAACCTAAATCCCTAGAATCATATCCCCGCTCTGATACCAATTTGTAACATCCGCCCCAAACACATAAGATTTTGTCCGCTTTGCCCGTGCCCGCACGAGAACTTCCCAGGGAGGTCACCCATCCTGGTACTACTCTCGCCCGAGCACGCTTAACTACGGAGTTCTTACGAAATCCGTAACGGCGCACGGTTTTAAAACGCGTCTTCTATGTTTGGGAGGGGAAATTATATAAGTAGCTCAGGATCTCCTTCTCTCCAGGCGATGTGGGGCTAACTCATGACATTGTATACCTCACCGCACCTCACCTCACCTCATCCATCTTGGCATTCCCGCCTCAGGAGTCTTGGCTCTTGGCTATTGGCCTATTAGATCTTGGTCGTCACAATCCACCCCCCTCAGGGCTACACGTCCTCGTGTAGGGTTAGACCCCCCCATCCCGAGGAGAACCAGCTCTGATACCAAGTTGTCACGCCCCGAATTCTGGACTAAGAAGAGAGGGTCCAATACTCAAGGGTGATGTTTTGAAATAGAGGGAAATATAATTACAGAGATAACATAACGCGGAAGTAATAAATAATACTTAAATATCCATTCCACTAACAATACTCTTCAACATCTTACAGTCCAAATACGATAACAAGAAATGGTAAAAACTAGACGAGTCCAGTTGTCACTCCTACCCTCGCAAATCCGATGAAGAACTGCTACTCCAACTGAAACTGCCACAGAGCTCCTAACGCTCCGTCCGAGAGAAAGAACCTGGGGGAGAGGAAAAACAACAAAACAACTCCCCCTGAGTATAAAACTCAGTGGTCCTAAAGAACAAGTCGGAGAACACGAGAAAGATATAAAGCAGAAATATACTCCGATAAAATAAAGCTGTAATATAATTGAGTAACCAACAGAATAACTACTACTACTACCATAAGTATATACTAAAAGATCTATTCTAATGTGTCCGATAAATCCATATTATGCATTCAATGTCCTAACCGACAATTCCCTCATGAGGCGTCCCATTCCACTTCATGAGAGAACCCATTTTCTAGGTCGTGCATAGTGATGCAAAGCCCTAGGCTAAATAGAAGAAAAGAAGAGAAGGAAGGAGGGGGAAACAAGTGTGAACCCCAAGTTTGAGCTAGGCTCCCGACTTGGTGGCGTTACTATTGGGTTTCTTTTTCGCAACAGGGGAACCACTCCATTCTTTATGCTCGGGATATAGCCTCGAGACATACTACCCTAGTGGCCAAAAAGGGGGCTTGGTCTTTCACCACGGGGCACTCACACCCAACTTGCTTTCTATGGGGTCTAAACCCTAGGATTAGGTCACTCCACCTCAATTTCCCTGCGGGAAATAACCCGTGGCCTAACCCCGTGATCCTCCCTACTCGTTTCGGTCTGTGCACAGCTAGGGGTTCACTTACCTACGATGTACACGCGGATCTATACCGAGAGCCAGTCGGGCAACTAGGTTGCCACGACGCCAGAAGATGATACAAGCTTCATAAAATCATGTAAATCAAATATTCTCCTAATCGATCAGTCTCTACAACTAGCATAAAAAGCAGATGAGATGTCTCGGGGTACGATCCCGACTAACAGGACAACCCTCGGCCGAGAAACTCTAGAGTCGCCAAAACATGACGACTACTATTATCAAAGAATTTACTACCAAATCTAAACAATTAATATTTAGATAATACAGCAAAAATATTATCTACTAACCCACAAATCAAAAAGTATATGTCCATTATCTTCAACTAAGCATGCAGCATATAAGTGAATAATTTATTTTTAATTAAAATATTTACATGCAGTACGACTAACCTGTTGGAGCGTGATTATCAACCGTGAGTCGTTCCGCTCCTAGTCTGAGAATAGTCTGAACAAAACAAGGAATTGCATAAGAAACTAAAGCTAAGATGTTTGGATCCAAAGTCAAACCGGGTTTGGTTCAGTTAGGATCGGAGTAATTCATGTTGGGCCGGTCTCATGGTTCAGGCTCAGAGTTTGGGTTTAACCCCATCTGATCCAAGTTGGGTCAGACCTAGCCTAGGGTTAGTTCTAATCGGTTTGCAAAGTGACGGTGTGCCCATAAAAAATACTAAGGTTATATGCATTCAATGGGGATGTAGGTTGAACAAGAGATGCAACACGGTTAGTGGGGTGGACTGAAGGGGTGCACATGGGACAAAGGTTTGACTTTTAGAATGGGTACAAACTGATAAAGTTAGGGTGGCAATAAAGAGTATAACAAATCTTAAAAGACTTGCATACCCTTTCTCTTGCCATCAGGTTTCAGAGAGCCTCACGAACTGAGTGGGCGATGCTCCACTCGGCCACTTGCCTTGTCCATCGGCCAGCACTTCAGCTCCGCCGGAGCCACTAATTATGCGCCGGAGGTGGGTGTGGGTACATGGCCGGTCTCTCTGGCTGTAGGAAGATCAGAAGCTTGGGTGGTTGTTATAGATCGGTAAAGCCACCGCTAGATTCAATGGGGTTCGGCATGTCGACATGGTGCCGATGTGTATCTCCGGGTGGCCGGGGATAAAGGTGGTGGTCGTGCCGTGGTGGTGTGACCGACGATATATGGATGCCGGGATGATGGTTTCAAGGGGGCTCGGGTGGAGGCTCGGGTGGTGAAGTGGGGTCACGGGGTTGTGCTCTTGTGGTACGGCCGCGAATGGTGATGGTGTGCTTTGAGGGAGAAGACAAGGAAGAGAACGTCGGTCGTGGCCTACCTCGATGGAAGCTGCCAAAGGGGTAGCGGTGCCGAAAAAGATGGCCGGGGGAAAGGGTCACGGCTCGGCTGCTGCTCCTACCCCGCCTTGACTTCTACCTCTTCTCGGTCTTTCTCTTCTTCTCAATCTTAACTTCAGCTATACAACTAATAGGGTAGTGGCCAGATAAAGAAAAACTAGGGGGAAAACGATGACGGTTATGGAGTTGTTAACAATGATAATGGGAGCGAGATTATGGGGCACGATCAGATACCTCCAAACAATCTATTTGAATCTCAACAATCTGAACAGCTTCTCTCCCTTGACGTGAACCCAACGTTAGAAAAAGGTTGTTAGGGGTTAGGGTCTACCTTACAAAATGGCTCGGTCCAAAACAAGTTTGAACCCAAACCTTATGCTGAAAACAACAATAAAGGATCGGCTACAATTACCAAAACCAAATAACAAAATACCAGGTCACCTGACATCGGATGAGCACCCCACATAATTTTAAAATTTTAAGTAAAAAGCCTTAGGTGCTACAGCGTGCGAAGCAGCTAAGGAGGCGGTGTGGCTCAAGAAGTTCCTCACGGACTTAGGATGCGTATCGGGAGCTCAAGATCCTATTGTCCTTTACTGTGACAATAGTGGAGCGATAGCACAATCCAAGGAGCCAAGATATCACCAGAAGAGCAAGCATATCGAGCGAAAATACTATATTATCCGGGACTTGCAGAAGCGAGGGGAGGTTGCAGTGACTCAGGTGGCGTCTGCAGATAACATGGCGGACCCTTTCACAAAGGCGTTACCGACCAAGGCTTTTGAGAAGCACGTGGATGCCATGGGAGTTAAGGCTGTTGTTCCACGCTAGGCCAAGTGGGAGATTGTTGTAGCTCGTGTGTCCTTAGCGTAGAATTTCTGTATTAACATTAATAAAGATGACTTTGGTTATTGCTTTAATTAGAATACTACTGTGGTGTATGATAATACTCATATAATAAAAGGACCCTAGGGAACACAGTAGGCCACTGAGGCGCATGGAGGATCCATGCTTGGGAGACCTAGTGGACCAGTTCTGTGTAGACCTAGAACTAGTTCACAGCTTAGGTGATGTCGGTCGCTTCACCGAGAATAAGTTGTTGACAGGTAGAGGATGTGGTGAAGTCTCCACCACAGGAACGTGGGATTCCCATTCACCTGACCAAGCACGATGATCGTGTTGAACAGGAACCAAGATGGTGCACAGTTCAGTGATTCAGACACTGATGCAGAAACCGTCTTACTACTATAGATAATCCGTCCTTAACCCTGAGGGACCATGTTCACTGGGCCAACCAGTTGTGTGGTACTTTGATGTGCCAACGTGTGCGGACCTTCCATAGTCCAATACCACGGTACGTTGGGTTACCCGGCTGGCGCTTGAGTGACATGTAATCCCTAAAGGTTATCCGACGTCCAGTGTTGGATGGGTGCGTTTTGATGAGTCAATCTGTCCACACAGTTAACCCAAGCCTCGTGGTTGTCAGTATGACTGACGATGTTCCGGATGCTAGGCATAGCACCGGAAGTTGTGTGGTGTTATAGATGACAAGCCATCTAACCCTAGTCAGATGATCGATCGGGATCTGACGGTGCTCCCCACCGCCCGAGTCGTATCATGGCACCAGTAATATGAGGGACTAAGGATTATCGGAGTATAGTAGAGAACAGGGTTACGAGGGAGTAACATAAGTTTAGGATCACTAGAGTTCAACTCGCGTCGCACTCTGGGTGGCTACGCGGGTTAATCGGATTAGGACTGATTGACGGAACTTTCGGTGTGTCACCGGAACAGTTAATCAGGGATCCGGTTGGAGCTAGAGATCCCGAACCCTGAAGGTTCCACCCTGTCGTTGCGTATAGAAATTGTTCCCCGACCTATTTGGATACGTTGGATGCGAAGTAGCGCGATGGAGCGCAAGCCCGGAGCCAAAGAACCTAATTCACATGTGTTACGGGTCGTACGGGTATTTTGGTAAATACTGAAAAATAGCTCAGAACACATTGAATATGGATTTTAGAATGAGCGGAATAATTCTAGGAGCTCACAGGCGCTAATGGAACTCGATTCCAAGTAGCGCACCTCACTTAGTCTCTCTTTCAGTTTTCCACTTTTCGTGAACGGCGTTTTCGTCCAGGTTTCATGATAGACATCGGAATAACCTAAAATTCGACCCCCCCTCATCCCTATCTATTAGGGACCGGCCCAAGCTTCCTTGGAGCCATGGGAGACCGGCCCTATATAGGAAATAGGGAGAGGGAGGGCCGGCCATAAGGCTCCTCTCCTCCAGGAAAATCCAAACCCCCCTCTGTGCCCCTCCTTTGTGGTTTCGGCCAAGGAAAAGAGAGGAATAAGAAGGGAGAAGGAAGAGGAAGGAAGGAGAAGGAAGAAAGAAGAAAGTGAAGGAGAAAATCTCGTGGCTCGCCATCATCTTCGCAACGGATTCCTCCGTCGGCTCGTAATCTTTGCACTCAAAGACGGGATTTCGAGGATTTTTCAATTCGCAAAGGACAAGGTGCCATCCGACAGTTTCCCTTACGATTCAAGTGCGGTTCTTCATCGTTCCGTCGTCTCCGGATCATAGATCCAAAAGGTATAATGATTCTAAACACCTAACTAGATGCATTCATGTCTTTCGTAGATCTTAGTATGCCTCTAGGGTGTTCGCACATATGCTAAGATCGTAGATTTGCTTATAGATTGTTTTATAGCAAAATTGTAATGAAACATACACCGTATGATCTTCGGGTCTTTCTTTTGCTTCCGCTGTGACTCCGATATGCGGATCCAAATCCAACATCTATATCCTAGCTTGTCACAACCAAGCCTATCTATTCGTACAGCTCTCTCCAGTTCATCCCTAAAAACGTTTTTCTCGAAACTTCATCTTGTGATCCATAAAACTTACAAGTTCACAAGATTTTCTGGATAGATAGAAACCGTGTAATTTACAAAAGATAATGGGTTGTTGTCTTGGTCACTAATGATACTACTATAGAGTTAAAAGTTGTTTCCTTTACCTTGAAAATCTTGTAATAATACTATGTATGCTTTCGCTGTTGGAATTGATATGCTCTTAGCTTGTAAAAACCTTTTATTTGGAGAAATAATAGAGAGGTTGTATTTGAATAAGAAATGCATTAGTGGTACGTGATCATATCATGTGTTCTAGAATAGAACAACAAGCAATGGTTTATATAGATCTGCTGAAAGAAAGGCTCAGTGAATTGGAAATATATAACCTAAATTATTCACAGCTATGATAGGGTTGGTTCCCCTATCGTGAGAAGCTGTTGGAATGACAGAGCATGAAACCTTTACCATGGTCATAGCCATGCACAGTTACTGTGACCGAACGGAGCCAACATGGTGCACAGATCAATGAGCAGACACTGGTGCATTAAGCCCATGTTTCTGCTTAGAGTAGTTGGTCCTAAATCTTGAGGAATCATGACCGATGGGCTAACCAGTTGCGTGGTGCTTTGATGCACCAGCGTGTGAGGGATCCATTTGTGTGTGACCCAATACCACAGTGCGTTGGGTTACCCGATTGACGTCACATCGGCGTGTCACTCCTACAGGCTATCCATAACCCTAATCGGTAGTGCGTTTCATGGTCGAACTCACATCGCACTAAAACCAGGCCTGATGGTTGTTAGTCGAGTTGACGACCGGATCCCCTAGATTGGCCAAAGCAAAGGGAAGTGCGTTGATATTAGTTCACCTGGATGGAACCATGTATAATGATCACTCGAGTCTGACGGTGTTCTCCACCGCTCAAGTCGTGTCATGGCACTGAGTGGAGGGATATCACACTACTGTAACTAAGCAGAGATCAAGGGTATGTGAGAGAACATAATAAGTCTAGGAGGATTGGAGGTAAACTTGCATCGCGCTCTGTTTAGCTTCGCAAGTTAACCGGGGCTCAGAGGACAAACAGAGACACCTGTAGGGTGTGTGGGTCGAGTCCTGGTTGCTAGCCACGAATCTTAGTCTCTGCAGGTTCCACCTTATCCACATCCGAAATCGTGTCTACCATCTCTTCCCTTACTTGCACTACCTTAGTTAGGAAGACGATCATCCCACGGGTGCTTCGCACTAGAGCGTGAGAGAGAAAGAGAAACAAAGTATACTTCCAGGGGGCAACCCCAGAGTGGTTAGAGGCATATGTAAAATATCTAACACCCCTTATAGGTGTAGACAATCCGAGTGTGCATCACACGGGAGCTCGGTAGAGTTGCTTTGGTAAATTTTACTAAGGGCACCTCTAAGTGTGGATAAATTATTGAGGGCACCCCTAAATGAGAGAACAACATTTCCATATCAAGAGGACACTAGAAATCCTAAGGGTCCTACAGGTTCGAACAGTTTCGCAATCGGAGCCCGGTACACGAGTGTACGACCATTAGAAGCATGGGGGGCATTTTGGTCATTTTCCAAATAGCCCCGCATGCCCTAATGGCCGGGCACTCATGTTAGGGGCGCCCATTTGCAGCCGTGACCTGATATGGGGAGGATCTGAGAAGAACCTCCCCCAGATATGGGTTGTTGCATAGTTGGTACCGCCCCTCCTAAAATCTAAGGGACGGTTTTTCGGGTGGTTGGATAGGATAAGGACGGCCATATCTAGGAGATTTTTAATCCCTATGGTCGGCCACTTAAAGTAAGAATGAAAGGAAATTTCGTGCAAGGCAAGAAAAGGATGTTTTGCTGTAATTTATTGCTCGAAACAAGCCCCCTATTGCGCTAAAAATCTGCACACCATTCCTCTCTCTTTCTCGTATTTCTCAAGGCTTTTGCAAGAATCGGAAGAGGCTCGTTGGCGAGAGGAATTCAGAGATCTCTCAACGAGGACGCGGCTGGGAGGCGAGACTTGGTGAACCCAACGGTGGATCTACATCCGTACCCCTTCATCCGTACCTTGGCATCCGTCTCCACCAACAAAGAAGAAAATCCTTCGTAGTGAAAAAAATATGCACGAATGTATAATCTCTCTATCACTCGTTCTAAGCTTTAATTCATAGGTCATCTGATGTATGTTGCATCATCTCGTTAGAATGACGATTAGGGGTTCGTACTATTGCATCATGTGCAGATGATAGGATTATATAATCAGAATTTTTGTAGCACACACCCGGCAAACGTGATCCTACGACCGTTGCCCGACTCCCGCTGCGCAGACTTTGACCTATGGAATTAATTTTTTCCCAACATTTGCTAGGAAGGAAAACTTGAAGATATAAAAAGAACTTGTGAATAATAATAGAAATATTGTGAGAATTCGTTTTTGTGGAAGTTCAGGCTATGCAACAATCAAATACAATTGATGACGATACCTATGCACATATTCAGACGGCCTCGCCTGGAGAATCATACTGAATATTATATCTAACTTTTGCAAAATCTAAACCTCTCGCAGCAATATCTGTGCACAAAAGGAGGGTGGACTTTTCAGAATTAAAGGATTGATATGCGATCTTACGATCATCATGTTCCATGTTCCCATGAAGCCGAAATGCCTTGCATCTGACAAATGTTTGCTTCCGATCTAATCTCAGGTTGTGAACTGGCAGAACATTGGAATTGGCTTAGAAGTGAAAAGTGAAAATACATCATGTCGCATGTTGAAAAAAAAATCACAATTTGTAGAATGAACCTCTAAGGAAACTTGATTACTTAAATCAATAAGCTAAAGCAAGGAAAAATTTACATATATAAGAACTAACTGAAATAAAAGACGGATTGAACAAGAAATTTACAGTATCATGAATGACATTATCAGGACCAATCCTAAGAATTTTTGGGCCTAGGGCGAAGATAAAAAATAGGGTTATTTTATACATGCTAATATGCATAAAACTAACATAGAAGTAAAAAAATAAATAGAAGCAAAGTATTACTTTATATACCTTGTTGAATTAAAATTTTCAAACAACAAACTTATAGAAAAAAAAATTAAAACTAAAATTACTTTGAACTCGAGTGAATAGTAATTAGCAAACCAATGATCAAAGTCGGATTTGATACGACCATATAACAAATAGACACATGGAGAGCGAGAGAGATATATAGAGAGAGAAGCCCGTTGTTGCAGAACCGCTGGCCAAGAGCAGTTGCATATCACAAACACACACAGGGAGCGAGTGAGAGCGCCAAGGTGCACGCGTGCATGAGAGAGAGAGAGAGAGAGAGAGAGAGAGAGAGAGAGAGAGAGAGAGAGAGAGAGAGAGAGAGTACAAGGGGGGTTGGCCGCTGCTACAGAGCCGCCGATCACAAACACACACACACACACACACACACACACACACACACACTGAGAGATTAGGGCCTATGACTGTGGGGTAACTGTCAATTCAGTGTCCGTGGGCGGTCACTGTGTGACAGTGAGAGTGAGAGGAAGAACACCAACGAGAGGACATAGAGGAGTTGACGACGATAGGCCTCAAACGGCCGAAGAAAATATCACAGTCACCGAGCGAACGAGAAAGAGACAGAGATAGAGGGAATTTTTTTTTTTTTTGGTAACCATGCAGATTTTCGACGCTGACGATTCATCATTTTGAAAATAAGCAGTTTTAATGGGTAACGGGCATAATTTTTTACATGCTAGGTATCATGTAGAGCCTACAATTGTTTGATTGAGTTTTGAGCCCAAATACAAGGCAAAAGCCTAGAGATTGGGTGCCTTCTTCCCAAGTGGGGCGGGCCTGCTTTGTACCATTTTCTCAGTCCCTGGCACTAGATGTCCAATTTTTTCTAGAATATATATATATATATATATATATATATATATATATATATATATATATATATATATGGGTCAGGATCGGATGACCCAGCAAATAACCCAGCACCCTTTGATGCACCTAGAGGTTTTAGAATAGGCTGATTTTTTGTGAACATGTTGTTTATGGTATGTTGATCATCCTCTTATTGCGGGCCTAGGGCTGTCGCTCATCATGCCCATGCTCAGGGCCGACCCTGGACATTATGCTCAGTTTTTTATGTGTACCACCTTAAATGCAAACTTCTTTGATAGGAAAGATCAATAAAGGGCAAACCAGGAGATCAATATTAAAGAAATATGACACACTTCAAAAATATAAGAAATGTATTACGTATTTGGTTTTATTTTACTTATCAATTTTTGGGTGTATTCCAATATTGCTAGTTACCTCTTTAGGAGAAGCTCCAAAAGACCTCCACAATGCTACAAGAGGGAAATAACCTTCTTAATTACTGTATTACATTTAAATGGCTTAAAAACTATGAGCATATCCCAAGGCGTTAGGGCTGGCAATTTCGGACCCGACACGGCAGACCCGACACGGACTTAGCGGGTTTGGATCAAGGCTAAACGGGTTCGGGTCGTAAACGGGTCGACACGATAGACCCGTTTAATAAACAGGTCGGGTCCGAGTTTAGGGTCTGGACAAGGTAGACTCGGGAAGACCCTTTTAAAATTCAATGGGTCGTGTTGGGTCAGGTCGGATTGGTCAGATCGGGTCAGCTGAATAAACCCGTGTGGTAAACAGGTCTTATCGGGTCTACCCATTTATAAACGGGTCGGGTACGGGTTTACGATCTAGACACGATTAGTTAAAGGGGTCGGGTCCGGGTCTAGGGGTTTTGGACACGACCCGAAACTAGACACGTCACGAACCCGACCCATTGCCACCCCTACAAGGCCTATATCATTCTAGAAATAAAAATAAAAATATTGATACGCTCTGACCAGTAAATGTCCTATACCAATTGATGTACATTTGTGGCATAGTCTGGCCTTCATACATACGTTGGATATAATAAGCTCATGAGCGGGGTGGTAAATGATTATGCATGGATATCTGTATCCCACCTAACTCGACCCAACAAACATGATCCAAACAAAGTGGCATGATCCAATGGGCAAACATGATATCACCCAACCATACTCGACCTAACGTGACATGGCCTAACCCAGACATGACCCGACCCGACCTAATCTGACTTGACCTACCCTACAAGACCCGACTCAACCTAATATAGCATGATCCCACTCAACTTGACCGACATGACTGACCCGACCGATTCAATCTGAAGGACCCAACATACATTCCAATATGATTCGAATGGACCCGACATAACCTTACCAAACATAATGCAACCCAACATGAAATAAACTGAACCAGCCGCATGACCTAATCCAAGCCAACTGGATATGAACCAAACAGACCCGACCCAACCCGACATGACCCATCCAGGCACAACCTAATACGAGATGACCCGACATGGACAGGCACAATGTAACGACTCAACTGGGCGGAGAAAGGGGTTTCACTAGGGGCCTGAAAGCCCAAGATTATCAGTAGCTAGTTAGCTCCTCCTTTGCAGGTTAGAGGCAAGAGGAATGGCCATATTAAGGGAATTAATGTGGTATTAACAAAGAGCATAGCAGGCAGAGGCATCCTGATCCGCTTGACCTTCCCCGTAGATTACGCACAAGAGAGAGAGAGAGAGAGAGAGAGAGAGAGAGAGAGAGAGAGAGAGAGAGAGAGAGAGAGTTTTGAAGGATCACCTCTTCTTGTCTGTCTTCACCACCAAATAAAATAAAAAAATTAACCATAATTAGCTGATTGAAGTTAAGTAAATAAAATGTGAAAACTTTACTAAAAGAAGGAGCTGAAGTTGGAACATTACATCTCTAACTACATAACAATCTTGTTAACATCACTTGTGCTGATTTCTACAATAACTTGCCTACAAAGGAAATTCAAGAATCCATTCAGCATTGACTATTAACCACAACAAAGGAAAATTTGATCTCCGCCCGCCCCGGAATCACGAAAACTCTTTGATCCCCGCAACCTCAATGGTCATTTACCTAAACATGAAGATGGGATTTGAATCAATCTCCCCTTCTACAGTTGAAAAAAGGATACCAGGAAATTAATGAAGGAATAAGAATACAAGTTACCTTTTGTCGAGACCCGTTTCCTTTTCGACGATCCAACCGACCGCTTCTGATCCCTCTTCCTCTTCTTTGCATGTGTGCGGAACGACCCCCCAACCAGAGAAGGTTGCTCTTTCAACCCGAAACTTTTCGCCACATGTCCCAGGTGGAGCTTCTTCACCATGAAAATCCTCTTCAGATCACCTCGATGGGCAGTGTAGGCACGAACCCAGGAGCAGAACGCATCATTTCCTAGTTTCTTCAATTTCGGCTGCACCCACCAAATGGAATGTATTGCCAAACACAAAGACTGAACTTAGTGTGATCAACATCGTCTAGAACTTTGTATTAGGAATCCCTCCCTCTCCACGATGGGGAGCGGGATTTGGTGCCGGATGTGCAACCCTATCGGCATCACAACCGTCCCGTGCATTGCACATGATTAGTACTAGTTCTACAATAAACTTTGAACCCGCCAATAAATTGCGCATTGGAAATTATCTAACCTAATTTTAAAGACCAGGCAACCATTTTCAGAAGTGACAAATTTCTAAGAAAATAACTATACAAATACGAGAAGGAAACCCATACCCCTGCTGAAATGAAGTTTTCTAGTGCCCTCTGCAGAGATACCACCCAAGGATGCATATCCCAAGATATCAGCTTCTTGCTGATATGCTTCGGGTCATGGGAAGGGAAACTGTTCAAAACCTTTTGAAGAAGATACTCTTGTAAGATCACACCGTGTGTTTGCAAATCGTGCAAATAATCAATTTCAACGGGTTGAAGAAATAATAAAGCTTCTCCTTTTTCACCCAGTCTAGCAGTTCTTCCAACCCTACCAAGAGAATGATAACATCATTCTTAAATCATTTTTTTGGAAGTTCAGGCAATGCAAGAATCAAATACAATTGATGACGATACCTATGCACATATTCAGACGCCTCGCCTGGAGAATCATACTGAATAATACATCTAACTTTTGCAAAATCTAAACCTCTCGCAGCAACATCTGTGCACAAAAGAAGTGCGGACTTTTCAGAATTAAAGGATTGATATGCGGTCTTGCGATCATCATGTTCCATGTTCCCATGAAGCCGAAATGTCTTGCATCTGACAAATGTTTGCTTCCGATTTATCTCAGGCTGTGAACTGGCGGAACATTGGAATTGGCTTAGAAGTGAATAGTGAAAATCCACCGTGTCGCATGTTGAAAAGAAAACCACAATCTGTAGAATGAACCTCTAAGGAAACTTGATTACTTAAATCAAAGAGCTAAAGCAAGGAAGAATTTACATATATAAGAACTAACTGAAACAAGAGACGGATTGAACAAGAAATTTATAGTATCATGACTGACATTATGCTCAGTTTTTTATGTGTACCAACTTAAATGCAAACTTCTTTGGTAGGAAAGATAAATAAAGCGCAAACCAAGAGATCAATATTAAAGAAATATGGCACACTTAAAAAATATAAGAATCTGTATTACGAATTTGGTTTTATTTTACTTATCAGATTTTTGGGGGTATGTTTACGGGGTCCATCATCAGTCCCCTCAACCCCGGAGAATACCTGGAAGGCATCTAATTTTGTGTGAGAGGACATGGATTCACATTAAATTCAACCTGTGGATAAGGCCTTTTGTTCGTGAGTTCCAAATATTCCAATATTGCTAGTTACCTCTTCAGGAGAAGCTTCAAAAGACCTCTACAATGCTACAAGAGGGAAAGAACCTTCTTAATTACTGTATTACATTTAAATGGCTTAACTATGAGCAGATCCCAAGGCGAAAACCATTCTAGAAATAAAAATAGAAATATATAATATATTGATACGCTCTGACCAATAAATCTCTGATACCATTTGATGTACATTTGTGGCATAGTCTGCCCTTCATAAGTTGGATATAATAAGCTCATGAGCAGGGTGGTAAATGATTATCCATGGATATGTATATCCCACCTAACTCGACCCAACAAACATGATCCAACCAAATCATAACCAAAGTGGCATGATCCAACGGGCAAACATGATATCACCCAACCGTACTCGACCTAACCTGACATGGCCTAACCCTGACATGACCCGACCCAACCTAATCTGACTTGACCTACCCTATAAGACCCGACTCAACCTAATATGACACGATCCCACTCAACTTGACTGACATGACCAACCCGACCGACTCATTCTGAAGGACCCAATATACAATCCAATATGATTCGAATGGACCCGACATGACCTGACCCAATAGTATCCGTCATGACCTTACCAAACATAATCCAACTCGGGTTACCTGACATGAAATAAACCGAACCGGCATGACCTAATCCAAGCCAACTCGATATGACCCAAACAAACCTGACCCAACCCGACATGACCCATCCAGGCAAAACCTAATACGAGATGACCCGACATGGACAGGCACAATATAACGATCCAACTGGACCCAACATGACCTAAACCATAAGACTAGACTACTCTGAATAGTTTGATCCGACGTAATCCAACAGCTCGGCTACTCGACCCAACCCAACCTAGCCCAATCCCACGTGAGTCACGTGACCCAAATAAATTGATGAAAAACATAACTCAAACGAGTTTTGAAGAGAGTCAACCGAGTTTTGGACCGAGTCAACCCAGTCTTCAGGCAAGTCATCCGAGTTTTGGAGTTGTTACGACGCCGAGTCGATGGGCAAGCTGACATGAATCACAGCCGAGTAGAGTCATCGAGTTTCGAGTTGAGTCGTTGAGTTTTAAAATAGTGATGGAGGATATCAAGCATTGAACTACTACAAAATCATAACGAAAAGCATTGTACATGCGATATCTTAAACAATACTATGGCTTTTCTAATAAATTAGACCAATAAAATAGAACCTAGGAGTTTCTAACTATTGATGAGGTTTGGACCAACGACAACGGTTATTTGCACTAGAAGTATATATATTTATTATTTACACATGTGCGTGCGCGAACGCGCACGCACACACACACACACACACACACACACACACACACACACACACACACACACACACATATATATATATATATATATATATATATATATATATATATAAAGAGAGAGAGAGAGAAATGCTATAATGCGGCATGCGGTAAGTGCGGCACCGCACCGTAGCCGTCTGATGCATCGTATGCACGCAGCGATGCATCAGACGGCTACGGTGCGGTGCCGCACATACCGCATTATAGCATGCCCCTATATATATATATATATATATATATATATATATATATATATATATATATATATATATATATATATATATATATATATATATATAGGGGAGGGATACTCTTACTCATGGCCTCTTACTCATATAGTTACCTATGATTCGGGCCTTCCATTAGATCCCGACGTACGGTTCGGATTAGATGGGGAGTTAAAGCAATAGTGTTCGCATTAAATGCGGGCTTTTAATACTGGCTTTTAATACGGGCATTTAATGCGAACACCATTGCTTTAACTCCTCATCTAATCCGAACCGTATGCCGAGATCTAATGGACGGCCCGGATCATAGGTAACTATATGAGTAAGAGTATCCCTCCCCATATATATATATATATATATATATATATATATATATATATATATATATATATAGGGTCAGGATCGGATGACCCAGCAAAATTTTGACCCATTAATAACCCAGCACCCTTTGAGGCACCTAGAGGTTTTAGAATGGGCTGATTGATCATCCTCACAAAAAATCAGCCCATTCTAAAACCTCTAGGTGCATCAAAGGGTGCTCTTCAAATCAACGGTTAAAATTGACAGTGAAAAACCGTTGATTTGAAGTGCACATTTGATGCACCTAGAGGTTTTAGAATGGGCTGATTTTTTGTGAGGATGATCAACATTCCATAGACAACATCCCTACAAAAAATCAGCCCATTCTATAACCTTTAAGTGCCTCAAAGGGTGCTGGGTTATTAATGGGTCAAATTTTGCTGGGTCATCCGATCCTGACCCATATATATATATATATATATATATATATATATATATATATATATATATATATATATATATATATATATATATATATAGGGGCATGCTATAATGCAGCATGCGGTACGTGCGGCACTACACCGCAGCTGTCTGATGCACGCGTTGCGTTGCATGCTATGCACGCAGTGGTACATCAGACGGATATTATGCGGTGCAGCACTTACCGCATGCCGCATTATAGCATATATATATATATATATATATATATATATATATATATATATATATATATATATATATATATATATATATATAGGGTCGGGATCGGCTGACCCAGCAATAACCCAGCACCCTTTGATGCACCTAGAGGTTTTAGAATGGGCTGATTTTTTGTAGAAATGTTGTTTATGATATGTTGATCATCCTCACAAAAAATCAGCCCATTCTAAAACCTCTAGGTACATCAAATGCGCTCATCAAATCAACGGTTTTTTACTGTCAATTTTAACCGTTGATTTGAAGAGCGCATTTGATGCACCTAGAGGTTTTAGAATAAGCTGATTTTTTCTGAGAATGATCAACATACCATAGACAACATGTCTACAAAAAATCAGCACATTCTAAAACCTCTAGGAGTATCAAAGGGTGCTGGGTTATTTGATGGGTCAAAATTTATTGGGTCATCCGATCCTGACCCATATATATATAAACAAATTGCTCCAAAGTAAATACAAATTAGTTCATAATCATAAAAAGAATAAACTAGTTATACAATAACCACACAGTTGAAAGCTTAAACTCACCTTCTGAGCAATTTCTGTTTCAAATGATGTTCGAAGAATGGAGAGAAGCACCACTAATCGTGAACCACAGGACACTGCCAATGATAATGACAAAGTATGCAGTTGTTACATATATATTTGCATGTGAAACAATAAACAAGCACGGAATACAATGTTGCAATTAATGAACATTTACCTTTAACAAATTTCTGAATCAACTGAGCTGGAAGGTTATAACTTTCAATCGAATGGCTTGGTAATCCGTCGAGATATTCCGAATCTTCATCACTATTAGATTCTAAAGACGAAATATTTCTAACTGATGGACTTGGTATCTCAGTAGAGATCTTCTTGTCATCCAGACCGATCATAACTGGATTGTCTAAGCTGATATTAGCCAAATGATTAACCTTCTCATTTAAAGTTGCTGACAAAAGTATGTTCTGCCTCGAAAATTTTGCAGTCTTTGCTGCTATATTCTCTTTGCTAACGGAGTGACTTTTCCTGGAACCCAAAAAATCGAGTACTTCTTCTATTGCTTTACCAAAACCCAATTCAAGAATCCTGTTGACATTAAAAAAAAAATTCTTGATGTTGCAATGTGTCATGATAAAGAGAATATAACATAAAGTGATGTACACTTATATAGCATTCATGCATACACCCACAAGAAAAAAACACTATGGTAATCCATCAAAAACTCAAACCTGTCAGCTTCATCAAAAACTACCCAGCGTAAGTTCGTGTACCCAAAGGACGAAGTATTCTTTAAGTGATCTAAAAGGCGCCCAGGAGTAGCAATTAGAATAGATATCCCTGAAAATTCATACCAAACACATATTCATACAAATTACAAAAAGTAGCAATATGGATAACTAATATATATCTAAAAGAAGGTTCCAACAATATCCCCCCACCATTTCTCACTTAATAGTGTACAACAATTCTTCAATTGGAAATAAATGCAGTAAGGCATTTAGTGAGCATGACCACTTTGACCCGTCAAGTACCATTACCATATCATATTGCCCATCAAACAATGTAAGAATAACTTAATGACAAGCGGTGAAATGAACGCTTAAGTTCATCAAGTCTTCATGTGGCAAGAAGCAATAATATGGTGTGTAAGGAAATGATAAGAAAAAAGATGCTGCAAAAAAATGGTTCGTCCGTATGTCGAAACTGATTTATCTTCACTAAAAGGTCAGGTTTAGTTTATGATCAAATTATAACTTTTCTAAGTTTACCTTCACCTAGAAGTTCAGTCAACCTATCTTCATACTTCCTAGTATACCCTGCCACCAATATGGCAGAGTATGGTGATATGGAAAAGGTAAACTTTTAACCTTGAAAATCGCAACGAGAATAACAATAAGTTCTTGACCAATCTCGGTAAAAATACTTCACATAAGAAATTAAATCAACCAGCTTTATATCATCAAAAATTAGATTAAGCAAACTACTGTTTAGAGTATTAAATTTAATGCAAAGTTACAACACTCCTAAAAGCATAAAACAAGAAGCATGATTAGCACATTACAAACAATACATACAAAATGTATATGAGTCCAGACCTTTGCGTAACCTAGCTTTCTCCTTTGCCCTTTTCTCGCCACCCATGATATACCCAGGAACTATCCAATGGAAACGATGTAATAAATTCTGCAGAATTTCGTAAACCTGCAAGCACAATTCTCGCGTTGGCACAAGCACCAACGCTATTATCGTTTTTGTCAGCTTTAATAGGCATGATCCTGCATTTCAAGCCTGATTTGGAAATATGGTAAATCCACAAAAAAAAAAATTATGAAAACTGGGAAATATAGTAATATTAAAACAAGAGCAATATCTGATAACTACGCATTGACAAAACCTAATGGAAAAAAAAAAATCACAAGATATAAATAACAGAGCATGTCACACATTTGAGACGTACTTAAGATTATTATCAGGTACTTAAAACATTTTGAAAGGATATTACGAACTTGAGGAAAATTACATCAGTTCCAATGCTGCATATGGCGACATTACTTCTGAACAAAACATGTGTTTCAAGTTCTAATGGAATTATTTTTGTTACTGCACCAGTCACCATGCACAAAATTTGGAGTGGTAACTCGTCACGTTAGCATTTCCTATTCTACGGTTTCTACCCACTTTGCATGAAAATAGAAATATAATTTTGAATTTTTTTTTTTTTTTGCTTCACTAAGAGATCGTAGAGAGACTCCAACTGAGAAATTAAATTAGCATGAATACTCAAAATATGGACAGGCTTTGTACCGGATATAAGTATAGCAATGCACAAGGCAAATGCTGATCACTAGATGAAAAGAAATGGATCAGACATGTCTAGGACAAATCGAACTCATTACCAATTGACAATCAGTCCAAGCCCATCCTAGAATGGAACAGGCCCAAAGGCACCATCAAATCGAGAGATTAAACTAGGACAAAGGCACATACAACAAACCTTTAGAGAGGCCTCCAATGCCTACATAGCTGTTTTGAGTTATTTGAAATTGCATCTGTTTATTCCAAAATTAAGAGAAAAAAATCTGGTAAAAACATCAACTATAAACCATAAGGAAGAAGAAACATCATATTCAACTATTCCAGTAATTTAGTCCCCTTGTGAAAACTGGCAAACACGAGGCTCGTCACAAAACTTTTGAAAATTGGCTGGCACGAGAGACTCGTCCCAAAGGTCTTAATATGGGACATAGTGATTCATATGCAAGGTTCGAAATCTCCATTTCGGTTGAAATTTCGACCTTCTGGATATGGAAATATTTCGTGGAAATATTTCGACAGTGTGGAAATATTGCAATTTTGTAGAAATGGTGGAAATATTGATTTTTTGATGGAATTTTTTAGTGAAACTCCGGATAATCATAAATCAAGTATAGATACACACTTTGGAACACTCAAATAATATTTGTACCCTATCTAGGGGTGTCGAGCTTCACATAACATGTATTCAATGTATTGAGGCTATGAGTCTTGTGCAATCTTATTTGGTTCGGTTTTGATATATTTTTCAAATGTTTTTTAATCTTTTTTTTGGATTAAAATATTTTTGAAATAAAGATTAGTTGATTGTTAAAATAATGTTTCAAACGATTTTGAAAGCGGACTTAAAACAAGAAAGTTATACAAATTTGAAATTGTACAAAAATTATGCTGAAATGTGAAACACTGTTTTTTTATTAAGTCTGAAAAAAAGAGTTTTTATATAGAAAATTTTTTATACATTCAAAATTTCCTAAGACGGACCATGGTTTTCTAGATGCACTCATACTTCTACATCTTATGGAATTTTTTGAGCTAAAAAAGAGTTGATTTAATCACTTTTCTCACCATGTAGATTTTATAAAAATTCATAAAAACTGTTTTCTCCTACTAAAACTGAAAATTTACTTTTTGATTCCTTTGTTTTTTGATTTTTTTGATATTTTTATTGAAATCAAATGGGGGGGTATTTGCTTATTTACATATAATAACTTAATTTTTATTTTTTCCTTTTACTTTAAGTTATTATATGTAAATAAGCTGCTGAGAACCAGGCCCCCCAGTTCTCTTTTATAACCAGTCAGTCACAGAATTTCGGATAACTTTTTCGAATTTTTTTAAAATTTTTACAAAATTTCGACAAAATCTCGCGATATTTCGTGGAGATAGACATATTTCATGGAAATATCGCGATATTTTGCGAAACCACTCGATATTTTGACATTTCCCGTTCTGCTCGAGATTGCAGGTCATATTTCGTATTGGGCTTCCATTTTTCTGATATATTTTGCGTTATTTCGCGAAATATATCGATTTTTTGTTCCTTGTTCATATGTACTTGTAAAATATTATGTTTATACTCACTTTTAGCCAGAGCTTTAAAAAAACCACCCAAGGCTCGCCCCAGGGCGAGGCGCACCCAAAACGCCAACGGGGCGAGCAATTTGGGGCAAGACCTAATGCTCCATCTAGGCCTACGACTAACCGGTTGGGTGCATGCCCCGGGCACCTACGGCTCACCTTTTGTACCCAGTTAGGTAAGCGTACGCCCAAATGCAGTGACATGTATTTAAGAAAATATAACTTAATGCTAAAATTAAACCTATGGCACACCTTTTTATCAGCAATTTGGATCACAATTCTAAATCTCAACTTTTATTTATGTATTGGTAAAGATAGAGGTGAAGGCAAGGCGGTCATATTGATCATATAGTGGAAGATGTGGACATAGAGGAAGTGAAGGATAATGAAAGCTTCCCTGTCATAGACCCATTGGATGATTATGATGTTATTGATGAGAATGAGTTGATGTGATCGTTTGATATATTAGAGCCTTCGAGGAAGATTATGTATTTAACTGTAGCTTCCTTGAATTTGGGTTGTATGAACCTTTGATACTACATATTGTGGATTTTGATTATAACATAGATAAATCATGAAGGACGATGACAAGGTTATTTTATTTTATTTTTATACTACCTAGTATACTTATATATTTGAATTTTATCTGATATTCACTCTTTAATACTGATTTTAAAAAATTATATATTTTTAAAATAAAATTACAAAACTTAGTGGGGCTTACACCTTTCGCCTCTGAAAATATCACTTTCAGCCAATCCTAACCATGACAAATAAATTAGTCCATGACTACCTTCTTGACAAGGATCAATGATCTGCCATTGATCAGACTTGCAACATAGTTGTGCAAAAATAGAGAAATTTCATTCATACCCCATAAATCTGTAATTAGCCCCCATTTCCAACAAACTTGAACACACCCCATTTTTTTTTTCATACCCCATTTCTATCTCAAAAATACTCTTCTCCTTTACACCCCCACCTTTAATACACCCTAGTTAAATAGCCCACCCCAACTTGATTATACCCCAATCAAACACATACCCCCTTAAATATATCTCAATAATATGCACTCTTGAATACACCCCGCTCTTAAATAAACCCCATGCAGTTGGCTGGTAATTGAAGGCACAAGTAGGGCTGCAACTTGGGCAGGCCAACCCGAACCCAACCCGAATTTGGGCAGTCTAACCTGAGCCCAACCCGAATTATTTCTCCTCTACCATATTGAAGCCGGTCAACCCACCCCGCACAACCCGATCAACCCGGCCAACCCGACGGGTTGGGCTTGGGCTAAGGAAGGTCGAAGAGACCTTGGACTGGGCTGGGTTGGGTTGGGTTGGGTTGGGGGTACAAAAGACCTTGAGTTAAGGCTTTGGAGTTTGGGGTACAAAAGAAAAGGACATTGTTGGTATTAAAGGATTGTTGAGTAAGATATTGAGAAACGGTAGGGAGACGGGGGTTAATTACAGATTTTTGGGGTACAAATAAAATTTCCCCAAAAATATTGAAATAATAATCAAGCAATCATGATTAACTTGAAGTCTTGAACGACGGACTTCCTTGCGACTTTGAAATTATAACCACCAAGCGTTGTCCCATTTATTTGAGGTTGGATTTTTGTATCCTCTTTTGCTGGTCATTCCAGTCGAGGGCTATCTCGCAAGTCGCGATTTACTTGAAAGTTGCACTACGTTTTCTTCTATGGAAAGGTTTTAGCAAAAGTGAACTTGTATAAAAATTTTGCCATAGCAGTGACGGATTTGTGACATTAGTCCACATCTTAGATAACACACAAATTGGTTGAACAGTAATCAATCACTACTTCAATATAGCAGCCATTTCTAAACTTTAATGATTAGTTCAAATTTCCAGTCACTATGCATTGATAAAAAAAAACAGAAATTAATAGTCTAAGTCACAAGAAAAAAGGGAGCAAGAAACATTAAATCAGAGTCGGAGCATACCGAAAGTTCCATCGGAACGATCGATTCGAGGATTGTGCATCTGCAGGAGGTGGACGATCGGTGCAAGGTACACGATGGTCTTGCCTGTGCCGGTAGCTGCATTTACAAGCCTTGATAACCTCCAGGTCAAGAAAACAGCAGATTGGGAGCTGCTCAAATCCCACACAGCAATTCAGTGGTAAGAAATGAAAAGGATACGCATCTCGGCCGGAGATTACGACCGGAATCGCTCTGGCCTGGATTTGAGTCGGAGCATCGAATCCCATCTTATCTATCAAGAACCAATTTTTCCACATAATAGCACATCAATTATCTCACCTATTTATATTATTATTATTATTATTATTATTATTATTATTAGAGAGAGAGAGAGAGAGAGAGAGAGAGAGAGAGAGAGAGAGAGAGAGAGAGAGAGAGAGAGAGACCATGGAGGTGTTGGCATAAGGTGGGATGGAGCCCGAGGTCGGTGAAGGAGCATGAAGCGAAGATTCCGTCATCAGAGACTTTGTTGGACTTCGAATTTTTCTTGTTGATTACCGTCTCCACCTGCTGCTCTTCCATGGCGGATAGCTTGGCTTCCTTCTCTCGGCTGCCGACTTTGATTAGGGTTTAGGGTTTTATTTTGGCGCCCCAAAATCTAGACCAGTGCCTTTCCTAAAAAGAAAAAAATAGAGTTTTCTTGCAAATCGACCCTTAGACACTAGTCTAATTGCGTAGTAACCCCTGGAAACTTATATTTGTGAATTAACTCTTCAAAACTTATATAGTTGTGCATATTCACCCCTACGGTTAGCTGTCTCAAAAGAGTTAATATACTTAGAACATTCCCATGTTAATTGTTATATATAAATAGAGAGGGCACCCAGAGCTACCAGACAAGTATGAAAGATTATCGGACGAGCGTGGAGGCCTAGACAAGCATCGAGCGAAAAATGAAGTGGAGTTAGGATTATGATAATCGCACTGAAAACAACTACAATTATCCTATGCATGTGATAAATTAGAAGCTTGTCGTGTTGAAGTCACTTTTTGATGGCAGATAATAACGGATGGGTGAATATGTACAATTTTATATGTTTTGGAAAGATAAATATAAAGTTTTTAGGGGTTAATATGCATTAAACTAGATGTAGGGGTTGATTTATAAAAAAGTCAAAAAATATAAAGGATAAATTACACTTTGCCCCTTAAACTACATTTTGCCCCCTTCAATTCAGTTTTGATCAGATAAAAATTACAATACCAATAAATTAAGTAGTTGATAAAAAGGGGTATTGTGCTAAACTTTAGGGAGCTATTTGACACAAAATAAACCAAGGGGGATTAAGTGTTTTTGAGATAAATTTCATGGCACCATAGTTTAATTTACTCAAAAATAAATCTGACCAGAGCTTCTTCACCACATGTCCTCGGAAAAAAAAAACCCTAACTCACGAAGGGAAGAGGAGGGAGGTGAAGGGCGTTGGAGGTAGAGGGGAGATAGAGGAGGAGAAGGGGATTTGATGGCACTGTCAGCGCGGGGGGGGGGGGGGGGGGGGGGGTGCAAAGAAGTTATAGGGGCATTGGGGAGTGCGGATAGAAGAAGGCGAAGGAGGTTTTTGGGCAGGGACTTATCACTTATCAGTTCGAACAAGTCCCATTTCGCAATAGTCCCTTGGCAAGAAAAAGGGCACATATTGTAAAAGGGTATGGGTTAGATGTTGTACTTGTGTAAAAGTCGTACTTGTATGAGGACTTTCCAGGAGGTTATCCATCCTAGTATTTTTCTCATCTAAACACGCTTAATTATAGAGTTCTTATGAAACCACAGTGACTCAAGGTTTTAAAAACACATCTTATCTGTTTGGAATATGAAGTTATATTTATAGCTCAGAATCTCATTCACTATAGGTGATGTGGGACTAATTCGTGTCCCGGTTCCACACTTGAAAAAAAAAATCCACATAGAATCCGAAGGGAACTCCTATCTTTATCTTTAGCGATAAAATCGTTGTATTTTTTTTTTTTTTTGTTTAAATCACCTCTTCACTAGTAGTAGTAGCCCATTGTGTTGGGACAGTGAAGCACTTTTGGGCCTTTAACCGGATCTGGTTGCAGTTGTGCACGAAGCACATGAGCCGCCAACTGAACAATTGGCGAAAGTGATTCATGTTGTAGTTGTTGCCCCGACGAACATAGGCAAGGAGGCTTATCTCATCCGTCTTGACTTTCCCTACCCTAGAAGTCTTGGAATAAAAAAAATTACATATATTTTTCAATAAAAAAAGGAATAATACGCCATCTCAGATGGCGTAAAGCTTTTACACCATCAACTGAAATACTCTTTATTTACGCCATATGTGATGGCGTAAAAAATTTATGGAGTAAAAAGTAGCAATTCAGTTGAAGAAATTAAATGCCCTTTATTTACTCCATCTCAGATGGAGTAAAGGTATGGGCTAATGACAAGAGATCAATCCCATGAAAATGACCCCTAAAAGTTTCATTTAGCATTAGGTCCCTACCTTTTCATGATAAACCGTCGAACCATCGAACGCCGCCGTCGAACTGAACCGAACCTAACCCTAACCCTACCTCTGAGATTTAAAGGCCATGGGATGAACCCTAGATCTGAAATCTCGTCGAACCGCCGCTGGAGCTACTCGCTAACGCTCTCGCTGCCTTTGCTGCAGCCGTCACCGGAGCTGCTCGCAAACGTTGTCGGAGCTATTGGCCGATCCCCAGTCGCTTCTACTACAGCCGCCGCTGTTCCCGAAGCTGCTCGAGAGAGAGGGGAGAAGAAACGGGGTAGTTTCGGGTTTATCAAGAAAATGTAGGGACCTTAGGCTAAATGAAACTTTTAGGGGTACTTTACATGGGATGGATCTGTTGTTAGGGACCTTAGGCACATTAGTCCATACCTTTTATTCCTACTTTTTACGCCATCTAAGATGGAGTAAAAGGTATTAATGTGCCTAAGGTCCCTGACAAGAGAAACATCCCATCAAAAGGACCCCTCAAAGTTTCATTTAGCATAAGGTCCCTGCCTTTTCATAATAAACTGCCGAACCACTGAACGTCGTCGTCGCTCGCCGTCGAACCGAACCGAACCGAACCAAACCTATCCCTAATCCTAACCCTACCCTTGAGATCTACAGGCCATGGGATGAACCCTAGACCTGAGATCTCGCCGAACCGCCACCGGAGCTACTCGCCGACGCCCTCGCTGCCAGATCTACTCGCAAACGTTGCCGGAGCTATTGGCCGATTCCCAGCTACCTCTGCTGCAGCCGCCGCTACTGCTGTCAGAGCTACTCGAGAGAGACGGGAGAAGAAACGCGGTAGTTTTGGGTTTATCATGAAAAGGCAAGGACCTTAGGCTAAATGAAACTTTTAGGGGTCCTTTACATGGGATGGATCTCTTGCCAGGGACCTTAGCCACATTAGTCCATACCTTTACGCCATCGGAGATGGCGCATTATTCCTTTTTTTGAAATTCCTAAAGTTTTTTCTGTTTATTATAATATTAATATTTTATATTCTGTTTTTGAAAGATTTATAACATGTGCATTTCTTTCTTGGTTTAATGTATGAGAGGTCCATGACAACAGATCCACCCTGTGAAAAGGACATCTTAAAGTTTCATTTAGCCTAAGGTCCCTGCCTTTTTTGGTAAACCCAAAACTACCCCCTCCCCCGGTTTCTTCTCCCATCTCTCTTGAGCAGCTCCGACGACGGTGGCTACAGCAGATGCGGTGGGGGCAGCGGCACGCGGCTTCGGCGGTGGTGGCGTTTTGCAAGTAGCAGTGGCGGTGGCGGCAACAGAGGCAAAGGCAACGGTAGCGGCAACAGTAGCGAGCAGCTCCGGCGGCGGCGTTCAGCAGTTTGGTTCGATGGTCCGGTGGCGGTGAGCAGTTCGGTGGTCCGCTAGGTGGTTTACTAGTTCGGTGGCATGCCAAAAGAAAATTTAAAATACTATGGAGAACAATTTTGTCCATAACATTTCGAAGTTCTTTGGCTTAGCCAATCTCTTTGTCAGGGACGACTCTCTAAGTCTCCCTTTTTTTTTTTAGAATGTCAAGAGAGAAGTGTGGGATGTGGATAAAATTTTTATTTTTATTATTTTTTTTCTAGTAGAGACTACTCATACAAGTACGGCAAGATGACATAGAGAGAAAAAAAAACGTAATCCAAAATTCTCGTATATTAAAGGTATTGTTGCGTGGATATGGGTTGGGTATGGATCCCTCCATAGCTAACTCGGTATGAGTATGGATTGATACACTAACCATGTAACTTGACAATGAGAAAAATTATTTTTTTATAAATAATTAAATATTTAGATATTAAAAGTTAAAATTATTTTTTTTTCTCTTTTTTCTTAGAATTATACAAATTGTGTCTAACCCGGACCCGATTTGCGTGCACCAATGCGGACGCAAACCCGACGCGCACTCCGACCCGGACCCGACTTGTGTGCACCAATGCGGATGCAAACCCGACACGCACTCAGACTCGGACCCGACTCGCGCTCAACAAGAGGCCGGGTGGGCCCATCCTCAAGTGGGGCCCACTCGGCCCCCTACTAAGGATCCGAACCCCCCATGGGGTGGCCGGCCCTGCAAGGAAAAGAAAGAGAAAGAAAAGAAAGAAAGAAAAGAAAAGAAAAGAAAGAAGGAAAAGGAAAGAACTACCGCCATGCGCGGGGGGACGTTACACATGACGTCTACTCACACGTGGATCTACGCCGATCCCTCGATCCGACGGACAAGAAGAAGAGTCGGGTCGCCATCGATTTTATGTGCAAGATTCAAAATAAATCCAAAAATGATTGAGCCATAATTACCACGCCAGAAAAGGAAAGCGAATAAAGGTTTATTCCTCTCTTCAATTGAAGAATAAATCTCGGGCAATTATGGGAGAGATATTAAAGGGATTTAAAATTAAAACTTCCCATATCTCTCCCTCCCCCCTTTGCCTATAAATAGAGGGGGAGGCGGAAGGCACAAGGGGTCGAAAAAGTCGCAAGCTGAAGACGAAGCGAGGGAGCTCTGCAGAAGAGGAGACGCTTCTTCATCGACCCAAGGCTTCACGAGGCACGGGCAAGCCTATCCCTTCGAGACCGGCTTAGTCCACTGAAAGCCCTCATCAATGTGAAGACCCTTGCACAAGAAGATCAAACCTTCGACTCCGTGCACGAAGAAGAAAGCTCGAAGAAGAAGACACTTCGACTCCAAAGACGCCAGAAGCAAAGGTCGGAGAAGAAGCTCAGAGCGGCACTACCCCGTCGGCTCCAACAAACCTTCAACTCCGATCAAGCTCCAAAGCCCAAAGAAGAGGAACGAAGCATCATCACCCTTCACCTTCGACAAACGCCCGTTCCATCTACGAAGAAGAAAGCTTGGAGAGGACTGCCCGTAGCATCGCTACACCCATCGTCTTCAAAGCAAAGCCGACGCTATAACCGTCGCACGGAGATTGGTGCTACCCTCGTCGTCTTCAAAGGTACCCTTCGACTCCGATCAAGCCAAAGAAGCCCCGATAAGAAGTAAAGTCTAGACGACACCTAAACCGTCGAAAAAGCCTGAAGCATCAAAGATGCTGTCATTGTCGTTCGAGAAGAAGATCGAGTCAACGCCGATGCAAAAGCCCACACAAGAAGCCAGAGCAAAAGCCCCGGTAAAGCCCGCACCAAAGCAACGCAAGTGCCAAAGCCAAGCGACTACGCCAGTCACGAGCAAAAGCACCGCACGTTCTAGCCGATACGACGCGAAGTCCAAAAGAACGAAAGCATCGCACGTCTCCCCCCATCTACGTCCAAGCGCAAGCGCCAAAGCAAAGCAAAAGCCAGAGCCACGCCAAAGCCAAGCCAAAGTCGAAAGCCAAAGCCAAAGCCGACGCCAAAAGCACGATCGAGGCCGCGAACCGACGATCAAGGACGCCGAGGTCAAGCAAGGAGCGAGGAAGACACGAAGACCGAGGAACGATGCCGAAGACCCCCTAGCCGAGAAAGCGCGAAGCACGGAAGGGACAAAAGCCACGGCAAACACTCCTTAGCCTCTCAAAAACCCTCACCCTGTAAAGACCTCTGTCCTGGGCAACCCCTTCAGAGCTCTCGCACGAATACCACGTGGAGACACGGATCAAACGGACCCTCCGGAGGATCTCTCCCATAATCTCCTGATCAATATTCGCCGCACCCGGACTCGCCACACCCGAGCCCCCGGGTCCCGGCCACTCTTGTAATCTCGTGTGTTCGCAATAAAGATGACCCGCATCTTTTTCTGCGCCCACAGATTTCTGGCACGCCCGGTGGGACCTCTTCTTCTTTCATCCGTACGACTGAAGAAGCTGCTTCAAGTTCGCAATGGCTGGGACAAGCAACGATGCGTTTGCTCCAAGCCTCTCACCAATCACCGAGTCTCCTCTACTCTGACACGGTGGTCCAGTAAACCCGGAGGGTGATGCTCCCCCGATAGTACGCGTCTACACTCGGCGTACTCGAACTCTTGCGGATATCTTCATGCCAGAAACTACTGCCGAAGATGCTCATCAAAGCGCCGACGAGGCCTTGGTGCATGAAGAAACAAGCCTCGATCCTGGAGTTCATGTCCAGAAGTTTGGGGAGGACCAGCCCCAACCCCGAGCCTGTCCGGATTCTCCAGCGGACGTTGCACCTCCTCTGCAGAGGGCAAACATCAATCATCTGTTGGAATTGGGTTCTGCTAATCAGAGTCGCAGCGGAAGCAAAAGAAAGATCCGAAGATCATACGGTGTATGTTTCATTACAATTCGTGATACAAAACAATCTACATGCAAATCTACGATCTTAGCATATGTGCGGACACCCTAGAGGCATACTACGATCTACGGAAGACATACATGCATCTACTTAGATGTTTAGATTCATCATACCTTTTGGATCTATGATCCGGAGAAAACGGAACGATGAAGAACCGCACGTGAATCGCAAGGAAAACTGTCGGATAGCACCTTGTCCTTTACGAATTGAAGAATCCTCGAAATCCCGTCTCTGAGTGCAGGGATTTCGAGCCGACGGAGGAATCCGTTGTGAAGACGATGGCGAGCCTCGAGATTTTCTCCTCCTCTTTCTCCTTTCTTCCTTCTTCTTCCTTCCTCTTCCTTCTCCCTTCTTCTTCCTCTCTTTTCCTTGGCCGAAACCACAAAGGAGGAAACTAGGGGTCGGATTTTGCAAAGGAGAGGGGGAAGCACCATAGGGCCGGCCCTCCCTCTCCCTATTTCTTATATAGGGCCAGTCTCCCATGGCTCCAAGGAGCCTAGGGCCGGCCCCTAGATGGATAGGGACAAGGGGGGGATCGGATTTAGGTCTTCCGGGTGTCTATCATGAAGTCCGGACGAAAACGCCCTTCACGAAAAACAGAAAACTGAAAGAGAGACTGAGTGAGGTGCGCTACTCGGAATCGAGTTCCGTCAGCGCCTATGAGCTCCTGGAATTATTCCGCTCATTTTAAGATCCATATTTAATGTGTTCTGAGCCATATTTCAGTATTTACCAAAATACCCCTACGGCCCGTAACACACGTGAATTAGATTCTTAGGCTCCGGGCTTGCGCTCCATCGCGCTACTTCGCATCCAACGTATCCAACTAGGTCGGGGAACAATTCCTATACGCAACGATAGGGTGGAACCTTCAGGGTTCGGGATCTCTAGCTCCAACCAGATCCCTGATTAACTGTTCCGGTGACACACCGAAAGTTCCGTTAATCAACCCTAATCCGATTAACCCTCGTAGCCACCTAGAGTGCGACGCGAGTTGAACTCTAGTGATCCTAAACTTATGTTACTCCCTCGTAACCCTGTTCTCTACTATACTCCGATAATCCTTAGTCCCTCCTATTACTGGTGCCATGATACGACTCGGGCGGTGGGGAGCACCGTCAGATCCCGATCGATCATCTGACTAGGGTTTGATGACTTGTCATCTATAACACCACATACCTTCCGGTACTATGCCTAGCATCCGGAACATCGTTAGTCATACTAACAACCACCAGGTTTGGGTTAACTGTGTGGACATATTGACTCATCAAACAGTACCCATCCAACACTAGACGTCGGATAACCTGTAGGGATTACATGTCACTCAAGCGCCAGTCGGGTAACCCAACGTACCGTGGTATTGGACTATGGAAGGCCCACACACGTTGGCACATCAAAGCACCACACAACTGGTTGGCCCAGTGTACATGGTCCCTCAGGGTTAAGGACAGATTATCTATAGTAGTAAGACGGTTTATGCACCAGTGTCTGAATCACTGAACTATGCACCGTCTTGGTTCCTGTTCAACACAATCATCGTGCTTGGTCAGGTGAATGGAAATCCCACGTTCCCGTGGTGGAGACTTCACCACATCCTCTACCTGCCAACAGCTTGTTCTCGGTGAAGCGACCGGTATCACCTAAGTGTTGAACTAGTTCTAGGTCTACACAGAACTGGTCCACTGGGTCTCCCAAGCATGGATCCTCCATGCGCCTCAGTAGCCTACTGTGTTCCCTAGGGTCCTTTTATTATATGAGAATTATCATATACCATAGTAGTATTCTAATTAAAGCAATAACCAAAGTCATCTTTATTAATGTTAATACAGAAAATCCACGCTAAGGACACACGAGCTACAACATCATCAACCAGAAGCAAGTCGACGCAACTACGTCTCCGACGATGATGGTGAGGATGCAAGCACGCAGCATCGGGACGTCCTCCGTCATCATTCTCCATCCGCTCTTCAGCTCCAAGTCATGCAAATGGGTGAGCAAATGGCGCAAATTGCTCGGTTCATGAAAGAGAAGGATCGTCACATCAACACTTTACTTCAGAAGCTAAGTGCAAGGGATGCTGCGACAAACGACCAACCCATTGCTTCCCTGGTAGCCGCTCCAGCTCCATCTTCAACTCCCGCTCCTACAGAGGTAGTTCCGACAATTCAAGCGGTTACGCCAGCACTCTCGTCGGTTCCCGTCTCAGCGAAAGTCGTCTCGCCAGCACCAGTCTCGGTGACCACACAACCTCCGGCAACGACAATAATAAATGCCTAGCAAATACAAGCGTTGGTAGCCGACATAATGCGCTCCCACGGCAGTGGCCTTCCTCCAATCACGGCAATATACTCAAAGCCTTATACAGCAACGATACAGCAGCTGCGCTTCCCCATCGGGTTCCAGCCACCAAAGTTTCCGTACTTTGATGGGAAGGGGAATCCAAGACAGCACGTTGCTCACTTCATCGAAACTTGCAACAATGCCGACACATATAGCGACGAGATGGTGAAATAGTTCGTTCGCACCCTCAAAGGTAATGCTTTTGACTGGTACGTTGATCTTCCTCTAGGGACCATCGATAGCTGGGATCAAATGGAGAGGGAGTTCCTTAATCGCTTCTATAGCACCAGACGCACGGTCAGCATGACCGAACTCACCGCCGTCAAGCAAAGAAAAGACAAGCCGGTAATCGACTACATCGACAGATGGAGAAACCTCGCGCTGAATTCACGAGACCGCTTGTCTGAAGACTCGGCCATCGAGATGTGCACCCAAGGCATGCACTGGGGCCTGCTCTACATTCTCAAAGGTATCAAACCTCGGTCTTTCGAAGAACTAGCTACTCGGGCTCACGACATGAAACTTAGCCTAGTAAGCCGCGGGGACTCGAAGAATAAGGACTTCTTGAAGGTGGAGAAGAAGGACAAGCTGCAGGCACCGAAACCGAAGCAAGTCAATATTGCTGACGTTGCTTCAACCTCCAAGCCGCTCAAGATCCGTGGCAAGCCGGATCAGAAGAAAGGAGTCGCCATACCGCCGCCTCCGCCGCCAAGACAAAGGATGACTCTCGAGGAGCTTGAAGCCAAGGAGTACCCCTTTCCGGACTTGGAAGTCTCCTCCATGTTCGACCAACTGCTGCAAGAGAAAATTATAGAGCTCCCTTCTTCGAAGAGGCCCGAGCAGATGCATTGCGTCGACGACCCTCTCTTCTGCAAATACCACCGGGTGGTAAGTCATCCCATCGAAAGATGCTTCGTCTTCAAGGAAAGAATCATGACGCTCGTAAATCAAGAAAAGATAGAGATCGACACCGGGGAGGTCGCTGCGGCCAACATGACGTCCATCGCCTTTGGTTTCTTCTCGTCGGTACTCGTTGCTACACGACAAAGCATGCCCAAATTGTGCATCAACCGTCAGAGGCCAACCGCCAAGTCAATTTCCCACCGAAGGTCTCGAGGCGACGCCAACATACTTTTGCGCTCACCGAGGAAGAAATGCCGCTGCCCCGTGGGCAACCATCGCTCACGCCAGTATCTCTTCCAAGCAATGTTACATCTTAACGAGCGCTCCAAAGGAGATACGAGCAAGGAGATCCAAAAGTCGGTCTGCTGGGCAAACCTTCAGGGAAGTTTGACTATTACGTCCTCTACTCAAAAACCTCCATCAGTTTCGATCGAAGAAATCAAGCCGACCGGTTGGGGATCGAAAGATGAGCCAGTGGAGCTTCAGGAAGAGCAAATCCCTTCCAGTCAAGCCACATCCCAATGCGCTCTCCGAAAAAGATACAAGCAAGGAGACCTAGAAGTCGGTCTGCTGGGCCAACCTTCGGGCAAGTTTGACTATTATGTCCTCTACTCAAAACCTCCATCAATTTCGATCAAAGAGATCAAGCCCACCAGCTGGGGATCGGAGGACGAGCTAGTAAAGTCTCCGGAGAAACAAGTGTCTTCAAGGGAATCAGTTGCTGCTGCCAATCATCATAACGGAGGAGAATCCATCGACGAAGAGGCATGGGTCATGCTACCCCGGCGACGAAGTCCACGACAAGAAAGGCAACACAAGCAAGACCGCGTGATGAGAAGATTTTCCGAGCGAAGGACCTACAAGAAGAAAAGCAAGACTCCAGGAAGGAAGGCATTCAAAGTGCCGCCAGCAAACCAAGACGATCTCCTCCAGCAGAGCCTTCCAGAACCAGCAACCTTGCAAGAATTCTTCCCCGATCACTTCCTCCCAGTTGATCAGCACATCAGGGTGTCTTGTTGCATGGTCGAAGTACATAAGGCGTCAGAAGAAAAAGACGAAATCGAAACTTCTGAAGAAGGCGACTCCATTGACGAGGGAGACGATCCCGACAAAGGGGGCACTGCCTCTCATGATGAAGCAATCCTGCACTTACCGCTAGTGGAAGCTCTACATCTTCCGAAGAAGGCTTGCCTGGCAATGGCTGCGGTCTTGGCCGACCCGGACAGCTACAAAAGGAAAAGAAAGGATGACAAAAAGGGCAAAACTGTGGCCTAGTGTGATGCGACAATAACCTTTTCGGATGAAGACTTGTAACTCGGGACACGATTGCACAACCGGCCTATATATGTTTCGGGATACATCAAGGAGAAGCCAGTGAATCGAATCCTGTTGGACTGTGGCTCTGCCGTCAATATCATGCCCATCCAGACGATGCGGCAACTCAGCATCACCAATGACCAGCTCTCGGACAGCCAATTGGTCATTCAATGGTTCAACCAGGGCGGACAGTCCACTATCGGAATCATCCGCCTGAAGCTTTCAATCGGCCCGCTAGATACAACGGTCCTCTTCCACATCATCGATTGCCAGATGTCGTATCGCCTACTGTTGGGCAGGCCATGGCTACACGAGAATGGTGTCATAGTATCCACCTGGCACCAATACCTCAAGTACTACGAAGAAGGCATGGAGAAATGCATAGTTGCTGATGACAAGCCGTTCAATGAGACTGAGGCATATTTGGCTGACGCCAAGTTCTACAAAGCAAAAGACCTAGCCGCGGAAGTCCTTCCAGCTAAAGCCCCTCGAGCCCAGAAGGCTGAAGAAGTAAAACAGAGCAAGGCTCCTCCGTCTGCAAATCCGGTGCAACCTTCCGACAAGGCAAGACTTGAGGTCCAAGAAGTGTCAAAATCTAGACAAAGGATACGCATCAGTTCCAAGGCAAAAGCAATGCAACATACTCCGTTGCCCGTCCAAGCGATGCCAGTCCTGCGTCTCGTACCTCAGTGGCTCCGTAAATCCGAGCGATCGCCTTCTACTCCGACAAGGAAGCTGGCCCCGCCATTATCACAGACTAACATCGTCACTCTGCAAGAAATGACGTTGCCATTACCTAGTCTGACGCAAGCTCCGAACCCGAGCAGACCTGTCGAATCAGTCGACCCCAATCAACTTGGATTCAAGCCGAAAGGGAGTTGGGGGTAAAACGCTACCAAGTTGCTGTTCAAAGCCGGCTACGACAAAGAAAGCGCCATGGGCACACTTCCCCCAGCAGCAACGCCACATGGGATGACGAGGACTCAAGCTCGGTTGTTTTAAAACGGTGAACAAATTCTCCCGAACCGCCGAGGCATTGGCTCCAGTCAAACTCCGATGATCGTCAGGATTGCAACGAAAAAGACCTTCACCTCCAACTACATCGGGGCGAAGATGGTAGACGAAGCAGCTGAAGGATCGACAATCTCCGATGCACGCTCTGCCTACGCCAGCCATCCCGACAGCAAAAGAAGACGGCAATGGGCTCGGTGCCCAGCCTTACTCCAGAAGCAAAACAAAAGCAGTCTAAGCCGGTCAAATCTAAATCACACATCCGTGTTCAAAAGGCTCGGGCTAGTCAAGCAATCAAAAAAGAAGTCGGTGTTTGATCGTTTGGGAATGCCAGTCGAGGACCTCGTTTCAACACCCACCCACCCACCCATGGCAGCCGTCAATCACATCTCCGTTATTGCAACTGACAACGGTGATTCTTCTACTTCGGACGACGAGTTGCAAGATGCCCCGCCAGTCCTCGAAGAAGGGGGACAGTCCACCGTTGATGATTTGAAGGAAATCAATTTGGGCACAGAAACAGAGCCTCGGCCTACATTCGTCAGCACACTCTTGACTCCTGAAGAAGAAGCTGCATACGTCAAACTGCTCTAAGAATATAGAGACGTCTTCGCATGGTCCTACAAGGAGATGCCGGGACTTGATCCTAGAATTGCAGTACACCAGCTCAGCGTCAAATATGGAGCTAGCGCCATCAAGCAAGGACAAAGACGCTACTGGCCGGAACTGGTACCCCAAATAGAAAGTGAAGTGAACAAGCTAATTAAAGCCGGCTTCATCCGAGAGGTCAAGTACCCGACATGGATCTCTAGCGTTGTCCCAGTCAAAAAGAAGAATGGCCAAATCCGAGTGTGTGTGGAATTCAGAGACTTGAACAACGCATGTCCGAAGGATGACTTCCCCTTGCCAATCACGGAGCTAATGGTGGACTCCACGACAGGCCACGAGGTGCTAACTTTTATGGATGGATCCTCAGGCTACAATCAGATTCGGATGGCACCCAAGGACGAAGAGCTCACAGCATTCCGCACACCGAAAGAAATCTACTGCTACAATGTTATATCGTTCGGCTTGAAGAACACAGGAGCCACCTACCAGCGAGCTATGCAGAGAATTTTTGACGACATTCTTCATCAAAATGTGGAGTGCTACGTCGACGACCTCGTAGTGAAATCCAAGAAAAAGTCAGCATATCTACAAGATCTCGAGCTAATCTTCAAACGGCTTCGAAGGTACAAACTCCGCATGAATCCACTCAAGTGCGCATTCGCAGTCTCCTCAGGCAAGTTCCTCGGCTTCATCGTACGACATCGAGGTATTGAGATAGATCAATCCAAAATTGATGCTATCGTCAATATGCCCGAGCCGAAGACAGTGCGAGACCTCAGAGGCCTCCAAGGGCACTTGGCGTATATCCGAAGATTCATCGCCAACCTAGCTGGGAAGTGCCGCCCGTTTAGTCGCCTCATGAAGAAAGAAGCACCGTTCAAATGGGATGATGCTTGCCAAGAAGCACTCCAAAGCATCAAAGCCTATCTACTGAAGCCGCCAGTTCTATCAGCACCAGTTCAAGGAAGGTCGCTAATCCTTTACATTAGTGCCCAGGAGCAATCCTTGGGGGTACTCCTGGCTCAGAACAATGAGCTTGGCAAGGAGACGACTTGTTACTACTTGAGTCGTACTCTCGTCGGCGCAGAGCTAAATTACTCCCCGATTGAGAAGGTCTACTTAGCACTCATCTTCGCTACGGAAAAGCTGCGACACTATATGCTGGCTCATACCGTCAGACTCGTCTCGAAGGCCGACCCCCTCAAGTACATCATGTCAAGACCAGTGCTCTCCGGACGTCTGGCAAAGTGGGCGCTGCTTCTCCTCGAATTTGATATCACCTTCATACCACAGAAAGCAGTTAAAGGACAAGCTCTCGCGAACTTCCTCGCAGAATATCCCCTCTTGGCAGAATGGGAGTTATCAGAAGATCTCCCAGACGAAGAAGTATTCTCCATCGATATCGCCCCCACCTGGAAGATGTTCTTTGACGGCGCAGCAAGACAGGACATAACGGGAGCCGGAGTCATCTTCGTCACTCCAGACAACGAAATACTCCCCTTCTCATTCCTGCTGTCGGAATCATGTTCCAACAATGTGGCAGAGTATCAAGCTCTACTCATCGGTCTCGAGCTTGCCAACAAAATGAAGCTTCAAGGACTCAAGATTTTTGTTGACTCTCAACTCGTTATCCAGCAAGTCTTGGGGGCATACGAAGTCAACAAAGAAGACCTGGTGCTGTTGCATGCGCGAGCTTTGGAACTCCTCGGCGAACTCAAGGCTGCTTCCATTCAGCACGTCTCCAGAAACCTCAACCAGCAGGCTGACGCGCTCGTGAATCTGGCGGCTACACTCCCATTTCCAGAAGAACGTTAACTCATCATCCCCGTTTGCAGAAGAATAGTGATCACCAAAGAAGAAGGTCGGATCAAAATTCCAGTTCAAACCAACGCGGTGCACGTCCTCGAAATTGAAGAGCAAGACTAGAGGCAGCCTTTTGTGGATTATCTCATCCATGGTAAACTCCCCGAAGATCCGAAGCACAGAGTTGACATCCGGCGACGATCTCTGAAGTTCTACCACTTTAACAACGAGTTGTACCATCGAAGCTACGATGGCACACTCCTGAGGTGCCTCACGAAAGAAGAGGTAGAAGCGGCACTAGAAGAAGTACATGCTGGAATCTACGGATCGCACCAGTCCGGTCCTAAGCTTTACTTTTGTGTCAGGAGGATGGGCTATTACTGGCCCACCATGGTCAAGGATAGCTTGGAGTTCGCGAAAAAATATCACGCTTGCCAGCTACACTGAGACTACATCCGTCAACCGCCGGAGCCTCTGCACCCAACAATCGCGTCTTGGCCCTTCGACGGATGGGGACTCGATATTGTCGGCCCCTTGCCCAAGTCATCCAAGCAATATCTTTATATTCTGGCAGCAACGGACTACTTCTCCAAGTGGGCTGAAGTAACACCTCTACGGGAAATTACAAGGCACTCCGTCATCAGCTTCATCCAGAATGACATCATCTTCCGATACGGAGTCCCTCGATACATCGTAACGGACAACGGAAAACAATTCAAGAATGCTGCTGTTAGCCAGTTCTGCGCTAGGAATGACATTAAGCAGAAGTGCTCGACGATGTACAACGCTCCGGCCAACGGTCTGGCAGAGTCCTTCAACAAGACTCTTTGCAAGCTGCTAGAGAAAACTGTCTCGAAGACAAAGAAGGACTAGCACGAACGCATGGGCGAGGCGCTATGGGCCTACCGAACGTCTTTTCGCACTCCAACGCAAGCAACTCCGTATTCCCTTGTCTATGGTGTAGAAGCCGTTCTTCGGCTCGAGCTCCAGATCCCATCGCTCAGGATAGCAATCCAGGAAGGCCTCACCAGCAACGCCAACGCCGAGCTCCGCCTAGCAGAATTAGAAGCATTGGATGAAAGATGCCTCGAAGCTCAGCAATGTCTGGAGTGCTATCAGGCCAGACTGTCTCGTACCTTCAACAAGAAGATCCGTCCCCGATCATTCCAAACAGGGGAACTGGTGCTGCCAGTCAAACGCCCCATCATTCTCTCGCATCGAGGAGGGAAGAAATTTGATGCCAAGTGGGATGGCCCACACTGTTGGAATTGGATCCGCTAATCAGAGTCGCAGCGGAAGTAAAAGAAAGATTCGAAGATCATACGGTGTATGTTTTATTACAATTAATTCTACAAAACAATCTACATGCAAATCTATGATTTTAGCATATGTGCGGACACCCTAGAGGCATACTACGATCTACGGAAGACATGCATGCATCTAGTTAGGTGTTTAGAATCATCATACCTTTTTGGATCTATGATCCGGAGATGACGGAACGATGAAGAACCGCACTTGAATCGCAAGGGAAACTATCGGATAGCATCTTGTCCTTTGCGAATTGAAGAATCCTCGAAATCCCGTCTCTAAGTGCAGGGAATACGAGCCGACGGAGGAATCCGTTGCGAAGACGATGGCGAGCCACGAGATTTTCTCCTACTCTTTCTCCTTTCTTCCTTCTCCTTCCTTCCTCTTCTTTCTCCCTTCTTCTTCCTCTCTTTCCTTGGCCGAAACCACAAAGGAGGAGCTTAAAGGGAAGGTTCGGATTTCCTAAGGATAGGGAGCACTTGGGCCGGCCCCTCCCTCTCCCTATTCCTTTATAGGGCTGGTCTCCCATGGCTCCAAGAAGGCTAGGGCCGGCCCCTAGATGGATAGGGATAAGGGGGGCGGTTTTTAGGGATTTCGGGTGTCTATCGTGAAGCCCGGACGAAAACGCCCTTCACGAAAAGCGAAAAACTGAAAGAGAGACTGAGTGAGGTGCGCTACTCGGAATCGAGTTCCGTCAGCGCCTATGAGCTCCTGGAATTATTTCGCTCATTTTAAGATCCATATTCAATATGTTCTGAGCCATATTTCAGTATTTACCAAAATACCCCTACGATCCGTAACACATATGAATTAGGTTCTTAGGCTTCGGACTAGCGCTCCATCGCGATACTTCGCATCCAATGTATCCAACTAGGTCGGGGAACAATTCCTATACGCAACGACAGGGTAGAACCTTCAGGGTTCCGAATCTCTAGCTTCAACCGGATCCCTGATTAACTGTTCCGGTGACATACCGAAAGTTTCGTTAATCAGCCCTAATCCGATTAACCTGCGTAGCCACCCAGAGTGCGACGCGAGTTAAACTCTAGTGATCCTAAACTTATGTTACTCCCTCGTAACTCTGTTCTCTACTATACTCCGATAATCCTTAGTCCCTCCTATTACTGGTGCCATGATACGACTCGGGCGGTGGGGAGCACCGTCAGATCCCGATCGATCATCTGATTAGGGTTTGATGACTTGTCATCTATAACACCACACACCTTCCGCTGCTACAACCACCAGACCTGGGTTAACTGTGTGGACAGATTGACTCATCAAAATGCACCCATCCAATACTGGACGTCAGATAACCTGTAGGGATTACATGTCACTCAAGCGCCAGCCGGGTAACCCAACGTACCGTGGTATTGGACTATGGAAGGTCCGCACACGTTGGCACATCAAAGCACCACACAACTGGTTGGCCCAGTGTACATGGTCCCTCATGGTTAAGGACATATTATCTATAGTAGTAAGATGGTTTATGCACCAGTGTCTGAATCACTGAACTGTGCACCGTCTTGGTTCCTGTTCAACACGATCATCGTGCTTGGTCAGGTGAATGGGAATCCCACGTTCCCGTGGTGGAGACTTCATCACATCCTCTACCTGTCAACAGCTTGTTCTCGGAGAAGCGACCGGCATCACCTAAGCTGTGAACTAGTTCTAGGTCTACATAGAACTGGTCCACCCAAGCATGGATCCTCCATGCGCCTTAGTGGCCTACTATGTTCCCAAGGGTCCATTTATTATATGAGTATTATCATATACCAGAGTAGTATTTATATTAAAGCAATAACCAAAGTCATCTTTATTAATGTTAATACAGAAAATCCACGCCAAGGACACACGAGCTACAACAATCTCCTATTTGACCTAGCGGGGAACAACAGTCTTAACTCCCATGGCATTTACGTGCTTCTCAAAAGCCTTGGTCGGTAACGCCTTTGTGAAAGGGTCCGCCATGTTATCTGCAGACGCCACCTGAGTCACTGCAACCTCCCCTCGCTTCTGCAAGTCCCGGATAATATAGTATTTTCGCTCGATATGCTTGCTCTTCTGGTGATATCTTGGCTCCTTGGATTGTGCTACCGCTCCACTATTGTCACAGGAAAGGATAATAGGATCTTGTACCTCTAAAAAAAAAAGGATAATAGGATCTTGAGCACCCGGTACGCATCCTAAGTCGGTGAGGAACTTCTTAAGCCACACCGCCTCCTTAGCTGCTTCGCACGCCGCAACGTACTCAGCCTCTGTCATCGAATCCGCGATGCATCCCTGCTTCACGCTCCTCCAACTGACAGCTCCTCTTCCTAATGAAAACACAAACCCTGATGTTGATCTCCTAGATTTCGAATCTAACGCAAAGTCAGAATCCGTATATCCAATCAGCATCAGCTCCTGTGAAGAGTATACTAACTCATAATCTGTCATCCTACGGAGATACTTGAGTATACTTTTTACAGTAGTCCAGTGCCCTTGACCCGGATTTGACTGATACCTGCCCATCATGCCTATTGCATAGCATATATCTGGTCTCGTGCACTGCATGACATACATCAGACTCCCTACAGCCGAAGCATAAGGTATCTTCTGCATCTCTGCCCTCTCCTCAGGAGTCTTAGGACCCTGATCCTTGGACAATTTTATTCCATGTCTGAATGGAACCAATCCCTTCTTGGAGTTGTGCATACTGAATCTGACCAAGATAGTATCTATGTAGGCTGACTGTGACAACGAGAGAGTCTTGTTCTGGCGATCTCGAGTTACCTTGATCCCCAGAACATAACTCGCTTCACCCAGGTCTTTCATGTCAAATTGAGAGGATAACCACACCTTCACTATAGACAACGTTCCAACATCGTTTCTAATGAGCATGATATCATCTACGTAAAGCACTAGAAAAACTACTGCAGTCTTATAGCTCCTTTTATAAACACATATTTCATCCACATTCTGTTCAAATCCATAAGACTGGATAGCCTGATCAAAACGCATGTTCCAACTTCTGGATGCTTGCTTCAGTCCATAAATGGACCTTTGCAACTTGCACACCAGACTTTCCTAACCTTTTGAGACAAAGCCTGGAGGCTGAGACATGTAGATGTCTTCTTCCAAATCCCCGTTGAGGAATGCGGTCTTGGCGTCCATTTGCCAGATCTCCCAATCATAATGGGCTGCAATGGACAAGAGGATCCGGATAGACTTAAGCATAGCCACTGACGAAAAGGTTTCGTCATAGTCGATCCCTTCTCGCTGGGTATAACCCTTAGCGACTAGTCTAGCTTTGTAAGTCTCAACGGTACCATTCGGACCTCTTTTTCTTTTGTACACCCACTTACACCCAACAGGTTTAATATTGTGAGGTGGTGTTACAAGTGTCCAGACCGAGTTTTGGGACATCGATGTCAGTTCTGCCTCCATAGCTTCCTGCCATTCTGCATGGTCAGAGGATACCATCGCTTCGTCATAGTTCAGGGGATCATCATCTTGAAACTCTGGATCTACCATAAAGGCTTCTCAAATGTATTTATCAGGAGCATTTGTGGTCCTCCCACTGCGACGTGCCTATGGTGGTTCCATAGGAGTCGATTCTACAGTATCGTTAATCTTAGTGGTATCGGCTCCCACTACGTTTTCTGTCTACGTACTCCCATCAGTACCAAGCAATTCTTCAAGAACTACTTTACTGGTGGGCTTATGGTCTATTAAATAATACTACTCCAGGAATACGGCGTTCGTCAAGACGACAACCTTTATATCCTCAGGATCATAAAATAAATCATCTTTTGTCCATTTTGAATACCCAACGAACAGACATACCTTAGTTTTTGACTCCATCTTATCTCGCTTGTCCTTCCGCACATATGCATAACTCATCATAGTCCGAACCATGTCTAACAAAGTTCGGTTTCTCCTCTCAGATACACCATTTTGTTGTGGTGTCCCTGGTGCAGTCAACTAAGATACGATCCCATGCTCACGCAGGTACCTAATAAATTCATCCGATAGGTATTCGCCTCCTCGATTCGATCGAAGAAGCTTGATACTTTTACCCGCCTGCTTTTCTGCTTCAGCTCTGAACTCCTTGAACTCATCAAAGGATTCAGACTTCCGCCGCATTAGGTATATGTATCCAAACCTCGAGTGATCATCGGTGAAGGTGATAAAATACTCGAAGCCTCCTATAGCACGGACACTTATGGGACCACATATATCAGTGTGTACCAACTCTAATACCTCCTTAGATCTGCTACCTTTGGCTCGGAAAGATCTTTTAGTCATCTTGCCTTCCAGGCAAGACTCACACATCGGTAGACTTTCTGAAACATCTGGACTTAAAAGTCCTACCTTAACCAACCTGTGAATCCTGTCTGAGGCTATGTGTCCAAGCCTTAGATGCCAAAGGAGTGTTGGATTATCTGAGAGATTTTTTCTTTTAGATGAATTAACCACACAAGCTTTAGTTATGTTATCCTGCTTATGATTGGAGTTAATTACATAGAGATCGTTCTGTATCTTTCCCATACAAACAAAGGAACCATTCAATTTAATTGACATACCAGAAGCATCAAATAAAACTAAAAAACCTTTATTATTCAATAAGGAAATAGAAATTAAGTTTCGTCTCAAGGATGGTACATAAAGTATGTCTCTAAGTAATAAACTTCTTCCATCAAGGAACTGCAAGACCACATCTCCAACTGCTTCAGCCTCTGCCACGGCCTCAGTTCCCATGCTTAGGATTATCTTTCCATCACCTAGTTTTCTTGTCTCCTTGAACCCCTGCAAATTATTGCAAGCATGGTTAGTAGAACAAGAATCCACAATCCATGAAACTGGAGAACAATTGGATGCTACAAGGGATTCCACTATGTGGATTTGAGATATACCTGTCTTAGCCTTCTTAGGAGCCGCGGGGCAGTCGCCCTTCCAGTGCCCCTTCTTGCCACATCAGAAACATTTTCCTTTGGGCTTTGCTGGACCATTCTGCTTAGGAACCTGCAACTGCACCTGACCCATCTTTATGGGCTTCTTAGACTCTCTTTTCTGAAACTTGCCTTTGGCTTTCAGAGAAGAATTCTGCTCCACGTTCAGGGATTGGGCTCCTGCCTTCATCCCGTCCTCTACCGCCTGGAGCGCCGCTAGGAGCTCTGCGTCAGATATTTCTAACCGGTTAAGGTTGAAGTTGGTAACGAAGCCCTCAAACGCTCCTAACAGAGACGCGAGGAAAATAGCGGTCTGGATCTTTGCATCCAAGATGACATCGAAGGAACCAAGCTCGTTCACATAGCCAAACAATTTCAGCATATGATCCCGAACAAAAGTCACCTCTGCCATCTTCGTGGACACCAATTTCTTGATGCTCAGGTAACGAGTTACCCGACTACGACCTTCGAACATTTCCTTTAGGTAGAGCATCATGTTTAAAGCAAAGGACATATCTTCGACTTGCTTCTGAAGGACAGTCTGCAAAGATGCCACTATGTAGCAATTGCACATCTCATCAGCATCTAGCCACTCTTTCCATTCCTTTAACTGGGCCTCAGTTGCACTTGGTCCTGGCATGGCCGGTTGAGGGGTACTTAGGGCAATTGTGTGTTTGCCAACCCTTAGGACGAGCATCAAGTTACGCTTCCAGTCCTCGTAGTTTGGTCCCGTAAGTTTGTTATCATTAAGTATGGAGGCAAGGGGGTCTTGCTTGGTCATGATTTCTGTAAACAATGGTGCAAAGCAAAATTAGGGTTTACTACAATCTATTTCATGGAATTTAGAAATAGATAATGTATACTCCAGCCGCTATGTCTTCACTACCTCAAGTGGAGATATCCAAGAATCTAAATTCTCTGGGCTCGAGCACTGAGACTATCGACCTTGAATTGGAGACAGCATCGCTTCTGCTAACGGGGCTTTTACGGCCCAGTCTTCATCAGAATTATCCATGGTAAACTGAAAGACCTCCCAGTCTCCTTTTGGCCAGCTTTATGTGACCCGCGTGCACAGCAATAGCGGCTTCACACAAGCTTTCGGATGCTTTCCACAAATCTAGGTGGTGTTGGCATGGGGGTTCATAAGCTCCCACGGTGCAGAAAAAAACCGTCACCCACTGCCACCGGCATCCTCCATGTCCCAAAGGAAACCACTAGGCGAACCAGCATGGAAGGAAACACAGCTCTCACCCGGTGGGAATATCGAACTGCATATCTTCCACCCAGACCCTTAGCCGGTTGATTGTGGAGGCCAGGGGCTCCCCTTTTGAGGGAACCCCTTACACATCCCTTTTTTATGAGGTTTTATGCATATCTAGAAAGGTCACGATCTCCTAGACTTAGACCCTGGTCTACCGTGCTCCCACTAGGATTACAAACCCTCCCGCAAAGCATTAGTATCCTCGAAAAATATCATAGTCCCTACCTTGAATACTTAGCTTTCGCCTTTCTTGCAAGGATCACATTACATAGATTCCAAGGATCCTGATACTTCACTAGTTTGCCCATAATCCTAAGATCTGGAGCCTAGCCTATGGTCAACGTGGAAAGGACTCCCACTACGATGACGCCTCGTTCATAATTTGATACCTAATGTCATAGTAGACCTCATCTCATTACAGGTTTCGATGCTGGCCAAATAGGGACATCCGACAACCTCCGCCGGACCTCAACCTAATGGTGACATAACCAAATCGTGATGAGTTCATACTACCATTAAACGTCATCTAGAAACGGGTATCACACAGTGAAATCCTAACCTAACTTGGTCGCTAGGACCACGTGGGGAAAGGGCATCCCACTAGGGTTATCATGCTTCTTATGGAGACATTAGTTAATTATCTCTAAACAAATCTAACACTGCGTCTATCTCGGTGCACAGTACTTGGCTACCTGAACTACCACGAGGGCGGTTACCGCCTTTCCTTTTATCTAGCCACCGGATTTGCACGTGTTAGAAATATCTAGAGACACCGATGAATCCATAAGCTTAGTACTAACCCTAAGCCTGATCTAGAGACAAACTCATAAGCAAGATAATAAAATTATCATCGGGGTTCTCTAAACAAAAAGTAAAGAGAATCAACAGAAAAACACATCCAAACTGAATCAAGTCCAGGGTCCGACCCCTGAACCTGAATTGCACAGCCAAGATATCCTGATCTTCCGTTCTGCATGATCTCTGACGATGATCCCCATCATCGCCAACGTGCACGCTTTCGCCGGATCTTTGCATGCCATGGTACCGCTTGTCCGAACTGTGGATGAAGCATCATCTCCTTCTTCCTGTGACCGAAAAACTAACACGCTCCGAGCAAGTGCTCATTCGTGTACAATTTCGCTAGAAAAAAAGGAAATAATCCTAGAAAACTGGCCAGGGAACCGAGGATGGTCAACCCCCATCCTCACCCATCTAGAGCCTTAAAATCCACATACAATAATAATCAATGCAAAATTAAATTCGGGGTCCGACACCCGGATGCATGCAATCACAGATTACTATTCAGTGCGGCACCTGCAAAAAGACAATACATAGCACAATCCATATACATGATCTACGTCGAACCCCGACGAAAACATATGCCATCATATATTCACATGATGTTTTCACGAATTCATGCATGAAACATACACCAAAGCGTGCTCTGATACCAATTGTTGGAATTGGATCTGCTAATCAGAGTCGCAGCAGAAGCAAAAGAAAGATCCGAAGATCATACGGTGTATGTTTCATTACAATTAATTCTACAAAACAATTTACATGCAAATCTATGATTTTAGCATATATGCGGACACCCTAGAGGCATACTACGATCTACGGAAGACATGCATGCATCTAGTTAGGTGTTTAGAATCATCATACCTTTTTGGATCTATGATCCGGAGACGACAGAACGATAAAGAACCGCACTTGAATCGCAAGGGAAACTATCGGATAGCACCTTGTCCTTTGCGAATTGAAGAATCCTCGAAATCTCGTCTCTAAGTGCAGAGAATACGAGCCGACGGAGGAATCCGTTGCGAAGACGATGGCGAGCCACGAGATTTTCTCCTACTCTTTCTCCTTTCTTCCTTCTCCTTCCTTCCTCTTCCTTCTCCCTTCTTCTTCCTCTCTTTTCCTTTGCCGAAACCACAAAGGAGGAGCTTAAAGGGAGGTTCGGATTTCCTAAGGAGAGGGAGCACTTGGGCCGGCCCCTCCCTCTCCCTATTCCTTTATAGGGCCGGTCTCCCATGGCTCCAAGAAGGCTAGGGACGGCCCCTAGATGTATAGGGATAAGGGGGGCGGTTTTTAGGGATTTCGGGTGTCTATCGTGAAGCCCGGACGAAAACGCCCTTCACGAAAAGCGAAAAACTGAAAGAGAGACTGAGTGAGGTGCGCTACTCGAAATCGAGTTCCGTTAGCACCTATGAGCTCCTGGAATTATTCTGCTCATTTTAAGATCTATATTCAATATATTCTGAGCCATATTTCAGTATTTACCAAAATACCCCTACGGCCCATAACACATGAATTAGGTTCTTAGGCTTCGGGCTAGCGCTCCATCGCGCTACTTCGCATCCAACATATCCAACTAGGTCGGGGAACAATTCCTATACGCAACGACAGGGTGGAACCTTCAGGGTTCGGGATCTCTAGCTTCAACCGGATCCCTGATTAACTGTTCCGGTGACACACCGAAAGTTCCGTTAATCAGCCCTAATCCGATTAACCCGCGTAGCCACCCAGAGTGCGACGCGAGTTAAACTCTAGTGATCCTAAACTTATGTTACTCCCTCGTAACCCTGTTCTCTACTATACTCCGATAATCCTTAGTCCCTCCTATTACTGGTGCCATGATACGACTCGGGCGGTGGGGAGCACCGTCAGATCCCGATCGATCATCTGATTAGGGTTTGATGACTTGTCATCTATAACACTACACACCTTCCGCTGCTACAACCACCAGGCCTGGGTTAACTGTGTGGACAGATTGACTCATCAAAATGCACCCATCCAATACTGGACGTCAGGTAACCTGTAGGGATTACATGTCACTCAAGCGCCAGCCGGGTAACCCAACGTACCGTGGCATTGGACTATGGAAGGTCCGTACACGTTGGCACATCAAAGCACCACACAACTGGTTGGCCCAGTGTACATGGTCCCTTAGGGTTAAGGATAAATTATCTATAGTAGTAAGACGGTTTATGCACCAGTGTCTGAATCACTGAACTGTGCACCATCTTGGTTCCTGTTCAACACGATCATCGTGCTTGGTCAGGTGAATGGGAATCCCACGTTCCCGTAGTGGAGACTTCACCACATCCTCTACCTGTCAATAGCTTGTTCTTGGTGAAGCGACCGACATCACCTAAGCTGTGAACTAGTTCTAGGTCTACATAGAACTGGTCCACTGGGTCTCCCAAGCATGGATCCTCCATGCACCTTAGTGGCCTACTATGTTCCCTAGGGTCCTTTTATTATATGAGTATTATCATATACCAGAGTAGTATTCTAATTAAAGCAATAACCAAAGTCATCTTTATTAATGTTAATACAGAAAATCCACGCCAAGGACACACGAGCTACAACAATCTCCCATTTGGCCTAGCGGGGAACAACAATCTTAACTCCCATGGCATTCACGTGCTTCTCAAAAGCCTTGGTCGGTAACGCCTTTGTGAAAGGATCCGCCATGTTATCTGCAGACGCCACCTGAGTCACTGCAACCTCCCTTCGCTTCTGCAAGTCCCGGATAATGTAGTATTTTCGCTCGATATGCTTGCTCTTCTGGTGATATCTTGGCTCCTTGGATTGTGCTACCGCTCCACTATTGTCACAGTAAAGGATAATAGGATCTTGAGCTCCCGGTACGCATCAAAAGTCGGTGAGGAACTTCTTGAGCCACACCACCTCCTTAGCTGCGTCGCACGCCGCAACGTACTCAGCCTCTGTCATCGAATCCGCGATGCATCCCTGCTTCACGCTCCTCCAACTGACAGCTCATCCTCCTAATGAAAACACAAACCCTGATGTTGATCTCCTAGATTCCGGATTTGACGCAAAGTCAGAATCCGTATATCCAATCGGCATCAGCTCCTGTGAAGAGTATACTAACTCATAATCTGTCGTCCTACGGAGATACTTGAGTATACTTTTTACAGTAGTCCAGTGCCCTCGACCCGGATTTGACTGATACCTGCCCATCATGCCTACTGCATAGCATATATCTGGTCTCGTGCACTGCATGACATACATCAGACTCCCTACAGCCGAAGCATAAGGTATCTTCTGCATCTCTGCCCTCTCCTCAGGAGTCTTAGGACCCTGATCCTTGGACAATTTTATTCCATGTCTGAATGGAACCAATCACTTCTTGGAGTTGTGCATACTGAATCTGACCAAGATAGTATCTATGTAGGCTGACTGTGACAGCGAGAGAGTCTTGTTCTGGCGATCTCGAGTTACCTTGATCCCCAGAACATAACTCGCTTCACCCAGGTCTTTCATGTCAAATTGAGAGGATAACCACACCTTCACTGTAGACAACGTTCCAACATCGTTTCTAATGAGCAGGATATCGTCTACGTAAAGCACTAGAAAAACTACTGCAGTCTTATCGCTCCTTTTATAAACACATAGTTCATCCACGTTCTGTTCAAATCCATAAGACTGGATAGCCTGATCAAAACGTATGTTCCAACTTCTGGATGCTTGCTTCAGTCCATAAATGGACCTTTGCAACTTGCACACCAGACTTTCCTGACCTTTTGAGACAAATCCTGGAGGCTGAGACATGTAGATGTCTTCTTCCAAATCCCCGTTGAGGAATGCGGTCTTGACGTCCATTTGCCAGATCTCCCAATTATAATGGGCTGCAATGGACAAGCGGATCCGGATAGACTTAAGCATAGCCACTGACGAAAAGATTTCGTCATAGTCGATCCCTGTTCGCTGGGTATAACCCTTAGCGACTAGTCTAGCTTTGTAAGTCTCAACGGTACCATTCGGACCTCTTTTTCTTTTGTACACCCACTTACACCCAACAAGTTTAATATTGTGAGGTGGTGTTATAAGTGTCCAGACCGAGTTTTGGGACATCGATGTCAGTTCTGCCTCCATGGCTTCCTGCCATTCTGCATGGTCAGAGGATACCATCGCTTCGTCATAGTTCAGGGGATCATCCTTTTGAAACTCTGGATCTACCATAAAGGCTTCTCCAATGTATTTATCAGGAGCATTTGTGGTCCTCCCACTGCGACGAGCCTGCGGTGGTTCTATAGGAGTCGATTCTACAGTATTGTTAATCTTAGTGGTATCGGCTCCCACTACGTTTTCTATCTACGTACTCCCATCAGTACCAAGCAATTCTTCAAGAACTACTTTACTGGTGGGCTTATGGTCTATTAAATAATACTACTCCAGGAATACGGCGTTCGTCGAGACGACAACCTTTATATCCTCAGGATCATAAAATAAACCATCTTTTGTCCCTTTTGAATACCCAACGAACAGACATACCTTAGTTTTTGACTCCATCTTATCTCGCTTGTCCTTCCGCACATGTGTATAACTCATTATAGTCCGAACCATGTCTAACAAAGTTCGGTTTCTTCTCTCAGATACACCGTTTTGTTGTGGTGTCCCTGGTGCAGTCAACTAAGATACGATCCCATGCTTTCGGATGCTTCCCACAAATCTAGGTGGTGTCGGCAGGGGGGTTCATAAGCTCCCGCGGTGCAGAAAAAAACCGTCACCCACTACCACCGGCATCCTCCATGTCCCGAAGGAAACCACTAGGCGAACCAGCATGGAAGGAAACACAGCTCTCACCCGGTGGGAATATCGAACTGCGTATCTCCCACCCAGACCCTTAGCCGGTTGATTGTGGAGGCCAGGGGCTCCCCTTTGGAGGGAACCCTTTACACATCCCTTCTTTATGAGGTTTTATGCATATCTAGAAAGGTCACGATCTCCTAGACTTAGACCCTGGTCTACCGTGCTCCCACTAGGATTACAAACCCTCCTGCAATGCATTAGTATCCTCGGAAAATATCATAGTCCCTACCTTGAATACTCAGTTTTCGCCTTTCTTGCAAGGATCACATTACATAGATTCCAAGGATCCTGATACTTCACTAGTTTGCCCATAATCCTAATATCTGGAGCCTAGCCTATGGTCAACGTGGAAAGGACTCCCACTACGATGACGCCTCGTTCACAATTTGATGCCTAATAACATAGTAGACCTCATCTCATTACAGGTTTCGATGCTGGCCAAATAGGGACATCCGACAACCTCCGTCGGACCTCAACCTAATGGTGGCATAACCAAATCGTGATGAGTTCATACTACCATCAAACGTCATCTAGAAACGGGTATCATACAGTAAAATCCTAACCTAACTTGGTCGCTAGGACCATGTGGGGAAAGGGCATCCCACTAGGGTTATCATACTTCTTATGGAGATATTAGTTAATTATCTCTAAAAAAATCTAACACTGCGTCTATCTCGGTGCACAGTACTTGGCTACCTGAACTACCACGAGGGCGGTTACCGCCTTTCCTTTTAGCTAGCCACCGGATTTGCACGTGTTAGAAACATCTAGAGACACCGATGAATCCATAAGCTTAGTACTAACCCTAAGCCTGATCTAGAGACAAACTCACAAGCAAGATAATAAAATTATCATCGGGGTTCTCTAAACAAAAAGTAAAGAGAATCAATAGAAAAACACATCCAAACTGAATCAAGTCCAGGGTCCGACCCCTGAACCTGAATTGCACAGCCAAGATATCCTGATCTTCCGTTCTGCACGATCTCTGACGATGATCCCCATCATCGCCAACGTGCACGCTTTCACCGGATCTTTGCATGCCATGGTACCGCTTGTCCGAACTGTGGATAAAGCATCATCTCCTTCTTCCTGTGATCGAAAAACTAACACGCTTCGAGCAAGTGCTCGTTCGTGTATAATTTCACTAGGAAAAAAAAGAAAACAATCCTAGAAAACTGGCCAGGGAACCGAGGATGGTCAACCCCCATCCTCGCCCATCTAGAGCCTTAAAATCCATATACAATAATAATCAATGCAAAATTAAATTCGGGGTCCGACCCCCGGATGCATGCAATCACAGATTACTATTCAGCATGACACCTGTAAAAAGACGATACATAGCACAATCCATATACATGATCTACGTCGAACCCCGACGAAAACATATACCATCATATATTCACATGATGTTTTCACGAATTCATGCATGAAACATACACCAAAGCGTGCTCTAATACCAATTGTTGGAATTGGATCCGCTAATCAGAGTCGCAACAGAAGCAAAAGAAAGATCCGAAGATCATACGGTGTATGTTTCATTACAATTAATTCTACAAAACAATCTACATGCAAATATATGATCTTAGCATATGTGCGGACACCCTAGAGGCATACTACGATCTACGGAAGACATGCATGCATCTAGTTAGGTGTTTAGAATCATCATACCTTTTTGGATCTATGATCCGGAGATGACGGAACGATGAAGAACCGCACTTGAATCGCAAGGAAAACTGTCGGATAACACCTTGTCCTTTGCGAATTGAAGAATCCTCAAAATCCCGTATCTGAGTGCAGGGATTACGAGTCGACGGAGGAATCCGTTGCGAAGACGATGGCGAGCCGCTAGATTTTCTCCTCCTCTTTCTCCTTTCTTCCTTCTCCTTCCTTCATCTTCCTTCTCCCTTCTTCTTCCTCTCTTTTCCTTGGCCTAAACCACAAAGGAGGAGCTTAAAGGGGAGGTTCGGATTTCCTAAGGAGAGGGAGCACTTGGGCCAGCCCCTCCCTCTCCCTATTCCTTTATAGGGCTGGTCTCCCATGGCTCCAAGGAGGCTAGGGCCGGCCCCTTGATGGATAGGGATAAGGGGGGGCGGTTTTTAGGGATTCCGGGTGTCTATCGTGAAGCCCGGACGAAAACGTCCTTCACGAAAAGCAGAAAACTGAAAGAGAGACTGAGTGAGGTGTGCTACTCGGAATCGAGTTACGTCAGTGTCTATGAGCTCCTGGAATTATTCCGCTCGTTTTAAGATTCATATTCAATATGTTCTGAGCCATATTTCAGTATTTACCAAAATACCCCTATGACCCGTAACACATGTGAATTAGGTTCTTAGGCTCCGGGCTTGTGCTCCATCGCGCTACTTCGCATCCAACGTATCCAACTAGGTCGGGGAACAATTCCTATACGTAATGACAGGATGGAACCTTCAAGATTCGGGATCTCTAGCTTCAACCGGATCCCTGATTAACTGTTCCGGTGATACACCGAAAGTTCTGTTAATCAGCCCTAATCCGATTAACCCGCGTAGCCACCCAGAGTGCGACGCGAGTTGAACTCTAGTGATCCTAACTTATGTTACTCCCTCATAACCCTGTTCTCTACTATACTCCGATAATCCTTAGTCCCTCATATTACTGGTGCCATGATACGACTCGGGCGGTGGGGAGCACCGTCAGATCCTGATCGATCATCTGACTAGGGTTTGATAACTTGTCATCTATAACACCACACACCTTCCGGTGCTACAACCACCAGGCCTGGGTTAATTGTGTGGACAGATTGACTCATCAAAACGCACACATCCAACACTGGACGTTAGATAACCTGTAGGGATTACATGCCACTCAAGCGCCAACCGGGTAACCCAACGTACCGTGGTATTGGACTATGGAAGGTCCGCACACGTTGGCACATCAAAGCACCACACAACTGGTTGGCCTAGTATACATGGTCCCTCAGGGTTAAGGACATATTATCTATAGTAGTAAGACGGTTTATGCACCAGTGTCTGAATCACTGAACTGTGCACTGTCTTGGTTCCTGTTCAACACGATCATCGTGCTTGGTCAGGTGAATGGGAATCCCACGTTCCCGTGGTGGAGACTTCACCACATCCTCTACCTGCCAATAGCTTGTTCTCGGTGAAGCGACCGGCATCACCTAAGCTGTGAACTAGTTCTAGGTCTACACAGAACTGGTCCACTGGGTCTCCCAAGCATGGATCCTCCATGTGCCTCAGTGGCCTACTGTGTTCCCTAGGGTCCTTTTATTATATGAGTATTATCATATGCCAGAGTAGTATTCTAATTAAAGCAATAACCAAAGTCATCTTTATTAATGTTAATACAGAAAATCCACGCTAAGGACACACGAGCTACAGCACGCACTCCGTCAAGGAAGTCTACTCCAACGGTGCCTATCTCCTCACCACGCTAGAAGGGCTGACACTCGGCCCTATCAACGGCAAGTACCTCAAACGGTACTATGCCTAAAGCAAGGCCACACCCCTTACGAAAAAAAAAAGAACTACGTGCGACTTGATCCCCCTTAGGGGGGTACGTAGGCAGCTTGAGAAGTCACTTCAGGTTCAGTCCGACCAAAAGAAAAAGCCAACAATGGTCCATGCATAAATTCGGCAAAATGAAGCGATATTATTAGATATTCAAGAGAAAGGCAGTACATGGCATTAGTTTTAAAAGAAAGTTACGATGCAAAACGACTAGACGATAAGCAGCTAAAAGAAGGTATGCAGAGCTCGAAGGCGGCGCATTAACTCCTCTCTAGTAGCCTCCACTCACTGAAGTTCCACAGGACGTGTGGCCAAAAGCTCGTGACGGACCGCCAAGTCTGACTGCTGCTTTAAGTAGCTCGCCTTCAAAGCACTCTTCGTGGTCTCAGCTCGCTCTAGACGAGACTCCGCCTTCCGAAGTGAAGCGCGCACCGATTCTATCTTCTTTTGGGCCTTCGACAGGCTGGAAGCGGCCTCCGTAAGCTCGTGCTCTGACTAACACAAGCTCGCCTCGGCGACCGCCATCTTAGAAGGCGTGCTCCCCTCTAGTAAAGCTCGCCAGGAGCGATAAGCCTTGCTATCAGTCACGAGCAGGTTCATCTGGACGACAAAAGAAGAACTGTCGACCTTGAACTCCTCCAAGCTCGCGCAAAACTCTGCACCGTCTGTAGACCACCAGTCTTGGAGGGCGCCAAAGCCTGCATCTTGAAAGGGCTCCAACGTTGACTTGATGTACTACCGACAACTTGCAAGAAGAAATTCCGAAACTCTGCTCCTCGGCCTTAAGCTCGGGCGAGGTGCCTCAGAGTAGGTAGGCAAAACCTTCCCTTCCGCTGCAGTCGCTACGGGAACCGCCTTCGCCAACGAGGTCAGCAAAACTAGAGAAATCACCGCCACCGTCGCGACAACCGTCTCCTCCAACAGGCCTGAGAGCACAGCAACCGGGGAACGCCGCTTGTCGACACTCGAAACTTCGGCCTCCTCATGAAAAGACAAAGCATCGACATCAATGTCGTCCAGATCAATATCGTCGCTAGGGAAGTTCTCCCCGCAAACCCCGAGGAGGTCCAGATCATCCGGAGGAACATCTAGCCCGCACTCCCCAGGCACTTCCTGCGCAGCCCCAGTAGACGAATGCCCGAGAGATGCATTCGGAGAGTTCGCCCTGTAACATCCGCCCCAAACACATAAGATTTTGTCCGCTTTGCCCGTGCCCGCACGAGAACTTCCCAGGGTGGTCACCTATCCTAGTACTACTCTCGCCCGAGCACGCTTAACTACGGAGTTCTTACAAAATCCGTAGTGGCGCACGGTTTTAAAACGCGTCTTCTATGTTTGGGAAGGGAAATTATATAAGTAGCTCATGATCTCCTTCTCTCCAGGCGATGTGGGGCTAACTCATGGCCTTGTACACCTCACCTCATCCATCTTGGCATTCCCGCCTCAGGAGTCTTGGCTCTTGGCTATTGGCATATTGGATCTTGGTCGTCACAATCCACCCCCCTTAGGGCTACACGTCCTCGTGTAGGGTTAGACCCCCCCATCCCGAGGAGAACGGGCTCTGATACCATTTTGTAATATCCGCCCCAAACACATAAGATTTTGTCCGCTTTGCCCGTGCCCGCACGAGAACTTCCCAGGGTGGTCACCCATCCTAGTACTACTCTCGCCCGAGCACGCTTAACTACGGAGTTCTTACGAAATCCGTAGTGGCGCACGGTTTTAAAACGCGTCTTCTATTTTTGGGAGGGGAAATTATATAAGTAGCTCAGGATCTCCTTCTCTCCAGGCGATGTGGGGCTAATGTTGGAAGTTAATCCGGGTCAGAGGCTCGCAGCGGAAGTGATTTGGCGGTCGAAAGACCATTCATGGTGCACGTTACACTATTTAAACTTTCATGGAAACTAATCTACATATGTGTGCATGTGTATGCACGAGAATCGAAAACCCCTAACGGCAATCTAGCGTAATGATTAACTAGCATGCATGCAAATCATAATGCTCGCTAGATCTACATGTTAGATTATACATACCTTTCGTACGGATCTTTTAACCGCGGAGAATTGTCTTCTTTGTCGATGGAGACGGAAGATCGTTCGCGAAGATGCCGATGGTACGAATGGAGATGTTGCCTTCTTGTTCACCCGATCTCACACGATGCACGGAACGTCGCTCTCGGATCTCTGAGTGCCTCCGAAGAACGACCCTTCTCCTTCTTCAGAGCTCCACGCGAGGAAGACGAAGTAGCAAGCGGGAAACGGGAGATAAAACGGGAGAGAACTAGAGAGATGAGAGGAGGGGGGGTTCGGATTTTCTAGCACATGGGGTCGGCGCCCCATAGGTCCTTTTATAGGGCCGGCCAACCCCCTTGGATAAGGATCCAAGGGGATAATGACCCCCTCTCATTATCTCTCCATTATCTCCTTTTTATCTCTCCGCGTATTTATCCGTTTTCCCACTTTTTAGGGCTCGATCTTAACCGTTTTTATCGCCCCATCCCTATCTATATGGCCGGCCCTATAGATGAGGGATTCTTATCCCTACATCATAGGGCCGGCCCTAGCAAGGTGTCACACCACTAGGGTCGGCCAACAGTGAGGTCCGGCAGAGTGAGGTTTTTACCAAAACGCCCCGACGCCTCATTTTGACCATTTCTAGCGTGCGATACCTAGCGGCCACTTCTTAAGTGATCTTTACTAGTTACCTACTATTAACTGAGGCCACCTGAGGGTGCCTCTAGCAAAGTCAACTAGTCAACTCGCAACATAACTCGGTGCATCGCACCTATGCAGCGAAGTTCACTTATGGCTAGGGATTACTACATGCGACTCCGTACTAGTCTCGAGGACAACCCTTAGTACTCGCATATAGTTACGCATCTACCGTGCTCTAGTGCCAAGCACACACGGAGCGTATACTTCTTTCTTCCTCTTGCTTATGGTGTTCCGAGGAGACGGTTCAAGAACCATACATAATGTTGATAAGGTGGAACCATCAGGGACCGGAGTTCATGGCTTCCAACTCAAGCTCGATCGACACACTACCCGAGTGTACCATCGATCCTCTGAGCTCGAGTTAACCTGCGTAGCCACCCAGAGTGCGACGCAGGCTGCACTCCAATTCACTCAGACTTACTATGTTCTCCATCATACCCCTGCTCTCCGCTTAGTAGTGGTAAACCCGCTGTCCCTCCACTTGATGCCATGATTCATTTCGAGCGGTGAAGACTACCGTCAGACTCGAATGATCATATGACTTGGTTCCTTCCAGGTTGACCTATACATCGTACCTCTGATTACCCCGTCGAGTAATCGAACCCGGTCAACAGTCAAACTGATGACCACCAGGCCTGGGTTTGGTACAGTGTAAGTCACACCAAGGAACGCACCTCCCATCAGGGGTGTGGATGACTTGCAGGAGTGACACGCTAATACAACGCCAGTCGGGTAACCCAGTACACCGTGGTTTTGGATCACTGCATATGGATCCTCACACATTGGTGCGCCAAAGCACCACACAACTGGTTAGTCCATCAGACGTGGTTCCTCAGGGTTTAGGACCGTTTTACCCTAAGCAGAAACACGGCTTAGTGTACCAGTGTCTGCTCACTGATCTGTACACCGTGTTAGTTCCGTTCAGCCACAGACACTGTGCCTGGTGATGACCATGGTGAAGACATCCCATGAACTGTTATTGCCAACAGCTTATCATGATGAGGCGACCAACCTGATCATAGCTGCGAACATATTTAGGTTATACGGGACCAATCCACTTAGTCTTCAACTTAGTGGACTACCATATAACCATGGCTCTCTGTTCCCTAAAGAACACGTAACTTTGTTACGCACCTATATGCATCTCATATAATAATAACTATTAATCTTTATTAGACCAAAACATAAAGTTTTACAAGCTTAGAACACATCAATCCCAACAGCTAACTCATGGCCTTGTACACCTCACCTCACCTTACCTTATCCATCTTGACATTCCCGCATCAGGAGTCTTGGCTCTTGGTTATTGGCCTATTGGATCTTGGTCGTCACACGCCCCGCGCTCCACCACTATAACGGAATCTGCCCAAAAGAAATACGCTACTCAGCACAATGGAACCTCCCGAGCATGGAAAGGAAGTAAGATAAGGAGAACTTCATACCTGCAAGGTCGGACGAAACCGCCCCAGATGGAGGGATCACGTCGTCTTTTAAAAGGCCGAGCTCCTCGACATCCTCAACTGGACAAGGAACCCTCGAAGTCATCCCGCGGGGAATGCACACTTTTCGTCTTTTGGGAGGGGCACCCTCAACAGCGGTCTTCGAAAGAAAGGATAGCCCGGGGGCATTAGCGAGGTCGGCTTCTAACACGGGAGCCGAAGAAGAGACACGGCGAGAGCTGGAAAGACGGCTGCAACTTTTTTGGGCCCTCTGAAGCCCCAATCGGAGGCGACGATCTTCCACTCCTGCAGTAGGATCAAAACGAAAATTTTTAAACTCACTGCTCGCCAGAACATCAACTGGGAGACTCGCAAGCAAGGGGGAAACTCGCTCTTAAATCTATTTGCAGTAGTCTGGAGTGGCGGCATCCCGAGACCCCGACTTAGTCCCAGGGAAGAAGCTGCCGCCAGTCAATCGATCGTAAAGAGAAGTCCAGAGGCGGTAACCTTCCTGCGGACTAATGCGCCCCTGCAACTGCTGAGGCATACCGGGAACTTCCTGTCGAAATCTTTGCTGACGAGCGAAGCGATAAGGGGAGTACTGCTCCACCTCCACTATATCCCCCCTGCACCAAACCAAGTAGCCAGGGCGGCAACTGACAATATTCCAATACAAGCTGTCCGAGAGCTCCTCGTTGTCGTGGACAGTCGACCTCTCCAAAGGTAGCACAGAATGCTCTGACAAAAACTCGAAGTCAGCGCCTCCCATCCTCCGCAAATGAGTGCGAGCACACTCCCTCGGGCGCTCCCAACTGATGAAAGCATTTGAGATCCCTCCTATCCCGGGCAGGAACGGCAGGTCGGCTGGATACCCGCGTATGGTGAAGATCCCTTTTGGGAAGTGAAGAGCTATCCAGCCATACAGGTAGTGCAGAGGTCCAAACGCAGTAGACCGGCCAAGCTCCCCCTTGGCATTGTCCGAGCTGGACAAGTCCCAGTAAGTCCCACTGAGCCCCTGATACAAGGCGCATAAGATTACCGGGGCTAGATTGAAAAGCTCCTCTCTCGCCATCCTGGAAGCTGCAAGAAAGGTCCCCGGACGGATGACCTCGCTGGGACAGGGGAGCACGAACTGGCAAAGAAAGATGACCAGCCCGGTGGCTCGATAGACTGCTCGCCACTCCTCGCTGTCACGCCTCAGACCGAGGATCTCCTAGGGACACTATTTGCCCTCCATTGAGTGCCTCTCTCGGGCTAAGGACTCAATAGGTCTCACAAAAGAACGAAGTGGAGGCCTCTTCATTTGAGCAACTATCCACATTGGGTGAGCTGAAGCTGCCGGGGACCTATACTCGCCTCTGAACCAAAAATCAACCCAGGAAGAAGGACGAACCTGATCTGACTGATCCCGCGCTGCAATAATGGCATACACCTTGAACAGAAGAAGGCAGGAGCTCGGAGCAAAGCTGCTGTCCAACAGGTCCTTCAGAGCTGACACCTCCTCTTGGTAATAATTCCACACTTCAGGGCATCCGGAAACAATATGGACATCGCGGAGGGAAATCCCTATCTCTCCCGCTCCGGTAAGGAAAGTATTGGTGGCCGGACACCAGAGTTCACAAACAGCGCGATACATCCCCTCAGGACGGCTGTATTCTCAACGAGCCGGCGCTAGAAACTTGGCCAATGAATTCATCTTGGGTTCCACCCCAAAGACTTCGTAGAGCTCGCTCATCCATTCACGAAAACCGCAAAGATATTGGATGTCCCCCGAGGCTAAGAGTCGGTGCCCCATCGGGTCAATCGGGAGCAGATCTTCGAGGCAACTACCGGAATGGGCACGAAATCTCCTTCACAATGGTGAAAAGGGGTACTCAAGCTTGGGCGGAGGAGCTTCATGGAGATCGCCTCGTCGGTGTAGACTTTCTCGCTTAGCTTCAGCATCCCACAAGTCGCATCGGCGACTCCATCTTCCGTGATGCGCTCGTGGATAAAAACACGGAGCAACGGCAGAAGGTCTTCTTGCCTTGAGTTGCGGTAATGGTACACACGAGTAAGGGGGAAGCGAAGACACCTCCTCCTATCGGAGAGGTCCTCAGCTATCCACCCAGGCGAAGTCAAGACCTCGAAGACTCGAATCCTGAAGAGCCATGAAAAGAAGCAAGTAAAGACAAGCGGGGGGCAAAAAAAAAAAAAAAGCGAGGGGCCTACAGCCCCCCTGTCAAGAGGACCACCCGAGCAACGTCGCCTTCGCGCCGCACTCCCGAGGTCCTCGCGCGGCCCGCACCAGTCAACTACCCCTCCGCCGTATGACGATCGCGCGCTACCCGCGATAATACCGCCTGTGCCGACCACCTACCGTGACTCGTCCATATTGGACCGTGCCATCGCCAGGATAATACAAACGACCGGGCCCACAACCCCTCTCCATTTGAAGGTCACGTGTTCGATCCACGTTCAAAAAAAAAAAAAAAAAGAGGGTTGAGCAGCAACGTCGCCTTCCGCCGCACCCCTCAAAAAAAAAAAAAAAAGGTCAGCAGCTGTGGGTGGGGCCCGCGGCCCCCTCCTTCCTCGCCAACACAACCGGGGGGGGGGGGGGGGGCGCCCAACTCGGGGATGCCGCAGCCCACTCCTCCGATCCGGTCGGGTCCGAGCTCGACCCGGCCGCCGCGACCCCCGGCCCCGCGTGGCCTGACCCTGCAGCAGCGACCCCGGCCCCGCGACCGCCCGCGCGCCGCTGCCCCGCATGTCATGCTGCAGCCCCCGCGTCGGTCGCCGCCGCCCGCGCGCCGCTGCCCTGCGCACCGCGCTGCAGCCCCCGCGCCAGTCGCCGCCGCCCGCCACCACTGCCGCTGCTCCTCCCGTGGTCCAGGACCAGAGAAGAAAGAAAAAAAAAGAAAAAAAAAAGAAAAAAGAAGAAGAAGAAGAAGAAGAAGAAGAAGAAAGAGGAAGAGAGAGGCGGCGAAAGCGATTCGCACCTCAGCCGCGCTCCTCCGTCCTCCTTGCCTTGGTTCTCGTTGCACCGTCGCTTCGAGCCCGTCTTCACAACAACCTTCAAGTCACGCATCATCGTCATCGCCGCCGATGAAAGAGGCGACACCGGGAAGACGGAGCAAGTCACGTGCAACCCCAGGCAGCTCTCTTCTGACGACGGTCTCCAAAAGCTGGCGGAACCTTCGCAAGAGCAGGGTGTTGGATGAAGGGGGTAGGGGTCCTTAAATAGACCCCCAACCCTGCCCACAAAAGGAATCAAGGACAAGTGCTCTACGCTTTTTACGTGTCTAAACCCTACACGTTCTCACCATCGCACTCATCCTTGAGGGGGCACTTGTAGACACACAAATTGTGTCTAACCCGGACCTGACTTGCGTGCACCAATGTGGATGCAAACCCGACGCGCACTCCGACCTGGACCCGACTTGCGTGCACCAATGCAGATGCAAACCCGACACGCACTCGGACCCGGACCCGACTCGCGCTCAACAAGAGGCCGAGTGGGCCCATCCTCAAGTGGGGCCCACCCGGCCCCCTACTAAGGATCCGAACCCCCCATGGGGTGGCCGGCCCTGCAAGGAAAAGAAAGAGAAAGAAAAGAAAGAAAGAAAAGGAAAGAAAAGAAAGAAAGAAAAGGAAAGAAAAGAAAGAAGGAAAAGGAAAGAACTACCGCCATGCGCGGGGGGAAGTTGTGCATGACGTCTACTCACACGTGGATCTACGCCGATCCCTCGATCCGATGGACAAGAAGAAGAGTCGGGTCGCCATCGATTTTATGTGCAAGATTCAAAATAAATCCAAAAATGATTGAGCCATAATTACCCCATCAGAAAAGGAAAGCGAATAAAGGTTTATTCCTCTCTTCAATTGAAGAATAAATCTCGGGCAATTATGGGAGAGATATTAAAGGGATTTAAAATTAAAACTTCACATATCTCTTCCCTCCCCCCTTTGCCTATAAATAGAGGGGGAGGGGGAAGGCTCAAGGGGTCGAAAAAGTCGCAAGCTGAAGACGAAGCGAGGGAGCTCTGCAGAAGAGGAGACGCTTCTTCATAGACCCAAGGCTTCACGAGGCACGGGCAAGCCTATCCCTTCGGGACCGACTTAGTCCACTGAAAGCCCTCATCAACGTGAAGACCCTTGCACAAGAAGATCAAGCCTTCGACTCCGTGCACGAAGAAGAAAGCTCGGAGAAGAAGACCCTTCGACTCCGAAGACACCAGAAGCAAAACCCGGAGAAGAAGCTCGGAGCGGCACTACCCCGTCGGCTCCAACAAACCTTCAACTCTGATCAAGCTCCAAATCCCGGAGAAGAGGAACGAAGTGTCATCACCCCGTCGTCTTTGACAAACGCCCGCTCCATCTACGAAGAAGAAAGCTTGGAGAGGACTGCCCGAACCGTCGCTACACCCGTCGTCTTCAAATCAAAGCCGACGCTACAACCGTCGCACGGAGATTGGTGCTACCCCCGCCGTCTTCAAAGGTATCCTTCGACTCCGATCAATCCAAAGAAGCCCGGAGAAGAAGCAAAGTCTAGACGACACCTAAACCGTCGAAAAAGCCTGAAGCATCGAAAACGATGTCATTGTCGTTCGAGAAGAAGATCGAGTCGACACCGAAGTAAAAGCCAATGCAAGAAGCCAGAGCAAAAGCCCCTGTAAAGCCCGCGCCAAAGCAACGCAAGTGCCAAAGCCAAAGCGACTACGCCGGTCACGAGGAAAAGCACCGCACGTTCTAGCCGATACGACGCGAAGTCCGGAAGAACGAAAGCACCGCAAGTCTCCCCCCATCTATGTCCAAGCGCAAGCACCAAAGCAAAGCAAAAGCCAGAGCCACGCCAAAGCCAAGCCAAAGCCGAAAGCCAAAGCCAAAGCCGACGCCAAAAGCACGATCGAGGCCGCGAACCGACGATCAAGGACGCCGAGGTCAAGTAAGGAGCGAGGAAAACACGAAGACCGAGGAACGAAGCCGAATACCCCCTAGCCGAGAAAGCACGAAGCACGGAAGGGACAAAAGCCACGGCGGACACTCCTTAGCCTCTCAAAAACCCTCACCCTGTAAAGACCTCTGTCCTGGGCAACCCCTTCAAAGCTTTCGCACGAATACCACGTGGAGACGCGGATCAAAGGGACCCTCCAGAGGATCTCTCCCACAATCTCCTGATTAATATTCACCGCACCCGGACTCGCCACACCCGAGCCCCCGGGTCCCGGCCACTCTTGTAATCTCGTGTGTTCGCAATAAAGACGACCCGCATCTTTTTCTGCGCCCACACCTACTACTAAGGATCCTGAGCCATGCACGTTGCTTAAAATGTTCACAATAACCAAACCCAAGCCTATTATGGAGAGAGCGATTTTGTTCCAACCTCCTTAAAAGGTTGGAGGGCTACAGAGGTTTAGAGCTGGCAATTTCAGACCCGGCACGGCAGACCCGACACAACCCGACACAAAGTTAGCGGGTCTGGGTCAGGGCTAAACGGGTTCGGGTCGTAAACCGGGTCGACACGATAGACCCGTTTAAAAAACGGGTCGGGTCCGTGTTTAGGGTCTGGACAAGGTAGACCCAGGAAGACCCGTTTAAAATTCACCGGGTCGTGTCTGGTCAGGTCTTCTAGCAATCCGATACTATAATATATATAGTATCAGTGGGTCTATCGGGTAATGTCGGATTGAGTCGGATCGGGTCCACTGAATAAACCCATGTGGTAAACATGTCTAACGGGTCTTATCAGGTCTACCCGTTTATAAATGGGTTGGGTACGGGTTTAGAATCTAGACACGATTAGCTAAACGGGTCGGGCCCAGATCTAGGGGTTTTGGACATGACCCGAAACTAGACAAGACACAAACCCGACCCGATGCGACCCATTGCCACCCCTATAGAGGTTGGAGCATTCCCCTCTCCCTTTGGTCCATTTCATCGTGCTGAAATGATCAAAACCTCTCGAAATGGACCAATGAGAGGGAGGGGAATGCTTCAACCTCTGTAAGATGGTTGGAACAAAAATGGAGTGTGCAGGCTTGTTACTAGGGCTGTTAATAAGCTTGTGCCAGCCCAAGTCCCATCAGGCCAGGCCCAATTGAGGTAGTGAAATCGGGCTTTGGGTTGGGCTGGGCTTATACATTCAAGCAACGAGCACAGTGAAAAAAAAACCTGAAAACATAATGAGCCAGGTATGGGCAACCAGTAGCCCAGCCCAAAGCCCAAATTATTCTTGCCTTTAGACATGTCTATCTTAGAAATATCAAATATCAATGCCATAAACTTTAAGAGCTTTTTGTAGTGTGATCAAGAGAAACAAGAATATTCAGGCGCAGACTATGCCTGAAGCTTGGGCCTAATCTGGGCTTGGTTCTGACTCGGGCTTCTTAAAAGGCTTCTAGATCGTGGTTGGGCTAAGCCCGAATAATTTAATATGGTCCTAGGCTGAGTTTGGGAACCCAATCACAAGCTCAGGCCGGGCCCGAGCCTATCATGGTCCCACCTGAACTCGGCCCATTTATATTCCTTCTTTTGTGTGTGTCACCACCTCAGGACAAACAACACACAGCCACCGGATCCAAACCGGGCAAGAGAAAGGGACCACCTAGCCCACAAGAAGTCACCGCATCAATAGACACGAGCGTCACACAGAGCGAGGAAGGACCCACCTGGCCACAGAAATTCACCCCACTATCGAGCGAGAGCGCCACAAAGAGAGAAGAGAAGGGCCCACGTACTTGGTCCCCCCACCATACCAAATGAATCATAAAGCATCAGGAAAGGATGAGACCGAAACATCACGCAACACTTATCCCACGTGGCATTCCATTAGAGCCAACCAAAATCAATTGGTAATGTCTTTTCTTTTTTTTTTTGGTGAAGATTGGAAATGTTTCCGTTGGACTGGACTTTTTTCATAGCACAACAAGGTAGGGTTCTCTCTCTCTCTCTCTCTCTCTCTCTCTCTCTCTCTCTCTCTCACACACACACACACACACACACACAACAATGACTAACAAATGGATTGGGGGTGGATCACTATAGAGGAGCAATGCTATTCAATCCGAATCGTTTACCCCGAATGCTCAAACCGAATGACATGGAACTAATCAGAGCGCCCCTTTGCCTGCCAGTCGAAGCTGAGTGTGATTCATCGATCAGGACTGGATGCAATGGACGCCTATGATACGGACATGCCATTCTTGTTGACCATTCAAGATAGATGCTTCAGGACAAGAAGTATTAGTCCTATTATCTCCAATAGTGGAAGGCCCACTTCTTAAGAGAGACGGAAAAAGATTGATCACGAGCTAGGGTTATGGACGTACCAGGACCACCTATATATAGTATTGGATTTAAAAAGTTATCTAGCATGCAACCAAAAATATGCAAATAAAAATAGAAGAAGGCTAGATTTTGAGAATGCTTTCATCTTTTTCATGTAGGACTAATCGACCATGTCCTGTACCGTAAGGTGGTGGACCTGATGCATCGACCTGTTGATCAGGGCCGAGTACCGATCATCGGACGATGCTGATGTACTAGGCTCACCACCTTACGATACACGATGCTTGATGGGATCATTCCTCTTCATGTAGGAATTCTAGTCGGCATCAATTGAGCTCATAAGGTAAAATTGCCTCAAATTAATTGTTTGACGTCTTTGTTAAGCCAACTATTTGTTGAGAATCTCTCTACATAGGTGTTTATTAAATTTAGTGTAAACAATATTTTTTGCGAATTCAACTATAGATATATTCTTTTTAACTTTATGTCAACCCAAGAAATTTTAGGGAAAAATACAAAACAAAGTTTTCTTTATTTTTTTTATACCCTATAAAGTTTTACTTCTCAAAATTGAAGCACACTTTAAAGCTTTCTACTAAACTTCTAAAATGTCTTACAAAATATAGCTAATTAAGTAATGGAACTATTAATAAAGAGCAAAAAGAGTTAGTAGGTGACTACCACTATCTGCATCCGACCGCACGCACCGCAGATTGCATATATATATATATATATATATATATATATATATATATATATATATATATATATATATATATATATATATATATATATATATATATATATATATATATATATATATATATATATATATATATATATATATATATATATATATATATATATAGAATACGGGGTATAGGCTGGCGGCTTATTTCGACGAAATGGGCAGCCGCCCATTTGACACCCTTAGGAGTCTTAGAATGTGCTGATTTTTTGTGAGCATATGCATCTTATCTTAGATAGCACACCCACAAAAAATCAGCACATTCTAAAACTTTTAGGGGCATCAAATGTTACATTTCAGATTAACGGTAACAACGGACGTTCGATAAAACTCTTAACATTTGAAGCCCCTAGGAGTCTTAGAATGTGCTGATTTTTTGTGGGTGTTCTATCTACGATAAGGTGCTTATGCTAACAAAAATTCAGCACATTCTAAAACTCCTAAGGGCTTCAAATAGGTGGCTGCCCATTTCGTCAAAATGGGGTGGCAGCTCATTTCCCGTTTCCTCTCTCTCTCTCTCTCTCTCTCTCTCTATATATATATATATATATATATATATATATATATATATATATATATATGTATATATATATACATATATATATATATATATACATATATATATCTATACAAATATAAAGAGAGAGAGAGAGAGAGAGAGAGAGAGAGAGAGAGAGAGGTGTGTTACATTGCGCTGTGCGCTGTCGGCAAAAAAATATGCTGCGTTCAGGTGCCGTCCGATCGGAGATGGATCCCGTAGGAATCGAATGGCAACGCCTTATCCCGCACTGAATCAACCCTGTAGCCGTCCGATTGGAGTTGAATCCGCAAGAATCGAACGAACACGCTTCATCCCGCACCGTCTCAACCCTGCGGCCGTCCGATCAGATAATCCCATGGATGGGATCCCGTGAAAACAATGAATAGGACAAAAAAAAATCGCGGTTACTGTAGCGCTACAGTAACCGCGATTTTTCTTTTGTCCTATCCGTGGGATCATCCGATCGGGCGGTTGTAGGGTTAGGCCGGTGCGGGATGGAGACGTGCCGTTCGATTCCCATGGAATTCATGTCGGATCGGACGGCTGCAAGGTTGATTCGGTGCGGGATGAGGCGCTGCCGTTCGATTCCTTCGGGATCCATCTCCGATCGGACGGCAACCGAACGCAACGCATTTTTTTGCCGGCAGCGCACAGTGCAACGTAACACCTCTCTCTCTCTCTCTCTCTCTCTCTCTCTCTCTCTATATATATATATATATATATATATATATATATATATATATATATATATATATATATATATATATATATATATATATATATATATATATATATATATATATATATATATATATATATATATATATATATATATATATATATATATATATATATATATATATATATATATATATATATATATATATATATATATATATATATATATATATATATATATATATATATATATATATATATATATATATATATATATATATATATATATATATATATATATATATATATATATATATATATATATATATATATATATAGGGTCAGGTTCAATGGACACTGTTTTTTGCACTCAATTTTTTACACCGATTTTCAAAACATTAGATAGAGGTTTCAGAATTTCTTGATTTTTTGTGAGCATAATCATCTTATCCTAGATAGCACGTCCACAAAAAATCAGAACATTCTAAAGCCTCCAAGTACATCAAAACTAAAAGGCTTTATCGACCGCCCATTTTAATCATTAATTTGAAGAGCACATTTAATAAGTCTAGAAGCTTTAGAATGTGCTGATTTTTTATAGATGTGTTATCTAAGACATGATGATTATGCTCACAATAAATCAAGAAATTCTAAAACCTCTATCTAATGGTTTGAAAATTGGTGTAAAAAATTGAGTGCAAAAACAGTGTCCATAGAACCTGACCCTATATATATATATATATATATATATATATATATATATATATATATATATATATATATATATATATATATATATAGAGAGAGAGAGAGAGAGAGAGAGAGAGAGAGGGCCGGGACGCTACCTCTCAAAGCAGCGTTTTTGCTACGTTGACAATCCACCATGGCCGCGCCACATGTGATCTCTGGCCAAAATCAATATAAATAACCTCTGATCACCTCCACCAGTGATCTCCGCTGACACCACCTATCGTCTTCCACCGATAGAGGACTATAGTGACTACTTCTATTGTGAGCCGTCCATTCATCACCCCATCTCATTCGGTGACCTCCGAGGACATCCGCACCCGGCAACCACCTCCGGTGACTTCTAGCACCTCCCGATTATTAGTTCGAATGACATTTGTTGTCGTTCAAGGCTTTGATAGCCATCAGTGACCTATCAAAGCAGCAAAGAACGCTGTTTTCAAAGGTAGCATCTTGTTTCCCATATATATATATATATATATATATATATATATATATATATATATATATATATATATATATGGGGAGGGATACTCTTACTTATGACCTCTTACAAGTGGGCTCTTACTAATGAACCCAGCCATCCATTCCGATCATGATGGCTAGGATCAATTCCCTCTCTCTCTTTCTCTCACGATCAAGTAACCCCCACCCAAAAGTCGGACTAGAACCAAAGCTCTCTAGAACCAAAGCTTCTCTCTCTAGATTCTTGGGTGATTCAGTGGGTGGTGCTATGGGGGATCCCCATCTTGGGGGCCGCTCTCATCCCCCTCCTTCCTCCCGAGATGGTGGACAGGATCTAGCGAGTGCTGTAGGTGGAGAAGGGCAAGGGAGGAAGGGGAGAAGTGATGGGTGCGTGGTTGGTAGTCCGATTGATCAGGGAGTAGAGGATATGTTGGAGGTTGAGGAGGCGTTTCTGCCACCCCGAGCCCCAACCTTGGGTGATTTTCTTGCTGCGGGATCCAGTAGATCCTCGGCTAAGGGGCGTGGAGGAGGCACTCCTTCTTCTTCATCATCTTCAGTTCGTGGCCATGGGGGATCAGAGCAAGGCTCGGGTGCTTCAGGATCTCAATCGGGTGGAGCTGAAGTGGTGGGTTCAGGATTTTCTGAAGATGGTGAGGCATCTTTGGAGTCCAGATCTGGTGGGTCAGAAGCAATTGCCCATGCTGCAGATGGGATTCCACCTAGGTCGGGATTGAGCCTCAGATCGGGAGATCCCCAAGGTTGGATTGATGTGGAAACTGAAGAGTTCCCAGCCCTTGTTTACTCTCAGCATAGTCCACGCTTGGGACGGTTGGCAGGGAAGCAACTCGGCAACTCTATGCCGCATAGTGCTGCTGTGCCACACAAAGCTGATGTGACTGTTGGTGCTTGCAATGTGTTTGATGAATTGCAGAGGTCGACTGGAGACATAGGTTCTGCTGGGACATTAGTGCAACCTTGTGCCCAACAGGTGCCTGCTGATTTGCTAGGACAATGCGACCAGCTGCACAAGGGTGGGCATGATGCAAATCAGGAAGTGAATAATTCAAAGCGGGTGACAGGTAATGCTTGGACTTCTTTACCCAGCAAGGTGTTGCCTGGTGGTGGGTTAGTACATCCTGATAACATTGTTACAGAGCAAACTGCTGCAACCCGCCTAGTGTTCGATCAAGTGCCTGATCCAATTTCTGGACCTGCAGAAGATTCTATTACAGCAGCCAAGGGTGGTGCTGTGAGGTTGGAGAGGAAGAGTGGGGGTGGGAGTCGTGCTTGGGATGCAACCCCAAAACCGATCACGCCTCTACTCCCCCCGGAGAAGCTCCGTCTGCGGTATATAGAACCTGGTGTATTTGAAGGGCAAAAAGTGGCTATTTGCCCTACCGCTGAATTAGAAGCCAACGCTAAGAGATGGGAGCATACACTTGTTGGGTTTGTGTTAGGAAGGCGGCCATATTATTTACATCTTAAAAACTTCGTGTTGCGAACCTGGCAGCCATCAGGAGGCTTGAATATTCTTTCAAGAGCTAAGGGAGTCTTCTGGTTCAAGTTTGAGTTAGAGACAGATTTTAACCGAATCCTTGAAGGAAAAATGTGGCACTTTGAAGGCCGTCCATTGATAGTGAGGAAATGGGAAAGGGGCATGTGTAGTGATCGGGAAGTTGTTCCGAAAATCCCAATTTGGGCAAACTTCCCTAACCTAGAGGGGGACTTATGGACTGAGCCCATGCTTAGCCGGTTGGGGAGTGTTTTTGGCACCCCAATCTATATGGATCAGGCAACAGCTGGAGGTACAAGGGCGCAATTTGCAAGGATTTGCGTGGAGATCAACGTTGAAGATTCTCTCCCAAGTCGGGTTCAAGCAAGAAATGAGAAGGGTGAGTTTCTCTCTTGGCAAACAGTTACTTATGACTGGATTCCGACCCGTTGTAAGCCATGCAAAACATTTGACCATAGTGGGGCTAGTTGTACTAAGCACCCAAAGTTGGTCAGTGCTAGGGTTAGCCAAGCTTGGCAGCCTAAAGCTGTGCCGGGGAATCTTGAAGATCGGAGGAGTGTGCCCATGTCATCCAAAGGCAAGGAGGTAGTGGATGATGGGTGGCAAACTATTGGTAGGGCTCATCCACCCAGGGTGAACGAGCCATTAGTTCATGTGGTTCAGCTCTCGGTATGATGTGTTGTATGAAGAGTCTGGGGATGTGGATGGTTGTGAGAGGGAGGATACCGCTATTGCTTCTGTTACACCTGGGTTTAGCAGTGATGTTGCTGCAAAACCTGGTAGTGTTACACGAGTTGGTGCTGATGCGGAGGCTGTCAATGTTGGTGTTACGACTGATGTTGTTATTGCTGCTGTTACTCCTAGTTTAAGCAGTAATGGTGTTGCAGAAACTGATGTTACACGAGTTGGTGCTGCCGCTGTGGCTGCTAACATTGATGTAACTATTTTAGATGCTGAAGAGTGTGAGGCTGATGCTGCTGTTGTTACACAGGCTGAAGAGTGTGAGGCTGATGTTACACAGGCTGTACGGCCTGATGCTGAACAGCAAGAGGTGACTGTTACGCAAGTAGGTGCGACTTGTGCTGATGCTATGTGTGGTGATGCTGCTGACTTGCGTGCTGAAGTTCTTGGTACGAGAGCAGATAGCTCAGCTAGCGAGGGGGAGAGACCAATTGTCCTAGCACTTGCTAGTGAGTGTGGAGTCTCTGTTGGAGTGGCTAAGAAGTATTCTGGTCGAAGGAACCATCGCGAACGAGAGGGAAGCCCCAGCCTTATTATTCCTGCTCTTCAACGAGCTCGTCGGAAGGGGGTTTCAGCGGATTGGTTTTGTCAGGATGTGGCGGGGCTAGCTGATGATCTGACGCCAGGGGTTTTGCAGAATTTTTGTGCTGAAGCTGGGGAGGCTCCAGATCGAGTGGAGCAAGTGGGCGTTGATTTAGACCAGTTCAAGAAGTTGCCTCCACATCTTGCCAACCGCCCCCACT